>CAMQGK010000001.1:1375000-2575000 GCA_947000775.1 Pterois miles
AAGGCCCTACATGGTCTGGCTCCCCAATATCTATGATATGCTTGTGCACTATGACACCTTACGTAATCTGGAACAGGCCACCTGATCATCAGTCTGTCTCCACAAAAATTGACGAAACTGCCTTTAGCTTTTATTCTCCATGCCGCTGGAACATCGTACCCAGGTTCAGTATGTTGTGACTGTTAAATATCTCTATATATCTTATTTGATATCTTATTTTATCTTATTTGACTCACCTTCAACATGTGAGATTTCCTCAGGAACCTTAGGTTGTGTTTCTTTATTTTTTCTTTCGCATGCTGGTATGTAGTGCAGCACCTGTTAAGAAGTTTTCTAACTTAGTCATATAATTTGAATGAACATGTGAAAATTGATTCAAACAAAGAAATCAACGACGTAAAATTAAACATCAAACGCCTCGGATAACAGAAACAGCTGCATTTTTACCCTGAGGAAGTTGTGAATGGTGTGAACAGAGTGTAGATGGCAGACCAGCCAACGTAGGTAAACGACCACATCGTCCTGAGTGAGCAGGTTGGTAGGGCTTCCTTGGCCAGTGAGGATCTTCTCTCTGCTTGCAGACAGTCTGCGAGCTCTCTGAACGGCGTCCTCGTACTCACTCGTCAAACATGACATCTGATCCTGAGGGACAACAAGTCTGATGTCATCTGGTGAAGATGAATCAACCGGGGAAGTTGTGCGCAATAAAAAGATCGTTGTTTCAAACATTGGCCATTAATCTATGTTCCATTGTTTTTCTCTTCACTCTTTCTTTGCAAAACAAGAAAGAGAAAGAAGATAGTCTGTGGCAAAAAAAAAAAAAAAAAATTAAATATTTAAAATCATTCCTCATTCATTCAGTTTCATATTTTCAGAAGAACTACAAAAGCTTTATTATATATACTGCACATAACAGTGATTTCCTTTGTTCAGAAAGGTTTTGTTCAGTTTCCTTTAAGCTTATTTTTTTTTAATTAATGTTCTTGTTATTCCAGAATGACTTAATTTTCATAGAAGCAAGAACACAAAAAAACTCCCTCTGCTGTGTTTGGCGAGAATTAATGTGATTTTCTTCCAGCGCTAAGATCATTAAGCAGTGCTTTAAGTTATTAAAAAGTACTCTGAATCTGCTCTTTTGATTTACACTTTCCAGAAGAATCAAATGTTCAGACGAAGGCTGCGATATGTGTGAATAATAAATTATCTATTTAATGGTAGTTTCCTCTTTAAGTTTTTTGGGCATCATAGTGATAATGGTGATTACAAAATGATGTTAAATTGCATAGTTTTAAGTCAAAAGGACCCCTAAATCCAATATCTCCTGGTATCTTTTATTCACTGTAGATCTTCACAATGTAGGCTAATAATGACAGCTGATACCAGCTGATAGTGCTAAAAATGTTCATTGCTACTGTTTTTGGATGTCTGTACGTATACCATGTCTGCACAGTATGACCTCTTTGTATGTCTCCCTGCAGAGTAAATATACTACAGAGTCATGTACTTCATCCATTTTATGGAGCTGAAACAATTAATTGATTAGCTAACAAAAAATATACTGCAAATGTTTTGATAACGGATTAATCATCTTTTTTTCTGACAAAAATGCCAAAAAAAAAATCCCCCAAAAAATCTATTTTCTCACATCTCTTTTGTAAATATCTGCTGCTTTTCTTTGTCTTATGTCATAGTCAACTGTATATTTTGGGGTTTGGGTCTCTTGGTAAAACAATAACAATAATTAGGAGACTGCATCATGGGCTTTAAGAGACTGTTCTGAAATTTCATATACCAAACAACTGAGAGAATAATTTGCAGATTAATCAACAGTCAAAATAATGGTTACATGCAACCATACTATTTGAATTAAATCAAATTATTATAGAAGCATCTTCCTCAGTCTTAAATAACCAATATGATTTACTGACTGCCCTCGTTATATTTTCTCCCTTTATACATCTGTAGACAGCAGCAGAAAATGAACTGTAAAGATGATGAGTTACCAGAAGAAACTCTCCTGTCAAAGATTTTTGAAGTGCTGGCAAAATGAGACGTAGATTGTCACCTTGTAATGAGGATAAAGCTTCTCAATAATGGCGGTGTGGCGGCAGAATCTCCTCCATCTCAGCATGAGCAGATATTTGATCTGAGCCAAGTGATATGATCTGTCGGTGTAGAACTGTGGAGAAATATACAAAAAGGAAATTGGTTTCTTGTATCCCTTTTCTTTTCTACTGTATATTAATACTTTTTGATGACCTTATGTTTTCTAGAGTATCCTCACCTGATGCAGTAGTGGAGGCAGACTGTCAGGAGTGTACTCCAATCCCAAACAGCTGTCCAGCTCTCTCCGCATGATGTCAGCCTGGGATTGAACCGGCAAAGCTTCAGCCACCTGCAATTAGGAGGGGAGTGGAAAGGAGAGACTAACAAGATGTCATAAATATTAATAAAGCTAACAACCTGACAAATGCATTTCTGTAGCCCCCAGGCTGTCCTTGATAGAGATAAAAGATGAATTATCAATCTCACCTGAAGCCCTCTCCTCAGTGCATGTTCCCTCTCCACACGGAAGAAGGAAATATCTTTTGGAGGTGTAACAGAGCTGAAACAAAGATAGAAATTAACCTAACCTCTTAGCCAAACATTGAAAGCAAGACTATGTAGAAAGAATGAAATCAAATCTACAATTAAATATTGAATTAATTAGCAATAAAATGCATCATTGCTCAATGCAACACACTTGTTCTGCTACAGTTTTCTGTCTGATACCAGTAGCTAATGGTAGCTAATGTTAGCAGTTTGTTTGTTACTTGTGATGTTTCAGCGTTCACTTACCCTTGCCGTGGCCATGGTGGATTTTACTCGAAAATGTTACATGGTGTCACTTCAAAAGTACGTTATTCAACAGAGACATATTCAACTGAGAGTCTATAGCAACGTTAACAGCCCAAAACAGCTGTATACTACTTTAAGAGTGTTAGCATGCTAGCATTCCGCTAATTAGCACTAAAGGCAGCGGCTGGAGGTGATAAACGGCTCGCAGTTTACGGTGCTAGGTACTAACAGTAAAAACAAGGGCAGCAGTGCTGACCGAGTTAATATTGTTAACCTGGGGAGGAACCGGAGGGTGGGCGCTGCTATTCCGTGACAGTCGGAGTGGCTGGAACCGTCGTGCATCCGCCATACTGCTACATACCGTGGTATCAACCTGTGCGCAGTGGAGGTGCGCAGCGGCCATGGGGTAGCCAGTGGGGCACGCTCACGTGCACGAGCACGCACTAACAGGCACGCGCAGCCGGTTGAATATGTCAACAAAGCACAGAGAAGCTCTGATTACAACACAGATGGGAGAGAGATCCCTGCTCAGGTGTACACCGATCGGCTATAACATTATGACCACTGACAGGTGAAGTGAGTAACACTGATTATCTCGTTACAATGGCAGTGGGTGGGATTTACTGTATTAGGCGGCAAGTGGACGTTTTGTCCTTGAAGTGCCCTTTGACAAGGGTCAAATAGTGATGGCTAGACGACCGGGTCAGAGCATCTCCAAAACTGCAGCTCTTGTGGGAAGCTCCCAGTCTGCAGTGGTCAGGATTTACCAAAAGTGGTCCAAGGAAAGAAAACCTGTAAACCGGTGAAAGAGTCTTTGGCAGCCAAGGCTTCCTGATGCACATGGGGAGCAAAGCCTGGCCCATGTTGTCTGATTAGTTGACGGTGAATGAGGATTTGACGCAAACATTTAATTGCAATTATTGTTTTTCAATAATATTTTCACTGAGGATATATTATCTACATTTAATTTCCACTTACCTAGCAATCTAGACAGTTTGAAACAGGCATTAAAGCTCCCCTATTGACATACTTTCAGTCATATAAAAAATACTCTGCTTAGAATAAAAAATTGTGAGTCACCACAAAGTCTCGTTATGCAGGTTTAGGCAGACTATGATGGAAACTACCACAATGAAACAGAAGAACAGCTGCAACAAAGAGTGTGAAACTATTTAAAAGTATTTATAAGCTGGTGGAAGTCAATTCTCTCAATTTTTTTGTGAAATTTGCCAGTTATTTTTCAATTTCACACAGGGGGGATATGACATGAAGCAACGTAGTTGAATCTCAAGAAACGTGCGGCTCAAAACGAGATCTATGGCTGCATCAGGCAAAGCAAAGACATGTTATAAAGGGCAAAATAGTAATGTTTATTATTTAAGTCAAATGGGCGTATCAAATTGTAAACTACCTCTCACATGGCCCACATTGTCCCACATAAACATTTGCTTTGTCCTACATTTGGTTTGTTGGGATCTGGTCTCCCTAGTAGAAACTTTGGGCAGAACCAGGCTCTGGGTGGGCAGCAATCTGCCTCAATTATTCTGCACAGTGAAGCTCAAACATGCAACTAATAAGCAAATTATATTTTTGAGTGGAGGGGCATTTTAAGTTCCACCTGCCAGGCAATCTAGACAGTTCAGAGCAAGCTTGCATCTGTAATCTAACACATAAAATAATCAAGCTTCCACACCTGTAACATCTGGAGGGCACTGCTCCTCGAGGAAATCCATTCTCCCCAATTTCCGCCCTGAGCGCTGAGAGTTGACGCGACAGATCTGCTTCCATCTGCTCCACTTTAACAGAGGAGGAAACTCTGTATACATCACACATGGCTCGGGATCAACGTGTTTAGGAGCTGGGAAATCCAAACATTTCAAATATTAAAAAAAAAAAAAAAAAACACTTCCTTAAGTCCTGCCAAATCTCTGCCTCCGCATGCTGACTTGTTGTGGTGTATCCATGGAGACAAACATCCACAAAGACGGGCTTCCTCCCATTTCCTGTCCTTCATCAGTGACTGCATTTGATCTGTAGAGGGCTCTATCGTTGCACTGCAGTCCTTTTGTTAGATTATGATGTCAATGCAGTTGTGCTTTTTAAATATTTACCACTTTTACTATAATTTGTAATCTACAGTCCAGCATGTAGATATACAATTATGCACTAGTTGTTGAGCAGCACCTTCCTCAGCAATCATGAATTCAAAACCCTTGACTTAATCTTAGCGGGTCCTTTCCTCTTGGATACAGTGTGTGATTGGTTCTTAGCTCATGATGTGATTACCCAATAGCAAATCGCCTCCTCGGTGCTGACAGAGTCAAGTCTGCAGCTGTGCAATTCCTCTAGAGACAGACATAAAACAAAAGGTAGATGAAACAAACCCCAGATTTTCAGTGGTTCTTTAAGCTTTATTTACATGCACCATCTCTGTTACAGCCAAGATAGGAATTACAACAGGCAATGCCAACTTGATGTCTTCTTTTTGTTTTGTAGGAGCAATAGGAAGAAATGTTGGAATATGTCTGAATATTGGCAGTGAGAGTTACTCAAGATTAATGCAGAAAAAAAATGAAGCTTCAAGTCATCCATGTGAAGCTACAAAAATGACATTTGGAAGCACAAATGTGCAGAATATCTTTTTGTAAAATCCCCAAAAAGAAGCAAATAGGATTCATTATTTTTGTGACATTAATACCAGTTAAATTCAACAGGGTGTAACATTTAGATTTCAAGGAGGACGCCGTTTCAGGCACCATTTGCCATTCGTTGTTGGTCCTGATCGCTACTCGACTGAGGTGGTTCAGACAAAAGTGCTTTTACACAGCTCTACCACGTGTCATATGGAAAAGCACAAAATATGCACATGTGGAAAAGAAAATAAATAAAATTTCATTTAAACAAATTCAGTGAAAAATTGAGTTTCCAGCTGATAAAAAATGTAAACTAAAAAAAGTTCATCCTGCCGTTCCTACAAAAAGTGTGCTGATGTGTTGTTGTTTTTGCCCTTATAGCACTGGTTCCTACTATTTATACACTGTATATCCTCCTATTTCCACTTAGTTAAATGCAGAAATATTTTGGCAATATTTAAAATACTGTGGTTTCTCAAATGGCAAAAATGGCTCTAAGATACTACACAACCTCCTCTTACAGAGTTGGAAACACTATTTGACCAAGCACCTGCTATAGTGCTGATAACAAAGGGGAGGCTACTAATGCTGCTCCATCTGTAGCCACTCCCTGCTATCTTCTTATTTATAGCACCAAGAACTCCTTCAAATTAACAAACACCAGAATATTGTAGTTGAGTGCTGTGGAGTCTTTAAGTGTGGTTACTTTAATCCAAATAGTCCTACGTGTTTGCTAATGGTAACTAGAGCTAAATCATGTTTCTTGCTATACACGGTCCTAAACTCTGTGTACTGAGCAGTACTTCCAATATTGCAGTAAGAGGAGGGGGGGGGGGGGTGGAAAGGGATCTGCAGCAGAAACACCATATTATCAAGACTTCAGTAATGCACCTCTTTAGAAGGAACAGAATTCACAGTAATGTCACTAAAATCACAGGGTAAAATCTGCTAATTAAAAATAAAACATTACATACAAAAACCACACAATGTAGATCAATTCACATCTTGATAACATATTAACCTCTACAGATTGATATTTGGTGTGTGACTGTGCATCAATGGGGAGGGGAGCTTTTCATTAACACTTCAATCTTTTAGTCCATTTAGTCTCTCAAAGAAACTTTAAAATAAAAAAGCTTGTCAAGTATCCTCCACTGGAACGTAATGTAACATTCTCTGCAGCTTTTTCTGTAAACAGGCTGTCACTCACAACAGGCTGACAGCTGGTTTGGCAAAAACGTTGGTTTAGGTATGAAAGGGTGTGAAAGAGAAGAGAAAGCAGGGTGAAAACATAATTCAGTTTCGTGTATCACTTAGTGATACTGCATGAGTGATTCCCTGAGACTAACACGAGTTGATATTTTTCATACAGTTTTAACAAAATGTCCTGTACTTCCAGTCAGTACTGTTGTTCACACCGCCCAGGCATTGATCTTTTTAAAGATTTTTTTCCTCCTTTGTGAAGACACAATTGTGTGTCTCAGACACTTAAAATACAGTACCGAACTTAATGCCTCACATTGAAAATAATGGAAAAAAAAATACTACAAGAATACACTTTTACATACTTTCTTCCCTCTAGTTGCACAACGCAGGACACAATGAACCCAAATTTACATTTTCCCCACTTCTTTTTTTTACCCATGCTGAGCTCTGATGGAGCCTCTCAGCTTGGCACCCAGCTGTGAGGGGAGGTCTGTTTGGAGCTGGAGAAGCTTCCTGAATTCCTGTTGGCATTCTGGGCGGAGGAGAGGCGCGAGTCGAAGCTGAGGTCTAGGCAGTCTGCGTCCATCAATTCGTTGCGGATGATGGAGTCCATGTCGCACTCGAGACTGCCGTTGAACACATCGAGGTCCAGATCGGCAGGAAAACGGTCCTGGCCAGACAAACCAGAGACGAGCTGCATAGAGGCATTCTTGCTGGGAGACTTCAGGTGCGGCTGCTTGGTGTCAGGGTGGCCGGCATCTTTGTCAGAGGTCGACAAGCCAGCTTGCCAACCAGGCACTGAAGAGCTTTGGCCCTCGCCTGCACTGGTGTGGTTCACCAACATGTGGTCTTTGCGGAGCAACATGGCATTTCGGCGGGAGTTCTGCAGGGCGATAGCGGTGCTGGCCTGCGACATCAGTGGGTCGGACTGGGTGAGCATGACATTGCTGTGGCCGTGGGAGTCCAGACTGAGCAGATCCTGGAGGGTCTGGTGGTCACTGAAGTGCGAGATGCAGGAGAAGGTGGTCTGCTTGTTCTCCTGGATGGTCTGCATGGGCGACTGGCGCAGGCTTGTGATGGACGGTGGGCTAAAAAGAGGGTTAGGCCCGTAGCTGCTAGAGGGGCTACCCAGACTGCTTCCTGAGCAGCTGAAGGTAAACACTGAGCTCCCCTGAGCACTGGCTCCGTTGTCTTCCTCCCCAGGAGGAGGCTGCTGGGATGCTGTCAGGCTGATATTGTCTAAAAGATCGTCCATTAGGTTGTCAGAGAGCCCATCGTTGAGGTTCATGGTGCCCGCAAGGTCAGAGAGCCCCGTGGGCCCCGTGGACGGAGACATGCTGCTGGGGCTGGAGTACAGCATCGGGGAGAGGGGAGAGTCATCATCGGGCACCTCGTCCAGCTCCAGGTTGGCCAGGATCGGGGACAGACGACCACTGAGTGTGCTGGCGTTGGAATTGGTCCGGGAGCGGAAGTCTGTCCAGGCATCCAGCTCGTCACTGCTGCGGGAGGTGGGACTTCCTGTCCACTTGGAGAGGCTGGACGAGCTCTCCGAGCTGCCTTCTTGAGCTGCCTGCAGCGAGGCTTTCTTCTTGGTGGCGCGTCCTCGGGCTCCTTTTATGTACTTGCTGTTGTCCATGGACACGGCCCGTCGTCGGGGAGCTTTGCCTCCTTTCCCACCTTCTGGGTTGACCATCCACCAGGAGCTTTTCCCTGTTCCTTCATTCTGGACTTTCACAAAGCGACTATGGAGGGACAGATTGTGTCGGATGGAATTCTGCAATAAAAATGAATGAACACAATTAAAAGCATGTTTAATGCACGTTAGTCCTCTAGAGCTGTACCGAAACATACTTGGTCAATAAATCTGATTCTGTTCAATACAAATCCAAGGGGCAGCTGAACAATCAGAGTTTTGTAAACAAGCCAACAGTTTAGCCACATTATCGAAATAATATTTGGAGGTAAAACAGAGAATGAGGGCACCTGGAATGTTGGTAATTATCCCTCATTGTACAGGAAAACTGTATATACTTACAACTACAGCAAGTACAATAGGTCTGTAAACTCTGATGAATGTTTTCACAGTGACCACTTGCTGTTGTCATGATGCATCAAATGGCAAACAAGACCAACTGTGTCTCTTTCTGTTATGATTTTTTGATCCATGGAGGTTTTATATTTGTAAAACTTTCCTCAAGCCGATAAAAGCGGGTCAGCGGGCAGAATACCCTGGAAGTAAACCCGCAAGCTAGAAAACTGTTGCCGTATGCACCAGGAGTGCAATTCCCACTGGAATGAACAGACGCCATCTTGGGGTCCGGTATCTAGCTCTTGTAATATATCCATGAGGTTTACAACAGACAAGTTGGGTAATGGAGACTGAAAGTTAATTTCTTGACCTTGGAAACAGTAGCTGTCAAAACTACCCAACCACAAGGTCCATTTAGTATCCGTTCTGGAGCTTAGATGATCACATCTTTTCAGCCAAAAAAAAAAAGCTCCAGAACAGCTACTGAATGGAGCTTGTGATGTTTATACAGTGTTATTGAGTAATCATTTTACCTATTCACCTTCGTTTCTCTACCAAATAACTAACTTGTGAGTGTCTGACTGTCTGCCTGCATTCTTTCCCTGTTGGACTTCTGTGTGGCAATGTCGCCATCTTCCTAGAAGTCAGCATATAACCTGGAGGGAACTGGGGAATATGGCCAAAATGTTCTGTCATGGTATAGGTCTTTTCACATCCTAATAATATATATCACGATATAGCATGCTTTCTGGTAATTCATTAAATAAATAGTCTATATGAAATAACCACATGGTGAAGCCTATTTTGTATACTCCTGTGTGAATTAAATTCCCTATTTTTTTTCTCCTCATTGTAAGAACTTGAAGGTAAAATAAATGGTTTTAAGTGAAATAATAGAGATAAATAAATAAATATAGGCCTAGCCTATACTGTGATAGAAACAATATATATAAAATAAATATATAATAGATTGGATGGAGTAAAATATATTCCCAAAAGATAAAGGAGGTCTGGGTTTACCAAATTTGAGACTATATCATACTTCATTTCATTAACAGATTAGCTAAACACTGGATTAAGGATAATAAACTGAATTAGGCTGTTACTGAACATAAGATATGCTCTCCATTTAACCCTACACATAGATTATCCCAGTCTCAACATGGTCCCCTAAATCCTATCCTGTCTCACTCGAAAGAAGTTTGGATCAAAAAACATAAGATGTTAAAAATACCACGTGAGACAACCTTACTCCTCTATATGGTGCAATCCAGCTGGTAAAACATCAGTATACTGGAAAAAATGTTACCTTCATGGGATATGTCATGTTGCCGACTTAAACGAGATGGTGTTCATACCGTATGCAGGTTTAACGAGGAGATACTCAACATTTTTGGATTAGGAGCTGTTTTGCCCAGAAGATGCAGCATCTGGACAGAAATCCCATTATGGACTACTTCAAAATGCCAGTGGAACGCCTTCATGCTTCTTTCTTTTACAAACTTATTAATGGACTGCTCAGTAATATTATTTTAAATATTGGAATCAAAGATCCTATATAAAATAATCCAGGTCTCTGGCACAATCAAACTCATAGGTTCATCGGTTTCGCGATATTTTTTTCCTTTTTCATTGTTTGTTTGTTTCCTGGTGTTCAGCTCTGAAGTAAATATGCGTGGGGCTGGGTAAGATGCTGCCAGTTGTGTTAAATAATAGTTGTGTTTACTTGGAGAGACATCAAGTACATAACATGTCAGAGAAAAACTGTGGATCTGTGGAATTATGTTACTGTCTGAAAACCCTGAACTGTGATTACTCTGTCTAACTGATATAATCTTTATTGTAGTTTATTACATTTAGCCATTTATTTTTATTTTTGTCTATGGAATATCTCACATATGTTAACTTGTCATGTGCAAACCTATTCAAAATGTAAAAAATGAATAATTAAAATAATATATATATATATATATATATATATATATATATATATATATATATATATATATATATATATATATATATGATACACATTTTATATAATTTTGACAATATACATTATATTGTCATATTACTCAGCCCTAATTATGATATCTTTATTAAAATAGAAAAGATGAAGAAAACCACAAAAATGACAACCAAGGTGTAATAATGACAGATTACAGGCCTCTCTGTGGAGCTGTCAGTCTGTAGGTAGGTCCATGTAGTTTGTGATCAGAAATGCTAAGACATTATTTGGGGGCCTCAAGAGAAAATTGAGGGGTATTTCTGGCACAATAAATCAATTATATATATATATATATATATATATATATATATATATATATATATATATATATATATATATATATATATATATATATATATATATATTTGGGGGGATTGTTCTCTCACTTTTGCTTTTACTTGTGAAATACTGTATATTTTTGACTCTTTGGGACTCTAAAAATCCTTCAAATAAAATGGTCAGAGAAGGAAAATTACTGTTTGGTTAAAATGTTCACAACCATCGTGTAAACACTATATTTTGAACTACAGCTAGAATATTACCATTTTTTAAATATCCAATAGTGTAAGCTTCCCACAACAGAAAATTCAAGGTTTTTGATACTAAACTATTACAACAAAGTACTGTGAACAGCGTTGCTCTTCTGAGAAACACTTTGACCTATTTCTGGTTGCTCAGAAAGGTCTAGAGGATTTCCCCGGAGATGTTCCCGACCATGTACAAAATTAAACAGCTGGAGCCCGCTGACGCCCGAGTCACATCGCAGTAACAGAAGAAGAAATCTCTGCAGCCCAAAGGCCAAGTTCATCACGAGAGAGCCCAGCATAATTCTCTTAAGCTTGATTTAACTTGAGTAAACCCAGGTCCTATTTAAATCCATCTCTCAGCAGATTAAACTAATCAAACACTAAAGAAGCTCAATGCACACAAACTGCAGCGACACAAGGCCGCTCGTGAGCTTTACCATATGGATCCTATAAAAAGCAGCCGAGAGGAAGGTTTCTCTCCGGCTTTGCAACGACTGAGAGATCACAAACGAGCGTCGGCCTCAGTTTTGAGTAGTAAATGACCCGCTGACATCAAACTTCCAGCAAAGCTCTCGCTTCAAGCCAATTAAAAGATTAGGCTAACTAACAAAACACTTTCATCACAACAACAAAGAACATGTGACTCTCAGATATAAAATCCAGGTACCTCTTTGCTCTTTTCTTTCTCATTTCCACCCACCATAAGTCAGCTGGAACAGTTGCTGGCTTTTGCTGATCACTCAGAAATAACCAATGATCTCCTAATTAGCTTAAAGTGCTGACTTTAAAGAATAAGGCTGGTGTGTTTCTCTATTTTTATTCCTGTCAACAAATTCCACGAAAAGACTAAATCCAATGGTGTGCTAATCCATCTCAGTACTTTCTGACTTCTTACACTGTGGCTCTCAACCACAACAACATTTATTCCTACTGAAGACGTAAATGTTTAAAGAAAGACTTCAATGTTTTGGGAAATATGCTTCGTTGAGACGTCCATATTCTATATATTAACTTCATGTTGTGTCAATCACATTTATACACCAGCTGAAAGATTTTCACCTGTCTTTGAAGGACATACGGCGTCCTGCTTTCCTCAGTAGTATGTGGTAGGCAGCAATGTATTTTTATACTAGAACAGCAAGGCTAAGCTAACCGGCTGCTGGCATATCAAAAAGATATAGCCAGTTTTAGAAAATGCTCAGTAATTTCCTATAACAGCTGGAAAGTTTTTAGCAAATGTACTCAAACACAAGTAAATGGTGCATTTGTTGGGGTTGATTTTAAAATGTGGAAGAATACTTGCTAGTGAGTATTTACAGCAGCAGGATTGTGTATTTGGCGTAAACTCAAAATGAACCACAGTGCCCGTATTCTTCTTAACAAAGGAACATGTCACTGAGTGCAACATGTGGCACATTAATGTGTTTTTATTCATTGCTGGTCAACAATGGAGCTCTCTGGCATCGACAATAGAACATTAATTGTTGGTTTTGGTATTTCATGGGATTTGTTGACAATAAAGACAATATATAGAATATCTTCAGATTTCACCTTTAACCCTCTGAGACCCACAATAGAGTCGTGTTAGTCCTTTTTAGGGGGTAAAGGGGGTCTTTAGGGGGGATAGCAGGTCAGCAGTAGATAGAAGTGGTGTACATCATCTAAAAGCCCCAAGATTAATTTGAGATGCTGCTAAGCACTATGTGTCAATTTTTCAGTCATAAATCAGAAATGAACACAATTAATTATTTAAAAATGAATTGCAAATGTGTATAAGGATTTAGAACAGTGTGACAGAAGTATATGATATCCATCCCCGTACTCACCCCATATTACATCTCATAAGTTTAACCATTTTATTTCTATTGTATAATATCATGCTAAGACACCAAGACCTTGAGGAACAACAGAGAAAAAGCCATGCTGTGATTTGGTATCAAAAACTTTTTATACTTTGAAATTTCTGCAGGAATTGCATTTTTCGGCAATTGGACGGCGAGCACTTGTGTTTCCAAAACTACTCAGAAACCCTCTTATTTTCAATCTAGCTGGGAAAGCCATCCATCCTCTGAATGCTCCAGGTCTCTAGTCTGTGGCTATAAAGTTTAATAAGGATGTGATTATCCTAGAGGTCACCACAGGTCATTTTATACAGTGACGGACCGTTTAGGGACGCAGTAAGTAGAAATATTCAATCACATCATTTTTACAATAGGTGAAAATTATACATTCATACTGCATGGAAAAAAAAAAAACAGTATAGTTTTTGCCCAAAACTGCATGTGATTATCATAAAGTGGGCATGTCAGTGAAGGGGAGACTCATGGGTAACCACAAAACCCATTTTCATCCACATATCTTGAGGTCAGAGGTCAAGGGACCCCTTTGAAAATGGCCATGACAGTTTGCCCTCTCTAAAATTTCGCCAAACTTTGGAACTTTATTTAGTCTCCTTCCCGACCTGCTAGCATGGTACCACTGGATTCCTTTGGTTTTCTAGTTTCATATGAAATAAAACTGAGCCTGCTAGACCCTCTGAAAGACAGCCCGCATGTCTCTTAGAGTTAATCTGACCTCTTATCGCGTCAATGTGGTTTTAACCAAACAAAATCTACATTTCCTCATCACCATTTCTATGAGCTAGCTGGGTTAATAACCAGAAGGCTGGGTTGAGAGTGAAAAGTAGATGAATCGCTGACAGTTTGATGAAGAGTGCCAAAAAAGATGAAGAGGGATGCTCCAAATGTCACAACAGTGCAGGTGTTAATAAAACACACCGAGGGAACAACTCCAAGTGCGAAGACTAAGATTCCCTTCATGTTTTCTTCGCCTGCACCTGTGACTGGATAAATTATGGATGCTTTTAGTGTTTTCTCCAAAGGCTGATAAATAAATGAGCCTCATGGAAGAATCTTTCTCGGGAGGTTTCTCTGGAAATCTACATAAACGTCCATGAAACAACAAAGCCATATAAACGATATAAACTGCTGCTGCAAGGACACATTTTAAACACCATTTGCATGCTGAGGACACACCTCTAAGCCCAAACTGACAGATTCCACTAACACTGATGCTACTGGCACTAATAGAGCGCAATGCAAGGTCATAATTTCACTATTACAAATACATATTAACAGTGTGTGAAATTTGATGCGCTCACTATTACAACTTGCAACAACTGCAACTTGCAACTTTCCCCATTCACTGCTGAATATTCACACCCAATATGTCTTAATAACAAATAATATAATAATAAAGCTAAAATATTCCTACACATAGTGATGTCTGCTTATAAGCAGTGTTTACACCCTGCATCTCTACATTAACAACAGTATGGTCTTTGTTATGATGATTTCACTATCATAAATATGGTTGAATAGTCATCCTTCAGAACATGTATGCTTTTAATGCCACTTTGCCAATTGTCAAGTTTTAAATTTGGCATTTACGCAAAACTCCAGTTTATTTCAACCTGCCGAATTTCCGACAAATGTGTGTATTGTGGATCTGTGGCTCGTGCCAACTTTCCACTCTGTTGTATCAACGTATATTGGTACAAAGCTGCGGGAGCCTCCTACAGCTTTCAAAATAAACAGGATTTTTGCATGAGTCATTTCAAACGGTTGTCTCCAGGTTTGACCAAAAGTAAAAACAGAAATTAGCCGCCTGGAACGGACAATATGGCTAACTGCATCTATGGGAAATAGCAACATTTATGGAAATACAGACAGGTTGAAATAAACCAGAATTATCATTTGACAAGTGTGAAGGTTTTCACTGAGTTTGTGCACCATGAGACGCATTATCAAATTTCATTTTAATAATCCGATAGTATGTTCAGCTTCTTTGTAAAGCAATTTGACCAACATTCGTTGTGCTCTATAAATACATTTGTCTACAATCTGGCACAGATTCAAGTCCCACTACAAATTCAAACATCTTATGATTAACTTAGTCCCCTTATTTTCCTCAAACTTTAACCTGTGTTAGTGTTTGCTCAGGTTCCCCTCAGAATAAAAGACCCATGCGTGTTTTTGCCTCTTTATGGTCAGCCCAATACTTTCAAACTCAAGTCCTCTGAATTGTATTTTGTCTTGTTGTTGACTCCCTCGAAACATCAGAGACAAATTTGTTTTGTCAGAGAACATATATGGATTCAAATCATGAGAATATTTTATTTTTGGATTTTCTTCTTTCCAACACAGACTCTAGATATTAAACGCAGGTTGTCTGCCAATTAATTAATTAAACAAAATAGCTAATATATCCACTAGTCCCTCAACAGCAAAATAAAGCAAAAATAGTTTGTTGTATTTTGTCATTTTTAAGAAAAAAATAAATCCCTAGTTGTTAGTGCTGCCTTCTCAGTCTATTAGTCAACTAATTGGTCATTTTGGTCTTAGTCAACTAAGATGTCTTTTTAATGCTTTTTCATGATGAACACTTATTTCCCAGAAACATCTCTGTAAACACAAGATTTAAAGTGGTGGTTTGTGTGTGGAGAAATTTTACAGATCTGTTGATTAAACCAACAAATCAATGTTAATTGACTTAGAAGTAACGGTCCTACAAATTTTTCAATCGATTTGCTGTTTTTTTTCATTTTATATTGGGGTTTTTGGACTGTTTGTCACCTTTGACTCTGAGAAACGGGATTGATTTTTCAATATTTTCCAACATATTACAGATTAAAGTAGAGTAGTGACAAGGTCTATCAATATTAGCTGCAGATTCGTAGCCATGCAGAGAGCAAAGAAAACTACTTAATAATTTAGCATTTTCTATGTTACTGATACCTATCAATACAATCAATACCCTGAAGAAGACTTATGTCAAAACGTTAGTTAATTATGAAATAATTTTCTTTTCATCATGGCTAAATGAGAAAAAGCATGTTTACCAGTGTTTTTCTTAAGAAGTGCCACACGATATCTAACATCACATTTGTCACCTGGACCTGAACAGCTAGGTGTGTAGATGTTTGAATTTACGGACTTTATCTTTAAAACTAAGCCATCAGAAGCACAGTGAGTGGACACAATAAAAGCACCTGTCCTGTTCAGTCTGATGAAATCCAATACAACACTCCTGCAATAAATAAATAAACCTTTGTGTACTGTACTTTGATTCAGGCCGAGCCTGTCAGAGAGGTTTTTATTCAACTCCGTGGTCATTTACGAGGTCGTAAATTGCAGTGTTGCTGTATTGGACTGTATTATGTTACAGCAGGTGGACGAAATAGCAGTCACACTCTGTAATATAACTCAGTTCAGTATAATAAAACCTAATCTACGACCTCAAAAATATCCAAAGAATTCAATTCTCCTCTTTGATGCTGCAAAAATATGTTGCACAAAAGGTGGTTATTAAATACAGAGGGGTTGAATGTGAATGCTATGCTGCACAGGTGACGGTTTTAATGTGTCTGCTTCTTGTATACTGTGGTTTCAGAGTAATCCTGGACTTTACGTGCAAAACACAACATTCCTGTTATATTCTGGATAGAGAACAGTCGGTGTGACATGCAGCAAGTACGGCTGCTTCTTAAAAGAAAGATCTAGTGGATGTTATTGTATCTTTAAAGCTCCAGAGACGCGTTACATTTTCTGAATGCTGCACAGGTAGATACAGTAGGAGCCACACAGTGTTTTAAAGATAAATCACAAAGCGCAGCCGCCCCTCCCCCATGCAGTCATAGCAGCTCTGCAGCACCCTTTGAGCAAAGCTTCACTCTGAGCGGGGACTGGAGCGATGCCAGTTCAGCCACAGCCAGATCCAAAGAGAAACACTGAGCTTCTCTCACACTGCTACACATTGACCTACATAATTTATAGTCAGCTGATTGATTCTTGCACCCGGGCCACGTGAAAAAGACGGTGTGGCGCACAGCGGGGGTCGAGTCATTGGCTGGTCATCTGCATATTTTGTTTGGATGCACAACAGAGAAATTTAACCTCGTGCTGGAGCTGCACACAAAGGTTGTCATTGAATCTGGTGTGAAGAAGTGTCTGGATTTACAACCCTCAGCATGCTGAGGACATTTCTGTACACAATCCCTTGTGCAGATGACTACCCTTTAGGGCTGATTGCTGAATGTCACAGCTACAAAGCATCTCCTAGGAAATGCTGATGTCAGCACTTCTTCTGAAACATTAACCCTTTCCTCTGCAAGCCTGAATGCATATCAGAGCATCCAAAACATGAATGAAAACTGACCACCACTAATCTGAAGCATTAACTAACCAGCTGATTCTGTGCAGATTAATCGGTTATTAGCATCAACACACTGCTTATATTCCAATCTCTGATTCCCATCAACATGTCACGTCACCATGGCACACTTTAAAGCACAATACTGTGATTCCTTCATGGAGAAACTCCCTGGAAATCAGCACTGCACCCCAGATCCTACAGTTGTGGAGGATTACAAACCTATTTCCAGAGTTTTTCTACCCCCCAATCTAAATCCTGCAAAGCTCAAAGCTTTCATCAGACTTGATTCCATGACAGATGAATTGGTTTTCCAGGCCGAACTAATCCTTAAAATCAAACAGAAGCAGGGCTCCGCTGAAGCTTGTAAGAAGCCCCTGTGCTGCAGTGTCTGAAAGTGAAATCAACTTTGCATTGCTTGTTTTGAGTCTCGACTTTCACACAACCACTACCCTGTTTTTACTGTATTAGTGTGAGCTGTGATTTGGTCGGTGCAGAACTAACAGTGTGGTTGGATGCTCACACTATTACAACCAAGGCTGTGTATTGGCAGGACATAAACAGTGTACAATACGTAACATGATAAAGGTGTAGCAGTTTGATACATTGCAATATATTGTGATACTGTAAGCAAGGTGATATATTAGAGATGTTAATAACTGATATTAAGCATTTTAACTGATAATTGCTATCGGTTAACGGTTAAAAGAAATATTAATAATTAATTAAAAAGATGAGAAAAACACAGTGTAGCGGCTCGTCACTTTAAAGAGAAAAGCTGGTCCACCTTAAGAGAGCCAACGCAGATACAGGAAGTTGCCTCGCGACTTCCAGCTGAGGAGTTGTAGCTTGTAGCCTCGTAGCATTTATTCACCAGCAAACCCACACTCACCGCCACCACACGCAGTCTGTCGGAAACTTGCTGAAGTTACTCTACAGTGTGCACAAGGCCACCGGTAACGCTAGCAGCTGCATCATGGTTGCTAATGCTCCCAAACTGAGAACTGGGGACAGTGAACACAGCACGGTGGCTGCTAACACTCCTGGACGGTGACCTGGAGACAGTGAACGCAGCACCGTGTCTGCTACAGTAGCTCTCCTGACAGTGAACTGGAGACAGTGAACGCAGCACCGTGGCTGCTACAGTAGCTCTCCTGACGGTGAACTGGAGACAGTGAACGCAGCACCGTGGCTGCTACAGTAGCTCTCCTGACGGTGAACTGGAGACAGTGAACGCAGCACCGTGGCTGCTACAGTAGCTCTCCTGACGGTGACCTGGAGACAGTGAACGCAGCACCGTGGCTGCTACTTTACCTCTCCTGACGGTGAACTGGAGACTGAGTTTGTTGTGCTCATATACTGCAGCCGGCGCACCGCTGCACTAATGACACTAATCTTGTCGGTTAATGATAAATAATAATAATAATCAGTTAACGAGGGTTGGTTATCGATTAAGTTTTTTTTTTTTTTTTCAAAATTAGCATCCCCATAATATACGGCAATTTTTTTAAAATCTAATTTTAAGAAAACTGTCATAGTATAAAGAATACACTGAGAAATACAACATTTTAGAATAGGCCAGTATTTCCTCACTAAAATTTAGTGTAAGTTTGAAGCGTTATTTAGCCTCTTTCTCAACAAGCTAGTATGACATGCTTGGGACCAATGGTCTGTCCTAGTTTCATATGATGACAGTAACTTCACTCTGGCTTTAAAACTGAGCTGTTACAACCAAACAAAATATCGTCAATACAATAAAAGGGTAATTAAAAATCTATACACCCCTAATTACAACTGTACTGGGCATGCACCGTATTGGAGATCAGCAGCTGGACTGGGTTTCTGTGACAATGGGGCTGGTGTATTAAATTCAATGTTTAAATACAACTTACATTATATAATGGACTTTAAATCCCTGTTTAAGTTTTGACCAAATTGTTGCTGAATTATAAACTTAATGTTGAAGAATGTGCTTCCAGTGCTGATGCATGATTTATTATCCTAATAATAAATAACTACTTGGAGATGTTTCAGTCAGGTCTGATTTTGCCTTACATATAAAAGAATGATCCCAGTCACTCTCACACCACCACCTTGTTTTTACTCTATTAGTGTGTGCTCTGATAAACACACTATCACAGCTGTAATAAGGATGCACCAATGGCCAATACAGACTCAAATAGTTGAATCGGGTATCGTACCAATGGGGCTGATCTAATTCTATGTTTATATACTACATAATACATGTAATTTTACTTCCTGCTTAAGTTTTCACCAACTTGTTGTTGCATTTAAAAGGTTTACACTAATTCCTGTTTATTTTTAAGTTGTTTACCAAGTTGCTGGTTTATGATTTATTATTCTAATAATAAATAACATTTCAGTAAGTCTGGAAAAAGATGTTTGAGTCAGTACTTCTATATAAAAGAATGAGCTCAGTAACATTAAACACTGGTACTGGAGCAGTACTTGGTGTCTGTATCAGTATTTGTACATTCCTATATTTTTGACATCAATTTGGGTCATTTTACACCATGTGCTTGTCAAGTTAGCCACATTCCCCAATTCCCTGCTGATTATTTACACCAAAATATGCCTTATAATGAACTTAAATCCACCCTAATACATGGTGGTGTGTGGAGATGGCATGAGTTTGCACCACCCTCCTCCTCCTGTGCCTTGTGTGTCTTTACATGACCACCACAGTATGGTCTTTGATATGATGACAGCACCAGCATGTCACTGCTCACCTTCCAGCCAGCAGAGCTGTTGCTGTCGCCTTTGTCCTTGAAATATGGCACAGACCTCACCATCCAGTCGTAGATTTGGGACAAGGTCAGCCTTTTCTCGGGGGAGCTCTCGATGGCTTGGGTAATGAGGTCTGCATAGGAGTAGTTGCCCCAAGCGTTCCTCCGGGCGGAGGACTTCCTCAGCTGCTGGGACGCAGAGCCGCCCAGAGCCGCGGCGGGGGTCTGCGCCGAGGAAGGCGAGCCATCGGCGGCCTCCTCCTTGCAGGGGCCCCGCTGGACCTCCACAGGCTGGGAGATGGAGGAGCTGCTGCTGCTGCCTGGCACACGGGATTTAACAACACCGCTCTTTGCTTTCTGAGCATCGCTGCTCTCCGCGCTGCCACCCTCGTCATCCTCTTCTTCAGGGATTACGTCAGTGTCATTTGCGGGCTTGTCCGCACCAGACTCCGGACGGGGCAGCGGCCAAGTGCAGGAGCGCGGCCGCTTCTGGGGCTCGAAATCCGGATCTATCTCCACGTTTAAGGCGGACTCGTTGCGCGGCGCCTCGGCCATGTTAATCGCAATATCTCGGTCGCTGCTGCACAAAGGGCTCTAAAATCACTCCATTCCATCAATGTGTGCAGCTTTCAGAGATATTTACTTACGCACGGTATGCAAATGTCCGAGCCCGCAGCCCAGTCCCAGCACGTGCCTGTCTATCTGTCCTCCTGCGAGGCGTCCGTCTATCCGCAGAGCCGATCGAGGCTGACCAGCATTAACAAAACATTGCCTTTTCTCGAGCACAGCCCACACCCTGGCCAGCGTGCATTGCAATTTCTCGAAACGCGGGGTTAAACATAGGAAGAGTCCTCTGAGGAATCCAAACGGCGTTCCTGTACAAGCGTCCTGCGCCGCGATCCTGCGACGCGCATGCCAAAGAAAATGAGACTTACTACACCTACTGCCACCACATCAGCGTTATCGCTCCGCACACAGCTGCCATCTTGACCATTTCCTTTCCCAAGTTCTTTATCATCCGTGCAGAGAGCTGCCAGTCGGCTGTGCAGAGCGCTGCTGCTGTCCAGATACCATCAAGGCGGAGATTGCTTCCTCAAGGCCCCGTAGCTACTGGAGAAATGTGGCGAGGCTCAAATCCGCCCTCTCAAGACGGGCTAAAAACCACATAATGATGCATTCTGGCTGCGCGTCTGTGGCATCTTGAACCAGCACGGTGTCCTCCGTGTGGCCAGCAGCCTGCAAACACACTCCATTCAATCTGCAGCTGAGTCCGAGGGAAGGAAAACCTCACGATCCCGATCCTGGTCCTGCCCCCCTGGACGGCTCTGAAATTAAAGTGACAGCATGGAGATGTCCGCAGGCCACTGACATCACTGTGAGCACATTCATATGACCAGAGGAGCCTCCAGGACTCCACAATACTACCATTTAAAAACACAACAAAAAGAGCATCAATTAAAAAGGAAAATAAAACAAAATAAAATAAATAATAAAATACAACAGGTGAAACTGATTTCTGGATTACTATTACTAAAATAAAATTCTATTCGCCTTTAAAATAAATAGAAATATACACACAGTATATATAGTACATGTATATAAATATATATATAAATAAATTCATATTTAAAAGTACAAAAAACACAGTATACATGAATTTATATAATATATATTAAAAATTATCTTAAAATCTTAAAATGTTAAATCACTTTAAACTCTCTCCACCTCCACATTTGTATTTTGAGTGTGATTTATCTGCCAAAAAAAAGAGACAAAATGCACAATAACTCACTAATCATTCATCATTCATCGCCGACCGGGGTCTGGTTGCAGGGACAACAGCTCCAGCAGGGGACCCAAAACTTGCCTCACCTTAAACCATCACCTTAAAGTGGTGGAAAGGTTTGTGTGTCCCTGTGACCCTGGAGGCAGTGTTGTCTGGAGCCTGGTGCTCCTGGTTGGGTCTCCCGGGCCAGACTAAGAATGGCTCATAAAAACCCTATGATGAAACGAGGTAGAGGAGAAGTTACCCGGCCCAGGCCCCTGTCTGGGACTGGCTCCATCACCCGGCCGGACACAGCCCAAACAACCACCCAACAGCTCTCCATCCTGTGGGCTCCCCACCTGTGAGAGGAATCACTGGGGTTGGCAGTGAAGGCCAGGGACCTCAACACAAAACGCACAATAAACAAAATGATAAAACAAAAATGAAGTTTCCTGTTAGCATTATTATTATTTTTATCAATTTAGATATTGCTGTAATATCGTTATTGTGAATTCTTTTGGCCACGATGACTGTGTAGTGAAAATCTGATATCATGACAGCCCTAATTTATTGATTTGCTGTCAAATCACCCATTATTCCTACAGTCCAAAAATATCAGTAAACATTAACAACTCTCTCTGAGTGCTGAAGTGTGGAGCACATCCCTGTGGATGAACAGGGAGAGATGTTATAGACAGAGATCACTGGGAACATTTTCTGTTTCACAACTAACAAAACAATAAAATAAACCTCATTTAGGCATAAAAAGGAAAAGTAAAAAAATCTGTCTCCTATTCATAGTCTTTAGAGCCGCTCCAGACTTTATACTTGATGACAGCACAAGTTTGAGCTCACGTTCGTTAGTATAACTCAAACTTTCCTCGGCCATGGAAATAACACACTGGAATTCTTAATTTGGGTGGCGTTTCCCTTTAAATCTTCCTTCATGTATACCGTATACTCCAACCAGCCTGCTAAACCCTCAGTTTCCCACAGATATACTCGACTTCAGTGCCCTCAATGCTGTTGTCCCAGTTACAATAAAAATAAAATGGTACTTTTAAAATATAAAGAATGGAAGTTTGTCATAAACTACTGTTGTACACAGCAAATACTTCACATTTCAATTGCTTACGTATGTAATACTGACCTGAGTTTATATTCTACAATTACACACATAAATGGTTTGGATGTTTTGTTTTTTTTTCTTTAAATTTGATACCCCCCCCCCACCCAAAACATAAAGTTAAATATAAAATAGAGAGCATTTAGTGTTTGGGCTGAATTAAACTGAGTTAACTTGACTACATATATACTGTAGCTGTTAATCTCACTGACACAGTGGACCGTAATTCACAGTCGAAGGCAGTTAAATCCTCCAACATGTAACTGCTCAAAAAGGTCTAAAACAACACAGATTCCACTAAATTAAATACTACGGACCGCCTGTTGGTCCCAATAACACTTTTTTTTTCATTTATAATGAAGATAAACTTTGAAGATTTTTCTCAGTTTCACTTCCTACACTGCTTCTTTGTTTTTGTAAGACGCTGTGTGTTACTGAGTGTTTAAATAGAGAAGAGATCTGTGTAAAAAGGTAAACCAACTTGAGCCACTGTTTGTCTCATTTATGAAGACGGACACATAACAATATAGTGACCTGGAAGTAATATATAAACTAAAACACTTCCTGCGATACATGTTTTGTTTATAACCTACTGAATGAAAATACTGATAAATGGAGTCAAATGTTACTGTACAGCGAAATGTTCTGAGACAAACATTTCACAAGCACCATCCACATAAATCATCAGATATAAATACGGAGCTTTAAACCTCTGAAACAATCTGCTGCCTCTGTATTTAGGTTTGCATTAGAATCATAAACAACTTGCTGCGATGCATTATATTTTCCAGAGACAAGATTAAAATGTCCCTTAAATCTTCATAACAGTCCTTTGGGAATCCATTTCAAAAAGGCATCCAGCTCTTTCCCACACATTTATGAAAGTAAATACAGTTGGACCTCTGTATGATATGGCGTTAAAAGCAATATGACACCCTACAGTTTATATTTAAAATGATCCGTAAAGTGCAATGTCGCAATAAAAGGCCTTGAGATTTTAATAAATAGTCTCTGTACAACATTTCCTGCTGGCTTTGTGCTGGATAAGACGAGTAGGAGTAGTGTTTTTGGCAGAGAGGAGTACAGTTTGTGGAGTACATGCAGGCTGTGCAACATGGTCCACTTTTCAAAAATGTTACTCCTGTGATTTGGCGCTTCTGTCCCCTTCCAGCCAATACTCTTCTGTCTGCATCTCTGTGAGGCGAGACACCGTCCTCTGGAAGGCAAACATTTCCTCTTCTCCACTGAAGATGGACAGACTGCTGGCTTCATCCTGCGTTACAACAAATTAAATAAAAAAATAAACAGTTAGTGAAACTTGGGATAAAAATACTTATGGGAATGTGCACTTCTTTAAATGCACACATCAATCAAACAGACGAGACAAGAAAAATCACACGCTGCAGTTATTACATCACCAGTCTTTATCCTTTATCTTTACATGTTAACATTAGGGCTGTCAATCAATTAAAATAGTTCATCACAATTAATCACTGATTAATCATATTTTTTTTATCTATTCAAAATGTACCCTTAAAGGGAGATTTGTCAAGTTTTTAATGCTCTTATCAACATGGGAGTGGGCAAGTACGTTGCTTTATGCAAATTACTTTATATATTTATTATTAGCAATCAATTAACAACACAAAACAATGAAAATATTGTCCAGAAACAGTCACAGGTACAACATTTAGCATAAAAAATACGCTCAAATCATAACAAGGCAAACTGCAGGCCAACAGGAAACAACAGCTGTCAGTGTGCTGACTTGACTATGACTTGCCCCAAACTGACTGTGATTATCATAAAGTGGGCATGTCTATAAAGGAGAGACTGGTGGGTACCCAGAGAACCAGTTTTCATGAACATGTCTTGAGGTTAGAGGTCAAGGGACCCCTTTGAAAATGGCCATGACATTTTTTCCCCACTAAAATTTAGGGCAAGTTTGGAGCGTTATTTAGCCTTCTTTCTGACAATCTAGTATGACCTGGTTGGTACAAACGGATTATGTTTCTAGAAAACTGAACCTGCTACAACCTAAAAATCACAAGTTGCGTTAATGCATTACAGAAATGAATGGTGTTAAAACAAAGGGCCTAGTTTTACACAGATCTTATCCCTTCTCAGGTTTTTAATGCACACTCACATTTTCTATGTTTTCTCTGATGTTTAGTCAATTTTATATTCTGATCCTAAAGAAATATTTTATGCCTTTGGAGAGAAAACAGGAAGTGAGGGAGAGCGATACAACAAAGGTCCCTGGGTGGACTTGAACTGAATCATCCCCATGCTCTATTATGTCTCAGAAGTTATTGCAGGGAATTTTGGGTTGATATCATTTGTTACACAGATTTGGTGCTAAATGTAACCATTTTTACCTATCAATAATCCTTTCAAAGTACCACATTAAGAACCCATGACCTTGAGGAACACCACAGAAAAAGCCATGCTGTGATTTGGCATCAAAAGCTTTTGACATTTTGAGATTTCTGGAGGAACTGCATTTTTCGGCAATTGGATGGAAAGCACTTCTGTTCTGGAAACTGCTCAGAAACCCCCTTATTGTCAATCTAGCTATGAAAGCCATCCACCCTCTGAATGCTCTAGGTCTCTAGTTTGTGGTTGTAAAGTTTCATGAGGCTGCGATTATCCTGAGGTCACCGTGGGTCATTTTATACAGTGAGGATTCGTTTAAAAAAAATGGTCTCATTACAATGAAATGGCTACTATAGGAACTACAGTATAAACTGCATGTAACTGCATGTGATTATCATAAAGTGGGCATGTCTGTAAAGGGGAGACTCGTGGGTACCCACCCACTTTTTCCTCGCCAAAATTTAGTGCAACTTTAGACCTTATTATCCTCCCTCCTGACATGTTAGCATGACATGGTTGGTACCAATGGAGTACCATTTTTTTCTAGTTTCATACGATATCTGTAGCTTCCCTCTAGCTCTAAACTGAGCCTGCTAGAGCCTCTGAAAGACAGTAAAGTCGGTCAAGATCACCCCCAGCCCTGTGGGTCTCTCATTAACTGTGAAAACAGTCTGAGGTCTCACCCTTTTCAGCCCCAGATCGTCCATCAGAATGTGGCTCTCGTCGTGACCGTGATCACCATCGTGTACAAAAATGTCGTCCAGTGGATGATTTGCAAGAATCACCACCCGCACCTGAAACAAGATCAAGTTCTTATAAAACTACCAAACAAATAGCTAAAGGTCAAGTGCGTGTGTAAATAACAGCAGTGTACCTTGTGGTCGTAGAGGGCGTCCACGAGCGTTATGAGCCGCCTGGCTTGAGTTTTCTTGTTCAGCGTCAGCAGAGGAATGTGTCGAATAAAGACGGTGTCAAACAGCCTGGATATCTCCAGGTAGTCGCTGGCCCCTAGAGGCTGAAACACTTACATTCAAACACTGGACGTCACCATAATATTGCTTTTATTTATTAAGCTTTTAAAAAGTAGGGCTGCACAATTCATCAAAATTTTATTAAAATTGCCTACTGCAGTTTTCAAATCATAGTATTTGCTAAACTCGCAGTATTTGTTAAAGGTGAAATGTGTCAATTTTACACAACAGCAAAGCAGTAGAAATGAGCTGCTTTAATATCTAATTCAATATATATACAGTATGTGATACTGTCATACTGTGTGGATTTTTGACTCTGAGCTCACAGTAAAAGGACTTTTTAAGGCAACATCAGATTTTATAATGAGTTTATCAGGGTAATACAGCTGGATTGTGTCAACAGCATGTAGAAATCCAGTTATAATGCAAACCTAAAAACTAGAGCTGCAAAGATTCAATGATTAACTGTCAACTATTAAAATAATCTGCAACTATTTTAAGTCATTTTTTAAGAAAGAAAAAGTCTAACTCTCCAGCTTCTTAAATGTGAATATTTTCTGGTTTCTTTACTCCTCTATAACACTGAACTAAATATCTTTGAATTACGGACAAAACAAAACATTTGAGGACGTTATCTTGGGCTCTGGGAAACACTGATCGACATTTTTCATTATTTTCTGACATTTTGTGGAGCAAACAACTTTGTTAGTTGAAGCCCTTCTAACGACACATTTGCAGGTTTTTACCATCAATTTTGAATTCATGGGAAAACCCAAGTAAAATAAATAAATAATGTAAATATGTAAATAAGTAAATATGCATAGAAAATGGTAACTGTGACATGCAGCATCATCCATGACACTTTATAAAGGCACATTGGAAACGTAAAGGGACATTACAGCTCGACTGTATCATGTACATTTATACGTTTTCACTATCAGTTTGAATTTCCAGAGAAAACCAAAATGGTTTGTCCATTATGAGTGCTGCTTAGATGTCCTCATGTTTACATGCAGGTAAGTTTTCAATAATTGACATTCAATACAACAATATCATGCAGACAATTAAGTGTCATCGCTCACCAACAACAATGTATGCAAAATCCTGAATGTGTGATAAAGAATGCACAACTAAGCAAAAAACATGACAAACAACAACACATTTTTTAAGTGTATATGCACTGAAAGACGTCAAAAGAAGTCAAGACTGATGCGCATAAACAGTTTTACCGTAATTATGTCATCGTATCGATCCCACACTGTGATTTCAAAAACATGAAAGGTCAGAGAGACTTACTCGGTCACACAGCTCCTCAAACGTGCAGTCTGCAATGGTCCCACATGCTTTGTTCAGAAGGACTTTCCTGTTGTGAACATTCAGAACTCTTGGTCGGGTTACTGCGGAGATAAACAGCTTGTAAGTAAGTACACCATGTGATATGAAAGCCTGAATGATAACCACACTTCATATCAGCTGCAGAATTAAGTCCAAATGTCCACTTACTGTCATTTTGCTTAAACGCCAGCTCATCAAACATCTTGTCTAGTGTTGCTTCTGCATCAGGCTCACTGGAGCTGCAGGAAATGTATCATTAAAAACACAAACCATGCAAATAGCACATCAAAATATAGCTCGCAACAACTGATTGTTTTCTGGATTTCTTACAGGAAGTAGAGTTTTCCAGCAGATGGTCTGTTCCTTCTGCGGTAATCTATCCCAGAATCCAAGCGGAGAGTTTGGCAGTATTTCTGCATGTGAGAGACAAACAATTAACAACGGGTGCATTTAAAATAAAATGAAGAAATGGGACATATCTCTCCTTTCTTACCTGCAACACAGCAATAAACGGCACAAAGTTGACCCTCTGCAGGCCGTTTTTATACAAGTCTGAGGGGAAAGAGTGCGACATGAGTCATTTTTAAAAAGGGACTGATGGTGCGTAAAAATTGAAAATTTCCAACCTTTTATTACGGAAGATCCGTGCTATAACCTGGTTGGGATATAATGACCAGCTCTCCCTTTAAAGAGTCAGATTCTCAGACCTACTGGAGGTATGTCTACCTTACTATGCTCTGATGCAGCACCAGATCGAGTAGCCTGGAACCCAGTACTACAGTCGGCCACGCCTGTTCATGGCAGCTCTCCTCTAAGCAATCTTGGGCTCTTGTTGAATGGGCTTGGTAAAGTTTTAAGAACTTGTACTTGAAAAAGTACAACGAAACACTGTCAAAGTCAGACTTCCACCTTGTAAACTTTGCAAATCCATCTATACCAACTTCACAGAAGCAGTGGCCTGGACGGCACACAACAATGGAAGTCCACATTGTACATGGTGAACAATCAACTAAAAGGCAACATGAAGTATATTTGCCTGTATTTAATTAAAGTTATGCATACTATGATGTAGTAAAACCTGTTCTGCATGTAAATAAATGTCAGAATATGTCATGAGTGTTATTAGGTAGCTGGTTACGGTAAATAATCTCTTAAAGTGTCATGTGCTATGAGTTCCAGAGCCTGGGAGACGTGCAGCTGAAAGCCCTAGCACCCATGGGTGCTGAGGTGTGAGGTGGGGATGCTCAGAACCCCTGCTATAACAAATTTGCTTCTCAATTCTTTATTCCTGATATTAAAATCTCCACACTGGTTACCTGTTGGTCACATAATTAATTATTGATAATTAAATCACTAAATGACTTTTCCCTGTCGATCCTCTTTTCCAACCTCTTGATCGTTCCTGTGGTCAGAGCTAAAAGGAACAGAGATGCAGCCTTTGATAATTATGCCCCAAAACTCTGGAACCATCTGCCGACAGGTCTTTGGAGCTCTAAATCTGTTGACTTTCAAATTAAATCTTAAGACACATCATTAAACCAGCGGCCTATAGTCTAATCCTGCTTTTTAATTTAAGAGGCGCTATTAAGCTTATTTTCAGGCACATACTTGTATTTTGGGTTTCCACTAAAACATCTTTACATGCCTTAATGTTCATAAAATGCTTCATTTTTCTCATACCGGCTGTGCTGAAGCACCTCTTTTCACCATCTGTCTGAAACACTGTTAAGGCTCCTGCATCATTATTATTATCATTATCTGGTAAAAATGATATCCAAATCCTACTTTGATACCATGAGTTATACAGTAGGAAGTAGATAAATTACATAAAACATTTACATCAGTTGTGATAAAGTCAAGCAGTCAAGATATTTGGTTTAATGTTAAGAATATGTTGTTACTCACCTTCAGGGGGACGATTAGAAGTGGCCACAACGACGACACCGTGCAGAAACAGATTCTCAAAGAGCTGCTTGAGGATCATGGCATCAGCGATATCTGTCACCTGAAATGTGTGTTAGTACACATTAACTTTGGGTAAAGCACTGGAACAATACTGTTTAGGTAAAAGATTACACGCAAAAAATACTTGAAATGTCTCTGTACTGTGGTGTGTAAAAACATTGAAAAGACAATAACCTGAAACTCATCGAAGCACAGAAGGCAAGCCTCCTCACTGATCTCCTCAGCGACTGGAGCAATGGGGTCATAGGATTTGGCCATTTTCCCTGCTTTCCTCTTTGGCATGCTCTGTTTCAGCCGATGGATCCCTGAAGACCGAAAAAAAGGAGAGTGAGAATTAGTCTTGGCTCTGTAGGATAAGTATAAGTACAAATGAATAATACATTAAAAACTGCTGAGCTAAAGCTAGCACGACCACCACTTTTAAAACATGTATCATCTGTACTCTTTAGTTTTCTGTTCACAAATGTTAAACAAATTAAGTAGTGTAATGAATTTCTGTCTTTTCAATACAGTAACAATATAGAGAGAGCTATTTGCTATATATTTTTATAGTTGCATCCAACTTTTAAAAGAATAATATTGGAAATGTTTACTGGACCCATTTAAAGTGCTTTTCAGCAGCATGCATACATGTACATACAGTATAGAACAGCATGTAAGCAGAGCTTTAAAATACAACAAAACTGAAACGTGGCGGCTAAAACAGGAAATATAAGCTCAGCTCAGCAACCACAGCGCTGCCTTGTTCTACAGACTTTGTATATAGCGTGTTGAGAAGTGTTTGTTTCACACCAAGATAAAGAAATGAAAGTTCTATAATGAACAGTAAAATGAAACAGCAAAAATTTCCACCCTACAGACAAGTTTAGATCCTCTCAGGATGAAATATTGACAGTAAATATGACAGTAATGGAGGCGTGCTTTTCTCGTTGGCTACACAGATTTTATGTGAAATAAGAAAACATTAGAAAAACCTTACTGCCTGTCACAGCTAACAGAAATTTGTCTTTGAAAGGCTCAGCAATCAATAGATAAAACACATAAAAAACAGAGATACACACTTACCCATAGATATATAATTCTAACTGACAAAAACAGTATAAAACAGACTGAAGTTAAGTATGTTGCCTGTTTTAAACTGTTCAAGGTGATGATGGCGGCAGGAATGAAAGTTTTTTTTGTATATATTTTTCCGAGCCAGCAGGACTTTGTAACGGCGACCTGATGGAAGTACCGACTTTCATTTTTTTCCTTGTCATTCAAAAAGCACTGGTGAGACTGGGCTGGTTTTTCCAGTTTCATCATTTTTAAAAATCTAGTGTACTCTTGATAGTTTCTCAAGGACACTGATCCTGCATTTAACTGCCAATGTTGAGAAAATGTTTATCCTGGGGGAATTTAGAAAACAAAAAGCTTCTGCTAATGTAGTTTTTCTCCCTGTTGGACCAAACAAACTCTGCAGCTGAGAGAACACTAGCCACTGTTCGAACTTTTTCATTTATACTTTCATTTGTAGCTTGAAAGCTTGAAGACCTATTTGCCCTCTGGTGGCTGTTTGGAACAAAGAAAGTCAACGACATTGATGAACAAAATTAACCCCCTTTGGTGTAAACAAGGAGAACTCACTTTTATGAACGTCCAACATGAAGCCATGGAAATGAACCCTCTTCTTCTTTTCAGTCTCAACGTATGAATAAAACATGTCCATTACCATAGTTTTTCCTGTGCCTAAGACAATAAAAAGCAAGTGAGTTGAGGGAAAAGTTTATACATAATATGTGAGAGAAAATTTATATCTGTAACTTTGTGGCCTGTCTCTCTCACCAACATCACCGTAGATATAGTAACCTTTTGGAGCCTTCGGTTTTGTGAAAAACTGAAAGAAAATGAGCAGACAGGTTCTGGTGTTACACAATGATCCCTAAATAAATATAAACATCTTAAGCAGAATACAATACAACACTTAATTATCTTGAAGTAATTAAGTTGATTACTAAACGGGTGCAGGACTCATCAGTTTCATCACTGACAATGAAATACGTTGTTCTCAGGCTCCCTCTAACAATGCTCGTACAAATATGTATAAAAAGAAAATCTCTCTCTCCAAGAACATAAATAAGATAAACATAAAAAATGCAGAAGTTAAAATATAGGAATAAAAGAATATATATATAAAATACAATATAATATAATATAAAATACAGTACTGTAGCAGACTGGTGTATTGTAGTGACAGAATGAATAATTGATTTTGACAACTTTTATTTTCATGTATTGGATTTCGGTGATTGTTAATTCTGGATACTTTCACACTGGTTGGATCTCTGGTTAAATAAAGGATAGATATATGCAGTAAATTTACAGTATAGAATGTAATGAGAACCAGTTATGAACAGATGAGAACTGGATGTAGACAGGTAATGCACATAAGCATACTGTATATACACTTATGCTTGTGTTGGACAATGTGGGACATGTTATCAAGGCTGAGAGGTAGTCATAAAAATACAAACATTTCTGTTCTGCACCTTATCTTGTAGCATCTCTATGCTTTGCCCAATGCATCAATAGATCGGCACGTTTTTTGTGAGACTCACATGAACTGTCGCTTCATGCTATATTCCCCCTAAAATGAAAAATTCTGGCAACTTTCATAAAAAACAACAAAAAACGACAATTGCCTTCAACCGGCTAATAAATACTCATAAGTAGTTTCACAGTCTTTGTTGTAGCTGCTCTTCCTTTACTTTGTCATAGTATTATTCACAGTGATCTTAAATGGATGTGAAATGGATCTTATATTGCATTCATAGAGGACTTAAAAGGTCGCAAACTTCTTAAATTTGACTTGTTGAAACCTGCAGATACCCTGCTATAACTCTACTCTACTATATTATCTCATTTAGTGTGATGATGGTGGAAATGCTGGTCAAAAAATAGTAAACAAATTGCCTAAGTGGCAGCAGTAAACACGTGTATTAGAATACAAGTTGAGGATGAAGACACCAGTAACTTCTCTCTACCTTGGAGAAGAAGGATGTCGGTGTGTTGCTGTATCCTCTTAGTGTTTTGTGGAGCTGGTCCAGAGTCTGCAGCACCGCTTTCTGGTGCTCATCTTCCCGCAGTGTCCCGTCTCTGATCAGCCCGGTGTAGTGATCCAGAGGACCGTGGAACCTGGTCGGGTTTGGTCCGCTCTCCTCCACCGCCTGCTGCTGGGCTTTCACCGAGTAACCTTTATTTAAATCAAAAACGACGCTGATTAGCTAACTTGCTAGCTAGCCAGCTCCTTATGTGTACATGTCAGACTTAGTGATAAAGTTGCTGCTGTGGACCAAAGGTTAGCAAGTGACAGCTAGTTTGACAGCATGTAAAAATAGTGACAATAACAAGGCCAGTTCATACAGAAGGTCAGATATCTATAGTAACTCCCGGTTAACTTCAGGAGAGTGTAAACTATAGATGTTAATTAAAAGTAAAGCTAGGTGGAGTTTTCAGTACAGATTAGCTTTACACCACCGGACAAACTCCTTTAACTCATCATGACTCACCAAAAATTCGTCTCACCTCGTCTGCAGACCTCTGTCAAACACTTTAGCAGCTTTCTGGAGGAATATTGTTCCGTCAAAAGACACCTAAAGCCCCGTAAAGCTGAGGGTGACATCTTTAATGACAGCGGTATGCTGCACGCCGCCATCTTGGATTCAAATGCCGTCAACGTAACTTTATTAGCAAACACATAACAAAACAGAAGCGTCACTGCTGTCGGCCAGCAGGGGGCGAAGTTTTCTTATAATAACAATTATCACGATATCACACAAATACAGTATTGAAAGCTTATATTTTATAATTCTAGAAATGTATTCGTATTTTATGATCGTATCATAATGAAAGATTGTAATTGTGCTGATAAATTCAAAGCAATACAATCATTTATCATTTATTACAATTATTCATTTAATTTTGTTAATTTCTAACAAAATTTTTTTCTTTTTTCCCTTTCTATTTTTTTTATTTTATTATGATTGTTATTGTTATTATTATTGATTCATCTGACCATTATTTGTCAAAAACCAAGATATATGCAGTTTACTATGATAACAAGGAAAAGCAGCACACTATCATATTTTCACATCTGTAACCAGAGAATGTCATTATCATGATCATTATCTATTAATCTGCCAATTATTTTCTTGATTAATTTCTTTGTATATGAGAATAAAAATAGGGATAAATGCCTTTTATAATTTTCTCACAGCTAAAGATTTATGCCTTTAAATATCTTGTCTTGTTCTACAAACAGTTCAAAACCCAAATATATTGTTTATTATCATGTATAACAAAGAAAAGCATCAAATCCCCACATTTGAGGAGCAAATATTTAGCATTTATGCTTTAAAAAATGACTCAAACATGTTACTGATGAATGTCAGTTCAATGTCAGTTAAAATAATGAATGAATCAAGTAACAGTTTCAGCTCTAATATTGTTATCTGCTGTAATATTGTGCGGGTTGCAGCTGCAACAAACTACATGTTTTTTCATTATTGATTGAGCTGCAGATTATTTTCTTGATTAATCCTTTTGAGTAGCTAAAGGTTCATGTCCTCAAATGCCCGTTTTGTCCAAGCAACAGTCCAAAACACAAAAATATTTAATTCACTATCATCAGAAAAGCATTAACTCCTCACATTTGAGAAGCAAATATTTTGTATTTGTGCCTAAAAAAAATAACTGAAATCATCATTTGATTGTCAAAACAGTTGCAGATTATTTTTCATTCTAATTGCTGAAGCATTAAATATATAAATCCTTAACATAATTTAAAAGCTACACATTTATATTTGACAACTGGACACCCACTGCATAAAATAGGGACAAATAACGTTCATACTTTCTGAAGAATATTCTCATTAAAATTAAAAGAGCAGAAACTCTGTCCTCTAGTCTAATTATACCTCCACAGCACTGAGCAGACAAAAAAACATGGCAGACAACCGACAGGGTGTTACAGAGGCTTACAGGCTTGTTACCATGACAACAGAGGAGCCCTTCTCCCTCTCTCTCTCTCGCTGTCTCTCTTTAATGTGCACGCACGCACACGCACGCACACGCACACACACAAACACGCACGCACATGCACACACACAGTCACTCTCTCTGTCTGTCTTGTCTCTGTTGTCACACACACACACACACACACACACACACACACACACACACACACACACACACACACACACATACACACACTATATATATACAGTATTACAGTGGAGTCTGCCTTGGTTTGAGATCCGAGCTCAGGAAATATATAGGAAGCACAGCAAAGGCGCGTAGGGACACTCCACATCTGTTCTGGATGGTGAGTGCCTGCTGACCGCTTATTGTTTGTTTACATACTGAATCCTTTCGACAAATCTGCTTCAAATAAGAGACATGTTGGACGTATGAAATGCAGTCTGTTCATTCCTGCTGAATAGGAGATGTGCCACGTTTGTTTTTTTGCTGCTTGTGCTTTTATTTTAAAGATTAAGGTGGAAGCTGTCATCGTAATGGTAATTCATAGCTGGGTAGCCATGGTGAAGTCAATTTCCCCCCTCCCTCTGCCGCTGCTGAATGCATTAGTCTAATGAGATGTCTGCAGCCTGTGTGCCGAGCAGCAGCAGCAGCAGCAGCAGCAGCAGTGTGTTAACCAAAAAGGGGACAAGGAGCAAGATGGCTTTCCCTTCATTGTTAGGGATTTAGCTTTATAGTTACCTTTAGGCTCTTGGGATTTAAGACAAAAGGGCTTGGCTCTTGGGCTTTCACAATAGAAGACAGCAGGTAATAGACACCCCCCTCCTCCTTTATTAGTGTGTTATCAGTGCAGGATGGAGGTGCTGTTTCCTCCACAGCTCATGCATGGCTGTCTTTTGTGTTTGCTTATTATGGTGCTCTGCTAAACGCTGCTCCTCTCACCGCATTGCTCAGCTAAGTATCCTGCAGTCTCTTTGGATGTTGGTGTTTGCCAATGCACTCTGCTTCCTCTGTGTGCTCTAAAATGATGCTAATGCAGTGTGTAGTTGCTGAAGAGGAGGCTTAGCGTGCAAGTAAAGTGCATGTCTCGTCACATTTCTATAGCTTGAGCTCAGTGGTTGCTTCCTTTGTCTCCAGCTCCAAATGAGTGTACCTGCAGCAACGGCACAGAAATCAGACAGTGAAATGCAATCAGCTGCAGTGGCTCCCTCCTTCATCCCCAGCCAGTCGGGGAAGATACCAGGCAGGAAGAGAGGGAGACCCCCGCTCCGCAATGTCGCCAAGATGGATTTTCCAAACCGTTACCCAGAGTCGCTCCCTCCACTCAAAGTGCCAAAGAAGAGGGGGAGAAAGCCGGGCTTCAAGGTCAGCCACATGAGGGGGTTAACCGGGGGATGAGCTGTGTGGATGCAGTGTGTTTAAAAATGCATGTGTACACAGAAAGACACAGACACACCGGCTCCATGCCCTTCACATTTTGTGGGACCCCAGAGAGAGACTTAACATCTGCGAGGCTTTGTTCTGCTGTAGTCAAATGTTATGGAGATATTTTTATGTCGAAAGGGGAAATAGGTCTGTTTTTATTCATAAATATATGCAAAATTCATTAATTTGTAGCAGAAAAACTAGATTCATTTGATAGCCTGATTGTTCCACCTTCCCCCTCCCTGCATGATTTAGTAAATAAATGATATGCCTGAAATAAACACAGCGATGCAAAAACTTCTTCTTCTGCAGCTTAAACCCAGGATGGTGATGACACCATTGGCTATCTCTCCACCTAGCAGCACCCCCGAGCCCGATATGAGCTCCATTCCTCAGGATGCCGCCACCATCCCCCACTCTGCCACGCCCCAGGTGCTTACAGGTAGGACATAAAACACTCTAAACCCTGTGTGAGAACCATTTTGGTCTCAACAATCCATTCCTGATTTGCTTAAAGGACACATATAGATAGATAGATATCATTAAGATAATTTAGGTATCTCTTCTCCATCTAAAACTATCTCCCCCTGCTTCAGTCTGTATCTACATCAACAAGCAGGCCAACACGGGCCCCAACCTGGACAGGAAGAAGATCCAGCAGCTCCCTGATCACTTCGGACCCGACCGGCCCTCCGTGGTGCTGCAGCAGGCCGTCCAAGGCTGCATCGACAGCGCCTTCCAGCAGAAAACAGTGTTCACTCTCCTCACGCAAGGCTACGGAGGAGAAAAAATATCAGGTGTTGTACAAAGACCTCCCTCAGGTGTTGCTTTCTATTTGTTCAGTATCTTTTTGTTTTCACCACTTCACCTGAGGTGGCACTGAGTAGAAAACATGCATTAGTAAAGGTTTAATGGCCTAATTTATGCGTGATGTTGTTTCAAGTGGTTCCCCTGTTTTGCCCCTCCAGCCACATTTGATGGGAAGCAGCATCTTCTCAGCCTCCCCGTCGTGAACAGCATCGACTATGTGCTCCGTTTTCTGAAGAAACTCTGCCGCAGCTTGCACTGTGAAAACCTCTTCAGTGATCAGCCCATTACCCAGCACAGTGGTGGCTCCTACCCGTCAGATGGTACTTCTAAATGTGTCTAACAAAAGCTACTAAACTGATATAAACAAATTCCTTGAGCTAATTCTGACTCTAATCTTGACTTTAGCTGAAACGTCTATGGCCGAGGACTATCATTTAGACCAGTCCGACGGCAAACGCTACTCCGTGGACCCTGGCGATTCTGCTTTCAGCTCCATAAGCTCGTCCTACACGCCAAAGTCCTCCTACGGGTTTCGTTCGTCGCAGCAGTTCTCCAACGGTACGGCCTCCATGAGCATGTGCAGGCAGTCCTCAACCAGCCCAAACACATTCCCAGAGAGTAACAGGACAGGTGAGGAGTCATGAAAAGATGAAAAAGGTTCCTTCAATGTTTATTTCTCTAAAAGTAAAGCTCCTTTCTTTCCTTTGTTCTTCCAGGAGGTTATAATGCATCTTCAGAGCCCCAGGAGTCCAAGCCTCCACCCAATAAGGACCCATCCACCTGGTCTGTGGATGATGTTGTCTGGTTTATCAGGGATGCGGACCCCCAGGCTCTTGGTCCCCATTCAGACGTCTTTAGGAAACATGTAAGTTTGTTCTTCACTGTTTTCTTGACTGGTTGATGATCTTGTCTTGTCACCTGTTTCCTACTGATTTGACACCAACTGTCTGTCTGCTTCTCTCAGGAGATCGATGGAAACGCTTTGTTACTCCTAAAGAGCGACATGATCATGAAGTATCTCGGACTGAAGCTGGGGCCAGCCTTGAAGCTTTGCTACCACATCGACAAACTAAAGCAGACTAAGTTTTGAAAACCTTCTACGATATAATTTCCCCTCCTTGAATCCAACAATACATTTGAGAATGGTCTCCAGGTCTGTAAGCCAATGAGAAGAGAGTACAAGAATGAGATCCATCACTTCCTTTTCTACCGTAAAAGCAAATGAGGTGCTACTTTTACTGTTGATTTAACTCCTTCTTGCTCAGAAAGAGAGGGTAAAGGTGACTTCTGTGTAAAATATGCAAGGCCTATAAGTAGACCTGGGTTACAGTTCCCTATACCTTTCAAGGTATCGCCCAAAGTAACCCAGTGCCAAGTAGTATCGCAACTTCTCCAGTCAAATTATACATGCATTTGATCCCTTTTGTAGCCAGAACTACAAAAAAAAAAAGATTATTCGTATGGTTTTGCTTGCAGTCAATCACAGCAAGTGTTCTTTGACGTGTGACTGGCTCACTGCTGCAGCAGCTACAACCCATGCACCCTGGACTGCCTATACACAGCTCTCAACATGGAGATAGCTGAGCCGGCGACTAGCAGCTAACGGTGCTAACAGTGCTAACAGTGTTAACCTGAGGGGTACGCCTCCGCAACTACCTAGCTAATCATCGCCGCGCTGCACTGTGCTCACTCATGAAGTGCCAGTGGGACACACACATCTTCCATTCACATGATGGGTATTAAATGACTCTACTAGTATCGGTATCACTTTAAGCTTACTGGTACTGTCATTTTTTAAATGATACCCAGCCCTGTCTAGAGGTGAACTAAAAATCCAAGAAAGCCACACTAAGAGTGCCACATTCAAGTATTACTGCACAGATATAACTTTATCTATGGTCTTTTATGAAGACGTTTGTAACCAGCATAAGCATAAATAATATTAGAAAGGTGTTAAAAAAAAGGCAGAGTAGGGTCCAACTTAATGCATATTATATATATATATGTATATTCATGAATATATTCTTTCACCAAAAGTAAAAACACTATAAGAAATAGAGAATGAACTAAAAAGAATGAATTAGCTAATTTTTCACCTTACATTAGTACTACTTAAATCTGCAATAACTGTGTTTTTTGGCCATTTGGGGGCAGCAGAAATCATTATCTTTTAAGTTGATTTGGCAAACTTGTTATCAGTAGTTGCTATTTACACACCCAACAGTTATGCAGCAACACTATCACTCATTTAGGGTCATGTTTATGGCCACCTGAATGTAACCTAATATTGTCTTTTAGCTCTGTTTTGGTCTCCACCTACTGCTGAGAAAAACAGCTGTCTCTTTAACTGCTAAATACTTCCCTATGTTCATCATCTAGTTGCTAATTTTGCCTGTTGATTGGTGGCAATAAGCACTTTCACATAATCACACATTGTCACTAACCCCGTTTCCATTCACATATTTTTATGTGCATTTTCAAGTATGGCATTAGAAAAGATGCATGGAAATGGCAAAATCTGATAAAACTTTCTCAACTGAAAAAAAAAAAGTTTAGACGGCGAAACCCACTTGTTTTGTTCTTTCGGTTCGCAACCTCTTCTTCTTCTACTCTGTTTACTGGCAGATTACAGCCATGCAGGCCTATGACGACAACTTCTGACCAAACCAAACCAAACTACACTGAAGCCGAGTTTATTAGCTCCAAATCAGCAAACCAGTTGATGGAAACATGCCTAATTATAAATTTCATTTTTTTGTGACATTTCAAAAGTTAGCTTAAATACACTTGACAATTGAATGGAAACAGAGCTACTGATCATTATTATTATTATTATTAATAAAATATATAAAGAAACCCTAGGCGCTTTAAAGTCTTGAGCAGAGAAACTCTGAATGTTCATATCGGGTTAGAAGGAGGGAAATAGACTAAAGTGACACATCTCCTACATGAAACCCTTCTCTCTTCCCGTTGGCTCTCAGACCTGGGGCCCCCTGACACAGTTGGACCCTCTCGGTACATTGTGCTGAAGATTTCCATGATGTCATGTAGTGATAATCACAGATTCACCCTCTTATTTCCATAGTTACCCTACTTTTGGCACAGATTTTGAACTAAAAACTGTCAGATTGTGGAATGCGTCCTTCACACAAATATTAACATAATTTGGTGAAAGAAGGCCAAGTGTTTGTGTCACAAACCTTCATGTGCAGCACATGTCTGCTGCATGCAGATTCATTAAGAAATGAAATACAAGTATACAAGAAATACAAGAAATGTATAACAGAAAATACTTTATACCTTAAGAAACTCTCACTTTGTCAAATATCACGATAGGATCTCATGTTTACCAAGCTGAAAACATATCTATAACTGAAATGGTGCATTAATTACTACATTGGTTTTTGATTGAGAGATATAGAAAATCATTTTGATACTATTTTTTCACATTACTGTGTAACAAAAAAGTAATGTTCCCATTGGATTTCTTTTTTATTATTATTTTAATATTAAAAAAAACACTATAATCTAAACAAAACATAGCCTACATAGAAAGACAGTAGCTCTGTTGTTAGTAAATATAAAAAAATGAGAGCATTGTGAACGTGATATATTTATGTTTCAATATGCAAGATTGTTACATGCCAATTATCTCCATAGGTTTTTCATGTGTACTCATAAGTTTGTTTTTTTTAATTCATGTTTCTATGCTTTTATCAGTCATCAGTGTTACAGGAGCTGTCAAAACACAAATAAATGTTACACCGAGAAACGGCCATGTAAATGGGTATATAATATAGTACTGCTTTTGTATACCACTTTTGGTGTACAGTATGCATCCTTTTTTAATCAATTAACCTTTGTAAGTGAATGCTGCTGTAAAGATATTACATGTAAGCCATGCCTAGTGAGATCAAGCTGAGGTATTTTATTTTGAAAATCACTATGAATTAGAGTTTTAGAGGACGCTGAGCGGATCAGTACTCTCTGCTGGTGCTAAAGTTATCTATGTATTTAACTGTTTGCTTTTGTGTTTGTGAGATGTAAAGGAAATCTTATGTGTATACTGTACTGTATGTGAGCATTAAATTAAGAAATCAAGTAATCAGAGACTTATGCGTGAGGCTGACTTTTATTTCCACCGTTTGAGTGCCTGTATTTTGACCCGATACGATGCAGCTGTGATGGAGGCTCTCTCCTGTCTTTATACCTAAATTTAAATGGATTCCAGATTTGGATGTGGGTCCACACGTCTGAGAATTATTTTGGCTGGGAGACTCATCTGTGCTTCAACACACATGATTTAACAAAGGTGACCTATATCTGTCCTCCAGGGGACTTTATCCCCATAAATCAGGAACAGATTCACTTATTCACTGTTTTACGGCTGGTATCAGGCCACTAAATAGGCGTTATCAGTTAAGCACCATAGATATGGGTCAGTAGGGGCCAACTACGCCTACTATGTTGTAAAAGTGAAACTTATAAGCAACATGTTCAAACGTAATATGAAATGTCACGTTTTGACGCTTCTTTAGGTTTAGGCAACAAAGCTACAACTACTTGAAGTTTAGACAATAAAACTACAACTTCTTTCAACTTAAGCAATAAAACTACAACTTCTTTAAGTTTAGGCAATAAGGTTTAGGTAAAACTTCTAAAAACAGTTTAAGGCAATAAAACAACAATTTCTTTAAGTTTAGGCAAAAGGTTTAGGTAAAAAAAAAACAGTTTAAGGCAATAAAACTACAACTTCATAAGGGTTAGGCAATAAACCTACAACTTTAGAGGTCTGGTGTGTAACATAAATTAGTTTAGTAACATGCAACATTGCTGAAGCTGCCTTCACATGATAAGAAATTTGTTCTTCCCTCACCACAAGGTCGGGCACAGAGGCTTGTAGAGGCAAAGCACAGCGCAGGTACAATGTGACATCAAAAAGAGCACAAGGAACTGTCTCCAGGCAACAACATTTGCAGCTTTTCTCACTGATTGCGTTTTGAAAGGTCAGTAGCAACTGAGGTCAAAGATGAAATAATCTGAACTTTGAGTGCAGCGTTTGGTGGCAGTTTCGAGCAGTACGCCATGCCAAAGGTAGATCTTCGGTCTAGTCGGACGGCACCACAGGAAAATAACAGCGCAGCCAGCACAGAGCAATTTGACCACAGATCATGTGTTGGCAGAAACAATGGAGCTGTTTAAGTGATAGAATCACATTTTGAGAAATAAGATTATTTACGTTCTTGCTGAGAGTTAGATGAGACGACTGATACCACTCTCAGTCTGTCTGATAGATATGAAGCTAAAACCTTCAGCAGTTTAGCTTAGCTTAGCATACCACAGCCGAGAGATAGTCTGGTTTGTTAGAAACCATTGTGGCTGGGGCAACGTAATTCGATTTTGCATTTAGGATAAATCTTAAAGGTGCAGTGTGTAGGATTTGTTGGCATCTAGCAGTGAAGATGCAGATTGCAACTGACTGAAACTTCTCTCGTGTCAACCTGGTCGACTTGTCAAATAAAGCTGATTGTGCAGCGCCTCTTCGGCATGGGGAACCGATGCACAGAGGCACCCTTTAGCTACAGTACATGATGAACCAGGCTTTCAGCTAACTCCAGTGTAAGTATGTGACATGTGACAGGTGGTTTATAGGTTAAACAAACACAAGACTTTCAGCTGGAATAATGTTTTTGTCCTGTGTGAAACTAAAAGTAACATTGACTTATTTTGTCTTGTCAGTCGTTAGTCATGTGACTCGTGCACCGTCAGTCATTTGTCAGTGAAGTTAATGTCAACCATGACCGTTTCCTAAAGAAAGAAAGATATTCCTTTATTAGTCCCACAGTGGGGAAATTCAGTTTTTCACTCTGTTGTTCACACAGTACATATACATGTCAATGGAGAGATGTCAGAGTGAGGGGGCTGCTCCTGACAAGCGCCCAGAGCAGTTGGGGGTTTGGTGCCTTGCTCAGAGGCACCTCGGCATGGCCAAGAGGTAAACTGGCACCTCTCCAGCAACCAGTTGGTCTTGGTCCATGGGGGATTTGAACCCGGGTCCTCCACATCCTAACCCAAGTCCTTACGGACTGAGCTACTGCCGCCCCCTAAACTAACCCTAACTAACTGACTGTGTTGCCTAAACCTAACTTCCTGTGAAAATGAAAGTTTTTTCTAAAAGGCCACAGTGCATGTAACAAGCATATACTGATACACTGCTTCTTGTCATCCAAAAGTAACACAAGAGGGGTACCCTGTGCATTGCAAACAGCCCTATCTAGAGCCAGTGTTTGGTTTGTCCATTCAGGGCTACTGTAGAAACATGGCGGATAGCTCTGTGAAGAGGACCTGCTCCTTATGTATGTTATAAATGGCTCATTCTGCGGTACCAAAAACAACAACTGTCATTTTCAGGTGATATACACTAAAGAAAACATGGTTATTAATACCATATTCCAATTTCTGCCAATAGATACCCCTAAACACTGTTCCTTTAAGGTTACCTAATTTTATATAACAATTATCGTTCATTATTATTATTATTCCTACGTTACAGGTAAATGTAGGCCTGTGGTTAAATCAAGTGAGAAGTAGGGTAATTTTCTCATAGACTTCCATAAAATTAGACTTCTTTTTGCAACCAGAGGAGTCGCCCCCTGCTGGCTATTAAAAAGACTGCAGGTTTAAGGCACTTCAGCATTGGGTTCACTTTTCAGACCTGGATGTAGCCCAGTGCTCTGCACACAGTTGCCATGGGGCTTTTAGGGCCCCCTGGTTGGTTATTGGTTTTAGTACTGTAATTAAATCCCATTATTCTTCTTAAAACGCACGTTTAATGACAAAATGACTAAAATATTTCACCCAAAGGTTTGCTGAATCTAGTCAATTATTTGATCAGGGGCCAAAAAAAACCCTTTTTTTTTAATTTCCTGATGATATTTCATGCTGCTCATCCTCATCACGATAAGAGATCCGGTTTTAACGTGACAGGATCCAGCTGAACCCGAAGCATCAGAGCAACAGTGAACTTATGATCAGGCTGTGATGCACACGGGTGACGCCGCGCTCCTGTAAGTCGCATAACCACAGACTGGCGTGGGATCGGTCCCTGCTGCGCCTCATCTGGAATAACGTCGGGAAAATCCAGAAATTTCATTAGCAGGTGTTTTTCATTTAAAGGAGGCGAGCAGTGTTGAAAATAACCCCCCTTTTGGGCAAAGCGTCTCCATCGGAAGGGGGTTTTCTGTACTTTGCAGAAGCCAGAGCAGATTTATTCCGGTAGAGAATCACCAAATATAGGCTGTAATAAGGTAAGAAGTGATTGCCTGCAGATGTCATGTGTTGGATGTTCCGATTCGGTCGGTGAATGGTTTGTGTTGTTCATATTTTCCGTGTGTTTGGATGAATGGGATCGAGCACAGAGAGGGCTGGCACACGAGCACCTGCGCATCCCTTAAAATAAAGCCACTGCGTCTTGCCTGGAAACAACCAGAAGAACAGAAATAAGACAGTGAGGGATCATTTGACGAATTCAGATCATCGAGATTTGCGCAATTAACTGGCTTTTCTGCGCCTCTGCGGTGGCGCCGAGGGAGCTGCTTTGTGTTTTATAAATTGGTCAGTTTGGTTATGACATTTTGACATGTTTTTTCGCCCCGATGCGCACGGAAAGATGTCAATCGGAGCAGGGTCTGATCTGAAAACGTTCACTGCGTCGTTTCCATCGGAATGCAGCAGCAGCGTCTCCGCTCCTCTCTGCGCTCACAGGAGGCGGTTAGCTTTAACAGCATTTACTCGGATGTCATTGCCCAAAGCGTGGAATAAAAGAGCATCTGTTTGGCCTCTGTTTAGGACAGAAAGTCATTCATACCTGTGGCCTGTACGTTATGTGGCGGACGTTTCTGTGAAACGCCGCAGTTGCATGATGGCGAGCCGTTTTCTCAGCTCCGCGAAACTGAAAAAAATGTTTGTCCTCAAGGTCATTCACTGTAGATCATTTTACACCTTAAACCCAAGATCTGCCCCTATAATAACCAGCTGTGCTAGTCGGGATTGGTTAGATGACACGCAGAGGGTGCACATTAAAGGTTGTGGTTTTGCACTGATTTGGGCTGCAGCGCACATTTCTGCCGTTTGTTGTGGAAGGCCCGAGCCAATGCAGTGCTGTCTGCTGGAGGAGCTGTCCAGCTTTGCTGCTGCAGAGATGTGTGAACCATATGTTGGTCTCAAGTGGTGGACGTTCCCACAATGGCCTGTGCTCGGATATGCAAATGTAATTCAGCTCTTTCATTTGGTAAATTATGTATTGGGATTGACGCATTTTTGGCCACTTTATGTCATTTGCCAGATCATGACTCAATAATGAATGAATCAGGCTGCTCTGGTGTGGTTGCTCAAGTTGTCATGATTGCTACTTCAGTACAATCCAGGCTGATTTGCCTGGCTTAAACACTATATTATATACAGATGACTCTATTATGAGATGTACAGTATTCCCTGCTGATCCAAATTACAGCTGTGTGCTCCCATCCTTGCTCAGGTCTGTGGATTTGCTGCAGCAATGTCCCTCTTATAGTCAGGCTTTGTTGTCATTGTTAGGTTATAGGACAATGTTTGCAGTGGAAACTTGATAGCAGCGATCGAAAATTTAATGAACTGGATCTGCTCTGACAGCGACGATCCAGGTCAGTGCTAAACCCGGGCCACAGACCGGCACAAGCAGGCTGAGAGGGGGACAGAAATAGAACAAGAGCACCAGGGAAATATTTGCTGCCTACTCCAACCCCCCCACCCCGAAAAAACACACACATTTACTCTGTGCTCGTGTTTGAAGTGGAAATAAAAATGCTGGAGATGTGCATACTGCCATCGCTCAGGCATAAATAAATGCATTATTCACGTGTTCTTGCACCACAGGAATCATGGGAAAGCAGAACAGCAAGCTCACTCCCGAGGTGATGGAGGATCTGGTGAAGAACACAGAGTTTAATGAACACGAGCTGAAGCAGTGGTACAAAGGCTTCCTGAAAGACTGCCCCACTGGCAGGCTGAATCTGGAGGAGTTCCAGCAGCTTTATGTCAAGGTTTGTGTGAACCTCCTCCTTTCTTCTTTATCATCTTAACATGTAATCATGCCCTAGTAAGTCTTTTTAAAGCCCCGGTTGAATTATTGAACACACATCTCTCCCACATTTGTAGTTCTTCCCTTATGGCGACGCATCAAAATTTGCACAGCACGCCTTCAGGACCTTTGATAAAAATGGGGACGGGACCATTGATTTCCGAGAGTTCATCTGCGCTCTGTCCATCACATCCCGCGGCAGCTTTGAGCAGAAACTCAACTGGGCCTTCAACATGTATGACCTGGATGGTGACGGCAAAATCACCAGAGTGGAGATGCTGGAGATAATCGAGGTAAGGGATTATCGAGTCATTAAACCCTCGCTCATCAGGTGACTGGCTCTGGGATTTTTTTTTTTTTTTATCGGTCTCCTGCACACCTGCAATGCATTGAGTCAGTTTCATAACAACAGAAATGCAGTTGTATTGAATTACATTGGGCCATTTCTGGAAGCACAATCAGTGTAGTAAATCTGATATGTCGCAGTGATATAGGAATATATTGACAATTCCTGCAGTGATAAATGTGTGTGTGTGCATCTCCATCAGCGCTTCTCAACCCCCATTTCCTGTTAGATAAGGTAACCCTTCATTGTTACAAATATATTCTTATGAGTGATGATATATTCTTATGAGTGATGAGAGATTTGATGTTATTCAACACTATTAATTATATAAAAGTAGCTACTGTTACAATTGCATATTTAAAACAATTTTCAATGTTAAATGTGCTAAATTTGAAATTCAGAGCTTCTCTATGATTGAGGGACTGCCTCTACACGGCTCTCAACATGGCGATGGCTGAGCTGGTGGCTAGCAGCTAACGGTGCCAACAACACGAACAGTTAAAACAACGATAACAGTGTTGACAGAGATAACAGTGTTAACCTGAGGGGGAACTGCAGGGGGGTGCTATGCTTCTGTGACGAGGTCGTGGGTCGGGACCATAGACTGGATGTAAGAAGCGAACGTAGTCACTGTGACATTACCCACTGGTTTGTGGACAGCCGTTTTGATGCCTTGAGTTCGGCATTTTGGCTGTTGCCATCTTGGTTTCTTGTGGTCATGTCTAGATGGTAACTCACAATTTGGGAAAGCTTGTGAGATGGTTAAGGTTAGACACTGAGCCTGAATTGTTAGGGTTAGGATAGGTCATCAGGCAGCCAGTCTCGGAAGAGTTTTCGCAAGTTTTCACAATTAAAGGGTTAACTTCTACACACAACTGTTTTTTGGTTGTCACCATCTTCGTTTTATGCAACTGGAAATGACAGGAGAACATGGAGTACAATCTAACACTGAATAAGACATTTCTAGGCAACCAAAATGTTATAATTAACGTTCATGAACTGGAAACACACTGTGAAAGGATTAAAGTTGTAAGATGAAAACACAGACAACTCCCAGACCGATCAATGCTTTGGTAGCGACCTGTCAGTCACAAGGTAGTCACACCCTAAAGCACACCCTGCTTTATGGTCTATCTGACTCTAAAAGGGACCATAATTTACTAAATGAACATCATGCTGTATTGAAGAGGAGTGGAAACTAGAGACTGAGACCATAAACTCATGTTTACAATATTTACTGAGGTAATAAGTCAAGTGAGAAGTAGGCTCATTTTCTCATAGACTTGTACACTCAGTCTTCACTGAATGAATTCATTCTCTGCTCAAGATGTCGTTACTCCACCACAGCTTTATATATCATTTTATATCATGAATGCTCTGGACTTGTAATTCAGTAATTTTAAGTAGTTTGGTCAAGACTATCATTCATACTGCACCCGCATTGAGTGGCACACGCTGGACATTTCAACCAATTATCCCTCACATTTAGCTATTTCAGCTGTTTATTCATTACTTTTACTTCACTATTTCAACTTATCTGCTTGCTCACCAGTTTTCATGCACTCTTAATAGCAACACACAATATTGATGTGTTACAACTGACTCAGGTTGGCAGCTAAATATACAGCATTACAACAATTTGTAATCCTATTTACCTTAACACAAATGTGGAAAATATTCAAATACACTGTTGAGCTAAGGTTGCAATTTGTAGGATTTGGCTGCATCTAGAGGTGAAGTTGTGGATTGCAGCAAAATAAAACTTCTCCCGTGTGCCAAGCGTGTAAGAGAACTACGGCGGACAATGCGAAAATGCAAATAGCCCTATCTAGAGCCACTGTGGGAACATGGCGGCAGGCTCCATGAAAAGGACCTACTGCCTTAGTAGCTCTAAATCAAAGAATGCATATTGCCAAGAGGTGAAAGTCAGCTGTTCGTTCCATTGCAACATCAGCGCCCAGCACCAAAGCTACGTTTCCACCATTTTGGAGAACCGGAAGGCAGTAAAACGCCTGCCTAAGAAGTAAAACAAGATTTTTTCTATTCTGTTGTCATATTCTACTGAAATGGCCTGTGCTGAACAATAAAGTGAGTGTTACAAATATAACTAGAAAAGCACTCAGAGAGCGCAGACCTCTGCCAAGCACCATAGTTTCCCCCCATATTGTAATTCAGTCCAAAATAAAAATCATACATTTTTTAAAAAGAATTTTCTATCAGTGGCAAACATAGAACATATATACAAGACACAACATAAAACTCTCAATACATTAGGCCAAAATGTAAGAGTACCCCCATTTTTTATATAAATTGCTATAAAATCCGCCATCTGGATCAGATCTGGATCAGCCTTTGGGATTTGATAGAAGTACACATTGTAAATCCCTGAGTCAAATTTCATGAGCTTTGGGCAACAATTACCAGAGATATTGAGAAACAATTTTTTGGGTCCAATTTACCCCAATGTTAACGAAAATTTCAAAGTGATCCAGAATCCATGATTTCTTCAGGATCACCCCCAAAATCAGTTCTTCCTTTTCACATTTTTGACACACCCTGAAAATTTCATCAAAATCCGTCCATAAGTTTTTGAGTTATCTTGAACACAGAAAAACAAACAAACAGACAGATAAACGCCGGCAAAAACATAACCTCCTTGGCGGAGGTAATAAGCGTTTTCGGTCCAAAATGGCAGCAGTGGCTGTTGTCGAAAAACACCGGAGTTGCTTCTATACTCTGAATAAATGTCTCATTCTAAGGTAACAGAAACACGATTCATATTTTCAGGTGATTATACACTAAAGAAAACTACTTATTAATACTATATTCCATCTCTGCCAATAGATCCCTCTAAATGCTACATGATTCCTTTAATTGGTTGAGCTTCCCACGTCCTCCTTGGCAACTGTAAAAGTATGCTCCATGGTATAAGTACCCCTTGTTGGGAATCACTGATGAACAAATGCACAGTTGTAGGCTTCACCAGATTACATAAGAACCAATCCTCTGTTAATTTCTCACTGCACCTCCCTCACCCACAGGCCATCTACAAAATGGTGGGCACTGTGATCATGATGAAGATGAACGAGGACGGTTTGACACCACAACAGAGGGTGGACAAGATCTTCGGCAAAATGGATAAGAACAACGACGACCAGATCTCGTTGGAGGAGTTCAAGGAGGCGGCGAAGAGCGACCCGTCCATCGTGCTGCTGCTGCAGTGTGACATGCAGAAGTGAGCCCTCCCCCCCGCCGCTCGCTCCTCTCCCCGTCTGTAATCCACACACTCTGGACAGCAGCACATGTTTTAATGTCTCATTAGGTTCTCTGCCATTTCCACAGGAAAAAAACAATGCTTGGACTATTTTTCAATGGACTCGCTTCTTGTGGTTGTATGCATGAGAATGTCAAATGCTGAATAATTTTGAATATAGCTATAAGATATCATACATTTCTATTTCAAAACATGCCAATGTGATTTGTGCACAGTAACCCTATACATTCCCATTCAACCTTAGCTTGTATATCAGTGGAGCACTGCATTAAATTATGTTCCTGCAGTATTTAGGTTCCCCAGTGTTCACTGCTGCTACTACTGTACGCTTTACATAATAGTAACAAATCAATAACTCCTATGATAATTGTAACTGTCTCTACTATCCAGACTTGTTGAGCTCTTGGAGAATAGAGAGGCTCCTGTCTGTTCCAGATGTTTTCACACGACAGAACCAAGAAGAGTAGGTTCTTTGCATGCATATATTACGTGTCAAAAAAAATATATATATAATCTCTTACCTTTTGCATCTTTAGGTGGTTATAAAAGAGAAACCCTAATGGAATTCATTTAGTATTGTTGCATGGGATGTACAGTATGTGACTCATCAGACCGTTAGTTCACCTCCAGTAATGTGGGAGCATGCTTCCCTCCATTTGGTACACGTGTATGTGTGACACTCGAGTTTTTCCGAAAGATATTTGGACTGTAGCTGTGGGCTAATCTCCGAGGAAGAGCTTTCACATAAACATTATGTTTTGCTTCTGGGATGAGCAGAAATATATTTACAGAGCAGCTTTCATTTATGGTTTTATTGTACTGCTGCCGCTTAACCTGGAGAGGAAAGGACAAAATTACAGCTGTCATTAGGCACAGTACTCATTATTCCCCGCAATGATCCAAAATTGGCCACTTTTCCAAGCGGCTTATATGATTTTGACTTAACTCAGTACATATCAATATGTTTACAGAAAGGATGAGCACTGCAAAATGAGTACAGTCTCGGTGTTTGACCTTATTGCTGGGAGCGCTGTCTCTGGGCCGGGGACCTTGTGAGAGGAGCTCCACTTGCAACACAGGAAAAAAAAAAAAAAAGGCCTCTTATATGTTTACTGGACACACTGCATTCCTACGTATAAAACTTTTTTGTAAAAGGAGAAACTTTTTATTGAAAGGTCTCATCTATTCCGTTTGCAACAATCATTAAAGATGCAGGACCCTCAAGAGAGGCGCTTGATGAAGCTTTTGAAAGAGCGTTTCAGTGGGAGACGTCGACTGGATGGTCGGACGTAGGTTGAAGTTATAGCGGGAATTCTCTTTCGACGGTTTTGCTTCCCCATTTCTAGGCTATGCAAGCACGGACTGAGTGTCTGCTTGTAGTCCACTTACAGTAGTGGAGGTTGCAGAAGCTTTTCACTGTTCGGTCTATAACATAAATTAAACCAACCCATGCATTATTAAAGTCTATATTATTTATACATTTCAGTCCGGTCACTATGTCAGATTATTTGTCTCGTAAATGTTTCTATCAACTATGGAAAAATCATAATAAAAGTGACTGTATTCTTTTATACATGTGGCATGTGTTGCACCCAAAATTAATTCTGTAGTGATTAAAATGAATAAACCATCACCAGGCTTTTTCAAAAGACACAGTGTAAAGGTGTAATTAATGGGACCACAGTGTTACAGACTTTAAAGGGGACATAACATGAAAAACTCTTGTTCAGTGCTTGAGTACATACTGTACATTTGGGTATCTGGAGTGTCTACCAACCCACAAACTGTGAAATAAGATGATCCAGTCAGCTGCTTGTGGGCACCACAATCCAGATTTGGCTCCCCTTCCTATAGACACCTTTTCTGTTATTAAACACGATGATGTATTTGTTGGGCAGAGCATTAAGTGGAGAATAATTCTCTGATCACATTAGTTAACACTGGCAAGCAAGTTTTGTTTGTTTGTTTTGTTTGCTTGTTTTTTTAACAATGGCTGACGAAAAGGTTTCTCAGTATGTTCAGTCTCTCACTATGTGGGACTGCGATGTCAGTTGAGAAAGTTAGCATTAACCAAAGGGGACTAGATTAGCCGACCCCTGTCACTGACGGACTAATGGTGCCTTCAAATGAGGTTGTGTTTACCAGATGGGAAGTGGTGTACACGATATGCATGGCTTTCAAGTGGTTAAGTGGTGAAGAACACCGCCGCTGAGCAACGGCAATATTAACGTTACTGTCCGAGTCTAGAAGCCACAGAGGCGAACAGTTTAGCAAGCTAGCAAGTAGGTAACATAATGAAGGAAATACAAAGACATAATGACAGAGGAGAAAGATGAGGTAGATGAGAATATCAACATGTTCCTCAGACATAGTTTAAAATGACTAAGAAAAACAATATGACTAAAATTTCAATATACTGTACAATATTAACTTATTATGCACCGATAAATAAACTTCAATTCAAGCCAATCAGAGCAGACTGGGCTTTTTTGGGAGGGTTTCTTAAAGAGACAGGCGCTAAAACGAAGCGTTTCAGACAGAGGGTGAATACAGGTATATTCAGACAGACAGTATGAGGAAAAAAATGTCTTTTGAACATAAAAGCATGTAAACCTGTTATAGTACAAACCCAAATTACAAGTATAAACCTGAAAATGAGCATGATATGTCCCTTTTAAGAATATGTTGATGTGGATGAACCGATTGAACACATGAATGCATAGCCCTGTAAGTACGACAAGTATGACCAATACAACGTGTTTAGATTATCCAAATTTTATTGTAACAGTGGTTATGATTTTAACAGGTTTTAACAGGGCAGAGAACTGGAGAGCAAGAGTGTACATGTTCATGTCATAAAGCCCAAATATGATCAAACTGTTGTAAAAATATCAACACTGAAAGGTTGAGTAAAGTCCTGAGACTCCTGAGGTAAAAAAGTAAAACATTTTCTGTGTAACATTTTGAAAAGATACTGTCCATTTTATGAAACACATTACAAGCAGATAATCAACTGTCAAAATCTAATATAATAATTACATATAACAATCATCATATAATGTTGTCAATTATTTCCTATATTATTAGTCTAGTGAGCTAAACACATCATCATATACTCACAATATCGGTATCAGTATTTTCAGCCATCTCCTTAAAATTACGATCCCATACAACTAAACTGCATTCTCAACTACACTTGGAAGGAAACATATTTTATCATGGATTACGTTTGTCTTTTGCGTATCACAGTTATCGATGTAAGTCCGCAGACGGCCGCAGAGAGTGAAGTAGTTTAAAGAATGACACATCAACACCAACACCAGACTTTCTCCCAGGAAATTGATATGAAATGTTGTAATTTCTAGCATTTTTGGTTTGTTACGTATTTTTAAGCCAAACCATGATTTTTTTTTAAAAACTAAACCTAACCCAGTAATTTTGTTGCCTAAACTTAGCTAAGCAGTTTTGCGTTTAAGTGCCGTAGTCATTTTAAGCCAAACTATGATGTTTTTTTTTACTAAACCTAACTAATTGATTTGTAGTTTTGCTGCATTTTAGTTTTGTTTCCATTTGCAATATTAATCATGTGTTTAAAGCTGTTTGAAACTGTGACCAGAACCACGTGAGAAAATGTGTTTCCCTATTCCCGTATTTTGGTCACGCAGTTTAGTTGTATGGGAACATAATTTTGTGTGGGAAAGGGTTGGTATTTTCTTACTGTTCACAAACAGCACATCATAACACTACAATCTTAAACATTGTACAGTGCATGACTTTTGACAAACAACACACAAACTTATGCATTCTTTAACATTTGCATTATTTACCACCGCTAGTTCATGATTTGTTTTCTTTGCTGTGGCAGGAATCACACCAGTGGCTTCCCAGTTAAAGTCTGACCACCAGGACACACTGCTGCAGGTTATCATGCCAGCAGAGGCTACTAATGAGATAAATACAATCCTCCTCACTTCCTCTCGTACCTAAAACGTTATTGAGATCGTAGACATATATACGTAGATGCTGTAATGGCCTTTGGATCGTAAGTCAACATCGCCACCATATTATGGAGGTCAGGACTGGCCTATAATCACATACAAGTGAACGGCAGAGCTGAAAAAATCACTAAAACTTTCACATTTCTCAACCGATTTCAATGAGTCATTTCTGTATTCAAGTGTTTCTGATCGACGTGGAGGACTGTGGGCTAGATTCCCCCCACAAAAAGTCATACTCACAACAAATTGTCCACCTCATCAACATTACAGTTTAAGTTACATCTTCACAAAACATTTGCATCTGTAGGTCATAAGACAAGACCCAGCTAGCATTTCTTATTGTTAGCTAATCCTCAACCAAAGCTAATGTTAGCTTAGAGAGCTCCATGTCGAACATAATATTGTGTTTAAAACTTGAAATTTACGAATATGCGTTTAATATTGCAAAAAATAACGCTGATATCATGTCTTGGGTTTTGGAGCAGTAACGTTAACTCTAATGTCAAACCAGAGGAGTCGCCCCCTGCCGGATATTGGAAATAATGCAAGTTTAAGGCATTTCAGCATTGGCTTCACTTCTCAGACCTTGCCGCCTGGTGCAGGACTGATACTTATAATCATAACAATTTATAAATCATACATAATGTATAATGATAGAACGATATACAATATTAGTAAGTAACAAATGGTAAAGCCTTTTAACAATAACTTCACAAATCAGTTAAAAATCCACAATTTAAAAACAGCAAATGGAACAGAAACTGACTAAATTTATTACAGTTTATTATATTATTTTTTGTTATTTTCTTCTGTTTTTTGCTTAAATGCTTAATAAATAATCACAATTATTTATTAGAATTAATTAACCACAATTAAAAACATCTATAGCTGATCTGATGACACGCTTTAGCTTCCATACAGGAACAATTTAAAAGTCAAAGTTATGTAAATTGTAAAGGTTCAGGTTATGGGGAAAGACAGCATGTAAACAGAGACAAAGATTAAGAGGAGCGCCACCTGGTGGTGAGGGGAGTGACGAAGATGAACTGTCGAAGGTGCTGCCGCTCTGACAGCTCTAGGAGGAGATCTGCATATCCTACAAAAAAAGTTAATTTAAATGTGAGCTTTCGCTCACATTGATTAATCTTTTTAAATAAATTGTGTTTCCGATATTTCTGTGCACTCACCATGCAGATGTCGAACTCATCGAGGCATCTGAAGGGCGATTCGGTCTGTGATCTCCCACAGAGAGAGCATAAAGCAAACGGTGGAGAAGGAGCGTTCGCCACCAGACAGTGACCTAACGTCGCTCACATCAGCATCCTCCTGCCCGGAGGCTTCACCTTCACGTGGGCCAGGACAGGTTTTTGTATTATTTGTATTGGGTGTTTTTTTTTTTCATAAATTAAAATAAACTAGAATTACCACCTTGTTGCTGTAGACCTCTGTCAACCAGTCAAGTTGCAGTTTACATCCACGTTTGTCCAAAATGTTAGCACTTCATCATTTTATTCTATTAGACATTTGCAGGGCCGACTCTAGCCCTTTTCCTGAATTTCCCTCCGGGGATTAATAAAGGTTCATCTTATCTTATCTTATCTTATCTTTTGGTGCCCTAGACGGAGGAGGCCCCCCAGCTCTAGTGTTAGGGTTCAACCCCCAGAGCCATAAACCCTATCCCTGTAAACCGCAACACACTTCAGACATCACAGAGTTTTTAAGACAGAAATTAAGATTTTTATTTTCATAAATACCTGCATTTATTTCAGTATAAATAAACAATATTGTTTATTGTTTCCGATACTGTTGACTTGAAACTCTTTAGTAAGTTTCACAACAATTTACACTTATCAACAAATAAGTACGGCCGTGAAGATGAAAAAGAAAGAGTTACAGGGGTGAAAAGTGTATTTTTGTCTTTCTTTAATTGTTACCTCAATGCAGATTATGAGGATGGGCAACAACTGGCATTTTTAGAGGGCGACCGGCGCCCCCAGAAGGTGGCGTCCTAGGTGGCCGCATATATACCCTGTGTCTGCAGCCCGCACTGGACATTTGTGTGAAACTGTCTTAAATAGGATATGAATTCTTGAGTTATGACCAAAAACATGTTTTGTGAGGTCACCTTGACCTTGACCTTTGACCTTTGAGAACCAAAATTGAATCCGGTCATCCTTGAATTCAAGTGGATGCTGGTGCCAAATTTAAAGAAATTCACTGAAGGCATTCCTGAGATATTACATCCACAAGAATGAACCGTACAGAGAGATAACCTGAAAACATAACAGCGGACACGGCTGTTGCCTAAAAAAGTAACTATTATCCAGTTATTTTGGTCAAGAAGTTTTGGCACGCTATAATATATCTATATCTATATATATATATATATATATATATATATATATATATATATATATATATATATATATATATATATATATATATATATATATATATATATATATATATAAAGAGACAGGAAATGACGGGCGAGAAAAGGGATGATATGTGGACTTGAAACAGGGATGTTGCCATGGTCACCAGATATCCCATCTTAATTTAAAATCAAACTTTGTTTAGGTCTTTACCTTCAAGTGTTTTCACCAGTCTTTTGCAATAAACACCATCTTTTTTCTTCAATGATGGGATTTATATAAAACTGTGCATCTCGATTTTATATCCCATTAATTCTATTTCCATTATTAAGCAAAGCATAACACAACAACCATAAAACAAACACAAAATAAATAGAATATATAACAAATAAATACAGATAACACAGACTTACCGATATTGAGAGTGTCTCATTGTTGTGATCAAAAGTCATAGAGCCACAGCAGTTCAGCTTTATCAGAAAGTTATTGAAGTATAACTTGTATCTGACAGAGAGGGACCTTTAGGAAGAAGAGGAAAGAATCAGACAAAAGCAGGACTTTCCACTGCCACAGAGACCAAATTGATTTCTGAAAATATTTTTAGTGTCTAAACAAAGCCATATAACAAAGCTCTACTGTACCTTTAACATCTCTATGTCCTCAGAAAGCTGATCAATCCGTTCTCTAACAGAAGTGTACTTGGACCCGATGTCCTCTGCTGCTTTATTATGTTTGTCAAGCTCCATCTTTGCCTCATCAACAGTCTGCTTTTCAGCCTCAGTCTTCCGTCGGTTCTCTTGGGCAACTTCTTCCTGCAAGATGCATGTTAACACATTAGATTTACATAATCTGTGGTAAGTTTTGTGTCTATTTTCAAAGGGGTACAGATAAAAAACTAAATGATCACCAAGGAGCTTATGTGCTCCTCGCCAGCATTCTCCAGCTCAGCTATTGTTGCATTGACTTTATTGACAGACACCTGCATTTAAAATAGAAAAAAACTGAGACCATTTCCAATTTAATCTACTTAAATCAATATTAACCACACACAGCAATATAATCAATATTTCTCTCACAAAGAACACAAAAAGAAGCAGAAGAAAAGGAACAACAGGAGGGGTGCAAATGAAAAGAATGAAATGTAAGCATTATTGTTAAAGTGCAGGTCCATCTGTGTTTCCTTTCAAAGAGGAATACACATCCAGCCTTTAAAAAAACAGTAATGAAGGTGACCAAAGTAAAACTGCTGCTTTTGTGAATGTGGTCTGGTGGCTTTGAAGAAAGCGACATAACGGCTTCAATTTCCGATAAAATTGATGATTTCTGATGGCGAGGAAAAGCGGGGTCACGCCCAGAATGCAGACAGTTTTTGCATTTGGGGTTTACCTTCTAGACACGACCGTACAGCAGCTGTGAATGGAACAGCAGAACATCGATTGTATCTCAAATCACAACTCCATACGGTCGTAAATACTGCATAGCACAATCGAAAAAACAATCAGTCACAATGAATTCACCTCTTTCGAAAACTCAAACTCTACAAACTCTTCTGGGCAGGAGAGTGGTATCAAACTTCTCATCTAACTCTCAGCAAGAAAGCAAATAAGTCTATTTCACTGAATGTCAAACTATTCCCTTAAAAGAAACATATTTCTAAATTTAAGGGAAAGGTCAATATTTTAAAAATCAGCCTTGTTTTCTTTCAAAACCCACCTTCAGATCTTTTGTTGTTAAATTAATTATTTAAACTTGTAATATTCACTGGGTTCATGGTGTTTTCATATGAAGGGTTTAATTTCCTGTGTCATCTGCTTCTTTATCTGTAGTTACTGAATGCAGAAATATGGATTTATTAATATTAAATTAATAAATACAGCCTTTACTTAAAGTAGTACAACCCCTGGCAAAAATTATGGAATCACCAGTCTTGGTGGATGTTCATTCAGTTGTTTAATTTTGTAGAAAAAAGGCAGATCACAGACATGACACAAAACTAAAGTCATTTCAAATGGCAACGTTCTTGCTTTAAGAAACACTAAAAGAAATCAAGAAAAAAAAATGTGGTAGTCAGTAACAATTACTTTTTTAGACCAAGCAGAGGGAAAAAAATATGGAATCACTCAATTCTGAGGAAAAAATTATGGAATCATGAAAAACAAACAAACAACAGAACACTTCAACACACCACTAGTACTTTGTTGCACCACCTCTGGCTTTTATAACAGCTTGCAGTCTCTGAGGCATGGACTTAATGAGTGACAAACAGTACTCTTCATCAATCTGGCTCCAACTTTCTTTGATTGCAGTTGCCAGATCAGCTTTGCAGGTTGGAGCCTTGTCATGGACCATTTTCTTCAACTTCCACCACAGATTTTCAATCAGATTGAGATCCGGACTATTTGCAGGCCATGACATTGACCTTATGTGTCTTTCTTCAAGGAATGTTTTCACAGTTTTTGCTCTATGGCAAGATGCATTATCATCTTGAAAAATGATTTCATCATCCCCAAACATCCTTTCAATTGATGGGATAAGAAAAGTGTCCAAAATGTCCATGTAAACTTGTGCATTTATTGAAGATTTAATGACAGCCATCTCCCCAATGCCTTTACCTGACATGCAGCCCCATATCATCAATGACTGTGGAAATTTGCATGTTTTCTTCAGGCAGTTGTCTTTGTAAATCTCATTGGAACGGCACCAAACAAAAGTTCCAGCATCATCACCTTGCCCAATGCAGATTCGTGATTCATCACTGAATATGACTTTCATCCAGTCATCCACAGTCCAAGATTGCTTTTCTTTAGCCCATTGTAACCTTGCTTTTTTCTGTTTAGGTGTTAATGACGGTTTTCGTTTAGCTTTTCTGTATGTAAATCCCATTTCCTTGAGGCGATTTCTCACAGTTCGGTCACAGACGTTGACTCCAGTTTCCTCCCATTTCTTCCTCATTTGTTTTGCTGTGCATTTTCTGTTTTCAAGACATACTGCCTTAAGTTTTCTGTCTTGACGCTTTGATGTCTTCCTTGGTCTACCAGTACGCTTTCCTTTAACAACCATCCCATGTTGTTTGTACTTCGTCCAGATTTTAGACACAGCTGACTGTGAACAACCAACATCTTTTGCAACATTGCGTGATGATTTACCCTCTTTAAGGAGTTTGATAACTCTCTCCTTTGTTTCAATTGACATCTCTTGTCTTGGAGCCATGATTCATGTCAATCCACTTGGTGCAACAGCTCCAAGGTGTGATCACTCCTTTTTAACTGCAGATTAACGAGCAGATCTAATCTGATGCAGGTGGGAAAGGAAATTCACAGGGTGATTGCATAATTTTTTCCTCAGAATTGAGTGATTCCATATTTTTTTCCCTCTGCTTGGTCTAAAAAAGTAATTGTTACTGACTACCACATTTTTTTTCTTGATTTCTTTTAGTGTTTCTTAAAGCAAGAACGTTGCCATTTGAAATGACTTTAGTTTTGTGTCATGTCTGTGATCTGCCTTTTTTCTACAAAATTAAATAACTGAATGAACATCCACCAAGACTGGTGATTCCATAATTTTTGCCAGGGGTTGTAATCACAAAGGTTTTCATTTAAACAAGAGTCCGATGAGTCACTATCCGTCGCCAAAGGAGGCAACACAATGGTGACTGAGCTTATATCCCACTGATGAAAGTATTGCAATAGTTATACAGTATATTTGCAGAACTCTGTACTGGATATCTATGGCGTCATTCTTGGGGAAAAAAATGCATACAGTTTTCCTCCACTGTATACCACCAAAAATGTAAATATGCACACAATTCTGACAAATAACAAAAAGACTGAACTGTAACCAGGACTGAGAATTAAGGATTACCATCTTAATTAACAGTAAAATCATAGTATGAAATGAATGACTCCACTACAAGCAAAATGCATTCAGAAACTTGCTTCAGTAAAAGTATGTCAATATACAGTATATATAATCAGCACAATGTAATTGAAGTATCAAAAGTAAAAGTGCTAACTGTACAATAAATGTTCCCTGTCAGTGTTTCATTATTATATATGGTAGTTTTGGATTAATATTACTGCTGCAGGGGAGACAATCCAGATGGTAATATTTTAACAAATAGATACCATCATGAAATGTCTCTTCTTGATTACTTACATTAAGACAATTATTTTTTGCATTACAAGTTTTCTGAAATTGTATGTTTAAATATGCAAATGAGGCATTGTCTTAACAATTTTGTGCAAATTTTCATATATTTGCACAACAGAAATCTGATCATTGGATAAAGTCTGGTTCAGAATTTTCGTTTTATCTTGTTGACATGTTAGAGTCAAAGGGAAGTTTGGACATCTCTTTTTATCACTGTTATCGCATATTATAGATATTATATATTATATAATAGATAGAAATTAAACTGGGAAGTTTGATGTATGTAAGTGGTACTGAGGTGGAGATTTCTGGCTCAGAGAAAAAAAGTAATTTTGAGAAAATGGCCTTTAAAGATATGGATTGTAAAATTTCATACATCTTGATGACACCACAGGTGAAAGGGGTAAAAAATGTAACTAATAGATATCGCGAAGAAACTTCCCCAGCTGATTACTTCCATTAAGACAATTAGTTTTGTATAACACGTTTCTGATATTTTACGTTCTGTTATATATCTAATGGTTTATGTTATATGTCTAATGCTAAATTTTGGTGAATTTAGGAGAAATCTACAGATGCAAATACAAAACGATGAGTAAAATAAACCCCCAAATGTGTATTTGGGATGTTTTCTTTCCACTAGTCTGAAAGAAGACATTGTGGAAGCAAAATAGCCTAAAACTGATCAGTGCATGAAAAACTATGTTAATGTTTATGTGTATGTTGCATTTTACTGCTGTAGATGTTTATAGTCGAGCTGATTTGAATTCATTTGTGTATATCGGCAAGTTTAATCTACAGCAAAGCATCATATCCTATAAGATCATATGTATGTAGCGGCGCAGCCCTGTGAGAACAACATATCTGAAACATATCAAGTCTTCATGGTGTCAGAAAAACAGCCTTTTTTTCAGCTTTGTGAGGATGCATTTTCCAGCTGATCCAGGAGGCTTTGAAATAGTCAATTTAGCTTAAGAAGTAGGAGAATAAGGAACACTTCAGTTTATCAGAACAACAATCTGAAGAGCAACTAAACCTGTAAATCTCAAGTCAAGTAAAAAGTACACGATTTGCCTCCGAGATATAGTGAAGAAGTATAAAGTTGCATAAAATGGTACTTCCATTTTAAGCAGTGAATGTACAACACTTCATTACTTAGTTACATCCCATCACTACCTACTAGTTTTGACAGGATGAAGTCCAGCTCACTGCCAGCAGCTGGTTTAAACTTGTTTCAGGTTGGGGTTTTGCTTCCCTCAAACTATCATTAAATATGTATTTATGGAATTTTTCTCTTTTCCTTTGAATCATCTTTTTTTGAGCTTATGTTTTTTGCATATAAACTGACTTAAAAATAGCTTAGTTACCTTATTTCAGTCTCCAGATCCCCGCAGAGATACTTGGCCACGCTGAAGTCAGAGGTGTAATAACAGTTCAGGTACACTGATCTCCCTCAGCAGTGAACGCTTCACGGCAGTTTTTAGGGAGGTCGGCCTTGCTGCATGACCCTCCTAGCTCTGTCTTTTTCCTTTGATAAAACACAAAACACAGGTCAGTTACTTCATCAATTGTAAAACAACTCTGCATGCAATATTTTCTATGTGGCAGTTAATGCCTGATAGATATTCTGGATGATATGCTTTCCTACAAAAGGGCAGAGAAGGAAAACAAAATGTAGTTTTAAAATGTGTCAGAAAAAAAAGGACAATTAATCAGAGATGCCGCTGCTGACCGTCCATAAATGTTGTAAACTTTTTCAGAGAAAGGGCTGACGATGATCTGCGGCCTGCTGCCTTTGGGACAATAGCGACACATCAGCTCCTGGAGGACCGCCTCATCCTTGTAGTTGTCACAGCAGAAAGCCTTAATGAAGCTCCGCAGACAGCTCTCCACGGCTACCGCCAGCATGGGATCCTTCAGACTGATGCACGCCCCTGAGAGCAAATAGACTGTCAATCACAATATGTAAAATTTAACCTCACTGCAAATAAACCAAATTACAAGGCAGTTTTAAAGCAAACAGGAGTTGAGAGGAGTCGAGAGGAAGAAGATCAACTCTCAAATCAGTATGAAGCTGGAGTCAGTTAGCAGAGCTTAACATAAAGACTGGAAACAGGGAGAAAAGGCTAGCATCGATTTGTCCAGCTCATTTATTACCAGGAAGGCAACCAGACACGCAGAAGTTACTGCTCCTGGCCAAGAAACTCTCCCCCGTAAAACCACAACATGTCAACATAAATCATCCAACGATGCTGTGGCTGAAGCTGTGCTTGAAACAGCTGCACTGTATTTTGACACAGTCAATTCAGTAAATAGTGGAGCTGACAGTTTCCTCTATATCCTTTATAATCAAGCAAAAAAATACACAAATGTCAATTAGATGGTTATCGGCATGAAAAAGACAGAAAAAGAAAGTGCTTATAGTGATCAATTTGACCCAGACAGATGTGATCACTATAAGAGATTATTGTACAACTTTAACGAACACAGTATGAAGTGTTATTTAGGGAGCTTTAGAGGCTCTGTCAGGCAGATTTTGTTACCTTTGGAGAGAGCCAGGCTAGCTTTTCCCTGTTTCCAGTCTTTATGCTAAGCTAAGCTAATAATCTGCTGGCCTCTGCTTCATATTAAACAGATACGAGAGTGATATTGATCTTTTCATCTAACTCTTTAGCAAGAAAACAAATAAATGTATTTTCCAAATAGTTAAACTATTCCAGCCATCTGAGACTGCCAGAACCCTGATCACCATTACTGTACTTTAGAGGCTGTAGCTGAGTCTTAAAGTTAGAGTAAAGATACTGGTATAATATGAAACTAGACAACCTAAGCACTGGTATCAACCATGTCATGCTAGCTAGGAGGGAGGCTAAATAACTACTGGCGAGGAAAAACTGGCATAGTCATTTTCAAGGGGGTCCCTTGACCTCTGACCTCAAAATATGTGAATGAAAATGGATTCTTTGGGTACCCACGAGTCTCCCCTGTTACAAATATGCCCACTTTATGATAATCACAGGCAGTTTTCTAAATGCAGTATAAATGTGATATTTTCGGCTATTCTAAAAATGGTGCGTTTGAATATTTCTGTGTACTGGAGTCCCTAAACAGTCTTCAATTACATAAATTGGATATCACTGTAAAGCTGAGACTCTTGTGGCTCCATCCAACCAACCAGCCATCTGTAATTGCTTACCTATTAGGGGTCTCAGGGGGGGCTGGAGCCGATCCCAGCTGATATTGGGCAAAGGCGGGGTAGACCATGGACAGGTCGCCAGTCCATCACAGGACCAACACATAGAGATAGACAACCATTCACACTCACATTCACACCTACGGGCAATTTAGAGTCATCAGTTAACCTGCATGTCTTTGGACTGCGGGAAGAAGCTGAAGCATCCGGGGAAAACCTACGCTAACACAGGCAGAACATGCAAACTCCACACAGAAGAGCCCCAAGCCGGACTCGAACCTGTGACCCTCTTGCTGTGAGGCATCAGCTCTTCTGGATCCAGTGAGCTCAAATTGCATCCATGTGTGATGATGTTAGTCCATAGAAGCCATTTCATTGTAGTGACACTACTTCTTGAAACTTGACATCATTGAATAAAATGACCTGTGGTGACCTCTAGGATAATCACAGCCTCATGAAACATTACAGCCACAAACTAGAGACCTGGAGCACTCAGACGATGGATGGCTTTCCTAGCTAGATTGACAATAAGGGGGTTTCTGATCAGTTTCCAGAACAGAAGTGCAGAAAGAAGTCAAGTCAACAGAACAGAAGTTGTTTTTTTCCAGAGGAGACCATCTGTAAACATGTATATGGTTAAATGGCGGTGGCGGTTTGAAGAAGGGTTTTATGAACAGATTTGTTCAACAGCATGGAAACACTTATGACTCACCTGACAGAGCTGAAGGTTGTCCTGATGTTTGTGATTATTCACTTCCTTTTCAACATCCTCATTTAACTGCTGCACAAAGTGCTCTTTCTCTCTGAGTGACAAAAAACAAAGAGCACATGCATCTCACTGAATATTATGAGCTCAAAAAACATTAAGCAATGCTTCCTTTTATTTAGTTTCTTCTTTCTTTTTATACTTTCCACACACTCTTCAGAATTTATAATAAATTACATTTTTAAAAAAAGTAGATAAAACTCATTTAAGTTCTTCAGGGTTTTTTTTGGTCCGTTTTACACAGTGATGAACTCTTAGCAAACACCAAGCCATTGCTTTCTTCAGATTCTCCAAAACCACCTTCATCTCACTGAAGGACGGCATCTTTTCATACCTCTCTTTCTTCTGTAGAAAGTCTTGCTTCAGGTCCTTGAGAGACTGAAAAATGTGCAGGATCTTAAGTGATCAGATTTTCATTTGGCAAAACAAATATACTGTACATGTTAAATTATTCATACACAAACTTGTCAGCAGGCAAGTTAGGCAAGTTAAACGTTATCTAAACAACACGTTTCAAAACAGAAGTGACAAAGTGCTTTATGGGAAGAAGAACAAGACAATTTCTATTAACCCACAAAATAAAATGGCCGAAACCAAGAGACAGACAAAGAAAACAATGTGTTCGAAGATGTGAAAAAACACTGTGCTTGTACCACCAGGAAGAGCATGTGTGCTGTATATCAATTTGTGGGATTTGGAGCAGTGAAAAACGTTAAGACCAGTTCAACTTTATTTGAATTGGTGTTAGTTTGTAGCTTCATGTACTGGCTTCTATTGACAATGCCTTGTAGCCTGTTGCTGTGTCGCTGTGTGAACACAGCATCAAGATGAAAACTTCTGCCAACTGGCAGTGTGCAGCTCAGCTTCCTTTAGCTTACAAAATAACTGAGTGACATTTACAACTTGTGAAAAACATCAGTCCCAGTGTGAATGTAAATATGTCTTAACCTTTACAGGCACACTTGGACAGGTGGTACAAAACAGTGAACCAGTGCCATGCATATAAAATGCAGGCATGCGAATTTATAGAGGAAAATTCCTGACAGAGAGCAAAGAATGTATACAGCTCGGAGGGATGAAGGTCTGATTGAAGTGCTTTGTCTTCACTCCCAAGTGTGTCTGGTTCATCTGATATTTAGACAAAATTTAATGAGACGTGGACGTCACCTGCAACTCAAAGTCACCTGATTTGCTCTTCAGCCTGCAGGTCCAACATCCATCACTAGAGATACGATGCTCGATGGAGATGCAGTCACCGTAGACGTCCCTTTTAAAAGCATCTGGTCCTCTATTTCTCAGCTTTACTGTTATATCTGCAGTACTAGAGAGCAGACTGTACTGTGGTAGCATTCTGGGAGCAAAGTACAGCATTTCCAACAACATAATCAGGATAAGCTGGTATAACATGTATCTGCCTTACTTCTCATCAGTCTTCACAAAGTCCTTCAGAGACTCCTCTGTTAGTGACTGTGGCCTTTCCACCGAGGCCTATCATCAAAACAGGATTGCACTTTTTAAAGTTTAGTAAAGTTTTAAAGTAAAGTAAAGTTTTTAGAGTTAAATTGGAACCAAAGAGAAGGGATTAAATCACTGCATGGAAAGCAAACCACAGACAGCATTTAGACAGCACAAGCAGAAATAAGGTTCGCATGCAAATAAATGCAAAGAATACAATCTAATCTATCTAATCAAAGAATCCAATCTAATCTATCTAATCAAAGAATCCAATCTAATCTATCTAATCAAAGAATCCAATCTAATCTATCTAATCAAAGAATCCAATCTAATCTATCTAATCAAAGAATCCAATCTAATAACGTCCTCAAATGTCTTGTTTTGTCCAAAAATATTCAGTGTACTGTCAGAGAGGAGTTAAAGAAACACATTTAAGATGGAGTCAGAACATTTTGTCTGAAACTGATAGATGACTATCAATAGAGTTTACTTGAGTACTTTCATTTTATGCTACTTTACATTTTACTCCATTACATTTTAGAGGAAAATGTTGCACTACTTTTTACTGCATCACATTTATTTGACAGCTATAGTTACTTTACAGACTCAGATTAATAAAACAAAATATGAATAAACTAATAAATTGTGTTATACTGTTAGAGATTAATCTACCGCATATAAAGTAGCTGAAATCAGTTCCAACTTTGCCTGCTGCAATATTAATATTACATGATATATATATATATATTATTCTGAAATGAACCAATTTGCAAAATTAGTACTTTTACTTATCGATTATTTTTACTCTGTGGTATAGCCACTTTTAATTACCGGTAACTACAGAAATTCTATACTTCACCCACCACTGGTTTTAAGTTTGTGATATGTTATGTGTTTTATGTTAAACTGAGGCCAAAGACAAAAACTCTGAGGTTTCCGTGTCCGAGAGTGGACACCCTGAGGATGCAGACTTCAAATACCCACCTACCCTTTTTTTTTTTTTTTTTTTACAAATTTTTGACAAATTTGCAGTTATCGGTAACAAATTATGTCCATCACCAAATGCTCTAAACAAGTTATTCAAGTTAAAAAGCTATTTTTAGAAGGGTAAAAATGTGACATGACTGCAGGGTGATACCCGAAGATGTACTGAACAGCTTCTATACAATACAATTACAAAAACTGGTTTTAAAGAATGAGCATGTTACAAAAAAAGCGATATGAGCCTTTTTGTCTTTAAGCCGGGAAGCAACAGCCTGAAACCAGCAGTCAGGTGGACACAGCTGTGCAGATAAACTTTAACTGTAGGATTTGTGTTTTCCAATGTTTTCTAACTGAGTCACACTGATATTAAGACTTGTTAGGCTTAATTAACCTATTTTAAAAGGTTTTGTATGTGGATATAGATGTGATATTGTTCTAAATCACTATTCTCAGTCAATTATGTTATGCTATGTACTGTGTATTTAAATTCATCTAGACATGCTGTGTTTCCCAACACTCAGCAGCAGTCCAAAAACACAAGTGCAGCAACAAGACAGAAAGAGATGAATTTAAAACACTTAAGATGCTTTTTTGGATCACAAACATACAAATTATTCCAAGCTTGTTATAAACGTCGCCTACCATTGTGGGATTGTGTGCAGGCTGCAAAAACAACATAAGACGACAGTGCAGCGTTTATATCGATTTCCTGGTCAGGAGTGTCGAAAACTGAACTGCGGCTTCGCTTCACTTCAATCACGGAACCGAGAGCGAGTTGTGCGATTGGCTCTCCTGAGCTACCTGCATTTACGTCGAGGATTAAAAATCTCACGTTTTTGAATGAAAAATTAGGTTTTAATTATGCCGAATTTTAGGTTTTAGCCATATACACACATTTATATATTGAAATCGGTCTGCTTGATATCGTGCATGTATTTTTCGAGGCATTATTAATCACCCATGTGAATGTGAAGCCTTTAAAGACACACGTGAGTGCCCGCCCCCACGTCCTCTTTGACACTGAATCCCATTCACGATGAGTCGCCTGCATCAAAAACGGTGAGAAAATGGGCTTGATGTAACAAACTGGTGTAAGTGACTGCAAATTAATCAGAGCCGAATTGTTAAGAAAAGAGTTTAAGACTGTAAAACACCTAGAAAAGCGACGTGAATCGTATGTGTGAATAACAGGATGTTATGTTTCATTCATTACCAGACATTTTAGACTAGGATCTGCATTTGAAACTGCACTGAATGATTAGAGCCAAGTGCTGTCTTATTTTAGGATGACTTAAGTGGGTAAAATAGGTTATATTGTTACATTCTTATGACTATACCGGATTTTAAACACTGAAAAACGTGTTTCTGTTTGATTTGTTCAATTTCACAACAGAGTTGGATTGTGAAAAAAAACCTCAACTGAAATCTTGCATTTAAAAACAAAAGTTTGAACTTGTATTCAAGGTGAAAACAAAACAACTAAATTACTTGCTAAATCATCAGAATATAGCCACTTCATATGTGCCATACAAATAAAGCAAAAACCAACACTGACACACAAACACTAATATTCAATAGGCCTATACATAACACAAATAGCAATGCTAGTGTGCTCAGTGTCAACAATGTTCAAGTATGCCGGCATTTTTCCTGATATACCATAGAGAAATTTTCTGAATAATCCGATGTCCAGCTCCTCAAACGACATAATACCAGTGTTAATCTCTATGCCACTTTCTCGTGTGTCAAACAAGTTTCATCAGCAACTTAAACGACATGAGAGCAAATAAAACTTACCTTTCCCATCTCACATCACTACCTTAGCTAGCTAACATTATTAGCTAAATGACCATTCAAGCAAATTAAGTGCACAGATAGTAACTGAATTCTTATTCTTAATTTTCTTAATTTGTGGCATTATATTTAAGTGCTGTGTAATATTGGTTTAAAATTCCCTTTTTTCAACATTGATGCATTTATTTTTTTATTTTTTCTATTTTGCAGGTGTATTTGACCTCTGAACTTCACAATGTGTTCAATTCCCGGCCTTCCAACGCCAGGATCAGAAATACCTGTTCACATCACAAGGGTAAACAGAAACCCCAATAGTGGTCTTGTGGAATTATGGGTCAACATGGATGATGGAAGGAAGCATGTCTATGAGCAGATGAGAGAGGAAATTCAGAATCCTAAAAGGAAGTTTTGTGGATCAGAAGGAAAACCAGGGGATCTCTGTCTGGTTTGTATCAGTGACACCTGGCACAGAGCTCGGATCGTATCGACTCAGAGTGAAACTTGCAATGTTTTTCTAATTGACCAGGGACAGCCCCATACCACCACAAGTGAAGATTTAGCATGGGGCCAGAGTGACAGTTTTCTCCTTCCTCCTGAAACTGAATCGTGCATACTCGCAAATGTCCTTTCCCTTGAGGATGAAAGTGCCACAAAGTTTTTGGAGTCTCTGCCTGGCAAGAAAATTAAGGGACTGGTTCAACATGTGCTGATGCCAGACAGGACCATTCTTCTTGACATACCAATTGTTTCAAAGCACATGTGTGAGCTTGGAGTTGCAACGAAGATGCCAGTAGACGAGTTTAAAAGCGTTGTGCAGAAATGTCTTGAGGCCGAACGCATGATGCAGGAACAGAATCCGAATGTTAGTTGCCAACTAGAGATACATGACCAATACTTTTACCCAGAACTGTTAACTGATTCTTTTGAAACTGTTAAGGTGACTGAGGTAACTAATCCATATAACATTTTTTGCAAACTCCTCATTTTTTCTAAGGCAGTTATGATATTATCAGAACAGATCCAGCAGCACTATGAAGAGAGCTCAAAATTAGGAGACTCACAACCTTTGACCTGCAGGGATCCATGTGCTGCTAGAGGGACAGACGTCAGATGGCATCGCTCGTTACTAAAACAAACCATGAGTAGTGATGGTGCTGTAGAAGTCTTTCATGTGGATGAAGGAAAAAGTGATTTTGTCCCAGTTGGAGACATCAGACCTCTGCATGGAAAATTTCTGAGGATGCCAGTTGTCACATATCCCTGTTCACTTGAAGGTATAAAAGATAACAGCACAGAGTGGACTACAGACCAGACTGATTACTTGAAATCAATGCTCTTGAACCAGACATTAGTGGCGAAGTTTAACCACCACAATGTATCTCAAGATGTCTATCATGTTATTCTCTATGCAAATAATGGTACATGCATAAACAATTGTTTTATAGAGAAAGCAGGACCTTTTTCACCCTCCGACAGTGAACAAGATTCAAAAGTCCAGGATGAACCCATTCCCTCCTCATTTCTCAGCTCACTTGGGAGCAAATGTTGCATGGATTTACACAACAAAGTCACTGTAAATGGTGATGGTTCACGAGAGGAAACTATGCAGTGCACTGAGAATCTACCAGTCGATGGCAGAACAGATGACGTTCCCACCTCTGGAGCTGAAGATACTCATATCAAAGAGAGTTCAGAACATCCAAAGCCTCTAGTACAGATCAGTGGGCATCGTTCAACAAGTTTCCTCTCTGAGGTGCAAAATGCTTGTGATGACAATGTGTTTACTGCAGGAAGAAGTATCAATGTAAAAGTATCTTTCATTGAAAGTCTACAGAAGTTCTGGTGTCAAACAACGGAAAATGGCGACTCTCTTAGACTCTTGATGCAAGACCTGCAAAACCACTATGCATCTGCCCACCCTCAGCCACTTGTTGATTCCATCTGTGTTGCCCGTAATCCAGACAATAACATGTGGTATAGAGCAAGGATCATGGCAAGTCACCACTCCCCTGTTGTAGAGGTGAGATTTATAGACTATGGTCAAACTCAAACAGTCCCTCTGCGAGATGTGCGCCCCATTGATCCAGCTTTCTTACGACTAAATGCACAGGCTTTTCAGTGTTGCTTGGTCAATCAGAAGAATTCCACCGATGTTGCAGAGTTTCAGAAGCTTGTGGATTTGGGTGCTTCGTCAAACATAGAGTTGAAATGCACTGTAAATGCTGTAACATCTGATGAAGAAGGTCTGCTGCTTAATGTGGTAGATATTGAAACAACATCCAACAGTGCATGCAAGCTTCTGACTCAGGAAGGTCCACAGGCTGCTGAAGATCTTGCTGAAATTCCTCCACAGGTCCCATTAGATGCATACAATTACTCCACATATAATATTGAGGTGGATGGAAAAGAAAAAGTTTGGGTAACCTATGCAGAGAATGTCAGTCATTTCTACTGCCAACTGGAGAGGAATTTCCATCTGTTTGACAAAGTGATGGAGAATGTTAAACAACGAACTGGCCAGCTGCAGTGCACAGATCACCCACTTGGACATAATAGCATTTGCTTTGCTAGGTACACAGATAATCAGTGGTACAGAGGTCGAGTAGTAGAAATGTCTCCAAAACTTAAAGTGCATTTTGTGGACTTTGGTCATACTGTTGAAGTGAAGGAATCTGATATTTGCCCATTTCCTACTGAAGCAAGTATGGCCAGGTCTGTTCCTGTGCAGGCTGTTCCACTTGGACTCTTTGAAGTCCCTGCAGAAGTGCCACAGGAAGTCAACAAGTGGTTTGCAGATAGTGCTATCGGCCAAAGTTTCACCATGTCAGTGGTAGCAAAAGGAGAAAGAGGGAAGCTAATTGTTGAACTGTTTGATGGACCTCTGAATGTAAATGTGAAAGTCAGAGAGGCGGTATCAAAGATGACACAACAAAGGATGACTGTCTCTGCACCAGAGATTGAATATGAAACGACTTTGGATGAAGGAAGCAAACCAACTTCGGACATCGTTCTTATGGACAAAGAAACAGAAGGTGGCCACAATGACCCAGAAATGACACTTACTTCTTACCCTGAAGGAAATGTGAACCTCTGCATGTACAGGTGGCCAAAATTTTCTCAAAACAAGACAGAGGAGGTATATGCATCCTGCATTGTTGGACCATATTACTTCTGGTGTCAGTACACCAACACTGAAGACCTGAACATAGTTTCAAGACTTGCTCAGGAAGCAGGACAGGCACAGCAGGACATGATCTTCCCAGAGACTCTCGGTCCAGGCAGTCCATGCCTTGCTCTGTTTTCCAGTGACAACCAGTGGTATCGAGCTCAAGTGATTGGCAGAGTTGACAATGCATTCAGTGTTGTGTTTATCGACTATGGAAATGAGTCTGATGTTGACATCAAGAATGTGAGATCACTGCCTCAGAGTCTGCTGGAGAAGGCCCCTCAGGCCTTTTTGTGCTCTTTTAATGGATTTGATGAGTCTGGGGGCTCCTGGGATGATGAAGTTCATGATGACTTCTATAATCTTCTGGTTGATAAACCACTCAGAGTGACTGTGTTCAACATGGAAGACCATTCAGAGATTGGGGTTCCTCAATATGCAGTGGAAATTGAGTGCGAGGGAGCAGTTGTAAATGCAGCAATGCAAAAATACTGGAAACCACATGCCAAAGAATGTGTTTTGATAGAACAGCTTCAAACTGAAACTTCCCCCCAAGATGGTCATACTGAGTCCAACATGACAGACCTCAGAGTTTCCAAAGGAAATGTAAATACTTGCATGTACAAGAAGCCAAACTTCTCACTAAACAAAAAAGAGGAGGTATATGCTTTTTGTATTGCACGACCCCATTTCTTCTGGTGTCAGTACGCCAACACAGAGGAGCTCAGCAAAGTGTCGAAGCTTACTCAAGAAGCAGGACAGGCTGAACAGGACATGATATTCCCAGAGACTCTTGGTCCTGGCAGTCCATGCCTTGCTCTGATTTCCAGTGACAACCAGTGGTATCGAGCTCAAGTAATTCGCAAAGTTGCCAATGTACTGCATGTCTTGTTTATTGACTATGGAAATGAATCTGATGTTGACATCAAGAATGTGAGATCACTGCCTCCAAGCCTGCTGGAGAAAGCCCCTCAGGCCTTTTTGTGCTCTTTGAATGGATTTGATGCATCCAGGGGCTCCTGGGATGACAAAGTTTACATTGCCTTCTATAATCTTCTGGTTGATAAACCACTCAGAGTGACTGTGTTCAACATGGAAGACCATTCAGAGATTGGGGTTCCTCAATATGCAGTGGAAATTGAGTGCGAGGGAGCAATTGTAAATGCAGCAATGCAAAAATACTGGAAACCACATGCCAAAGAACGTATTTCAATAGAACACGCTGAAACAGAAACCTTCCTCCAAGATAATCAAATTGAGTCCAGCACGACAGACCTGGGAGTTTCGAAAGTAAATGCAAATACTTGCAAGTACAACAAGCCAATCATCTCCAAAAACAAAAAGGAGGAGGTATATGCTTCCTCTATTGTGGAACCTCATTTCTTCTGGTGTCAGTACGCTAACACAGAGGAACTCAACAAAGTGTTGAGACTTGCTCAGGAAGCAGGACAGTCTCAACAGGACATGATGTTCCCAGAGACTCTTGGTCCTGGCAGTCCATGCCTTGCTTTGTTTTCCAGTGACAACCAGTGGTATCGAGCTCAAGTAATTAACAGAGTTGACGATGCATTCAGTGTCTTGTTTATCGACTATGGGAACGAGTCTGATGTTGACATCAAGAATGTGAGATCACTGCCTCAGGGTCTGCTGGAGAAGGCCCCTCAGGCCTTTTTGTGCTCTTTGAATGGATTTGATAAGTCCAGGGGCTCCTGGATTGACGAAGTTTATGATGATTTCTACAGTCTTCTAGTTGATAAACCGCTCAGACTGACAGTGTTCAAAATGGACTACCATTCAGAGGCTGCAGTTCCTCAATATGCAGTGGACATTGAGTGTGAGGGGGCAGTTGTGAATACACTGATGGAGAAATACTGGGAAGAAGTTGAGACTAGATCAGGTTAGTTGACTACACTTGATGTCAGTTTTTGAAACCCTTGAAAGGTCTTGTTTCTAATTTCTATCTATTATTTTTTTTAATGTCATTCACTTGTACATTTAATGCCATTTCATCTTTAATTTTTAGTGAACCAGGCCGATAAGGAGTGTTGAAGTTTAAAGTCATCAAAAAGCCTTTGAATGAATGGTAGGATTTGTTTTTCTCATCAAATTTGTCCTGTACAAGGGATAAATAAAGGGTGGGTCCATTATTATTATCATTGTTAGGTATTTATATCCTTCTGTAGCTTCCTTATGTATTCAAATCCGAACATTTAAATTTTGGTCAAAGCCTGTATATTTTAGCATCAAAATGCTATTTTCCCAAGCCCTTAAGCAGACAGGAGTACCGCCAGGGAAGCTAAGCAATGTACTGTTGTGGGGGCGCCACCTTAGTTTGGATGTGAATGTCACACAATAACACAAACTAACTAGCCAGTCAGTGCAGCTGTAGATCAGCAACTCCTGCGTTCTGCAAGGTAAAATTACTGTTTTTGTGAATGGAGTCTGGTCTGGTAGCTTTGAAGAGAGCGGTTTTATTGCTCTCTTCAAAGAAAGAAAATAATTTTACCTCACAGAACACGGACATATACGTACAACCCCACATTGAAAGATCTGACCTAACCCTCTCAGTTATTAGTTATTCCAAACTTAACACGTTAACACTGACTCAGCTAGTGCTAGCGTTCACATGATTCATCATCTTGCTGATTAGCTTCATGATTAGCTTACTTTAGTAACCTACGTCACTGTTTTTGCTAACAGCTGAGTAGGCCTTCTATTTGAAAAAACATGATAGCTCTTTTGTTTTAATGTTTTCAATATGTGATCTAATTTTTGCGTTTGTTTGTTTCAGGTGTGGACCTAGATGAACGCCCATGGATGAAACCCAGTCGTGATAGAGCAGCCATGACTTTAACTAAAAATACATGTACATAATGTACATAATTTTGAAGAAATGAAGTTTGCCATGTGGTTAATTTGAGTCAATAAATCTGCAGAACTTACATGCATGAATAAAGGGTGAATTTTTAAATGGATTATTTGAACAGGCTGTTTTACAGGTTAGCTATACAAATCTTTCAAAAGGCCTGTCTTCTTGCTCTTCTGCCTTTAAATATGTTGAGTTTTACATAGTTTAACTATGTCGAAAGTGATTTGCATATCTGTTTTGCTACTGGGGCTTAAATCTTCAATTCTGGTGTTTTCATCAAGAAATCAAAGCAGATGCAAGTGCCCCAAAACAGACAAACTTTCAGACCTCTCCCCAGCCCAGTCCACATTAAAAAAGGTTCAATAGAGACAAAAGACATGACAAAGAGAAGTGTTTAAAGCTAGACATACATTACATATTACATTTTTATAACATTTCCACTATCAACATAGATCACATCTCTTGCCAAAAAGACTGTGGATGATCTTTGCCAGCGAATCACAGCTATGGAGGGAAGGAAGTTGTTTGTTTTGATATAATGGTTTCATGCACCAATATTTCTATTTAATGCCGTGGATCAAGGCGGCGTTATCAGCTGTAACCACTATATGAGAGCAGTGTAGAGAGGTGAGCTAGCCTCCAAAAGGCCAGCATGACCACCCAGGCTATGTCAACAAAGCACAGAGAAACTTGATTACAACACACACAGAGGCAGATTGATTTCATTCTCTGCTCCACTATATCTGTACAAATAATTGCTGCTATGTCAATGCTCTGAATATTGTGTAGAGAATCTGTAACTCTCATATTGACATAGTTTTCAACTGGCCTATGGTGAGCGGGGTTGTGTTTACTGTGTTTATGAGGTGGGAAGTCCTGGACACAATATGCGTGGCGTTCGAAGGGTTAAGTCACTGCAAACACTGCTAAGCAACAGCAATATTAATGTTACTGTCTGAGTCTAAAAGCAACAGAGGTGAACAATTTAGCAAGCTAGCAAGTGGGTAACATAACGCTGGAAATGCAAAGACATAATGACAGGAAAAAGATGTGGTCAGTGAGAATATCAACATTTTCCTCAGACATATAAAATTACCAAAAAAATCAATATGACTAAAATTACAATATACTGTACAATATTAACTTATTATGAACTGGCCCATATCTGGTCACCCTATGAAAAAAATCTGGTAGCGCCCCTGCAGTATATGCACATTAAATACTATCTTCAGTGTGCTTGGAAGAGACACACCCTGGTTTCATCCCCTATCTACAGCAGGTGGCAGCATTTACCACTTACAGGCTCAGGTTGGCTCTAGGTGCCATCTTGTGTTGACACATCTGTTGCTAGGCAACCGTAGTAACGAAATGACGGAGTTGCACCAGGCAGCAGCAGCGGGGGATTCCGACCGAGTTGAGGAGATTTTAAGGAGAAATGAATGCAATCCCAATCAGAGAGACATCGACTGGAGCTGCAAGACACCTCTTCACTGGGCAGCAGCTCAAGGTAAGTAGTAGATCAGAGGACATGTACCGTGTCCTTTCTCCTGATACTCCTACGAGTTAGTTTTACACCTGTCGTCATCCAAGTACCTGCTGCTAGTTTCATGTTTTACCCTCTATTCCTCCTTTGGGGTCTATAGATTCACTGTAACGCTATTTGTGCTGCTTTTAAAGCAAATTAAATACCCACACACAGGCCATATGTTGGGGCTGAAAGATGTGCATCTCAAATGATTAGAATTGAAAATATATCGGGCATTTTTTTCCTCCTGTATTTTCGTGTAGTAACCCATAAGGTATTAGACCGTTTATTAAAATACTTGGCAATTAGATTTGCTTAACATTTCATGTTAATGCTGTTATTTTGATTTTGTCTATTTACTTTTATATTCTGTTAGTCAAGTCTCACCTATTTTATTTTATTATTATTTTTCTTTCTTCTGTCTGGTCTTGTTAAGGGATCCAGGGACTGGATTTCATTAAACTTTAAATCATTATTAATAATTAATATATGTAATATAATTAGAAACATATAATTATCTTCCTTCCAACATGTCATCATCAGATGAAAACAACAAACAACAACAACAACAAATCATGACTGACATGATCTGTCACTTTGGAGAAACTGTAAACAGGGAATGTTTAGTGTCTTTGCTTGATGGCCGATGACTTACTACATTGACAACTAATCAAATATCACATTTATTGCCAAGAATGTTTCTCTCGATTAACTCATTGATAAACGTTTCACCTCTAATACCACGGCCTTTTCCACAGGACATACAGAAACAGTCAGGATCCTAATTGAGCATGGAGCCAGGCCATGTCTGAGGACGGAGCATGGGTGGACTCCTGCTCACTGTGCTGCAGAGTCCGGCCGGCTGGCTGTGCTGCGACTGCTGCACTCCCTCCATGCCCCTATAGACAAGGAGGACTGCTGTGGAGACAAACCAGTGCGGATAGCCGAAATATATGGACACCATGACTGCGTCCGATTCCTTAAAAAGTATAAAATGAAGTTTCCTATTCTTACTTAATTCTCTGAATCATACCTCCCTTGTTTTCCCACTTGTGTCATACTTTAAGTAATTGCACTTTTCTATTAAATACAAAGCTTTTCTTTTAATGATAACGATGCCCTGTTTTTGTATGTTGCAGAGCAGAAATTGAGGGTCAGGCCTACCGCAAGATGGCCGCCCAAAAAGGGGTTTCAGTAGATGACACAGATGAGGAGTGGGCAGAGCAAGGCAAGGAAAATGAAGAAAAGGGGATCTCTAAGAGCAACATGCAGACGTAGGCTTAACTCGACTTTACACAACAAAGAGTGACGTCCTCATAGCTTTTCAGTTGACAGTGTTTCTGTGGTGTTTCAGTACTAATCAAAAACACATAATATACAGTATTCCTAAAAATAGATTCAATATGTAGTTTGATTTAAAACAACAAATAAATAATACATATTGGGACTATTTCCTGTCAAAAACACAGATATCAACTAAACAAACATTACATTAAGCTATTATCTGTGGTTTTATGTGTGAAATGTACTTTGTTTTGATGTAAGAGTGGACATATTTGACTTGATTTTCAATTTATCCAAGTTGACTCTAACTTAATGGTGCTGTCAGTAGTCGATGCCGGAGCCTGGAGAGCAGGGAGAAGGATGTGTAAAAATAATCAGAAGTCATTGTGGTATTTTAAGGAATAAACTCAGTCGTAACAGACTTACTTTTTTCTTTAGACGATTCATCAGTGCTTCACGGGTCTGTCAAAATCAGATTAAAACATTATTAATGATGCTATATTACCTTGTTTGTGGTTTGTAGCATTTTACGGAAGCCCTGAAAGACAAGAGCATTTTTTTTTCTCCTGGTGATCCATTTTCTAAGTCTGATTTAAATTAATTTCTCTCCCGTCTTCATGACTTAACAACAGATGGAACTTTTTTTTTTTGCAAGGATAATCTTTCGAAATATCTTTTTTTTTTTGGTCTGTGAAACAGGTAAAACTATCTTCCACTTGTACTGTAATGTGCGTATACTTAAAGGAACAGTTTGACATTTTGGGAATTAGCCTCATCTATGTCTACTGCATTAAATTCTGGTCTATTGACATTACTGAAGTTTGGTTGATTTCCCATGTTTTTGTGTCTAAGTTACGAATAGGGGCAAACATTTCTGAAACTGGTCTAGTACTGAGGGAGAGTGCTGTAGACAGCAGCTGCTCACAGGCTGTAACGTAATCCTATTGGGGCAAGCTGGCACCGTCATTTATGTCCACTACTAGTGTTTTTGCCATGACAGGCTCTGACTGCTCACTTTGCAGCTCGTTTTGCAGCTGATGGTTAAAGCCTTCAATAATGGACCAATGTTGAGAATAGTTGGTGAAATAGTGTTCAGGTTGAAAAGTACCAAAGTTAACCCCCTTTAAATATTCAAAATATTTTCTGCTGATCTACCATCAAAGTGAAACAGCATCAAACAACCTAGTTGATCCAGAAATGCAACAAACATGACTTAGGTTCACATTTTCTTTAAAGAAGTAAAACTATCTTACCAGTTTGTCCGCAAAGCAGGTGGTTAACAAAATGAACAAACCCTGCAAATGAAATGAGAGGTTACTGAGCAAGAAATACTTTACTGCTTCAGATGGTTAGTTGAAGATCATATTGACCATACCTGGAAAGCGTTCAGCAGGGTGAAGACATAGTTGACTAATAAGGCCACAGGTCCAGATGTAAGGTCAAGAAGCATCACAGCAAACCCAAAAACCCAAGTCACACCGAAGATTGGAGTCAGAAGAATAACTGACCTCATGACAGTTATGGCAGCCTTTTTTTCTTTTTCCATAGATTTTTCTATATTCATATCCAAAAGCTTCATGATTACCACCAGCATGGAGAACACGTTGAAGAAGATGATTATACCGACTGGTATGATGAATGCGTGGATGGACCCTTTCATGAATCCAGCATAATGCAGCCAACAGGTGTCATGGGAGAAGTACACGCCTTCAGCACCACCCTTATAGGTAAGGAACGTGCTAACAACAACCAACAAAGGACACACATAGCCCAGGACAAATGAGAGCCTCAGGTAGGTTTTCTTGCTCACATTGTGGAACAGAAAGACTGCTTGATGAAGAAGGATGCTGCTCAGACACAACATCCAAAAGAACATGGATAGGAAGCAGAAATGCTTCAACACCACAAAGATCTTACACCACATTTCTGATATATCACCTGGGCTAGAAGATGCTAAAAAAAAGCAATCTGCAATCAACAGACATAGAGCAATGTTAATGTGGGCAGTATGGCGTAAATATAAAGTATTTGTCTTCACTACGGCACTCCAGACGGCCACTTCTATGGCGAGGCTGATAATGAGGGACAGGATTGACACAGACAGTCCGACAAAAGTCATCTCAGTGAGCCCCTTGATGTCCACTGGATACCTTGACATCAGAATGGCAAATGTGGACAAACGTTTGCAAACGCAAAGTCCCTCCTCAGAAACACCCATCCATTTGCATTCTTCTGATGACCAACCATGGTTGTTTTTGTCCCACCAGACACACTTCATTCGAACATGGCGAGGCCTTGGCCTCAGCAATTTAAAGTTGATTTTAACCTGACCTGGATCCAACTGTTTCCTTTCCGTAGTTGTTGACACAATGATGCTGTTAGGATCATACATGTCATCGTTGAGAGGCAAATAGTTCTCCAGCTCTTTAAACCCAGCCGTTTTTACACTGCCGGGGTCTGCGCTATCAAGAACGACGGTGGCGTTCAACACTGTGTTGCTACATTGTGACCTCTGTGTGCATTTGTTTGTGGCTACCTCTATATTTCTCTTTTTAGGGGCATGTGTTACATTTATCATCTGAATCAAGTGCTCAATAGTATCCAGATATCTCTCAGCCAGTGAAATATTGCCTTTGTCAGCCATTGTTGTCCATGATTCGTTAAGAGATTTTTCCAGCAAATTGCTGGATGACTCCAGAAAATCCTGGGAACAAAGAAGGTTGTTTTAATTCAGTACATGTCTGCTCAAAGCTCGAAAAAAATCCTTTCTTCTAGTTGTAGTAATTATGAAAATAGAATAAGTGAGCTTAGATGGATACATGGAAAATATGTCTACTATTTCATACTAAATACTACCACAAAATGATGGTTGATTTAATGGCACCCGTGGTTGGTGGTAACAGCAAGTTTAACGGCACTGACACACCAAGCCAGCATCGAAGAACTAGCGCTGATGAAGGCTGACTGTGTCGCTTCATGTTGCCTTTGTCTCGGTAAACAAGTTGAACTTGAACACACTGCAAAGACGACAGCTGACGGACAGTTAGCTCGTACATTGTGCACCCAGGTGAGAGGAAATAACTCTCCACACCAGCAGACGGTAGTCTGTGCTCAGCATTCAAAAAGGGAAACTGAAAGGACGGCGGGTATATGAGCATGAAACAAGCGCTGTTTGCTGACTATTTTCACACCTCTCTCACTCACAGCTTAGCTTTATTTCAGATGGCCATGTCGTGAAATTATCTGTGTATTGAAATGATCAGATGAGATGAAAAATGAGAAGATCCTTCTGTGTTAGCTCTCTTTACTTTACTCGTTGGCTTGCTTTCCTCACGTCTGTTTCTCTTCCTGTGCACCGAATTGTTTAAGCTGAAGTTTCAATCAGAGCGATTTCTCTCTCCAATGAGCTCCACCGCCGGTTCAACATGCTGAATCGGTCAAAAACCTCAGACACGGGCAGACTAGAGCCGACCGTGTGGGACACGCCGAAAAACTAGGTTGACACACCGACAACCAACCGGCTTGGTGTGTCAGGACCTTAACGGGAAACTCCAGGTTTCCCAAGGTAAAAATGTTTATCTAAAACATATCACCAGGAAACTTCCCCAATTGATTACTTACATTAAGACTATTATTTTTTTTGTATTACAAATTATATGTTTAATATGCAAATTAGGTGTTATATCATGATATCTAAACTAATTTTCATACATTCCCAGAACAGAAATCTGACCTTTGGATAAAGCCAGCTTCAAAATCTTTTTCATTTTGTTGACATATTAGAGTCAAAGGTTTTCACAGAGTGAATCTCTTATTACTCCATAAATCAGAAAATACAGTCAACAGCCATAAAAAAAATACATTTCCCCATGTTTTTAGGAATAAAATGCTGTATAAATCAGACTATGAATGATATATGAACAAACCCCTCAGTAAAAAAAACATTCAGAATATAGACAGGAATGAAAGTTGGTTTATGTAGGTGCTACTGAAGTGGAGATTTGTGTGTATTGTAGGTATTGTAAAATTTAAGACAACACAGGTGAATAGGGAAAAAAATGTAACTAATAGATATCACCATGAAACTTTGCCAGGCGATAGCTTATGTTAGTTATTTTTTGTATTACAAGTTTTCTGAAATGTTATGTTCAAAAATGCAAATGATGCATTATCTAATGGTAACGTTTGGTGAATTTAGGAAAAATATATATATGCAAACAGACAAAGTAGTAAAATAAACACCTAAATGTCACACAGATCACACATAAGAATGTGATTCATTGCGATTAAATATTGGAATTGATTGACAGCTCTAGTTACAACTTTAAATTAGAAAAAATTAAGTAATTTCCTTTTTGTCTCCATATTGGAAACCTAATAATAGTAATATGTAATACTTACATTGGTTGTTGATTCATCATTCATGGATTTTAGCTTTTGACTCAAACTGGAGAGTACTTGAACAGATGCGTTCATGCTGGCGAAAGTGTTGATGGCCTGTGAGTTATTAGTGACATTCCCAAGGAGAGAAAATACACTTGCAGCATTTTCAGATACTGAGCCACGTCCAATGTCAACAATCTGAAAACAGTGATGAATTATGGGTGAGGAATATTTAGGATAAAAGGGTAAACATCAACTACCACCGCAAGATTTCATGTCCAAAAAGCTGAGGACAACTCCATAGTGCGTAAAACTAGAAAAAAAAACTTTCATTACATTTGCACTTTGCAGCGCATGGTTCACTTCCTGGTTCACACATCCTGAAACCTCTGGTTCCCACGTTGCCTGTAATGGGCTAAAATGATGCACTGATTAGTCATTCAACATAAAATGAATCAACAAATATGATTATCAATTATCATTTTTTAAATTGAATATTTTTTCCATAAGGTTTCTTTGTAAACTGAGTATCTTCGATTGAATATATAGACCGAACAAGCAATTGTGATAGGCATTTTTTTAGACCAATTAATGGATTAATCAAAATGATTTGCTAATAAAATAATAATTTCTTGCATCCTTACCCAAGTGTACATTTCCTTTGTCTCCATCCAGCCTCATTCGTGCATTTCAACATTGCTTCATATCCAGCTTTAGTGTCTTTCCAGTCACCATCAGCTGCACAGAACTGATCTTGTTCTGTTTTGAAGAAGAAAAGTTAAGGCTTGATTCAACATTTATTACATGTCTTAACCAAAACAACTGATTATGTTAGAGAACAGTCGAAAGCACAGCAAAAAGCCAGAAATTGAAATCTTGATTTTTGGAATATTTTATCACAGATCACTTTCTGGTTGAACTACTCATGACTTAGACATTCGCAACCTGTGAGATCTGGGTGCCAGTAGACAGTGATCTGCTTTGAAGGGTCATGACACTGTGAACCATTGCCCTACCAACATATTCTCATTCCTGCTTGGCCAGTGGCCTTACGCCAGCTTTTTCTCATTGTCAGGACATCAAATACCAAGACTTTGTCACAGCAGTCGACACACAAGGCTCACTTCAGTGCTAGTATGAGTCATAACGGGCATTCATCCATCCATCTTCAACCGCTGATCCCGTTAGGGGCCGCGGGGGGTTGGAGCCAGCTGGCACTGGGCGAAGGCGGGGTACACTCAACAGGTCAGCAGTTCATTGCAGGGCAAATAGAGACAGACAACCATTCCCACTCACATTCACACCTACGGGCAATTAGAGTCATCAATTAACCTAAATTGCATGTCTTTGGAGTGTGGGAGGAAGCCGGAGAACCCAGAGAAAACCCACGCTAACATGGGGAAAACAAACAATCCAAGCTGGATTCAAACCTGCGACCCTAACACTAACCACTGCACCATCGTGCAGCCCAACTGGGCGTTCCATTAACTACAATGTAAATCCATCCGAGGCAACAATAAACGCCTCAAGAAAAACGCACAAGAAGTGACTGTGGTGACATAGTTTAAAGAGCAAAAAGAAACACATCGTGTGAGGGCAAAAGGGTGGTGATTGAGACCAACAAACACAAGGCTCTCATCAAAGAGACCACTGTTCGTGTCCTGTGTTCACAACGTCCAGTTTCATTTTCCCTGTACAAACGTAATAGTTTCAAGCCCAACCATATAGTTCATTCCTAAACCTAACTATAGTGGTTTTATTATCTAATCCTAAAGTGATCCAAGGGTGAATATAGTAGTTTTGATGCAAAAATAAAGTGATGGAAGGGGTGTGGCAAAACATTGGTACATGACGAATTAGGATGAGAATGTGCTGGGTGCTCTTGGTACTCCTCTAGTGTAGTTTTGGATGGGTCAATGACGGCGCATCTGTTTCCGCAAGTTACATGCATAGTATCTTTTCAAAATAATCTTCTAACATAAGGTACAAACAAAGGTACTTGGTTAGGCTAAAATAAGTAGCCTTGTTTCGTAATGTACTTACATGGCGTTAATTAAAGGTAAAGTTGGTAACTTTGAGTAAACATGATAAGGGGTGTGATAGAAATGGGATGAGAACGTATTGAGAATGCTGAACTTCAGGCTTGAAAACAGCAGGTTTAGGAAAAGATTGTGGTTTGGGTTACGTTTAGTTTGTTACGTCAAATAAGAACACTTGTTTCGTAATGTACGCACATGGTGTTAATTAAAGCTGAAGTTGATAACTTTGAGCAAACAAGTTATTTTTATAAAACTGTCACTATATCTTGACAGTAGTGCATGAGACAAGTAATTTAAAAAAACATATGTCCTCCTAGTGTTCTTTATGGCAAGGAAAACAACCAATCAGAGCCAAAGAATCTCTGACACACCATCAATTACTCTCATGAAGCTTGTGAACTCCCATCGAACAGTCAAACTAGGCAGCGCTGATCGAATATGAATCAATATTCTGTTAGTTCTATTAGTTGAAAGCCCAGTGCATCTCGTACAGATGCTAAAGGGTGCCTCAGGGTGTCGGTATCAGACTTCAAGGGCCACTGAAAAAGCATCGATATTTGAGGAGTTGGGAGTTCAAATCCGGCTTGGGGCTCTTCTGTGTGGAGTTTGCATGTTCTCCCCATGTTAGTGTGGGTTCTCCGACTTCCTCCCACAGTCCAAAGACATGCAGGTTAACTGATTACTCTGATTTGCCCGTAGGTGTGAATGTGAGTGTGGATGGTTGTCTGTCTCTATGTGTCAGCCCTGCGATGGACTGGCGACCTGTCCAGGGTGAACCCCGCCTTCACCCAAAGCCAGCTGGGATGGATGGATGGATCAAAGGTGAAGCATTGCTTTGGGACTATGAGCTACAAGTAATGTAGGTGCTTTTATTACATTGCTTATTTGAGGAAAATGTTTAATGCATAACATTCATCATTTGGACACAAAATTAAATTGGCAAAAATTGAATCTATAACAAGCAAATGTGGATGTGATGTCAGACAAAATAATTGTTTTCTGACAATATCTTAACATACACTCTAAAACATACCATATATTATGTAGACACCTGTTGAAGCGGTTCTCTCTTTATTGCACCTGTTCTTAAAAGTGCATTGTAGTTGTGGCGTAACCGTGGCATTGCTACAGCTAACAACTGCAAGGGCTGCATATTTATCTTCAGTATCTTCAAAAAGACCTGCAGGGATCACACATATGCATGTCAACTTGCACAAGGATTCAACGAAATGAATGGACAAAGACCAATACAAGAAAATGCACATACCAGCTAAGATGTTTTGATGATTCCATGTCACACTATAATTTTCAGTGTTGCTCCCCGTCTCACATTTGACCCTTACATTCAATGAATCGGAGCTTTTTCTGCAGCGCGGAAACGCTGGTTCAGTGGTGATGTCAATGTCTGGTAGGACGGATATGTCCAGTACAGCACTGGCTTTGTGAGATATGGTGTTTAAGTCGAACTTTTGAATATAGGCGCATGTATACTCTCCTAAGAAAACAAACAGGATAAGAAAAACGGCAAATTATTTTACATATCCATCAGATATTGAGCAACATTAGCACCATGTTTCTGTCTACCTTACATGAATCTATATCCAAAAATCCCCTTTTTAGCTCTGTTTTGGTCTCCACCAACTCCTACAAAATTTAAGCCAGCATTACAGCGTAGTATCAGCTCGTTAGCATCCAGCATTCACACTGAAATTTATTCAGCTATTACTTTTCAATACATGTACAATACAATAAAGTAATTTTCAATTAATTTTTCACTGCCTGGTTTCAGACTACATTTTTGGGACTTTTCAGCTTTATTGGCCAGTTTAAAACAGTGGTGTTCAAAAAGTAATCAAAGTTCCATACGCAAGGTAATATACTTTGATTAAGTAATTAATATAATTACATTTAATATAGTTATACTTACATTTTTAAAACGGTAAATAGTAATCTGTAACCTATTACATTTCTACAGAAACCTTCCCTGCACTGAAGTCATACTGAGTACTTGAGTCGAGGTGACTTCCCGCCTTTTATTACTCATCACTGGAAGTCAGCTGTCAGGCTAAATATGTAAAATGTAAATGCAGTGGCTGAAACAAATATACCTGCCCAGAGTTTTGATACGTTTTTAAGTACGACATTGGTTCCAAATGTTGCTGATGTCACATTTGACTCAGTGCCGTTAAATATCTCATATACTCTGCCCCCTCTTTTCAGCTGCCACACTGGTTGGGTTTTCAGGTCCTCCCGTAATGTGCATTTGAGGTTGGGCTGGTCGTTGTCACAAATGGGGCTTTTAGGCGGCAATCTTATACGGACAACACCTGCAGAAAATAAGTGTTGAATCAGTACAGAGTCCAAGGACAGTCTACATCCAGAATCTTTGATGATTTTAATATTTAATCAAAATTAATTGCATGATTGTCCATAGTTAATTGACATTTGTTATCTGTTCAAAATGTGACTTAAAGTAAGATTTGTAAGTATTTAATACTTTTATCGACATGGGAGCTGGCAGAAATGTGTGTATATATTTATTATTTGAAATCAATCAACATAAAACAATGACTTGACTATGGCTTGCCCCAAACTGCATATGATTATCATAAAGTGGGCATGTCTGTGAAGGGGAGACTTGTGGGTACCCACAGAACCTATTTACATTCACATATCCTGAGATCAGAGGTCAAGGGACCCCTTTGAAATTGGCCCTACCATTTTTTCATCGCAAACATTTAGTGTACATTTGGACTCCTCATGTTTTCTGGTTTCATGTGATACTATCTGATATATTTGCCTGGTTTTCATGAAACTTGGTGCAAGCCTGTATCATGGCCCACGGAAAAACCCACTAAATTTTGGAGAAAATACAAATCAAGGGGTGAATACACAAATTATTTTTCACTTTTGTAAATACTGTAAGATCATTAAGCCTTGGTGGAGGTCTGCGCTCCCCAAGTGTCATTCCAGTTAATTTATGTTGTCATGTTAATTCAATCCAAGTTTAAAACAGACTGTACATAAGTGGACGTTGTCACCATGACGTCATCCATTGGTTTGTCGACTGTCATTTTGAAGCCTTAAGTTCAGCATTTTAAACTCATCCTTGAGTGACTTTATCACTACCGTTATCATGTTTGCTCAACTTAAGCTTTAATTAACGCCATGTATGTACATTACAAAACAAGGGTAGTTACTTTACATAACAGAACTTACTTATTTTAATCCAAACCACAATCTTTGCCTAAGCCTAACCAAGTACCTTTGTTGCCTAAACCTAACCAAGTAAACCTAAAAATGAAGTAAACTTATGTTAGAAGATTATTTTGAAAAGATACTCAGCATGTAACTAGCGGAAACAAACACATCGTCCGAAAATTGATGCTAGAGGGGTACCAAGAGTGCCTACCATATGCTCATCCCAACTCGCCACGCTTCTTGGCATCACTTTATTTTTGGCATCAGAACCACTATAGTTACCCTTGGGGTCACTTTAGGATTTAGGATCACTGCGATGACATTTACTGGGGCGTAGTATTTACTGATGCTCCTTTGATAAAATGAATCAAATGCTGAGGAAGAAAATGAAACTAAGAACGTTTGTTTCCACAGTAAATCATCCGCTGAGTGTTTGAGGGTCATTTATTTGTGCTTTAGAATGTAACTGCCCTGAAGCATCAGAAAATAACACTTCGCACTGTGCTCTCCATGTTTACTGAGGTAATAAATCAAGTGAGAAGTAGGATCATTTTCTCATAGACAATCAAACTTCAATCAGACAATCAGACTTCTTTTAGCAACCACAAGAGTCGCCCCCTGCTGGCTGTTAGAAAGAACGCAGCTTTAAGGCACTGGCTTCACTTTTCAGACCCAAAGGTTGCCCACTAGTTTTAAATGAATCCTAACAGGTGCATCCTTCCCTCCGTTAGATATAATTACCTGAACTCGTCACTTCGAGTGATCCTGACAAAGCGCTGCTCAGGCGTTTTGTGCTTTCAATAAAATCTTGGTGTTTGAAGTGGTAAGCAATGGACATTTCAAAATCTGCAATGACGCTTCCAAGCCTTCAGAGAAAACAAAGAACAGATTTCAGTCACAAAACAGAAAAATAACAGACATTATTTTATTTGGTAAACAAAGCAAGTACCTGTATTTGCTAATTGTTAAGATGTCAAATCCTGTCAAAGTGCTGTACGCTGTTTTCATCTGCAAAGGAACAACTCATTCACACAATTACAGAGTCCTGATATGATAACGGTAATTCATTAAGCAATGTGCTGTTTATTAATAATATCAGCCATTACCTCTTGTAACAATTTGTTATTACACTCCTTAAATTTCTCAGTGTTTCTTTTTTCCAGACAATTAAGATGCTCCGTTCCTTTCAAAATAATGGATCCATTGAAAGTAACTGAAAGAAAAAAGATGCATGCTTGATACACATAAATACACACATGCACAAACACAGTAAAAATTAACAAAATACCTGTTTCCTTTGAAACACACATGTGAGCCGAGTTGCTGGCGAAGATGCATGTCTCGCCGTCGCAACATTTCTTCCTGGATTTCAGACAAACTTTATCGCTCCATGTGAAGCCGGGCTCACAGCGACACTCGGTACCAACCCGGACACTATGACACTCTGATTAGGAAACAAAGCACAATAGTTTAACCTGAGGATTCATTCTTTTAAAAAAATAAATGTAGAATATACAGTATTTAAAATAATAGAAAATGTTTACTTGTTGTCATTTCAAGGTTGCCAACTTTCAGGTTGGTGTCACTCACAAAAGGCGTCAGAAGTTTCTCAGTTACATTTGCGATTGCACTCTCTTCTATTGTCAGTTTGACATAATACATTTGTGTTGAATTGACTGAAACACGTAAACAGACAGACATCAATCTAAATACAATATGTTTCAAAACATCACGTACACCTTATCTGTTTGTGAAAACCGATATGGGTTGACAAGAAGTATTCATACAATGAAAAAAACACATTTATGGCAAGATTATAGAGAGACCTTTATAAAAAGATGGACACCACTAATGGAGGTAATGGGGTAACATTGGGGTTGATAATTGAAAGTGGCACTGTGGCACTCTACCAGGGGGTCCCTGAAAAGTTTTAAGATTCACTAATTTAAATTATCACAATATCATTATTTATTTATTTATTTACAAAAGCCTTCATAGTTCAGGAAACAGTATTTTGATTTTTAAATCTAGAGTATAATCAGCCCAGTCGCCAGGAAAAAAAAGTTGGTATCGTATGTTTCTGCAAAACACAAAACACTGTATTCAGTCAGAGCAAGTGACATACCACATTAAGCGACCGTTATTGGAAGTTACGTGGTATAATAATATGTATAACAAGTTGATCTTCCGCTTGTTACATAACATTACATTAGAAAGGCTAAGGGCAGCTGTTTATTTACAGTAGTTTCACTGTTATGATTGTTACGTTACGAGTATAACAAGTAGGAAAGGGAAGTGTGATGGATGGGTCAAACAATCACAGGACTTTCACCCAGGAGATCAGGGTTTGTGTAAAACCAAAAGAAATGCTGACTGTGCTTTTTATGTAACGTTTTTCACAACATTGTTTTATGCAACGTTTCCCACAGTATTCTTTAACACGCAACGTTGTTTTATGTGCAACGCTGATTTCACGCGCAACGCTGTTTTACACATTGTTGTTCTACACGTTTTACGCCACGTTGCTTCACGCAATGTTGTTTGTTTTAATTCATCTTTATACATACATTCACGCTGAAATATTAGAATATATAGTATAAGACCTTATAAGTACTGTAACCCTTTATGAAGGAAATTGTTCAACCTAAGTTGAAATATTTTTGATGTAAAAGGGGATAATAGAAAAGATTTCCGCACACTTAATTCAACGCAGTATTTCACTACATTCTTAAATACTAAGCTTTTGGTCTGTCAGACCTTCATCAGAGCAAAACATTACTCAACAAAGGACAGGCTGGTAGAAATAGTGGAAATCATCTTGGAACACTCATATCAAAACTGAGGCCCATAGGCTGAAGTGTATCTGAAGTGTAGTGATGTAAAAGGGAATAAGTATACATTGAAAAAAAGAACAATGTTATGCTAAAAAAGCTCATTTTGAAACTCAAGATAAAAACGATATATTTTACCTCCTCCGGTAGCCTGTAAAAGTCAAAAGAAAATCACTCAGTTCAATGCAATTTAATGTAATTTTGAATTTTAAGATCTATTGTGTATTCTTATGATACTGACATACCTGACAAATGTTCAGTCCCAGGATACAAAGAATTATAAAGGTCCACATCCTGTTCCTGCAAATAATCAGTGACACAGTGAGTCATTTGTGTTGGCCCTTGTTAAACAGAAGTCTGGTGGTTGATGATATAATACTCTGAGGTGCTGTATATGCAATTTAACACTACAACCCAAATATCTCTCTTTTTTTTAACATAAAGACGAAGAAATAAAAAAGTAACTTTGAAGCCCTATCGCCTTTATATATATATATATATATATATATATATATATATATATATATATATATATATATATTTGTTCTCTATAGAGGGATGATATAAATCTAATTCAACTGAAGTTTTATGATAAAAAAAATCACAAATTTGCCATAAGGGCTTTACAATCTGGAGAGCATATGGCACACTCCAGCCTTAAAATCTTGATTTGAATTTAAAAAAAAAAAAAAAACAACATATTTTTGACTATGAGCATGTTGACACAGATTTTTGCAACTTGAAAAAAAATGTAGTGACTGTATTTGTCAATTTCCAAATTAGCAGCAAAAGTTCAGAAAAACAGCTACATTTTTCTATTATGAATTTCCTGAAGTTGATTCACCAGTTTGTGTAATTTGATGAGCTTTGCTGTACTCCCATCCTAATAACAACGTAATCTTATCAGACTAAATAGCCTGTCGGATAATAGCGATGTGATTGCATTGAATACCTGAGATGGTAAAAAAGAGGAAAGGAATACAGCATTCTGAGTAATTTAGAGTACACTACCATATTTTTACCCATATTTTTATGCACCGTTATCTGCAAGTAAAAGATAAAAAAATATTTTTAAAAATCTGTCAGTATGTTTTAAAAACAGAAAGGAAATGTATCAACAATATGTACTGACCCAGTAAAGTATGTTTATACATACACCAATCAGCCATAACATCACTAACCACTGACAGCTGAAGTGTATAACACTTGGCAGTAGGTGAGATATATTAGGCAGCAAGTGAACATTTTATCCTTGAAATTGATGTGTTGGAAGCAGAAAAAAATGGACAAGCTTAAGGATGTGAGCGACTTTGATAAAGGCCAACTAGTGATGGTTGGATGACTGGGTCAGAGCATCTCCAGAACTGCAGCTCTTCTGGGATGTTCCCAGTCTGCAGTGATCGGGACCTACCAAACGTGGTCCAAGGAAGGAAAACCGGTGAACCGGTGACAGGGTCATCGGCAGTAGATACTACAGTTCATATTGCTGAAAAAGTTAATGCTTGTTCCTATAGAAAGGTGTCAGCATCGCAGTTTGTTGTGTATGGGGCTGCGTAGCCACAGACCTGTGCTGTCCAAGGCCTGTGCTGATCCTAGTGCTGTGTGTGATGTGTGTGTGTGTGTGTGTGTGTGTGTTACAAAAAACAGTGAAAACAGTGTCTGTGTCGCATGTTTCACTGTAACACCTAGAATGACACATAATACATGTGTTTTGTAGAGAAATATGACATGCACATTAATGATGATAATAAAAGATAATCAATGAAGAAAGATCAGCTCACCTGTTTTCAGTGAACCATCACAGCAGCGTCTCACGATGTTAGAAGAACCCGACTGGTCTGTGCCCACAAATGACAGCAGCACACTGACGGAGCTGTTTACAAGGAAGCGAAAAACACAAGAGCGAATTCAGTTTCCATCTGACTACAGTGTATCATCATCAGTGGTTAGCGGTTACTGCAGGAAGAAATGCAAAGTAAGACCATTATGTGCATCTGATTTGACTTTCAAAAAGGGTGGCTTGTGTTATAAAAAGTGTGGTATGTCATATGATATCGCACACCTCTGGTGCCACCATGACGTTGACATTTTGGGTTTTGAGTGAACTATCTCAATGATTTCTAACAAAATACCTGCAAAACTACAGTGACATTCCCATCAACCTCAACTATACCCTCTGATTCGACTGTTATCAGGCCATTAAATAGGCATGATCAGTTGAGCATCATAGATGTGGGTTAGTAGGGGCCTACTATGCCTACTACATTGTAAAAGTGAAAGTGAAACTTAAAAGCAACACATCCGAACATGTGAATTGTGAAATATTGCATTTTGAACACAAACAAAAGGACTTCTTTAGGTTTAGCATGAAATATCTACGTTTCAACAGTGAAAGTAAAACTTTACGCTCGTGAACGCATAAACACATTGTTGGTTTTACGCGGGATGTAATCCCTGGTCTCCTGGGTGAAAACATCACCTGACTTCTGCTTCTGCTCTTGTCATAATTACTACGGATGCTAGAGGTCGCCATTGTCTTCTTTTATACCTTCTTTCTCTGATTTACCATGTGAATAGATGATAAAACCTACTAGTGGGTGTAGTAGGCCCCTATTGGCCCACATCTATGGTTGTGTTTAATGCTAAATAGAAAATATTAGCATGCTAACAAGCTAAGCTTTGATGAATATTTCCAACAACGCATCTGCTAAACATCAGCATGTTAGCATCATCAACAGGCTTTCCATTTGGAAAACTATTTAAAGTATTTGTTAAATCCTACAGTAGTGTATTTTATTGATTGACTGGAGTTTCTATTTTGGTAGTACACAGTTATTATATTTCTGAATGTTAAAGCATGTGCATGTTTGTATAAATGCAGTGGGAGCAACTCACATTTCACAGAAACTTATGTTGCATGCAAAACCATATGCAAAAAGAAAACAAAAACCAGAGTTATTGTATGTAATTACAGCCTTGTATTTAGTGTTTATTGGGTTACAGAGCAGCTAGACTTATTTTACAACCCGTGTTTATGACATTGATGTCAGTGGAGAATAGATTAGCTTTGTTAGGCAGGACTGTTCTGACACATTTGCATTTTTGTGCAAACAAAAACTCACAGCAAAGACCTGCTTTGTTTGAAATACAGTGTGAAAACAAATGTTCAGTCAAATTTTATTCAGAAGAAGAAGAACAACCTTTATTAGTCCCACGAGGGGAAATTCAATTTTTACACTCTGTTGTTAATTTTTTCACACAGTACATGCAGACCTGAAATACTTACATGCACAAACCTATATACATGCAACAATGGAGAGATGTCAGAGTGAGGGGGCTGCTCCTGACGAGCGCCTCGAGCAGTTGGGGGTTTGATGCCTTGCTCAGGGACACCTCAGCAGTGCCCAAGAGGTAAACTGGCACCTCTCCAGCTACCAGTTCACACTCAGTTCTTGCTCCATGTCGGGACTTGAACCGGTGACCCTCCGATTCCCAAGCCAACTCCCTACAGACTGAGCTACTGCCGCCCCCATTCGTGAGGAACTGCTATTCATTCAATATGTGGCAGGTGAAAGTCCAAAATCCCACACTAGATTAGATGAATCCTCATCAAATGTTATTAATGAGATGCTTACATCACATTTGTTTTATGAAATAAAAATAGTAAACTTGACTTTTTGATCCAATCAAACCACACTGGGAGTACAGTATTATCAAAATACACACTATGAAGAAGAAGAAGAAGAAGATCTACCTTTATTAGTCCCACAATGGGGAAATTCAATTTACACTCTGTTAAACTCATACATGGTACATGCAGACCTGAAACACACATACATGCATTAATGGAGAGATGTCAGAGTGAAGGGGCTGCTCCTGACAAGCGCCCCGAGCAGTTGGGGGTTTGGTGCCTTGCTCAGGGGCACCTCGGCAGTGCCCAAGAGGTAAACTGGCACCTCTCCAGCTACCAGTTCACACTCAGTTTTTGGTCCATGTCGGGACTTGAACCTGTGACCCTCCGGTTCCCAAGCCAACTCCCTACAGACTGAGCTACTGCTATGAGCTACTGCTACTACTATGAAACTCGTAAGTAATTTCATATAAAAATTATATTACATATGCACAACCTGGGTCTGACCATATTATTAAATATATACCAAATGAAACAGTTATCTGTCTGATGGAGTTTCCTCACTGATCACAGCTTTAGGAAAACTGTCTGTGCAACATTTAATCATCTCTGATGTCATGCTATGTTACTGTGCTATAAATAAATGCTATACATTAATTTATGTGACTGTGTAAAGTACTCTACACTGGCATTTGGTAGTGGTAATGCATATATATATATACACATTTTTTTTTTTTTATATATATATACATATATATATATATATGTGTATATATATATTCATATATATATACATTCGTATATATATATACGTGTATATATATATTCTTTATATATATATATATATATATATATATATATATATATATATATATATATATATATATATATTGCAAAGTGCTTCTAATATTTGCCCTCCTCATTTACAAACATGACTGGGAAAGAACATTAAAAACACATTTTAATATGGTACAGACCTGTATAACATCACTAACTATGACCTCAGTAATAATCATACAGTACACTTGAATTAACACATCGCTGACAGTTTTAAAAAACACTGAAGGTTGTACCTAATGCAGTGGCCAGGGAACGTAAACTCGGAAAAAAAGTTATTATTATTACTTTACTAATTGTCATTGAAAGCCTGTTTATTTACCTTCACAATGATGTCCAACTTATAAGGATCATGCACTCCTGACTGGCAGCACCGGGAGCTCAAAGAAGAAGAGTCAGTACCACCAGGAGGATACACTGGTTAGCACTGACACAAAAACAAACATGTAAAACCAGGGGAGTGCCCCTTTAAGTTGGGACATTTACTCATGATTATAATTATTTTTCATTTGATGAAAATTCAAATAAGAGGACAAAACAATGCAGAGATATCTACAAAATGTTTAATCCTTTTTGGAACAAGGTGTTTTTCAGTGTTTCAGCTGCAAAACATACAACATTTACTTATACATTCTTAAAAAGTGAGGCACTATCATCTCACACAGGGCCATTCATACAGCTGCAGTACTCAAATATAGAATCAATATCAGTATAAAACATTGTTAGTCACTTTAAAGCTCACAGGACCTCAAATTATTGTCATGAAGCAATTTAGTGCAGTTTTTTTTAACATTTACACATGCAAGGAACCAACTGAACGTGAATTAATGATCATACACCTGAAGTTGACAAATGCTGCATGTAAATCAGAACGGCACAATTACAACAGCTGCACTCAAGGACTGATCATCATTTAGCTTTGACCTCTTCGCAGCATTTGACAGTGCAAACTCAAATCGCATCCTTCATCGCAGAGCAAAGGTAACAAAATGAAAGATAAAAACACGTCCGTTTTTTTTTTTTAGTCCAAGTGCTTTGTGTAAAGACTTTTTAACCTTTTTCCAGCCAGATATGAAACTGTGATATCACACAGTTGTTTCGTGCTCCACAAACAGTGTTTGCGCCTCAGGGAGAAATCTGTCCGTCTCTTCCTGTGATGGTCCGTCCTCTTGTAGGACTGCAAGTCCATTGATTTCTTTGTGTTGTGGAGACCTTTGCTGAGCTGAGAGCTATATGAATAATTAAAAAGATCATTAAAAAGGTAAATATATTAACTGATGTCTACAACTTCTCATAACAAAGATTTAAACTACAACTTAAAACAGAAGCAGTGAGCTGTGAAGATGCTAATACAGCCATGCTAGAGGCTCTGTGAGGCTGTACTTAGAGCTAAATGCTAACAAGGACAACGCTAACACGCTGATGTTCAGCAGGTACAATGTTTCCCATGTTCACCATAGTTTATCATGCCATCCTTTGCTAGCACTAAACACGATGCACATCAGAGGCTGATGGGAATGTCTTCAAAGTATTTGAGCAATGAAATTTTGACCCAAAGATGGAGATTGAGGCAAAGTCAGGGATCACTAAATAAAAAAAGAGGGCGTCTGTTAACCTTGCAAGCAGCCGGATTCTCACTGTCATGTGAGATAATCACTGGATCAGACGTCACACAAAAATCCATCTTGTCAGGCGTCAAATAATGCGTTTGTGTCCGGCAAGGTAGAGCACGGACCAATCAGCGTCCTGTAAGGAGCTGCTGCAGCTAGGGGCGTGGCTTAGGGAGAGGCGACTGTTCTGAACAACGATGGCAGCTCCTGAAGAGGTTAGTGTAGACGCTGCAATAGCATCAGTTATATCACAACTTGGAGATTATTTCTTCATCGAAAGTAGAGCAAAGAAGGACACTGAGGGCTTTCCTCGATGGAAAAGATGTGCTCACTCATCTCCTGACTGGTTGATTGATAGGTATCAAAAGTGCCTGTCCCTTTCCAAACAGCTCCCAGCGTCGGCTTCTCAGATGGTTCAGAATAACAAACCATCTGGTGGGTCAGGCTTAGTGGTTGTGGTTCAAGAGGGTAGAGTGGATTGGACTATTATCACAAGGTTGGCAGTTTGATCCCCGGCTCTTCCGGTCCGCATGTTGAAGTGTCCTCGAGTCAGACACTGAACCCTAAGTTGCTCCCTGGGTGCTTTACAGCAGCCCAATGCTCCTAAATGCTTACGATGTCTTAAATGCAGAGGCTGGATTTTGTATCATTGTGCTGTGAACTATTTTATGTAAAGCTACAAGTTTTAAGGATCACCAAATTTATTACAAATCATCCTTTAAAAAGGGGCGCTATATGACATCCAGAGCATTTTTTAGCATCAAACAATTATAACTATTTGCTATGTAAAGATATAGATAAGTGAAGTCTACCTGAGCAGAGTCGCTCTCCCTCTGTACGCGTTGTAATTACAGTTGGGTATTCACAGCTGCCGCTCTGCACTGCTCTCATACGGCAGTTACAGCTGATAATATCGTCTCGACTGACAGCTCCATCCCGGAAATGCAGCGCCCACCATCCTGTTCCCCCTCGAGGTAAACACTAACTCTTAGCGGAGGCAATAGAAATGCTCCCAATCTTGTATAGAGCACCTTTAATATTGGTCTAAATTTTAAGAAATATCCAAAAGTTATAAAGATATTTTACTCAAAACCAAAATTTCAATCTCATGATGGTGTGAGAAGAAATGCGAGGGGATCACCAGGGTTATTAGAGAACATGGTCTAAGGACCATAAATGTTTTAATAATTGTGGGACCAAAGTGGGTGACCAACAAGCCTGGCTAAAACTTTTAAGAGCCTAACTTGCTGATTAACCACTAAAACTACGGGACTGTGTTCAGATTTGTCCAGTTTCAACACATCAAACACATTTGATGTATTCTCTCTGTGGTGATATCTTTTTGTGCAGACCACTGAAGACTCTCAGCTCTAAACTGAGCTACAATCAGGCTTTAAATTATAGTGTGTTGCCAGTAACAGTCTTGTTATACATTTTCATTGTGCTGCGTTGTTGTAAAATTTAGTTTAATTTCATGGCAGGAATCATATCTGAGGGGACTTCATCTGCACACTCAGTTTTATAAGCCTGCAAGAGCTCTCAGATCTTCTACTACTAGGTTTTTAAATACACACAATCATTCACTCTAGAAAATAGGCAGCACAGGTTTTTTTACTAATCCTCTAATTTTTTGTCATTTTTAATGGTCTCTATTTTTAATTTCACTAATGTATTTTAGCATCCACTCTCCTCTTATTGTCTCATTTTATTGCCTGTCTGCCCTTTGAGTTGAATGTTCTGCATTTTTATTTTCTTTTGTAAAGCACTTTGAGCTGCATCTCTTGTATGAAAAGTGCTAAAGTTATTATTATTATTATCATTTTACTGACCGTCTGTCCCAGAGGAGTCACACAGCAGAGCTTCTTTTTGAGATGTTCAGGTAGAAAACAAAGCAGTTTCCCTAACAAGGGATAGATTGTGCCTTGTGTCACATCTTCTTCTTTCATTGGGCCTGAATAGTAAAAAATATATATTTAAGGTTAAGATTAAAATTGATTGTAATTTATAGAGAGCATGTGTTCATGTCGCCCACCTGTGAGGAAGCTGATGATCAGGCCTATGAGAATGACGGTGAAACAGTTGAATGCACTGTACCACATGTAGGACAATGAATAAAACCTCCTCAGTCCAGAGGGTCGGCTGAAGAACAGAGAGAGATGGTGAACTTGTGAAATGACTACAGTAAAAACAAAACACACTGTGCTGTGGGTGTACCTCAGTGTGACGTTGCTGAGTGCGGTGTGAATGGCAGCAGTCGTGTTGACTGACAGCAGGACGCCGCTGCAGTTGGGCGGCAGCGGTCTCGCGGCGGAGCTACGAGTGACGATGCTTCCGATGCCGACCCAGAAAGCCAAAGCCAGACCGACTCCCAGACCTGCCACCGCTCCCTGGTAACAAAAGGAAAACTACAACTTAACACACTTACATGTGGGATATTAACTGATTTTAACTATCTAACTAAATTAAGCTGCAGAGGTTTATATTGTCACAGTATCTGTCTTACTCATAACATCCTGCAATGAGGGTCAGCAGCTGTTGCACAGCTTGACTGTTTTTAGGACATTTAAGGTAAAAAAGGACATTTTACTATAGGAGTGATTCTTATTGGATTACCTTTAATAAAGAAACTACAATTACCACCTGGCGGTTGTACCATGATAAATCATTGCAGAACTTTTTCCACCTGTAATGTGACCTATAACCTAGACTCACCGCCTTGCAGTGGAGACTTTTTCTATCCACTGTAATTAACAAATTCATGAGTTATGGCCAAAAACATGCATTTTTCATGTGATAATATGTGAGATAGTGTTTACGAGAATGGGACGGGTGGACAGACAAACCAAAAACACAATGCCTCCGCCGGCACGGACACATAAAGACTGTCTCCAGTGGGGGGGTCGGGATCCCACACAAGGTCCAAAGTAAATCTGACGGGTCACAAAATGATTACAAGAAAAAACCCCTTGTTTGCACATGCAAACTTAAAGACTGGAAAAAACGGGATGCTGGTCAGTTTCCATCCACATTAAGTGCAAATTTCAACCACAAATCAAGAAATTCTGCAAAAGAAGATGCAAATTCAAGCACATTTCCATCCATTACTGTTATCAGATGGTGCTGCTAATTCTCCAGTACAGTGCCATTTAATCACTGCAGAGGGTGCAAAGTGATGGCAGAGCACAGTCATTGCTGTATTATATGGTTACAATAACCAATTTTGCAAGATAAATATATTGTAAAGCTGAGGGCTATTTGGCCCGCTAGTGGCAATGTCAGAAAATAACTGCTGAATCTGAGCAGACTAAGTAAATTATGTGCATAATGATTAATATGAGCTAAAGGCTCATGAGGGGCAAGAGACGCTGTTTCTACATTTGAATTCATGTGTGAACGAGGAAAAAAAGAACAATTTTGTGCTGAAAAGACTTTTCTTCTTCTTCTGCTTTTCTTTCTTGTGAAAATAAAACACTTAAGAAGGAAAAGTCACATGTTAGCTGAACTCACAGCTCAAACTAATAACCTGTGATGAGGGGCCACGAGTAGATATTCCTTCATTTTAACCTCATAAGACAAAACTCAGAAACCCTTTATGCTATAAACTGAATTGGCCAAAACACATTTTAAAACATTTTACAGTTTGTTTTCAAAAGAGATATTTGTGACTGTTTTTTAATGTAAATTAAGTATTTGGGAGTTTTAATTCATGATCATTTTGACCAACATAAGCAGGTTGTACTTACAGAGGAGTTGGCCCACGGGAAGAACATCCCGAGACAAAACAGACCAAGAATAGGACCACCGACCATCCCGAAGATTTTCAAAGCCACCTGGGGTTTAAACATATTAACGGTCAGTGGACATTAAGTGGGAAATGTTTATTATTATTTGATTGTACCACATGTGAGCATACCTGTAGAACCGAATCATCCATGAGGTGAGTGAGATAGGCCATGGCCAGACACAGCAGCCCGTAGGACATAGCTTATAGAGGAGACACAGGATGAAACTTTAGGTTAAGTGTGTCATTATGGTGCAGCTCTGTATCGTGCACTGATGAGCTTCAGAGAGCGAACCTAATGCTTTGGACAGCAGGGTTGCTCTGGCCTCCGTCATGGCAGGGAAATATGGTTTGATGAGGTCTTCCATTGTCACAGTGGCCAAAGAGTTAAAAGCAGAGGAGATGGTGCTGCACAGGAAGAGCAAAACATACACTGTACATTATCTGTCCTCTCAAGATACTGCATGTGCATCGCCGTTTGTTGCGTATGGCGCTGCGTAGCCGCAGACCGAGGGTGCCTATGTGAGATAATGTTGTGGGTAATGGTGGGGGTTTATGCGAAAGGCGGGGTTTGGGGGGGGGTAGGGTTAATTTTAATATTTATCTATTTTCTCTTCTTCCTCTTCTTTTCGGGGGGGGGACAGCTCCAGGAGGGGACGGGCCCTTCCCCCGACCACCACGCCGGGGGATATAATATCTCCACCTAGTCCTGGGTCTTCCCCGGGATCCCCTCCCAGCTGGTCGTGCCTGGAACACCTCCCTTGGGAGGAGCCTGGGGGCATCCTTACCAGATGCCCCAACTAGAAAACAAAAAATAGACAATCAGTGTAGAACGTCCTGTACCAACCTGAGAGCTGCACTGAACAAACACGCAACAAACAGTCCAGGTAGTCCAGGCAGACCCTGCAGCATATCCATCACAAAGAATATCACCATCTGTGGAAGAAAACACATTGTAAAGAAAAAAAAAACCCATTAAAAAACCTTTAAAAGTTTTGCTAAACGTTATTCAGAAACAAATTAAAAATCTGACAGCATATGGTCTTGACAGCACATTTACATAATGAACCTAATGTGTCAGAGGGACTCGCTATAAAATATGCAGACACATGCTGCAGTAGTTTTGCTGTTAAATCAAAATGCCCTGGAGGGTTTTTACATAACTGCACAAACTTAACTTTCATCCTTCGCACTAATCTCTCGAGATCAAAGAAGCAGAAAAAGCAAGAAAAGAAAAAAATCATATCCCCGTTTCCCAAAATATGAAGCAGATAATAACAGTCGATAACAAACTGAAACTCACTGCATCTCTTGAGGAGGTGCCCAGCTTGTCAGAGTGATCCTCTCCACAGTAACGTGCAAACATGACCAGTCCCATCACACAGCTTAGAGCCAGAGACAGCTGAAGGGAGGGAAACACCATGTAGCAAGACCTGCAGAGGAAGAGGGACGCAGTACCAGTGGTCATCTCTGACGTCGTCTTTGTCAGTACTGTGGTTGACTGTACTTGTCAATTAATATTTGAGATTAAAAAAAAAAAACTGAAACTGATATATCAGTCAGTATTTATTAGTATTTGATTTTAGTATTTTTTAGTATTGAAAAGGGGGAGAATGAGAGGGGACAACATGCAGCAAAGGGCCCCATGACAGATTTAAACCCAGGGCCGCTAGGGCAAGAACTCAGTCTTGGTAAATGGGGCGCCCGCTTTACCAGGTGAGCTACGACACCACCCTGATATTTATTTTTCTAAACAAGCATAGCACAAACATTACGATAAGGATCCCGTGAATTAATAAGAATTAAGAAATGTGACACATGTAACATATGTACTAAAACATACAGCTTGACAACACCCATGTTACCAACTCTGAGGCTGTAGACTTATGGTGCCTTCAAATGGGGTCGTGTTTACCATGTTTAAGAGTTGGGCCCATACGAACGTCCCTCATGTCGTATTCACAACCTAATAAGTGGAAAGTTTGCGAAAGCTCTGAGTTCACAACCTGCGACATGTTTGTTGATGTGAGAAATGGTGGAGCCCATGGAAGTTCATTTATCGGTGCATAATAATTAATATTGTACAGTATACTGTAATTTTAGTCATATATTGTTTTTCTTGGTAATTTTATAATATGTCTGAGGAAAATGTTCATATTCCCAATGACCTAATCTTTCTCTTTGCATTGAAAGCGACGCAACATTCAACCGTTCATAATAAACAAAAAACTACTCTCTTTGGGGGCGGCAGTAGCTCAGTCTGTAGGGAGTTGGCTTGGGAACCGGAGGGTCACCGGTTCAAGTCCCGACATGGACCAAAAAACTGAGTGTGAACTGGTAGCTGGAGAGGTGCCAGTTTACCTCTTGGGCACTGCCGAGGTGCCCCTGAGCAAGGCACCAAACCCCCAACTGCTCGGGGCGCTTGTCTGGAGCAGCCCCCTCACTCTGACACCTCTCCATTACTGCATGTGTGTGTGTGTTTGTGTGCATGTACCATGTATAAGTTAAACAGAGTGTAAATTGAATTTCCCCACTGTGGGACTAATAAAGGTAGATCTTCTTCTTCTTCTTCTTCTTTCACATTTAAATGTATTTTCAGTCAAAGTTCAATATAAAAAATGCTTTAGCATCAAAGTGAAAACAAAGCTGTGAAAATCTACGGCTGCGTACCTGACAGCCTCTTTCTCTGTGCGGGCGCTGAGATATCTTTGGACCTGAGCCTGGTTCACTCCGTACAGGGACAACATGAGGAAGACACCGCCAACCGCCAGAGTCCAGAAGGTGTGTCTCTCTGTTGGATCTGGGTTTAGGCTGAACACCAGAGAGGAAATACAGACAATACTTTAATACTTTGAACAAAACCTTCATTCATTGCATGTTGAGTGATTTGAGGGAGACAAATGTTCTCTGATGTGTTCTGATTCAAGAGTTGAACCTCAGATGTGTGTGAAGTGTTTTGGTAACTACAATAACTAATTATTAAAAAAATAAATAAATAAATAAAAAAAAATAAAAATCACATTTTGTAGGAAAATCTATCTAAATCTAAAAATGTGTGACGTGCTTGCCTGAAAATGTTGGAACATAAAACTAATAAATAACATGATTACGTGCCAACAGGATTTTTATCTGGGTACTGCATTCACTTTACTGCACCTCAGACAGATGAGCTGGAGGGTAAAACTCTCAATCTACCGGTCAATCTTCATTCCTACTCATCTATAGTCCTGAGGGCTGGGTCATGACTGAAAGAACTAGGTCGCAGGTACAAGAGGCAGATTTTCTCAGGAGGGGGGCTGGCATCTCCCTTAGAGATATGGTGAGAAGCTCAGTCACCAGTGAGGGACTCAGAGTAGAGCCACTGCTCCTTTGTGCTGAAGGGAGCCAGATGAGGTGGCTCAGGCATCTGGTAAGGATGCCCCCTGGATGCCTTCCTAGGGAGGTGTTCCAGGCACGACCAGCTGGGAGGAGGCCACAGGGAAGACCCAGGACTAGGTGGAGAGATTATATCTCCAAACTGGCCTGGGAACACCTCGGGATCCCCCAGTCAGAGCTGGTTAATGTGGCCTGGGAAAGGGAAGTTCGGGGTTCCCTGCTGGAGCTGTTGCCCCCGCGACCCGACCCCGGACAAGAGGTTGACAATGAGACAAGATGAGAGACGAGGATTTTAATTATAATATTTTATTTGTTCCCATTAAAGAATTGTCCTTTTATAATCAATTCAATAAATCAATTACTAACAATTGCTGTTCAAGAGGGAGTTGTAATGTGCTTTTTATCCTGCATCAATCAAGCAACAATATTTTATAAAAACCTTCTACAAACTGCACAAAACAGTATTTGTTTATAGTGAGTGTTGATAAGGACTTGTGTGTTCAGGACAGACAGCAAATTCAAGCAAATTTGAATATTGATCCTTTCTGTCCTACGCTGAGGTATAGAAAACGGAGGTTTCCACACGCCACCTCAAGGTCTATAATCTACATAAAACCAAAAGAAAATCAGCTTTTCTGTGAATTTGGTCAAAGACTGATATTGACATTTGTAGAACTGATTTCCGCTTAATTAATTCAATAAATCATGATGTATTTAAGTACAGATTTCCTCCTCAAACTACAGTATGGACTCACTCGAGAGCAGAGATGCGGTTTCCTTCCTGGACTTTCCTCCAGACTTCAGTCACTCCTCCAGTCTGCTGCACTCCCACCACGATGACAGCCAGCTGCCCTGCAAACATCACAACCGTCTGAAAGACGTCTGTCCAGATGACGGCCTTCAAACCACCCTGCCAGGAGCAGACACAACACATGGGAAATTAATATATTCAGATATTAGATATCCGTCTTGGTAATCCTTTAAATTAATATATGATATATCTAAAATATAGGCTTCTCTACAAGTGATTTTTTTTTTTGTGAGATTGACATTTTTCTCTGATGAAATATAGTTCATTTTTTTGGAGAAGGAAATAAAGTCACTCTTGAGCTGAGAGAGACATGACACCTCACACACCGAGCCGGTTAAAATACCAAAAACACAAAAGAAATAGTTGGAAACATTCAAATGTTAGTATGTCAGGTTACGATGCATGAAAATGACCTTTAGCAACTCACTATTGTTGTGTACAATGTGCATACAAGTCCAGTGGCCAGCACTGCTCCCCATAATTCAAATCCAGTAACTGAAAGAAAACACAGCAACACACTGAACCACAGATCTCATCTATTCAAAATGAGCGAGCCACAGTAAAATACATGACCTTCTCTTACCTGCATTTAGTGCAAAGGCAGGCGTATAAACACAAACACCCATATAGATAACCTGCCGAGCAAGAGACAAATCAGAGACTATCCATGTCATAAAAGGTGTATAAAATAAAGCTCTTCAAAGCAATAAATGAATGCATCGCTTGTATGTTTTTTATGGGAATGCACCAGTCTTAACCTCTGGATTGCATCAGGGCAATAATGACCTCATTAAAAACAAAATTTAACATTTTGGGAAATGCGCTTATTTATCTTTTTGCCGAGAGCTAAGTGTTATGTTTGAAACTGTGTTTGTATGCTAAATATGAAGCTGAAGCCTAGCTTAGCTTAGCATAACATGGGAAACAACTAGCCCGACTCTACCCAAAGGTAACTGCTCCTGACTAGAAAATATTGCCGCAATATCCTGCAGTAAAAAAATCCTTGTCAATGATCCCTTTAAACCTTTTAGTAAAATGTGTCTCATATCCAGACTGAATCTAGATATGATTTAACCTGATTACATTTACACCTGCTATTAATGTGTCCCCAGTGTCCACATTGAGACCTGATCGCTCTGTCTTAAAAACTGTTTGCATGGATTAAACAAGATATAACATGTTAATCAGAGATGCCGGAAGGTGGATTTTGTTACTTTTGGACAGAGCCAGGCTACTTTAGTTGCTGGCTTTAGCTTCATATTAGCACCACCTGAGAGTTTCATTTCTCTCGTCTAACTCTCATAAAGAAAGCAAATATTTTTCTCAAAATGTCAAGATATGCCTTTATGCTGAGCGGGTATTAATTAGATGTGACTGAACAACATTAAAATGATAAATTATGTATTTTTCAACCTGGGCCAGGGATAACCACGGTGCTAGAGGCTTAAGTTGGCTGTCTGCTGTGACTAAAATGTAACTGATAGCAGAAACACAGAGATTTGACATAAAATAAACTGTGCTCTTCATTGACAAATGAAAAGTGAAAGGTAAGAAAAATCTATAATTTCTCTGTAGGCTCCTTTCCATAATGTTATCAAACACATAATAACAACCTGAGCCTGTCACTGGCAAAAACAAGCACTTTTAGTGAAAGTGTTGGTGCCAGGTTGCCCCAAATGATTACATTACAGCCTGTTTGGCAGCTGGTGGCTGCCTCAATAGTGGTCCAGTTTCTCAGTTTCCCAGTTTTTTATTTTTTTTTTTTCAAATTGTTGTCTCTATTAGTCACTGAAATACAAAATCATGGGAATATAAAGGTCCAGATTGGAAAATAATGGTTTATACTGGTTCATATTCTGTTATCAGTTACATCTCAGTCACAGCTGGCATCCAATCAAAACTTTGAGCACCGTGGCAATCCCTGGCCTCAAGTCACCTGTCATAAAAATGATACTAATTAGTTCCATGCAGTGAGATACACAAATTTAAAATGTGGGAAAAAGAGAACACTGGTATCAGATCGGTACAAGGTATCTGCAGATACCCAGAGTCGAGGTATTGGTCTTGTTATTGGGAGGGAAAAAGTGTGATTGGTGCATCCCCACTTTAATATGTGAAGTGTTGAACTCACGGTCTGAAAGATAAAGGCCAAAGTTCCACAGATGCGCACGGCTTTGCTGAAGCGCAGTTCAAGATACTGTGAAACAAAAAAAACATGAGAAGTGTAGGTCATAAAAGAAAACACTCAATAAAATAAAAACTTCTCTGTCATACCTGATAAGCGCTGGAGAGCCGCAGTCTGTACAGCACAGGAATGAAAACATGAGCAGGAATGAGGAGGCCCAGAACGTAGGCACAGCCGATGAACCAGTACTGAGTACCGTGAGTGTAGATTTCTGCCGGTACGCCTATAATCGCCACAGCAGACTGGAATGAGGCGATGAGCGACAGTGAAACAGGAAGGCAGCTCATACTCCGGTCCGCCATCAGGAACTCCTGTGTGGTGCGCTGACGGCCACCTGATAGAGCGTGGTATAACCCGATGCCCATAGAGGCGGCGAGCAAGACTGCAAATATCACATAGTCTACGGCCGTGAAGTGCTTCTGGTCGGACGGGTCCATGTTGACTGTCTTGAAATCTCAGTCCTCCTGCAGATGCACATTCAGATGGATGGGAAGCATCTCTGTCCACACCCATCAGTCAGCAGAGTCAGGGAGCCTTGATAAAAGGAGATTGAAAACACTTGATATCTGTGTTTGTGAGAGAAAGTTTTGCTAGCATGTTGAAGCCTGCCATATAACATTTTTTAAATCATAAAGCACTTTGCCTGATGGGCAAAAACTAAACCTCCACACCCCACATACTCTCCTCATGCCCTTGATCCTTTGAGCTGTTTTTACACATTTCTGTTCCTTCCCACATACAACAGACAGGGTGAAATCACTGCAGCCACCTAAACTGAACTGTTTGCAGCAGAGGCGCATTGTTACACGAGACAAGCTCCAGTCTGTGCACAAACCGAGGTCATGTAACGTAACCTGCTTGGGCTGCTGATCCAAAAATACCATTAGACTACTGGTTTGGAGATGGGAGGTTCAGAGGGGAGGTGCCCCGCTACTCTGCCATCTACTGCCATTTTGTATAACTGCACCACAAAGACAAACAGCAGCAGCCAGTTCTGAAGGTCAAAGACAACAAATGCAGATTTCAAAAGTTTCCACTATTCCTGGCAGCCATGTCGGAGACAAAACTTATCTTGAAATTGTTTTTACTCAAATTATGCACTTATTGTTCTTTGACTTTGCCCATATGTTTTCTTTAATTACATTTGGAGCTGCAACAATTAATCAAGTATTTGTCAACTATTAAGTTAGTCCCCAGCTATTTTTAAGAAAAGGTTGGCTGCTTTCTTTAATCCTCTATGACACTAAATAATATATTTGAATTGTGGACAAATCGAGACATTTGAGGATGTCATCTTGGGCTTTGAGAAACACTGATCAACATTTTACTCCTTTTTCCAACATTTTATAGACCAAACAACTAATCGATTACTTAATAAAATAACCAACTATTTTTTTACTCACATTATTTGAGTTTTGAGTAATTTTCCAGCTTTTCAAACATGAGGATTGGCTACTTTTCTTTGTATTATGTGATAATGACCTGAATATCTTTGGATTTTGGACTGTTAGTTGGACAAAACAAGCTTTTTTAAAGGCATTACTCCTCACTCAAGGACATTGTGTTTTAACTATTTTGTGACATTTTAAATACATATTTCCCCTCGGGGGATAAAAAAAGGATTTTTTTTTTTTTTTCTCCTTCTAATCTGATTAGTCAAGAATATAATCACCAAATTAAACAATACTTAAATTATTCCTTAGTTTCAGTTTATTATCACATTCCTGCAAACTGGCGCTGCAACTAACGATTATTTTCACTGTCAGTTAAGAGCTTATTATTCTCACTACATCAATTGTGGTCTTTTAAATGTCATAAAATAGTGAAAAATACCCTTTGCAATTTCAGAGAGCCAAGTTTGATGTCTTTAAATGTCTTTTGTCTGAATAAACAGCCATAAATCCCTAAAACATCAACAAGTCCTCTCATCTGAGAAGCTGGAGCTAGATACTTCAAACACAACACAAATGCTAATTAACATATTTGCTGATTAGTAGGAATATTAATTAAAATGACTTTTACTTAAGCCATTGCTGCTATAACTTAAGCTATATTAGTCATACATAACTCATGATGCAGATTTAAATATGGGCTTTGCTGCAAAATAAAGTTCCTGCATTCAGTGATCCCTGAAATATCTGACAACAGCTGCTTCACTGGACTGAATGTAAGTAAATATTCAAACAGAAAAAAACTTGGTTAAAATAATGTCATGTCTGAAAATGCAGTGCAGTGAAAAACCATGAATAAATCAAAGAAATAACATGAGGCAGACTCACCTTTACAGAGCAGCACTGTTGTAATCCGGGCGAGGCTCACTACTGTCTCCATGCTGTTTTCACTGAGACATTCAAGAGCGCTACGTTAAATAAAAACTTCTTCTTTACGCCTAAAAACAAGAACTGCACACATTAAAATAGGCTCATTATCTATACGATTAACTCTCATGTTGTTTAAATGTAGTCTTCTGTGTTTTAAAGCGTTAAATCACCCTGCCAGGTGGCTAATCTCTCGGTCTGTGCTACATGTGATCACCGTACATCCACTGTTTTGAATTCTCTTCCGGGGTTGATCTGGAGGCGAGGCTAAATATGATGACGTACCCGGCGCCAAAATCAAAACATCCGCAACTTTGAATGAATGTTGTCATCTGAGAAGCTAACGTTCATTATTTAACACTAAATAAAGACGCATAATGGAGGGAGCGCCGACGAAAGGTAACTCGGACTGGTGGGAAGCTAGTTTACCGGTACAGCTAACTAGCTTGAGCTAGCTAGCTTATAAACTAGCTTGAGCTAACTGAACTGCACTACTTCTAGCTAGCTAGCTACCTGATGAGCTAGCTAGGAGTAGTGATGCTGTTAGCTTAATGCTAGCTAGCTAACAGTCCCGACAGTTTATTAGTCTAATATCAACAACTTCTATTGTGGCGTTTGAGGGTTAAATCCAATATGAATGTTTCTTCCTCCGCAGGTGTTCTGAGTCATCTGAGTCTGCTGGAAGTTCAGGCAAGGAGCCGTAAAACTCAGCCTCAGCAGCCGAGTCGTGTGAAGGAGCTGAGGGCTAAAGTGGAGGCGCTGATGAGCCAGAGAGAGCAGCTGAAGGCAGAGATAGAGACACACAAGGTGACTAAGAGTTTGATTAAATGTGCAGAGTTCACGTGGTTTAAAGATAAAATATAATTTAAATTATAAAAAAAAAAAAAAAAATAAAAAAATTATATTTAAAAAATAAAAAAAGTTTTTTAAATTCTACTCCATTACATCTCAGAGGTCAAATCTTAAGATAAGATAAGATAAGATAAGATAAGATGAACCTTTATTAATCCCCAGAGGAAAATTCGGGTGTCTTAGCAGCATCAACAACAGTACAGATATATACAGTACAGTAAAAAGTAAAAGAGAAGGTGCAGTGAATGAAATAAAGTAAAATCTTGTACATATTACTCCACTATTTTTGTCTGATAGTGTTAATTACTTTTCATATCACAATTTGTCACAAATAGAGGTGGCACCAATACAACATTTTTGGTCCAGACATGATAGCGATATCTGGGTTTTGGGTATCGGCCGATACAGAGTACCTTTGTTTACTCCTGAGTTAAATACTTGACAAATGAAAAGTACTGAGTATTTTCTCATTTTAAGAATGTTCTTACAAAATGATCATAACAGTTTTAAGTGACATTATAGAGAAAAATGAAAAATGTAGGCCTAGATTTTACCACAATATAGAAAAATATATATGCTAGACACTTTTCTGTCTTTTAGACAATATACAGTATATCGTCGTATTTCCCAGCCCTACTTCAAGTACATTTTGCTAATAATACTCACATACTGAAATAAGGTTTTGAATGCAGAACTTTTATTTAGAGTGGAGTATTAACAGTGTGGTATTAGTATCTGGATACTTCTTCCACCACTAACTTTATTTATAATGCTGCTGCATTTCTTGTGTTTTCTTGTGGGCTGATATGTTGGTGCTGGTCACACCATCCTGCCACAGAATCTCCAGAAACTGAGGGCATCTATGGACAAACAGTGTCCGCAAGAAGAAGAGGAGGAGGAGGAGGAGGAAATGGATGAAGACTCTGAAAACACACAACTACTGCGGCTGATGGCCAGACACACACAATTGAAAGACCTCCTGCATGCTCACCACATCGTCGGTACTCTTCTCACATCATTCACCCACTTATTATGTATTTGACAGTGAGATGTTTTCAATACGTCTTAATCCTCCGTCTTGATGTCACTCAGGTGGGTACAACATCATAAAGAACCGTCAAGGTAAAGGAGTGTGCGTGTCTGTGGCAACAGCTTACGAGGGCGTCTACTTAGAGACCTACAACCTGGAGATAGACCTGAAGCCCACACTGAGGATCAGCCGTCATAACATTCCCCCCTTCATTCCCTTAAACAGCCTGGCTGAGCAGAGCAACATGCAAACAGACATAAGAACTCTTCTGGACCCCCTCAGCCAACATCTAAACGCTTTCGCCGGTCGCAAGCAGCAGCTGAATCTTGTTAAGGTGCCAGATTTTGCTTTTTTATATGTATGTTAAGTAACATCTCATAAAATGTCTCGGAGCATCAGTAGCTGTAGAAGTGGCTGCTATGACCTCACCCTCAAATATGACAATAAGACTGAGGCCGGTTTCTGCTCTGGCCAAGAAAGTCGACAACATTTTATTAAGTTTGTTACAATAATAAGAGGGGCCTAACACATTATGGATTTTGGTGATAACATTATAAATATTCAAGTGGTAAAGAAACACCATATCTTATATTCAAGATTCAAAAAACTTAATCGTCTATTACATAATGACAGAAAATTGTTTACAGATTAGGGGCTCACGAACAACCTAAAAAATATACCAATGAAATACTTACAAGACAAGGACAAACAAATCTGTAAATAAATAATAGTATGTGTGCAAAGCTTATCAACTGATATATTTCCCTACATACGCACAAACTGTAACATAATATTTTTTGGCCAAGATCCCTCAGATTTGGTTATTTAGATGTTGACAAATATAATGCACAGAGGCTGCTCATGTGATATGTCTGTTGAACAGTAGATTTTATTATCAAAGCTGAAAATTACACTAAATATAACATACTGTAACTGTATAAGAGGTAGAACAATTAATTGTGGGAACTCTTCACAGAATTAATTGGCAACCATTTTAATTATTGACGAATAGTTTTAGGTAGTTTTTTTAAGCAAAAATACCAAAACATCACTGGTTCAATGTTTCCACATAAAGTACCTGTGATATTTGATAGTTTTCTTCGTCATCTATGACAGTAAACTTACTATCTTTGTTTTTATTTTTATTAGATATGTCAACTAAGGCTCTGATTGTGATGGGCACTTTTTACCATCAGTCTAATCAAACTCAAACTCAAGTCAAAGCTGTGATTTTTGCACATTTCTGAAAAAACAGAATCTTCATCACAGATGAAAAAAAGATAATCTCTCATAGGAGGAGGAAACTATAATTTGTCCTGGTAGAATAACACACTGACTGTGTCCTCCTGCTCGTTTATAGGAGCTCCATAAGTCTGTGGAAGTGATGGAGAGTAACGTGTTGTGTTCATTACTGGTGCTGCTGTTCACATTACCGGGAAAGAAGACGGCTGTTCTCTGCTCACTCGACTACTCCGATCACACCAGATGTCTCCCCACACGAGTCCACTTTGAATGTGACGGTAGGATTTTTTACCGCAGCCGTTTCCAAACTCAAACAGATCGGGCCAATATAATCCATAATACAAGATACAGATACAAGGAGAACTTCATATAAGCTTCAGATTTTTGCTGGTATTCTTTTTTCTGTTTTTTTTTTTTTTTCTAGTATTCTATATAAATTTATCAGCAGCAATATTCATGAATCAAAAATACCAAATATTCTTTGACATTCAGCCACTCGAGTGAGTTTTTTTTTCTTTTTGTTATATTGAATATTCTTTCCCTTAAATTAATTATTTAAAATGCAGAGAAATTACTATCATACATTGTATCATTAGACTATTATTACTCATGCATTAATGTAAAAGCACTTTTTTTTTTGGTTACGGTGAAGCTCATTTTAAAGGTATTATTTTCATAATTAATTAATCTGCTGTGCTGATTATTTTCTTCATTATTTGACTGATTATTTGGTTTGTAAAAATATTGAAAATATGAGAATGCTGTCACAATCACCCAGAGCCCAAGTGACACATTCACAACGATCATTTGTCCTTCCAACAGTCCAATCTTCAAAATTATTAAAAGAATATATTTAATTATGACAATAAATAAAAGGAAAAGCAGCAAATCCTCACATTCGAGAGATTTGAGATATGAAAAAATATTAAATAATATAGTGGCCAATTTTCCTTCAGTCAACTAATCATTTCATTTATACTTGCATAAACTGTTGGGTAGTTTAATTCATAACAAAACATTAAATTTATTTATATTTATTTTTAAATACATTTTTTAAATGTAGAAATCTTTAATCAGTAAAGTAACTAAAGCTGTCAAACAAATGTAGTCAAGTGAAAATTTAAATATTTCCCTGGGAAATGTAGTGAAGTAGACAGCGGTATGTAAACTATCTCAAATTTGTGCCTAAGTACAATACTTGATCAAATGTACTTTGTTCCATTCCAAGTCAAGTGTAGGATTTTTTTTGTTTGTTTCTGATCCAACAGCACCTGACCTGTCGATCTGGTGCGCAAGAACATTGTAGTAATTGTTACCTGATCATCATAATACATTTTATTTGTATAGCAACAACACTAAAAATTGCCTCACAACAAGAAATACTTACCTAGAAATAATTACGCAATAATAAAAATAACACAACAGCATTTAGGGTGTTAAAAAGATAAATTACAACCCAGTTAGTTTGTTGAATAAGTTAGTTCACAATATTAAAATGAGAAATTAATGTGTCAAGCCAGAGAGAGAAGGCTTTTGAAATACAGCAATGCATCTGTGTCTGTACAGGAATAATCAGACTTTACAAACGTATAATACTTCTAACAAATATGATTATGCCGGCATTATGAACTTTTATTGTAATATTTACTTTTTTGCAGACAAGGAGCTTCCTGATTCCCCTGAGTGGAAGAAGAACCGCAGCCTCCTCATGGAGACTCCTGTGCACAAAGCTTTGATAACCATGAGAGACATGAGGAGCATTGTGTAATATATTCTCACATATAATAAAACTTTTCTATATTCTATGTACATTCTCATTGTTTATAATAAAACACTTCTAGTAAAACCTTTTTTCTTGGATGTTGTAAATGTGGAGTAAACCTTTTGAGTTCCTCTACGGAGGTTTCACATGAATCCCCATGTTGTGTTTGTCCTTGAGTTTTTCTATAAACGCTGCCACCCTCCTGTGTACAGTCTCCATCTGAAACTGTCTCAGCCGCTCCATTTCCTCTCGGGCTTCCCGCTGTTGCCTGGCCAGCTCCTTTTTCGATATTGAGTCAATAGTTGCGATGTTTTTCATCTGCATGAGAGAGAGGCTGCTCCGGATGTTGCCTCTGCGTCTCACTGAGCCGGTGGCTTGGACTGACGGTGGCGGTGCTGATATGGACCGGCTCTGCTCCACCGGCTCACCTCCCATGTTGTGATACTGGGATGTGCTGAATCTTTTGCCGCCAGATGTTTGAACGCCTCGCGACTGTGCCTCTGTTTTGGCGTGTTCTCCAATTTCTTTCATAGCGATGCTGACTGTCGCTTTGGGCTCAACCACTTTCACCATCACGACTCGTCTCTGTTCATGTATCAGCGAGTCTCTTCTTTGCTGAAGCATTTTGCGAGTGTACCTGTACTGTTTGTCCAACATGTTTAGTTTCTGCTGGAGATCCCTGTCCTCCTTTTGGTTCAACACTCTCAGATCTCTCTGCAGCACACCAGGTCGTCTGAAGCGTTCATCCATTATTTACATGAGAGGGCTAAAGGGAGAAATGTGTTTTTGATTATTTCCCTAATTTGGTCACTTTTTCTGAGCCAAGGATGTCTTTTCTTACCTGGTTTTTGTCCCCCAGAGCGCCGTGTTCTACAGGTGTGTTTGCTGCTATGGCTGTCTCAGCGTTTGTAACATGATAGCTTATTATATCTGAAGTAAAGTGGATGGGATTGATGCTCATTGTGTACCGTCACATTCCTTAAAGAGATTCAATTTCAAGACGCCTCGTGCGTTCAGTCATGGGTTTTCTTGCAAGGTTGCACAATAACAATGATGCTTGTTGTGCAAAGTACTTGGAGAACATGTTTCTCATTTTTGCAGCTCTAAACTTTAGGGTACAGGGTCGAAGTTATATTTTAGATTGTGCTTGATTTTTTAAAATCATAATACATTTTTAGGATTTTCTTGCTATTTTTAATTAATGTATCTGATCACTTATATTTTCTGTTAATTTTATTTTATATAATTTTTAATAGTTATTTTATTGTTTTTGTCTCACAATATTTTTTATTTTCAACATAATAAAATGACACAATTCAAAAACCTACAACTGAGACAAGACAAAGATAAAACACACACTGAAAAGCACAAAACAAAAACCACCCAGACACAAACTAGAATAGATAAAATTATAAATAAACTAATAAATAAAATTAAAATATTACATAAAAAATATTAAGTTATTTTATTGTTTTTGTCTTTCAATATTTGTATTTTAAACCTAATACATGAAATACAAAAACTTACAATTGAGACAAGACCTACTGGAAACCACAAAACAAAAAACACAAATACTGTATTAAAAAATGTCAAATATTAATAATTATTTTATTGGTTTTACTTTTGCTATATTGCTTTTTATTTATCTTGTGAAGCACTTTGTAACTTTTAGGTTGAAAAGTTTATTATTTAAAAGATTATTATTAATATTATTATACAATTTGCTTGCATTGAAGTAAATTAAAGGATTAATGGGGAAAATAACAGGTAATCAGAAATGTCAATTATCATTACTTGCAGCCCTATTCTCCACACTACCAGGATCCCTTCATTTGACTTGTATTTAACAACATTTTAGCATATTTTTTATTGCCCCTAAGCATTATTAAATCTGCTTTTTCTCGTGCAGTACCCCTTTAATAATGCCTGGTCATAGAGAGCCAGCCCCTCCGCTGTTTGATCCCTCCCGCGCCAAACTGAGGTCCAGACTGGACGATGGAGCAACTCAACTTCCCCGAAACTCCCGCAGTCACCTCAGAGCGGATCAGCTGTTGACATCGCTGCCCGGTGAGTTCATGATTTTAATGATTTAACACGGTTTAAACGCAGCAGCTCGAGCCTTAACCATCCTAAACTATAAACTACTGCATGTTCTTCTTCTAAACGTGTCTTTAACCCAACCAATCAACCTGTTGGATCACTTTAGACTCTTTAATCTAAGATAATTTAGTAATTTAAGACTTGTGAAGAAAACGGCTGGAATGTTTTAACATTACTGCGCAGGCGCGTTGTGTAACGGGCATTACTGTATGGCGTAATCATGGTACTTCACGGACGCTCCGTCATATCAGCGCTATACTATTATAACTCCTTCCTCTTCTCACTTCTTCGCTTTTTATGCTTCTCCTTTACAGTTCCCTTATTATTCACACCCATATTCACTACACAGTCATGCTCCAAGCTGGGCTGGGTTACATGGCTTTGCTCGACACTTACATTACCTATAATTCATCTACATTTTTTTATGTTAAAGAAATAGTAACAATAATACTGTTTTGCAGAACAAATTGAGTAGGGCTGACAATCAATCAACATATATAGCTAATTATTATTATATTATTATTTATTATATAATTAATTATTAATTATATATAATAATCACAAATTAATTACACTTTATCTGTTCAAAACAATTATCTGTTACTACCTTAAAGTAAGGTTTTTCAATTATTTAATACTCTTATCAATATGGGAGTGGATAAATATGCTGCTTTATGCAAATGTATGCATATATTTATAACTGGAAATCAATTAACAACGTAAAACAATGACATTTAGCATAAAAAATATGTTCAAATCATAACATGGCAAACTGCAGCCAAACAGACAATAACAGATGTCAGGTTGTCAGTGTGATGACTTCACTATGATTTTTCCCAAACTGCATGTGATTATCATAAAGTGGGCATGTCTGTAAACGGGAGACTGATGGGTACCCAAACCCATTTTCATTCACACATCTGGAGGTCAGAGGTCAAGGGACCCCTTTGAAAATGGCCAAAATTGGGACATTAATATAACTTATAAACAGAATAATTAACGGGCCATTTTTCAGTCCATCCCTCTATTTCCCAGGGACCAATTAGTATTATTATTATCAATGAAGATATAATTTAGTTCATGTAAGAACTGGTGCTCTTCATCTGTTCAAATGTGGTTGCTGTTGCTGCTATTTATTTATTTTTCAATTAAATCACAGTTGCTACTGCTGGACTATAAATGCATCACATCCGGCACACTGGAAGATTTTTACTTGGAAACACCAACCAGACAGTGAGTGTTAAAAAGAGTAGAAATAAAGTTGCTTTTATAAAGAATTTAGATTATTTTAATATAGATTTTCTATTTTCGTTTTACAGGCCTGGCACAAGTGTTGCTCTAGCTTTGCCAAGATGATGCGTGCAGTGTGTGTTGACAAACCAGGAGGACCAGAGAATATGCAGCTGCGGACTCTCCCTCGACCTCAGCCGAAAGATGGAGAAGTCCTGATAAAAGTTCATGCAACTGCTCTCAACAGGGCCGACTTACTGCAGGTATAACAGTTCTCACAAAGCACAAGTGCACTACAATCGCCTTTTTAAACACATCTATCGGCCTGATAAATTGGTTAATTTACTTTATGTGATTCTGAAACAATCAAAGGTTATAGTATATTAATGTTTTTTCAGAGGCGAGGGCGGTACCCGCCTCCCCCAGGTGAGAGTGACATCATCGGCCTGGAGGTGGCTGGTACCGTGGATACTCTGGGCCCGGGGGTGAGAGGTGGCTGGAGGCCAGATGAGCGAGTCATGGCCTTGCTCTCTGGAGGAGGATATGCAGAATATGTTTCTGTGCCAGAGGAGCTTCTCATGCCAGTTCCTCTTCATCTCACTCTCTGCCAGGCAGCTGCGATCCCAGAGGTCTGGCTCACAGCCTTTCAGCTGCTGGTTTTCATAGGTACAGCAACCATGTTTGTTATGCCACTTGATTATTTGTATTCCTCGTTGTCTAAATGTCTCCGTTTGTGTTTTTCTTTTTCATTATCGTATATATAAAAACTTTTTTTTTCTTTTTTTAAAATAGTAATATTATATTATTAGGGCTGCTCCATCTTAGTTGATTAGTCGATTAAGCGGCATTCGGTTTTGATATTAGTCGACTAAGATTTCTATCGTTGATGAGTCGTTTTTAATGCTTTTTTTCATGCTGAGTGACTTATTTCTAAGACAGTAATGAGCACATCGCTGGTAAACAAAAGATCTACAGTTGTGCTTTTGTGTGATTCTTTGTGGAGAAACTCAGGTCTGTTGATTAAATCAACTAATCCATTAGTCAACAAAATCGTTTGAGTGTTAGTCAACTAAGAATTTCTTTGGGGTTTAACGCTGCATCGTGATAATTTAAATAATTTAAGTTTTAAGTTGACATTCCTGCTGCTACTCGTGGAGCTCTAAACATGTTAAAACTGGTGCAAAAATAATCTGAATGTACAAGTTTATCCAAACAAAGAAATGTGAAGACATTTAAGTATTATTTTATATTAGTTTCCACTTATATACTGTGCATTCAGAAAGTCTTCAGACCCCTTCACTTTTTTTCCACAATCTGTTATGTTGCAGCCTTATGCTAAAATTGTTTAAATTATTTTTTGAACAAAGCTAAGTACAGAGGTATCCTTAATGAAAACCTGGTCTGGAGCGTTCAGGACCTCAGACTGGGCCAAAGATTCACCATCCAACAGGACAATGACCCTAAACGCACAGCCAAGACAACTCAGGAGTGGCTCAGGGACAACTCTGTGAATATCCTTGAGTGGCCCAGCCAGAGCCCTGACATGAACCTAGTCGAACATCTCTAGAGTGACCTGAAAATGGCTGTCCACTAACGGTCCCATCCAACCTGACAGAGCTTGAGAGGATCTGCAGAGAAGAATGGCAGAAAATCCCCAAATCCAGGTGTGCAAAGCTTTTTGCATCATACCCAAGAAGACTCAATGCTGTAATCGCTGCCAAAGGTGCTTCAACTAAGTACTGAGTAAAGGGTCTGAATACTTAAGTCAATGTGATATTTCAGTTTTTCCTTTTTAATAAGTTCGCAATGATTTCTAAAATTCTGTTGCTGCCTTGTCATTATGGTATATTGAGTGTAGCCAATTTAGCATAAGGTTGCAACACAATAAAATAAAAGAGTGAAGGGGTCTGAAGACTTTGTGAATGCACTCTATGTATATATACAGTATATATACAGTATATACAACCTAACCTTGCCTGTTCCCTCTCTCTATAGTTAACAAGAGGAGAAATATTAAATTGCTGTTGCCATCTGTCCTCTGTCTTCAGCTCAGGTGAAGGAGGGTGAGGTAGTGCTGGTTCACGCCGGCGCCAGCGGAGTCGGTACAGCTGCCGTTCAGCTCGTTCGTCTGTTTGGTGCTGTGCCCGTCGTTACTGCAGGGAGCCCCGAAAAACTGAAGATGGCTGAGAGTCTGGGGGCAGCAGCTGGGTTTAACTACAAGGAGGAGAGCTTCGCGCAGGGAGTTCATGACTTCACTGGAGGTGAACTGTGTAGCTGTATAGACGGTCCACTGTGCTTAAGGGGCCAGGACTAATCCTGATAATCAGTCATTGCTATAATGTTTCTGCAGTGTTATTATTGCAGCAATCTATCAAACAATAATGTCAGTGATATATCGACTTTTCATTAGATTTTCTGTGTGATCTGATACCAATCACTGCTCATGGTAACCAGATAGTTCTTCTTATTGTTGCAAACTTGTCAATGGAAATATACAACACTTGGTTTAAAAAGATATATTGTAATTAATTTTATATATATATGGATACAGGTTTAAATTTAAAAGGATTATTCTACATGTTTCTTACTGTCAGCAAATCCCATAAAAAGCCTGAAACAATGTGTTAGTTAATCTCTCAATAATTTCTGACTTCCCTGCTCTGTCTGTAGACAGAAAATCTCTGAAGAAAATCACAAATTAGATGGTCTCATGTGATATTTTCACTTAAGCTTTAAAACCGAGCCCACTACAACCTAATAATCACAAGTTGCATCAATGCGTTAAAAAAAATTTGTGCATTAACACATTATTCTTGCATTGACATCGACAGCCCTAGTTTTAATTAATTCGTATAACATATGGCTATATCACAGAAATTATAAAAGAGGTCAAAGGTTCGGGTATACAAAAACAGAAATGCAGATTAAATATCTGAGTCCTGCACAATTCAGTTGTATCAATAATTGCTGTTATCTCACAGGCAAGGGAGCAAACGTTATCCTCGACTGCATCGGTGGTTCTAACTGGGAGCAAAATGTGAGCTCTTTAGCGACTGACGGCAGGTGGGTGCTGTATGGCACCATGGGAGGCCGGGCGGTGGATGGAGACCTGCTGGGAAAACTGCTCTCCAAGCGAGGCCACCTGCTCTGCAGCCTCCTCCGCTCTCGCAGCCTCCAGGTGAGACTTCACACAAACGACAACGCCAGCTCATCTCTGCTTGTGAACGTGATGACACACCTCTTGTATTTGCATGTCTGCGACTGAGGCTGAGTTTTGATTTGCATATTCTATTCACAGTACAAAGCAGACCTGGTGAAGGCTTTCTCACACAGAGTGCTGCCATGTTTCTCAGACCAGTCTGCCTCCTTGAGGCCGGTGATCGACCGCACATTTAACCTGGAGGACATCGCAGACGCTCACAGGCACATGGAGGCCAACAAGAACACAGGGAAGATCGTCATTAATGTGATTCAGCAGAATCAGGAAACTCAGTGATGAACAGCTGCAGTAAAATTAACAGACATGTCTTTGCTCTGAAATAGATTTGATTTACGTCAAGGAATCTTACACTAGTTTTATTTGAAAACTACAGTATTTGTCAAGTAAATGTTGATCATGATTTTAATTATGCCTTATAGAGACAGATATCCACTCCAAAAATTTTTCATTTTTTTAAAAATTTCTTTAGTCCACAACTAAATGTTTATTATCAGCACTGTGTTCATGCTGGAGGTTAAAGAGACCAACGCTGATTCTTCTCTTCACAGATATCATGCAAAGTACTATAATATACTGTAAAATACTACATATATCATTAAAAGAGATGTGTGGTAAAAACAGAACTATTCACCTGTCAAATTTATTAAAATTTAAATGGACATATTAAATGAAGGCACACTACAGCATGTGCAATTGTATGTCAACAAGCAACATGTAATAAAAATATCCATTAAAATTAAAAATTGCAGTCAAATTTTAAAGAGTATGGTAAGCTTTCCCATAAACTATAATCTGACCTACTTTATAAAATTGTGGTGGTTTGGACCTACCTACCAGGTAGCACACTAAATATTAGTAGTAGCACACAATTATGATTTATTAGTTGATTTATATTTTGTATTAATAATCAGAATCTGCAAAGAAACTAATGGTGTCAAATAAATGTAGTCAAATTAATTACAAGTACCTCAAATGACCTCATAAATATACAACTCTAAATAAAATCAAGGAGTTTCTATACAAAATAATTAAAGATACTGATTTTAAAATATATTTGTTTGGTTGTTTTACTTTTTAAAATTTTTATATCATCTTTTCCCTTACTTATATTTTATTTGTTGTGTAACTTCTAATTTATTTTCACACAATATTTCTTGCAGAAATTATATAAAGTATATTATGCATTTATTTATTATAATAGCACAGTATACTATGCACACAAAAAAAACGGGAAAACAGTTAATAATGTAATATAGTATATGTATTTTATATATATATATATATATATATATATATATATATATATATATTTATATATATATATTATATATATATATATATATATTATATATAGAAAATCTCCCTTTTTATTTAATTATTTATTGATAATGATGATGATTGATAATTTTACATCCTGCATATGAACCATGGCTGTAGGAGAACGAGCTGCGCGCGCAGCAACGTGACGCCATAAGACTACTTCCTGTTTGGAGCTTCCTGTTTCGCTGCTGAAGTTTTTCTGCGGGTTATGACCAGAGACGTTTTAACAGAGGAACCTGGTACCTGCTTCACTTCATGGATTAAGCTTTAACACGATCAACGGACACATTTCGGACTCTATGGTTCGACCGCAAACAACGATATTTATTCGTCCAGGACGTAAGATTTAGCGCACAACTTCCTCTACATGCTAAAGTTAGCTAAGTCTGTTAGCAGTGCGGCTTGACTTCACCCCGCAAGGTTTAGCATGAAGTAAAGTAAACACAGTGAACTATTTGAGTCAAGTCCTGTAACAAAGTCCTTATATAACTAGCTAATAGTTATGCAATTAGTATTATGGGCTGTCGGGTCTCCCAGCATGCTTTACTTCACGTTTATTGTGGTTTAATTATTTCTTCATTGGGCTTATAAGATAAGATACGCTATTCCTTTATTAGTCTCACAGTGGAGAAATTATGAGCCATTAAATGTAGTTTAGTTGTCTATTTGTACGCTGGAAGTATTTGTTTTTATTGTGTTTTTTCGTCAGTGAGTAAAATGGCTTTACTATAGGGTTTTTTAAATTATTTTCAAAAATGTTACTGTATGTTTTTCAGTTTTTCTAGAGACGCAAACAACAAACAGGACTGGCACATAAAAGATATGAAAAACAAAGATAAGGCACAGCTCTTACATAATAAGAGACACACTGGTGAAATTAAATTATGAAATTAAATTATAATAATTGTTGTATACAGGGGTCTGATTCATGCAGTGTCAGTCTGAAGTAACAAGCAAACGGTCATTTACAGGAATGATGTTGTTTACGGTTTACATGGTTGTTTTGATCAAAACTTTAAAAAAAGATCCAAACTTAAAAAGCGATTTTAAAAAGCTGTCACCTAGAGATCCTATTAATTAATGCTCCACAGTTATTACCCACTTCAGTCCAGATTATATTTAACTCACAGATACTGTCCAGAGTCACAACCTCAGAGATCTGACATTTCCATATGAAAGTAGAGGAACTGTCATCCCTGACTAATGTCACTGTGACTGTTTTCCTCACCAGCATTTAAGCAATTTAATCACTTCCTTACTTTACATATCACAATCGTTGAGATTTACAAGTAGATATAAAAATGGATTTGCTATCTGTTGACCTTTGCTTTGCTGATGTATGTGCATATTACCCTCCAGAATAGCTGAATTTTGCTTCACTCACACAAGCAAGGCAGCCCTGGACCTACATGAGTTATATTTGGGACAATTTGGTTAAATTCCTCTGTACTGTAGTATACAGTGATATATAGATATTATATTGTAACTCTTTATACCATGTTTTTATGTCACAGCTGCCAAATCCTGAAACATGGAGGACCCAAACAGACCTCAGCGTAAGATGTCAACAGCAGGAGACAGCCTGTACAAGATCCTGGGCCTGGAGAAAGGAGCATCTCCAGAAGAAATAAAGAAGGCATACAGGTGTGTTCATAGTCTGTAAAATGTCAGTTTCTGAACAACTTTAGCAATATTCAACTGACAGCTTGTTTATGCCAGAGCTGACTACTGATTAAAATATTTAATCGCGATTAATCATAAACATTTTTTAACTATTCAAAATGTACCTGAAATAAAATTGGAAATCAATTAACAACACAAAACAATGAAGGTATTGTCCAGAATCCCTCACAGGTGCTGCATTTAGCATAAAATATATGCTCAAATCAAAACATGACAAAGCCCCACAGGCAACAACAGCTGTCAGTGTGCCCTTAGAACCCATTTTCATTCGCATATGTTGAGATCAGAGGTCAGGTGACCACTTTGAAAATCCTAGTATGACATGGTTAGTACCAGTCGATTCATTTGTTTTTCTAGTTTCATATGATACCAGTATCTTTAGTCTAGCTTTAAAACTGAACCCGTTACAAGCTCTGAAAGATCGATAACATTAATGCGTTAAAGAAATTAGTGATGTTAAAACAAATTTGTGTTAACGTGTTATCATCAAGTTAACTTTGACAACATTCTGACCTTCTCTTGCTTGTTTCAAGGAAACTGGCGTTGAGGCATCACCCCGATAAGAACCCAGACAACCCAGAAGCTGCTGAGAGATTCAAGGAGATCAACAACGCTAACTCCATCCTCAGTGACGAGAACAAACGGAGAATCTATGATGAGTATGGATCCATGGGACTCTATGTGGCCGAGCAGTTCGGGGACGAGAGCGTCAAATACTACTTCCTCATGTCAAAGTGCTGGTTCAAGGTGAGAGGCGATGCAGTTTCAAAAGTATTCATTTGGAACAAGTGAAAACTGAGCAGACGCCTGAATGAAAGTGTGATAAATTAGTGACATTCATTCCCTTTCTTTTGTGTTCAGGCCCTTGTGGTGTGCTGCAGTATTTTCACCTGCTGCTGCTGTTTCTGCTGCTGCTGTTTCTGCTGCGGGAAATGCAAATCGCCAGAAGACGGGGAAAACTTTGCCTATGTGGACCCTGATGTCCTTGAGGAAGAGATGAGAGAACAGGACGCAGGTGAGGGACTTTCTGATTTAAGGACTCATCTTATAAGGGATATCTGCTGACATAAAGAAAATCAGTGCAACGTCTAGCTGCTATCTGTTGCATCAAATTGTACATAAGGCTAAGTTAACTGAAATGAAGAGCTTTTTTCCACTTATAGTATTTCACTGCGTTAGTAAAAAAAAAATTCCTGGAGCAATCCGAGATCTACAATATGAAATCTCATGATGCATAATACAGTAATAATCTGAATCAAGACTCAAACAACATCACAATGACCTGATCACACATTAAAAATATTCTGTTTATAGTGACTACTTGCTTTGTTGACATATGTATTCAGATGTAAAAAAACAAAATCATCAGTTTGCATTTTATTAATGCATTTTAATCCGTTACTTTCTGCAGAAATATGAGTCATCAGATGGCACTTTAGTAAACTGGATGTATTCAGTGTCTAAATTAGGAAATACTTTAATTCCTTTTGCACAAAAGCTGTTTGTAGTGCAGTTTTAACTGAACTGTCTATTGTGCTTAGTAATGGAAATAATTCTTTGCTGGAAAGTGAATCATGTAGGCATGTTGTGGACATGTCTTAATTTCTGAGGATGTACACAACGAGCGCCCCAAAGGGACTCGGGATATGTGAGGCAGCCATCATGCGCACATGAAAGCGAGTTAAAGTCAAGTATCTCTCCGTCTACGCCCCTGTGGTGCAACAGAGCTTTAATCAGTATCAAACTAACTAGTTTCAACTCGTCGTTTAGTGTGGACCTCTTTGATAGAATTTATTCATAGCTGGTACAACAGACAGTTGTTAGGAAGAAGCTCAGTGTTGCATTTTGTTTCACAGCAGGAGACCCTGTTGTAATAGTTATTCAGCCGAGCTCTGACACGTCAGATACAGTCAACACTTCTTCAGGTAAAGTTCACCTGTCCTCAGCAGCTTTGTGCTGCTTCACTAATCTGGCAGAAACACGAAGTAGAGTTTCATCTGCTGTGGCAGCTTCTAACACCTCTAGCTCAGGTCGTGGACGCTGTGTTTGCCAAATCACATACTAACTTTTATTCCTACATGTCCTGCAGGATGCTCTTATTAAGCTGTTCATTTTGTGTCACCTGTTGCTTATTAATAACTTTGCTTGCTTACACTTATCACTGCCAGAAATGTTATTGATGTTGAGTCTTGGGCGAAAACACTAAATATCAAGAGCTGTGGTTCTCAATCTGGGAGTTAAGATAATTTCAGGAGCCACAATAATTTATCATATAAGGAAAACATATATTTTTATTATACACGTGAAGTGGTTGTGAGCCTCTGAGAAATTCAAATTATACACTATATTGTCAATTATAAAACTCTAATCAAACAGTGTTTTCAGGTTCATTAGCCAAAATTTTGAGAACCACTGATCTTGATTGACTGCACGTTATGGAAACTACTAAAAACAATTATTTATTTAATTTTATTTATTTATTGGTTGCTGCTTTGTCCATCTGAAGTTGTTGTTTTGTCTTAACATTTGCACCACTCTCCTGCTCCTCAGTACTATGTACAGGTATCTACCATCTGTAAACTAAGGTATTTGAGAATATTTCTATGTACTTGTCCTAGTATGACATGGTTCTTAACACTGTTATACTATTTTGTTGGAGGGGCTTGTTCACAATTATACTGTAAATCCTACACCCGATACCAGTGTTGTATTAAAATATTTTACGCAAGTAAAAGTAGAAATGTAATAAGTAGTTAACACTATAATAATGAGTTAACGCAAATTTGTTTCAGTGCCGCTAATTTTTTTAATGCATTAACGCAACTTGCAATTCTATAGTTGTAGTGGGTTCAGTTTCAAAGCTGAGTGAAAATATTGGGATCATATGAGACTAGAAAACCGAACGAATCCACTGGTACCAACACTGTCATACAGTGTTCTAAATTTTGGCGAGGAAAAACCGTCATGACCATTTTCAGAGGGGTCCCTTGACCTCTGACCTCCAGATATGTGAATGTAAATGGGTTCTCTGGGTCCCCACCAGTCTCCCCTTCAGTGACATGCCCACTTTATGATAATCACATGCAGTTTGGATCAAGTCATAGTCAAGTCAGCACACTGACACACTGACAGCTGTTGTTGCCTGTTAGGCTGCAGTTTGTCATGTTATGATTTGAGCATATTTTTATGCGTATTTTAAATGCAATGAGGGTTTCTGGACAATATCTGTCATTGTTTTGTGTTGTTAACTGATTTCTAATAATAAATATATACATACATTTGTATAAAACAACATATTTTCCCACTCCCATGTTGATAATGTAATAATAATAATAATAATAAACTAGACAAATTTCCCTTTAAATTACATTATGACCAGATAAAAAATGTGCTATTAATTTGTGATTAGTCAACAACGCCAACATATAAGCAGCATTTTAATGTGGTCGAGGTTATCTCAGTTTTCATTTTCTTCCACTTAAAACAAACTGCTCCGTTTTGCTGCGTTTGCAGAAGAATAAATAAAAGTATAGAAACTTAAACATTCACATTTTTTCACCTCCAGGTGAGAATGCACCGATTGTGATTGGACCTTGTGCAACCAACGGCACCTCATGAACCAACTGAGCGGAGTCCAATGAAACCACATCGTCATCATCAGCAGCTGCACTGATCTTTCTGAAAGATGATGAGTATAAATAATGGCTTTAGATGTGGTTGACATGCTGAAAACGTATTAATCTCAGAGGCGCTTTTGTTTAAATGAAGCAGCGGTTCGATCGTGCCATTTTTATTATTATTATTATTATTTTTTTATGTGCCAATGGGTTTGTCTTTGATCCAGTCTCCAATTTATTTTTTAAATATTGGGTAGCATCTGGACTGCAGTGACAAATGACAAAGCCATGCAGGTAAAAGCTCTGAAATTGTTTTTCATGTGCACTTTAATATCTCAAGTTGATGTTTAAAATCCCGAAGGTGCCACGACAGTCTGAGAACATTTCGGCTCAAGGTGGCTCTTAGGTCAGAAATGTTTTAAGATTTTTAATGCAACATAATAGCCAACCACTGGGACACTTACGAGATGTTCAGTCGTAGTGCACATAGATACATATTGTAGAAAGTAAATAAATTGCTTATTGAGATGAGTAGTAAGTATATTGTGACTAAACCAAACTGTGTATTTATAATGTTTGGACGCCAACTTGTGTCCACTGTGTGTTTGGCTGACAGCCTGTAAATAGCTCAGTGAGCATCAATACAGGAATAATTCAACATTTTGGGAGAAATACTAATTCACTTTCCTTCTGGAAGTTAGATGAGAGTTTGACTTTTGACTCTAAACATCAGTGGAAAACTCAGGACTGTTGTATGATTGCAGAGTTGCCCGTTTGAGGCTTGAAAACATCTGTGAATTGACAATATAGCACCATATCCGTAAAGTTGGGTTTGAACAAAAGACTTTGGTGAGGCGATGGGTCATATTTGTTTGATTCACAGGCAAATGCTCCAAATCCTGTATTTATCACCTACAATTATGGAGCTGGAGCTGTGGGGTGATTAGCCTAGCTTAGCATTAAAACTGGAAGCAGGGCGGGAAGCTAGCCTGGTTCATATTTGTACCTCTAATGCTAACTATCGGTCCCCACTGTAAAGTTTCCAACCTGCGTTATAGTTGGAGACGCTTCCATTGGCTCCACCATTTCTCACAAGCCAACAAACACGTCACAAGTCGTGAACTCGGTGCTTTCAGAAACTTTCCACTTACGAGATGAATACGACACAAGGGAGGCGTTCATATGGGCCCCATTCATAAACACGGTAAACATGACCCCATTTAAAGGCACCAATAGAGTGGTATCAATCTTCTCATCTGGCGCCAAATTCTCACCAGGCAGCAGCAGATTTTTCAGCAACTGGGAGCCGTGTTAAGAAATCCTTTGTAACTGTTACTGGCTTGCTGCAGGTCCTCGCAGGCTGCACTTCAACGCTGCTCTGGTGCGACTCTGACGTAACGACAAAATGAATAAGTGCATTTCCCAATATATTGAACTAGATGTTTAAGATGTACCAGTGGTACTGTTGGTTAGCTCGCTGCACCTGCACATACAGTAAGGTGACCTCAAGAAAAAACACATGGGTGTGTAATACTTCTCAAGGCACTGATAAAACTCCAACAAACTGTCTGAGATTTTCTGAAAAACTCTTCCTACACTTGACGCTGAAACCAATTTCACATGACGGCCTACTGATTAGATTTACTGCCAAACGCTGTGGATGAATCTTCTCAGATGTGTCGAGGCCTCCTTCTCAAGACAATGATCTCTCTGCAGTGTGTGAGGGGATTTATTGCCTGTGTGCCGTGAAATTACGCCCAATACAGGAGTCATGTTTTTATGTAAATTCAGATGTATATTTTTGATTGGAAGTTTTATGACTAATTGAGTGTATATTAAGAGAACGCCTTAAATTGTCATCTTTCATTGTGTTTATATTATATATATTTTTATCTGCTGGGTGTAGGAATGTTGGGTAGACGATGTACATCATTTTTAGTATCTGATCTGTTTTTCTCGGCTGACTTTCACAGTCTGACTGTTTATATAAAGTTAAACAATCCCAGAAATGTTTGTAAATGTCAGTTTTGTATACTTGACAGAAACCTCACAAAAGTGCCTGAATACATTTTAACGGGATTTTTTTTTTTTTAAGCTTTGACTTGTTTTGATCAAACGGTAAAAAGAAAATTATATGTTTTGTTTTCTCAACATTCCCAGGTATTTTTCCATTCTTCAGACTATTCCATGTTTCCAAAATGTTTGTTTCTGTAAAATTCATGTTTTTCCGATCAAATAAACTTTGGTGGTACTGGATGTTATAACGTTGTCTCGTTTTCTGTTGATGACCAGCACGTCTGTGCTCAGTCAGCTACCATTGGCTGCTGTTGTGCTCCACCTCTGTGAGATAACACGTGTTACAGCAGGTGGCAAGTTGTCAAGCTTCACTTTAACATTAGTTAAAGGGAGTCTGGGAGGATATGGAGTTATCGACGGATTCAGAGAAACAACACCTGATTGAGACTCATCTGGAGCCTCTTAGATGGTATGTTTTTATCCTCATATAAACTATACTAACCTCTCAAGCCTGACAGACCCAGTACTGCGTCAAAATGGGTCGTACCCTGTGGAGTAGCTGCAAAAAAGTTGAAATGGAAGCACAATTTATAGAAGATATGCATGTCACAGCGATTTGAAAACCTGAGGTCTTTCTCAGCTCTCAGAATCTGTAAACCAGCTATGCTGTATGAAGTATTTTAACAATAAAGTGCCTAAAACCCATTCCTTTAGGCTTTTTAATTTACTTAGGGATTGGGCTATGGACTTTCACAGTTGTGTCCTCTCTCAGGACGAGTTCTCCAGTGGACAGATATTCAGACTCTTCGTCAGAGTACAGTGAGGATGCCTCCAGTGTGGACGGCCCGTGGCGGCCCGACTGGCTCTGTCAGGAGACGGGCTCGATGTCGGCGGCTGAAAGTGATGCGAGACGTTCGGCCAGAAGGAAGCTTTTCATGGCCTGCGCCGTCAGCCTCGTCTTCATGACCGGAGAGGTGATTGGTAAGATAAAGCATCATCACAACTGATTTCAACCTGCCACTAATGTATCAGATAATTTATGAGTGAATGAATCCGGAGTTATAATTCATTGTAAAATGTGATAACTGTGAGCTTCAAAACAAAGTCACTCTAATGGAAAGTATATTTACTCAAATACTGTGCTTGAGTGCAATTTTAAGGTACTTTTACTTTAGTTGAGAAATACAATTTACTGCTACTTTAGGAATCTATCCTACATTTCATATTGAAATTTTAACTCCACTGCCTTTATCTGAGAGGTATTGGCTTTGTCTGAAATCACATACTATGCACAACATACTCAATATGTGTACTACGGTTCGACATACTTCTGTGTGAATAAACAGTGGTATGGATCTTTTCAGAAGCACTGAGCTGTCATTTATGTCGTCACTTCCTGAGAGACTCTTTGCTAGTTGGAGACCTGTAACTATGGTAACCCATGCCAACCTCATGTGACCAAAAACAAGTTTGTGATAATCAGTCTGAATTCATTTAAAATCTATATTACGCCCAACAAATCTTATACTTTGTTAGTCTGAAGTACTGACTTTGCAGAACTATCCGTCAATGTCCATTGTCACTGCCGCATTGCATTGTGGGCTATTTATGCCATCAGTGTCCAGTGTTTGCATACTGTAATATTTCACCAGAAATAGTATGTAGTATGTAGTATGTTATGTTAATTCACATATTGTTTGTTTCATACTAAGGTTTTGGACACACTAAAATACCTCACACACTGTTTTAGTGTCTAAGTATGTTAGTGTGGATCATGGTGCCTTCGTTGGAACTCGTGAACTTGTGTTCTAAAACCACTATACACTATTTATTTTAATTTATTGATTAATTAATGTTTATTTGTAATTCATGATTAGAACTTGTTCTAGTCTAAAACCCTTTTACACTATTTATTTTAATTTATTGATTAATTGTTTATTTGTAATTCATGACTAGAACAACTTGTTCTAGTCTAAAATCCCTTTACACTATTTATTTTAATTTATTGATTAATTAATGTTTATTTGTAATTCATGATTAGAACTTGTTCTAGTCTAAAATCCCTTTACACTATTTATTTTAATTTATTAATTAATGTTTATTTGTAATTATTGACTAGAGCAACTTGTTCTAGTCTAAAATCCTTATACACTATTTTAATGAATTAATTCCTGTCTATTTAACCCGACACTGAGCTGTATCTCAGATTAATCTCCAGGTTTTCAGATGATGTACATCATTTCTGTGTGACATCTACTGCTGACCTGCTGTCTCCCCCTGAACATCTCCTGTTCCCCGTAAAAACAGACCAACATTGTGGGTCTCGGAGGGTTAATAAAGGTGCTAACGTACCTCAGGGAGCCGTCGGGCAGCGGGACCCGGGATCTGTTGACTCCAACATGGGATGAATTGTTGCTGATCTGCGTCCTTCAGAAAGCCAAACCATGCAAAGAAATCCAGCGTCGCTTTTCTCACATAAAGCCTCGTTTTTACTTTTGCAATAGCTCGACTCGACCAAAGACAAGAAACCTACCGGGCCACTGACAGCCTGCTGCACCGACAGCAGCCCACCGGACGCCTGGTCGCAGCTCGGCTGAATAATTCACATCCAAACGTTCCTGCAGCCAAACTCCGGTGTAATAATTTATCGCTATACCATCAGGTCCATCCACAGCTGACAGCCATTCACACGCACGTATATCAACTAATAACTTGCATACAACAAACACATGATGATTAAACCGGTGCGTCTCTTCCGGTAAACAACTACACACCTGCTGTGTGATTACTGACGCACATGTTTGCGCTCCACACTGCGCCTTCTGTGCAAAAGAGGAATCAACACGTGGACACATACTGCTGCATATCCAGGCACATAATGAACAAATCAGCTTATTCTAGATGTATCCATCTGTACCGGTTTATAAGAATAATAACTTTATTTATATAGAGCCTTTCAAAACAAGTGCTTCAAAATAAAAGCATGATTAAAGTAACTGGCATCCAGGACTTTAGATTTAAACAAGATGAAATATAAATAGTTATAACGATGCACCATCAGCTAAGAAAAAAGCCATAATATAAAAGTGAGCTTTAAAGCTGCAGTAGGCAGATTTTTATGATTCATTCGATTTTTAGTGTTACAACCCCAAGGTCGTATGAATGTTTATTTCTGTATTTTGTGTGTGTGTATATATATATATATATATATATATATATATATATATATATATATATATATATATATATATATATATATATATATATATATATATATATATATATATACACACACACACATGTATATGTATATATATGTATATGTATATATACACACAAATGTATATGTATATATATATATATGTATATGTATATATAAGAAAACTAGAGCTATGAGAAGGAGCAAAAGTCTAGTTTTCTCTCTGAACATTTGAATTTCAATATGCTGAAAGACTACTATGGAATTTTTGCCAAATTATGCCAAAAATTGTCAACTACTGCAGCTTTAAAGAAGCTGTAGGAATCACAAATTGCTTCTTAACAGCGACACCTGTGGTCGTCAAGTCAACACAGTTGGCGTCCTGTTGCTCGCTCGCTCGCACTACGAAGACATGAGCGAGCATCAACGAGACTGAACGTGACTGACAGCTAAAACCACAATATTACTGTATATTTCACATGCTTGACAGTAATGTTAGCTAGTTTTCTCACCGAACATGGCGCTGAAGAGAATAAAAGCACTTGCGAGCGTGCCTGACATCACATCCGTTGGATTTTCCTGGGAAAAAACAGCCCATATTCTTCACATTAAAAGCAGTCTACAGGCTGATAGAGGAAACCTAGAAAGTCATGGAAGGTCAGGTCACAACCTGCTCATACACTGGCAATAAAAAAGCAATTAAAGAAATGTAAAAATTTACATACAGTCCCTTTAAAAAGAGGTTTAAAGGAGGATACGGAGTTTGCCTGCCTGAGATCCACAGCTGAGGGGCCCAGACAGCAAAACCACTTTCACCTTTGCTGACAAGTGTGGATTTTGGAGCCATTAGTAGAACTCCATCAGACGATCTCAAACGTCAATCAGGCAAATCACAGATACAGGCAGGAGCCATTTAAAAACAAGCAGTAAAATCTTAAAATCAATTCTAAAACTCAGGTAACCAGTGATGGGCAGCAAGGGTTGATGCAATGTGGTCATTTCTCTGAGTATGAATTAAAAGCCTTTGCAGGAGCATTTGGTATCACCTGCAGTCTTTGGATGTTTTGCCAGCTGATACCAGAATAAAGTGCATTGCAATAACCATACATGTCGGCCGATGCGTAATAAGAAATGCCAAAGTAGGTTTTTGGTAATCTAGAAACAGTCATGATGACAGTCTGTCCACCAGAGAGCACCAGCACACATCTAATGGATGTCCCAACCTGGGACACAACCCTCTCCCTTCAGTTCATGCACACAAATACCTTCTCCTTCTCCTTCTCCTTCTTCTTCTTCTTCTTCTTCGCAGGTGGATACGCTGCTCACAGTCTTGCCATCATGACGGACGCAGCTCATCTTCTGACCGACTTCGGCAGCATTGTGATCAGCATCTTCTCTCTGTGGATCTCCTCCAGGCCTCAAACACACACCATGACCTTTGGGTGGCATCGAGCAGGTCAGATCCAAATAACTGTTGGAAATCATTCTTTCAAAGGGACAGTTCAACGTTTTGGTGAATTTGCTTCTTTCTGAGAGTGAGATGAGGAGACCGATATCAATCTCATATCTGTGCATCAAGTATAAACAGGACTGTAGCAGCAATAAAGGACACTGACATCATGTTATCTGAATTTGGGGGCTTTAGACCCTACACGGGGGAGTTCTACACTTACTGGGTATTTTATAAGCTGATTCAAGTGATTTTAGATTCAGGTCACCAGTCCATCGCAGGGCAAACTAGAGTCATCAATTAACCTGCATGTCTTTGGACTGTTGGAGGAAACCAGGGAACCTGGAGAAAACCTACGCTAGCACAGTTGGAACATGCAAACTCCACAGATTCAAACCTGCGACCCTCTTGTTGTGAGATCACAGTGCTAACCACTACACCACCGTGCAGCCCCTACTTTCCATTTGTCAAGTATATAATTCACACAGTAGTACAGTAGACCAGGAGTTTGCAAAACAGACTTTACCATATGGTTATTTCATATAGACTATTTATTGAATTACCAAACAATACCACTGTATGACTATCAGTTGCTGTGTTGAACAGAGATTCTGGGCATGTTGCTGTCTGTTGTGTCTATCTGGGCTGTGACAGCAGTGCTGGTCGTATCAGCCGTTCAGAGGATCACTGACGGAGACTACGACATCGACAGCCAGATCATGCTCATAACTTCAGGATGTGCTGTGGGGGTCAATGTCCTGTGAGTATGAGGAGCTCACCATCATGTTCCTTCAGCAGTGATCAGATGCTCTCCTAAAAGTACTTTCGTTTTCCTTTAGGATGGTCCTGATCCTCCATCAGTCTGGAGCCTCACACGGACACAGTCACACGTTTCCCAACAGCTGGCTGCAGACGCACAAACAGCATCAGGGGAACGGCCGCCATCACGGCAATGCCAGTGTGAAGGCGGCTTTCACCCACGTGGTGGGAGATCTAGTGCAGAGTGTCGGAGTCCTGCTGGCTGCCACCATCATCCACTTCTGGGTCAGTGTCGGCTAAAAGCCTCTGAAAAATGCTCTCAATGACAATATTAACATACTGATGCCAAGCTAGTTTACCATGTTCACCATCGCAGTTTAGCGTCTTAGCATGCTAACATTTAGTAAACATGGGACTGTCGTTACGATTTGCAAATATCTGGTCAGGAACCAAAGTATTGAGCAAAGGGAAATTTTGAACTGATGGTAGTTCTGGATGAAAAGTCAAGAAGATTCACTCACAGACTGTTGCTACGTATAACGGGCTGTTGCTATGTATAACAGGCCATTCATCCATCCAGCTTATCCCGTTAAGGGTCATGGGGGGGCTGGAGCCGATCCCAGCTGGCGTTGGGTGAAGGTGGGGTTCACCCTGGACAGGTCGCCAGTCCATCACAGGCCACATAGAGACAGACAACATATAGACAGACAACCATTCACGCTCACATCCACACCTACGGGCAATTTAGAGTCATCAATTAACCTACCTAAAATATGTCAGGATGGCCGAGCGGTCTAAGGCGCTGCGTTCAGGTCGCAGTCTCCCCTGGAGGCGTGGGTTCGAATCCCACTTCTGACAGCATATGTTTTTCCTATAGTTTATGTTATGGGGGCGGCAGTAGCTCAGTCTGTAGGGAGTTGGCTTGGGAACCGGAGGGTCACCGGTTCAAGTCCCGCCATGGACCAAGAACTGAGTGTGAACTGGTAGCTGGAGAGGTGCCAGTTTACCTCTTGGGCACTGCCGAGGTGCCCCTGAGCAAGGCACCAAACCCCCAACTGCTCGGGGCGCTTGTCAGGAGCAGCCCCCTCACTCTGATGTCTCTCCATTGTTGCATGTTTGTGCATGTGTGTGTTCGGGTCTGCATGTACCGTGTATAAGTTAACAACAGAGTGAAAAAATTGAATTTCCCCTCGTGGGACTAATAAAGGAATAATAAAGGAATATCTTCTTCTAAACAGCATGTCTTTGGACTGTGGGAGGAATCCGGAGTACCCGGAGAAAACCCACCAAACACGGGGAGAACATGCAACTACTGCACCACCGTGCAGCCCAGTATAACAGGCCATTACTATGTATAACAGAAAAATATAGAAAAATACCAGCTTTATCCACTGAGAAACTTACCTTATAAGAAGACAAATTGGCAATAAGGAAGCGATAATATACAGCTAGCAGGTCATTGTTGTGAAATAAACCGTGACAGGGCCCTGAAGGGGTTTATTCCACAAACATGACCAGCTCATTGTACATTATCCTGCTTATGACGGCTACTTACTTAGGAAATCAATAATATGACACAAAAAACGGTCCGCCAGAGTCCGTCATCAGAACTGCACCCATAGCAACAGTCTTTCATACATAGCAACGGGCTGTTACACATAGCAACAGTCTGTTATACATTGCATTGGTCTGTTACACATAGCAACGGTCTAATAAAGGCCTCTAATTTACTGAAACTAGGTGCAAGGGAGAGTCACAAGTGTAACAAACTTATTTTGACAAATTTTGTGTGCAGAGGCACAGACAAGACGGACAGTTTGTTGTTTTTAATGGGATTTGTTATTTGTTTGTCCTCACAGCCTGAATATAAAGTAGCGGATCCGATTTGCACGTTCCTGTTCTCGGTTCTTGTTCTGGGAACAACACTTCCAGTCACAAAGGATGTTTTCAGAATCCTGATGGAGGGTAAACACACTCTCCTACAGCTGTGGTGATATTGTCATTTTAATGTGGTCCCGGTCCTGAGTGTGGTCTTTGTGGTCTGCAGGAACTCCTCCGGACGTGGACTTCAGCTCTGTGAGAGATCTGCTGCTGTCGGTGAGAGGAGTTGTGGCTGTTCACACTCTGCACATGTGGAGCCTCAACATGACTCACTCTTTACTTTCCGTCCACGTGGCCACAGGTAAAATCAATACTGTCGATCACCACCACACACACTGGTGTCGGGGATGTGGTGCACACAGCAGCGTTTGTAGGCTATTAACACACAACACATATCAGCTCGTATACAAACAAAGGTGGGAAAAGACTTCATACTTTCTGCAAAAAGACTGAAGACTTGAATTTGATGAATCTGATAACTCAGGTCAAGATTTTTATAAATTATATGGTAATTATCTCCTTTGTTAATTTGTTCTAGTCTTACTTTACTAGGGTGTGGCTTCAAGCCACTCAAGCAGAAGGGTAAAAACACAAATCTTGTAAAAAATAATAATATGGGCCTTCTTCAGGGGGTCTTCACACATAATTGGATGAAGGCATATTTTTTCTCTTTGTTAAAATGTTGATTTTTTTACGCTTAAAGGGCAACAGTAGTTGTAACTGTACTATGACATTTTTTATGACATATTGTACTTTGACTTTTTCATGGCATGCTATATTATGTTTTTTTTATTACACATTTTTGACATTATTTGGAACTACTTTCCTATAACTTTTGGGATATTTTATGACATACTACAACTTTTTAAACATTTTTTCATGACTTTTTAGACATTTTTTATACTTTGACCTTTTGACATACAGTATTTTATGACATAGTATACTATGACATTTAACATTTTTTTGGACATACTATATTATGAATTTATTTGACATTTTCAATGTACTATATTTTTTATGACATACTCATACTCATGTATTTACATTCTATATTTTAACGTTTTGGACATTTTTTATAACATACTATACTATGAATTTTTTTGGACATACTAAACTATAACTTTTGACATATTTTATGATATACTATGATACTTTTGAAACATTTTTTGACATACTATAGTACGACTTTTTTTATGACACACTAACATTTTTATGACTTTTATAACATACTTTACCATTACTTCTTTACATACTATACTATGATATAGTATAGTATGCCATAAAACATTTCATAATACACTGCAGTGTGTCATAAAAACATCAGAGACCAGACCAATATGACCTATTGAGGATCACAACAGAGAATAGTAATCTGTTGCGAGAGTAAATATAGGGACCAGCCATGGCTGTAGCGTAATGATACATGTTTAAGATTATTGTATTGTTAATGTTTCCTTTATGTGTGTCCTTAGAAGGAGATGCTGATGCACAGATCATCCTCATGAAGGCAACAAAGCTCCTTCGCTCCGAGTTTCGTTTCTCCAGCGTCACAATCCAAGTGGAGCGTTAAAAGGATGACGGCTGACAGCACCGGGACTCTAGCGCTGGCTGGTGACCTGCTAATGGTCTAACAATCTGCACTCTCAGTAATGTACTAAACTTTGACTGATTTATTTTTGCAATGCGAGTATATTTATTTCAAGTGACAGTCCTGATCAGAGGGAATACAGTTCTTCAAACCACATAGACACATAATTATTAGGTTGTACACAATAAATTCATTCAAACAATAGTATTTTTCCATAATACCTTGAAAAGCAATGTTCATGTTAGTCTGGATGGAGTTGTGGTTAAAATAAGTGATGGAATATGAAGCGTGCAGATATGAAATTGTTCTTAACAGGCAACATTATTCAAATTTTTTCATGTATTATACAGTATGTACTCGTCTCAATTAACCTGATGAGTAAAAACACAAAACTACTGGACATTGTCTGGCCCAGGATGCACTTCAGGTAAGAATGTATGAGTTCAATTGTTCAACATACCACAAAGAAGACTATAAAGTTTTGGTTTTAACTTGCCTTTTGGAAAACCAGTCTTAAAGCTAGTTTGTCGACTCAGGGCTTTCGTCTCTCCAGTAGTTGTCGTAGGCCTCCCGGAACATGTTCTTGCAGGCTATTTTGGCTTTGAGTTTGGAGCAGATGAGGAAGGAGCCGCCCATCTTGCGGTGGAGGGAGTACGTCTCCTCGGGAGGCGGCGTGAGTCGCTCCCTCAGCATCACGGGGATGAGGCTGTGGATACGCTCGGTGGTGCTCTGAGATCCAAAGTCAAAGGGCTCCTCAGAGGAGAAGGCCTCCCCGAGGATCATCACTGCATCCACATGGGCGTTCTCCATCGCCTGATCACAGGAAACAGCAGTTAGTCAACAGGTTCAAAGCAAAAGTTCTACATTTAGGAAAATACACTCTACTAGAGAGTTAGATTGCTATCACTCTCATGTCTGTCAGTTTAATACGGACAAGCAGCAGCCAGTTAGCTTAGCACACAGACTGTAAACAGGGCCAAGCAGTTAGCCTGGCTCTGTCCAAACTTAACAAAATCGGCCTGCCAGCACCGCTAAAGAAAAGAAAAAGAGAAAGATATTCCTTTATTAGTCCCACAGTGGGGAAATTCAGTTTTACACTCTGTTGTTCACACAGTACATATACATGTCAATGGAGAGATGTCAGAGTGAGGGGGCTGCTCCTGACAAGCGCCCAGAGCAAAGCTCACTCACTGAAGTTTTATGTGTTGTTTGTTTGATTGTAAATGTATTTAGCACAGTGGATGATAAATTCAGCGCTCCATTTAACATTTCCATTGTATTACTTTAAGGTTTGTAATTCAAGGTGACAGAGAAAGAGGAACTACAACAAAGTTCTCACTGTTGTTTCAATGTCTCCTATTGACCAGCAGAGGACGATAGAGTTCATAAAAGACGAAGCCACTTGCCTAACGTTACTGTCATAAAAAAGTTAACAAAATAATAATTCTAAAAAAAGACCACAATGTTTGTACAAAATTTGAAAATACGTCAAAACGTTCCTGAGGTATCGCGTTCACAAGAACGGGAGGAACGGGAGGTCACAATGACCTTTGACCACCAAATTATGATCAGCTCATCCTTGAGCCCAAGTGGAGGTTTGTGCCAAATGTGGAGAAATTCCTTGAAGGTGCTCCAGAGATATCACATTCAGGAAAATGGGGACATATAGATGGATGGACGGACAACCCAAGAACATAATGCCTCCGACCTCAGCTTTTGCAGGTGCGGAGGCATAAAAAAAAAGTCATAGCATTGCATGTCGAAAAACTTCATAGAAAAGTCATAGTACAGTATGTCGAAAAAGTCAAAGTTATGAAAAGTGCTAGTATAACATGACAAAAAAAGTCCTAATAAAGTCTAGAAGTATAAGTATAGAATCGTATATAAAAAATAGTGACAGTATAGTATGTCAAAAATCCTAAAAATCTCATAGTGTGTAAAAGTCCTAATAAAGTCAAAGTATAGAATATCAAAAAAGTCTTAATAAAGTCAAAAAAGTCATAAAAATCTCACATCATAGTGTGTAAATGTCATAAAAAGTATGGTAAGCCAAAAAAGTCATTAACAACTTATAGTATAGCATGTAAAAAACTCATAATAAAGTCAGAATATAGTATATCAAAAAAGTCATAGCATAGCATGTCATAAAAAGGTCAGTATACTGTATAATACAGTGCAGGTATTGACATCAGGTCCATTCACTGATTAATTCCTCCTATTTGTCTGATTATGAGCCATTAAATGCATGTTGCTACCTGTCCCTGGTTAGAGGTTTACCACCCCTACACTGTCTGAATGTAACTAATTACATTTACTCAAGTACTTGTACTTTACTTAAGTAAATACAACTTATATTACTTTATACTTCTAACTACTTCTTTTAACTGTTATAGTTGCGTTTACATGCAAAACAAATGATCAGCGTCTTGAATATGAAGTGTTGTTATGGATTAACGGTCCCACATCACCTCACAGGTGTTTTCAGTTACGACATGGTGCTGATTAGTCCCAGTCAGGCAGGAATTTATACGAGGTCATCATGTACTTTAAAGAATGATAAAGCTGAAAATCATCCAGCAACAACAGTAAAGCCTCTGAAGTCCAAGAAAAAAATATTGTTGCACATAATAGAAACTTGTGTGTCCAAATTATCTTGTGGCATAAGATTAAAAAAACTTGCATCTTTGGGGACCTTGAAGGCTCCATAATTTAACACTATTAAAAGGGCTCATTTTGCAGGGTTACTTTTGATACTTAAGTCCACTTTGATGGTAACTAAATGTCACTGTGATTATGTGCTGCTGTGGTTTATAGTGAAGATATCTGCCTTTATTACCTTTGACTCGTATCCTGTGAGGAACCTCATGTCTCTGGATCTATGCAGGACACCTTCTCTGTTCTTATTTGCAGCTGCATTAATAATCTGATGAGAGAATAAATAAATAAATAAGTCCTGATACAATGAAATGTTTCCCTGTATGAAAATAAAGCATGTTATGAGTCTCTATTAAGTGTCTGAGTCATTTCGAGACATTGTATGAAACAGCATTGCCGCCACCACACGTGTTAAGTTTCTTGTCCTCAATGCAGCTAAACATCAGCGCTTTCACTTCTCTTCTTGCATATTACTCCTTCCTGTCCCCCCTCCCCCCCCGTGACAAGCTAGTATGACATGGACGTACGAATGGATTCCTTAGGATTTCTAGTTTCATATGGTACCAATATATTCACTCTACAGCCTCTGAATATCGATTGCATCAATGCATTAAAGAAATTAGTAGCATTAAAACAAATTTATGTTAATGTTGTGTTATTGCATTAACTTTTGTCATCCCCAGTTGTTAGTACAAAAATAACAATTTGGTATGTCATATCAATGAGAAAATGTGCCATAATAACACAAGAAACTGTTGAACTAGATTTCAGCAGCTTCTTACCTCGATGTAGGTGTCTGTGAAACTCTTATCAAATCCCCGCGTAGCTCCAAAATCCAGCAGTGCAACCTGAAGACAAGGACCGGAAAGACAGACTTCAGTGAGGAATATCAAACGTACTAACAGCGTGCACATTAAATGACGAGAAGGAGGCAAACTGACCTTGTGTGCTTGTGGGTCAAAGAAGAAGTTGGACCAGTTTGGATCAGTCTGCATGTATCTGAACTCAAAAAGCTCTCTCAGGCACAACTTCAAGATTTGCTCACAAATCTAGTGGAAGCAAAGTAGAAGAAAGAAAATAGAGCTCCATCTAGTACACAGCGTTATATTATGAACTGTGTAATGACATTAAATGTGCCGACATCAATCCAGGGTTTTTTTTTTTGTTTTTTTTTTTTGGAGAGGGTTTTTTCATTTCTTTATTTAGAGTGACAGTGTTGAAAGGGGGAGACAGAGGGGATGACATGCAGCAAAGGGCTCCAGGCTGGATTTGAACCGAGGGACGCTGCGACAAGGACTCAACCTTGCTACATGGACTCTACCAGGTGAGCTATACCAGTGCCCCGTGACTCCAGGGTTTTAAATGGTGGCACGTCTCTGTGCTCGGCACATCACCTTGAACGCTTCCAAAGCTGTTGATGTGCTGGCAGTGCACAGGTGTAAACTACTGTAAGCTGTGCAGAGTTCACGGCGGTCGTACCTCATTCCTGAGCTCCTGTGAGAGGTCGGTGGCCTGGTCCAGAGGGAAACCGGGCACCAGCGTTGTGGTGAGGACATGTGGGCTGCTCAGCTCGTCAATCACGTCTGGCACATAGAAGTATGGGTGATCCTTCAGCAGCTCTCTGGCAACAAAAAGCAACAACAAAGTTAAAAAAAAAAAAAAAAAAAAACACCTGAACCCGACTCCCAAAAACTGTGACAACAATGTCAACAGCAGGACTATCCTGGTACAGAGGGGAACATTATCTCCTTGACAGCTCAAAAAAGTGGTGTCAATCTTCTCATCTAATTCTCCATAAGACAGCAAACAAACAAAAACAAGAAAGCAAATAAGCACATTTCACAAAATGCCAAACTACTCCTTTAAAGAAGCGTTTATCTTCATTACAGTCAGAATGGACACATTGACTTTGTAAATCACACACAATGTACCACATATTCAGTTTGTCTATTATGGTTCACTATACTTTTGTGTGAATAAACAGTAGTTTGTATTTTTTATTTTTTTGCACGTATTGAGCAGTACTTTACTGTATGTCGTCACTTCCTGAGAGCCTCCTCGCCGGTTAGAGAGATGGGTAACCATGGTAACCCTTGCCAACCACTTGTACTTACACAAAATTAAAGCTTTACTGATGTTACGGAGCTGTCCAACATCTGCTATGAATATTATCGTCACTGCACTGTGGGATATTTATGCTGTCCAGCGTTGCATACTGTAATATGTCACCAGAAATAGTACGCATTTCACATACTGTTGGCTTCATACTAAGGTTTTAGACATACTAAAATATCTCACATACTGTTTTAGCGTACTAAATAGCATGTTAGTGTGGAACACAGCATTGACAGTCACCAAGGGTTGTGAGATTAAATCTAATGATTGCCCAGGTAAAACTAAGGAAAAAAAAAAAAAGTAATTCTCATACACAAAAATAGGTTTATTTTTCTGACTTTAATCTTTTTGGGTGAAATACTGTAGTTTTATCCTTTTAAGCCTATAAAAATTATTCATATGACACAATCTGAGAGGGGAAAATTACTTTGATTGAGTTGCTCACAACTTGTAGAGTCATCTAGGGAAAGTATTGCTTCATATTTAGGGGTTGTACAGACTACTGTGCTAATACACTATGATGTTAATCCCAGTGAAGTCAGTCTGTGTGAACAAGTGTGAACAACTTACTGGAATTTTTTGGCACACTTGGCCTCTCTTATGTAATCACACTCCAGCGCCAGCTCACGGCTCATGACCTCAACGAGGTGCTCAGGAAACAGACCTGTAAAAGGAGGGCAAATCTTGGAAAACTGGAATTCATGACATTCAAGCTGCTTGTGTGGGGAAGTATATTGACAGTAGTGGAGGTTTCCAACATCAGACAATAGCAGCTGTTATCATAGAAATGACTAAAAGCTCTCCAACAATGTTACCTTCAGGAAGCACGTTGCTCAAACTCAAAGCAGTCATGATATTATTAACGTCACTGTCGATACTCTTGGCGACTCCCGGGTACTGAAAGAACAGATCTGATTGTGTGATTTTTTTTTTTCTTTGCTGTATTTTGTAATAGTTTGCTTCTGTGTTTTTATCTCTGTGCAAACGCTCCTCTCACCTGAATCTTCATGGCGACCTCTCTGCCGTCCTTCAGTCTCGCTAAATGCACCTGACCGATAGACGCCGCTGCAAACGGCTTCTCCTCGAAGTACTCGAGCTTGTCTCTCCAGTTTGGGCCGAAGTCATTGCTGATGGCTTTCTGCAGACAGAGCAGAAACTGTCTCATCCATGAACCTGAGCGTAATGAGTCCGTGCTGGTTATCACGGCTCTTCATACTGTACCATCATCTGTTTAGGGGGCATGAAGTCTGCACTCTGTCGAACACGCTCAAAGATTTTGGCCAACTGGGGGTTAATAAAGGCGTCATCTGAGGAGAGAGAGAATAATAGACCAGCGGAGTGAAAAATAACTGTTATGATTACATTGTTTGAAACCTCTTTTTATAAGACATTTTTGTCACATACCATACTATGACTTATTCATTAAATGTTTTATGATACATTATACTTTGAGTTTTTTGAGACATAAGCACTTTTTACTACACACTATGCTGTGACATGTTTTATGACATGACACAGTGTAATATGACATTTTTAAGACAATACTACATATACTATACTATACAATGTTTATGGCATACTACTTTGTTTATAACTTACCACACTATGACATCTTTGATGACGTAATATACTGGGACATTTTATACGGCATGCTATAGTATATTTTTTAATGACATACTGACTTACTAAACTATTATATTTTCATGACATTTTATTACATACTATACTATGACATTTTATAATTATGATTTACTATATTGTGACATTTTCATATTTGACGAGATACCATACTATGATGATATGAATATCTAAAGTCATATAGTGTTTAATGGACGAGAATTGATAACTGAAACCCAACATTCATGTATAGATAGATCATTCATTCATTCATCGTCAACCGCTTATCCCGTTAGGGGTCGCGGGGGGCTGGAGCCGATCCCAGCTAGCATTGGGCGAAGGCGGGTTCACCCTGGACAGATCGCCAAACCATCGCAGGGCACATAGAGACAGACAACATATAGACAGACAATCATTCACGCTCACATTCACACCTACGGGCAATTTAGAGTGATCAATTAACCTAAATTGCATGTTTTTGGACGGTGGGAGGAAGCCGGAGTACCCGGAGAAAACCCACGCTTACACGGGGAGAACTCCACACAGAAGAGTCCCAAGCCCGGAATCGAACCTGCGACCCTCTTGCTGTGAGGCGACAGTGCTAACCACTGCACCAGCAGCCCCTGTATAGATAGATACCCGATAATAATCAATCTCATGTCATTTCAATCAATGTCATTTTAAAGAATCGTACAATTAGTAAAATAAATGTACTGAGATACTTTCCACCACAAGTGAATCGGCTCTAATGATGATACATGAGAGGTACAAACTGTGGCTGTGGGCTTCTTAGAGCACAACAACACTGTAGTGTAAACACACTGCTCAAAGCGTCAGCTGAGCCTCGGCGCTTACAATAACTCAACTGGAATGGCACTTATTGTGTTCAGCTAACCCAAGGCTTATTTTAGGTGATGTGACATTTCGCTCTCGGTCTTGTTGGGAAGCTGCAGCACCAGTTTACAGTCTGTGTTTGGTCTCTACTGAAAGCTGAACCTTTATGTGCACACTGATAGATTTACTGTCCATAACACGCCTCAGCAGTGTGTGTGAGGTGTACTATCAGTTTGTACTGAGTCACTGAAGATCTATTTCTGTATATGTGACACTTTTGAAAACTTCTCACCTTGAATACTGAGCATCTGTCCAACTTTCAGAGCTGCACCTCGGACTTTGCAAAGTGTCCGGACGATTCTTTGAGCGTTGGCTTCGGAGAGGAAGGCACTCGAGTCCAGAACAGATTTCTTATCACCTAAAAAAAAACATATACAGTATGCATTAATACAATTGATCTTTCTGAAGGTGTAGCGTGCTCAGTTTTAAAGCTAGAGTGAAGATACTGGCATCATATGAAACTAGAAAACCTAATGGATCCATTGGTGCCAACGGAGTCATACTATCTTGTTGTAAAGGAGGCTAAATAATACTCCAAACTTGCACTTAATTGTGTCAAAGAAAAACTGTCATGGCCACTTTCATAGGGGTCCCTTGACCTCTGACCTCCAGATATGTGAATGAAAATGGGTTTTCTGGGTCCCCACAACGAGAGTTAAATTAATTGATTTATACAAGTTAATGAGAATTTCACAGTACACAAATGAATGGACACCAGTTGTTTACATAAAATATGTTGTTCATCTCACCTCATCATAAAATATGTTGTTCAGTGCTCAGTCTCTTTTATATTGTCAGGAGCAGCCCCCTCACTCTGACATCTCTCCATTAATGCATGTATCTGTTTGTTTCAGGTCTGCATGTACCATGTATGAGTTTAACAGAGTGTAAATTGAATTTCCCCATTGTGGGAATAAAAAAGGGAGATCTTCTTCTTCTTTTTTTATAAAATTTATTTTGAGCTTTAGAGTAGTGACTACAGCCTCTTCATGAAGAGTGACCATGTTTGCCTTTACAGCGATAATATGATCATTAAAACCTAAACACTTCCAACTCCTCAAGCCAGCAATAAAACAAAATAAACACTCCTCTTATCACCTTGCTGTTGTTGCTGCTGGGGTTTTAAACTCTTCTTGGCCACTTCAGCGATCGCCCCAATGCCGAGTCCAACCGCCAGACCTGCAAAAAGAAATGGATATATAAAACATGAGTCACAAGCCTTTTCTTTGAATTGACAGGAACTGTCTGAAAGGCAAAGTTATCAATCTGTTATGAACAGGTTTGTTCATGAAGGCCCACAGTGTTACCGTTATCAATGCCCTACTCTGCATCTGATAACGGCAGAAACAAAAAGGACGCGATAACAGCAGTCAGTAACCAGAGTCTGATTTCTCAGGGCAACACGAGAGTTTGAGAGTTTAGGAGCTATTTAAGGCCAAGAAACAAAGGGAAGAAACAACTGATACTACTACGGTACTAAGTAAGCTGCCCTTGGATGACAACATGTTTATATCAGCTGGATTCTCAGCTCTTGAAAACCGGTGACCGAGGTCATCAATGCAAACCCTCGACACTAAATCCAAAATTTAACTTTGACGTTCACTTCATTGTACAAGGACGAAATAAAAATAAACAACTCTACTTGTAAAACTAGTGAACAGAGAATTAAAATATATATTTGTGTTATGTTAGTAGCACTTCATACCAACAGAGTGTAGAAGCAACGAGACAAAACTCTGTCGTTTTTTTTTTTTTTTTTTAAACAACAGCCACTGCCTCCACTTTGAATACGCATTTGCAATGCGTATTATATTTATATTCAGTACTTTTTATGTGGACGTTTTACTGACGTCCGGTAGTCGTTTTCAGTCCAAAATGGTGGAAGCGTAGCTTTGCTGCTGGGCGTCGACGTTGCTATGGAACAAACAAGTGACTTTCACTTCTTGGCAATAACACTTTTGTTGCTGCCAAAGTCATTTACACAACTCCTGTAAAAATAGTTGGAAGTTAGCTAAGAAAATGCCAGAGTCCATTTAGGATTACTACTTATCTTGACCTAATAAATGCTACAAATTCAGGTTGTGGGTCATTTCATTGAAAGTGAGCTCAACATTAAGTTACTTCAGAAACACACAAAAGGGCTCAAACTAATGATTTTTATTGTTTATTAATCTGCTGCCTATTTTCTCAATGAATTGTTTAGTCTATAAAATGTCAGAAAAACAGAAATAATCACATTTGAGAAGATAAAACCAATTCATTTTTGGCATTTTTGCTTAAAAAAAAAGACTTGAAATTGTTGCAGATTCGTTTGCAGTTGACCAACTAATTAACTAATGGCTTCAGCTCTAACAGAGAGCAGAATACCTATAACTGGACATTTAAAGCTAGACCCATAGTGTTCTTCAGAAACATTTTTAGGCCCTTGGCCTTGAAGGAGATTATGTTTTCACTGGCGTTTGTTCGTCTGTCTGCTGGCAGGATTACTCCAAAAGTTCACAATGGATTTGAATACATTATTTGGAGGGGTGGGGTGTGGCACAATGAATAATCCATTACATTATGGTGGCGATCCGGATCATGATTCAGGTTTTTAAAGGACTCCAATCAGCCATAACATGAAGGCCACTGGGTATAACACATGTGCAGAGGGGGGGGGGGGGGGGGGGGCAATCGTAGTCGGGCACCTCAGCGAGGTCTGCGCTCTCCGACTGCTCTGGTTTTGTTATATTTCTTTGACGTTGTCATGACATCAGCTGTGAGTACGAACAGCCATGCTCACTGTTTCTGCTCATCATGATAAGTTTGGGGGAGCGGCTTTAGATGGAGGCCTGAAGCGACGGACCGTCAGTGCTGGGGACTTGGCGACATTCTTGCTGGATTTATGAACTGTTGGAGCTAGTGCTGCTATTTCATTGGAAAAGAGTTGGTAACACTGAGCTGTTCGGTTGTATCATTTTAAAAATCTAGCGTACTGGCTAGTTTCTCAAGATTACCGACTGTAGCTTTAAAATTATACTTTTACTCTTAAAAACCACTTGATGGTACTACCCTGTGGAGTTTCGGACCATTAGTAGTGTTATGGAGCTGTGCTTTCGTGCACTCGATTGACGCCACACACAATGCTGCTAATACTTTGACATTATTTCACTGATCTACAGGTGACGGTAATGAAATGCAGCAACGGCAGAGAAGAGTAAAGTAAACAATGCAGGTTTAAAAAAAAACTGCATTGCTTTGCAAATGTTTTAGGAGGAAGGAAATAATTTCAACATGTTTTTAAACTTCACGTATAGACTGTTTTTTTTTTTGATGAGAAACACTGACTGTAAACATAACGTTCGTTTGTGGACAAGAGGACACCTTGAAAATTTAATAAAATAAATAGAAGTACAATTACAAATTGCTCTAAAAATAAAGGCCAGTAAAAAATGTAAAATGTCACCAGTTAAACATTTTGCACTTTGATCCCCATGTGAGTAAAGCGACATGTCGGATGTGTTGTTGATTTCTTGATCTTTTACCGAGCATGTGTTCTGCTTCACATAAATGACCACACTTTCCCAGCACCTGACAGCTACCCGATAATCTAACACTAGAGAGAGGAGTCATGTCTCTGGAGCAACTGAGGGTCAAACGCCTTGCTGAAGGGTATATTATCATATTTATAAATATACAGTTTATGAACGGAGGACTATGGTAATATTAATGTCACTCGACATTTAGACTACTGACCAAAACAAAGTGATTCTCTCACTACATTTGCTCCCAATCTCAGAATTCATCTGAAAGTGTTTTTAATCACATGTAAAGCTCTGAATGACTCTGGCACTGGAGTATTTAACTGAGCTCCTCATACTGTACTGTCTGAACAGGCCCCTCAGGTCTGCCAGTCCATGTTAAAACAAAGGGTGCAGTACTGGCCTTTGCAGTACTGGCTCCCCGACTCTGGAACAGTCTCTCACTGAGCATCAGGTCAGCTGCCTGTCACCACTTTTAAATTTTTACAGAAAGTCTTTTGCATATTTGTGTCCTTATGTATATGTATATGTAATTGTATGGATATGTATATGCATGTTTCTTTATTTACCTCTTCTATTGTTCTTATTTCATTATTTCCGTTTCATTCTATTCTGCTGTCTATGTTGTGTTTTTACTTGGAAAGCACTTTGTGCTTTGGGGTTGAAAAGTGCTCAACAAACAAAATATATTATATTATTATTACTTTTCTTTTGTAACATACCAGTAAACAGTAAACGCACCTACCTCCAAAATTCACCAGCCTTCCTATCCGTGTGACGGGCACTTTCCTCTCTCTGGCTCGTTCGCTGAGCTGAAATACAAGAAAACAACTAAAGTCAAAAGACAAAACTGTACCATGTTGAAACAACAATCACAACGTTGCAATAAGGCATACTGATCCCTGCTATTCAAACACTGACATAAAAGAGGTGTTAAAGTGGATACCACTTGTTTATACTGCTTGATGTCTGTTTTCTTGGCGTTTCCTGCTTTATCGACGTCCTCTGGTGTCAGACGTCCCACTGTGGAGTTGTCCTGGTTAAATAACCTTGTATGCCCGGTGAACAGTTGCCGTGACCAGTCCCTGTGGTACTTCAGACGTTTGGTGCTGGGTCTTCCGCTGCAGGTCGCCTGTCCGCCGTTTACACTTCCAATGAAACAGGTACTGAAACAAGCTCCCATCGTTGAATATCTGTGGAGCTGTGCTGCTGTGGCTCTGCGGATGAAGACTTCCTGCTGCTTGTTGAACGTCTCCTGGACGATAAAACACGATTCATATGAGTAGGTGGCAGATATAATAGGAAATAATAGAGTGAGGCAGGATGAGTCCTAAAACATGGACATGAGTTCACATTTTAGCACTTCCGGTTCCTTTGTCTAGAAGTCAGTGTTTTTTTTTTTTTTTTTTTTTTTTTTTAAGAGTTTTTAGTTAGATGCCTGAAATAATGTTTGTGGTAACACAAGCTGAAGAGATTTTAACATTTTGGTCTATGAAATAAAATAAATGAATAAATATCCCACACATGATTGCATGTTGCTAACAAGTGGCTGCATGAGATGAATAATGTTGCCTTCAAGTAGGGTCGTGTTTACGAGATGGGAACTCGAGTACACGATTTACGCGCCATTCAAGTGTGAAGTAGTCATGAAGAAGACCGCTGCTAAGCAACGGCAATATTAACGTCACTGTCTGAGTCTAGAAGCCACAGAGGCTAGCAGTTTAGCAAGTTAGCAAACATGTTACATAATGCAGGAAAGGCAAAGACATGATGACAGAGTGGAAAGATGAGGTCGGTGGGAATATCAAGATTTTCCTCACACATATTACAAAATTACCAAGAAAAACAATATATGACTAAAATTACAATATACTGTACAATATGCACCGATAAATGAACTTCCATGGGCTCCGCCATTTCTCACGTCAACAAACACGTCACAAGTCGTGACCTCTGACCTTTCAGAAACTTTCCACTAACGAGGTCATGTATACGACATAAAGGGGCGTTCATATGGGCCCAACTCGTAAACACGAAGGCACCATAAATGTCACCACACCGACTCGTTCACCTTCACAGCCTCGTTGTGTTTATACTCACTCTCATGTGACCGTGGTGTAGTTTGTTTAGAGCCTAGCGTTAGCTTTTTACTTCGGGCGACCGCATTCACACTTCAAAATACCACTGATGATTTTAAGATATAAGATAAGATAAGATAGACCAATAAAGGAATATCTTATCTTATATCTTAAAATCAATGGGAAATTTTAAATGTGCATTTTCCACCAGAAATAAAGTAGCTGCTATGAATAAAGGGAGTCAACATGGGCCCAACAACAGCTTCTTGCCCTGACCCCTCCACAGGGTTAATCCAGCCATGACAACACAGCACAAAATTGGCTCTGATATGACATTTGATACCAGTTCAGGAGCAGCCATCAGTAAAATCTAGAGGAAAAACTTGCCTAAAGATGCAGTTTATTTAACAATTTGTGACGTTTTGTTCCATAGTAGTTTAAAATTAGTGTTCAAAAGATATTTAACGAGAAAGGAGAAGACAAAAAGTGATTGTTCTGCTACATAAACTTCATTTTTTCCCATTTCATTTCACTCTTTGGTAAAATATGGGATAGTTTTACATCTTCAGGCCTTTATTAATTATTCAAATTGAATAAATCAGAAATGATTCAAGGAAAAACTCACTAGTTGGTGGACCTGTGCAATCTGTGAGGAGGGTCACATTTTAATGGGTCAAAGCAAATTAAAGATGGAGAACCACTGCTTCAAATGTTGTTTTGGGAGCTTTACTCATTAAAGTGCAAATTTCTGTCAGATACTCTGCACAGTTGTAGTTATTTTAGATATTTTTGCCACTCTCAGGCAGTGTAAACCCTCCCCCGGTGTCCTCTACTGCGGCATCATCTGCCTCTCAGCCCTGCTGTCACTGACGAGGTGATGGAGGCAGAAACTCACTCCGGAGGTATCTGGGCTGCATGTCTGTGAAACGACTTGCTCACCCTCGCTGATCCGGCAGCATGATGGAAGAAGTTAACCAGCCTCTGGTTCCCGGTGCCGTGCAGGCCGCCTGGTGTGGCTCTGATGGCCGCCTGCTTCATCCAGGTCAGACCCCTCCAGACCAGCGTGTCACCAGTCATGGTTGTTCAGACCTGATCAGGAAGAACCGGGTCTCTGTAAGACAGGAGCTCGGGATAAATAAAGCATGACTCTCTATATAGAGAAAAACAACCTAATCAAACACTGATAAAAGCGCTATATTATCATGGCAGGCTGTGCGATAAGAGCGCAGACAGACAAAAACATGCGCACTGAAAAGTTTTAAAACTTATGAGACGTAAGCAACAAGTTGAATTGTTTTCCTAATGAATAAAAGCGACAACCAGGACATTTAACTCACCAGCTTTAGTCCAGAAGCGCTCTGATCTCGGTGAGCATCGTGCTCCTGCAGCACGAGCCTCCGTTCACCTTGATGTGACTCGACACACTTTCTCGTCACTAACTTCAGCTCGTGGCAGAAAGGCGCGCGACACGCTGAAGGACACGCTCGTGTTCCTCGAGGCGAAGTTTGACCAGCACGAGCCAATGAGGCAAAGTTCAGCCGCGAGCTGCGGGCATCAACAAAGCTCCGCACTGGTCCGCCGGACTGTCAGTCGCCCCTCCGGAGGGTGTGACTGCTGACAAGCCCGCTCAGGGCGGTCCCTGAACTACACACATGCTGCGTTCACGACATACCACAAAAATACGGATTTTTACCATAAACATTATCAAATCACTTCGTCTGAAATTATAATCCGTGTTTAAGAAAAAATAAAAACTGACCAAGCTATAATACTACTTAAAAAATTAAAGTATTAAGTATGACATTACTAAATAATGACTTTTATTCAAATGCATGTAACAGAACTAACAGAAATGCAAAAATAAAAAAAAAAAAAAAAAAAAAAAAAAAATACTTTTAATCAAAAGCAAGTAACGAAACTATTTAAAAAATGTTAATAAATTAAATTTATTAAGAAAAAAGTCAAGTCTCCAAAAAATCTGCATTTTTTTCCCAATGAATAAATATCAGATCACTTCATCTGAAATTATAATTTGTGTTTAAGTAAAAATGTAAATTGACCAAAATGAAATTCAAAATTATAATACCACTTAAAAAAGTAAAATATTAGATAATGCATTATCAAATAACAAAAGTAAAACCAGGATAAGACTTTTATTCAAATGCATGCAACAAAACGAGTTAAAAAATGTAAAAAAAAAAATAAATAAAAAAAATAAATCCCAAACACAATCCTCCAAAGAAATACAGATTTTTCCAAAGAACAAATGTCAAATCACTTAACTTGAAGTAAAAATAAAAAAATGACCTAAATAAAAGTCAAAATCACAATATTAAAGTATTATTTAATACGGCATTATTAAATAACAAAAGTAAAACAATGATAAGGTTTTTGTTCAATGTGTGTAACTAAACTATTTTGAAAAATGTAAATATAAAGTAACTTTGATATATTTCAAATGTTAAAAAAAGTTAGCAGAAAGGTCCAATTTTTTCACTAAGCACATATCAATTCACTTTAGTTGAAATTCTAATCTGTGTTTAAGTGAAAAAAAATGACCCAAATAAAAGTCAAAGTTACAGTTTCAAAGTATTAGGTAAGGCATTATTAAATATCAAAAGTAAAACAAAGACTTTTGTTCAAATGTATGTAGAAAACGATTTAAAAATATTAAAAACAGAAAAAATAAAAAGTCAAAATAACTGATTTATTAATAAATTTAAAGTCTTAAAAAAATCTGGATTTTTTTCACTGAGCACATATCAGTTCAGTTTAGTTGAAATTATAATCTGCATTTAAGTCAAAGTCACAATATTAAAGTATTAGGTAAGACATTAAATATCAAAAGTAAAACTAATTTAAAACTCTAAAAATAAACTTTATTTATGTTAAAAGTTACCATAAAAAGCACTTCAGTACATCACTTTAGTGTTAGGTATGGGATCATTAAATAAAAATAAAAAATAAAACTAAAAAAAAAGAAAGTCTATGATAATAATAATTGATTTAGATCATGATTTAGATCATCAGAAAAATCAGGATTTTTTCGCTGAGCATATATCAATTAACCTAAATTGAAATTACAATCTGTGTTTAAGTAAACATGAAAAAGTAGAAAAGGATCTGACCTGGAAGTAAGTAAAAGTCAAAGTTAATGAAATGAAAAGAACTTTGATTTACGTAGAAATGTTATAAATGTAAGTTTACCAGATAAATCAGGATTTTTAGAATTTATATAAAAAATAAATAATAATAGTAATAAATAATGAAAGTAAAACTAATACAAACTTTTGTTCAGAAATGCATGGAAGAAAAACACAAAAAAAGTAAAGGACAAAATCCTGACAAAATAAGATAATCAATAATAATAACAGTAATCATTTATTTCTAGAAGTAAAGATAAGTCATATGGAGGCCAGCAATGTCATATTCAGTTTGTTTAATTGTTCCACTGTTTATTTTCCTTCCTGAATTATATTTTCTGATTTTGCATTTATGTCAGTAAATTGCATAAACCTGTACATGTGCCATTCTTTAAAAACCTAATAAAATGTAAATAAATAAATAAATATAAAACTTATTATTATGAAGTTAAATTGTTTAAAATTTTGTCTATTGTTTGAATTTATTTTTGCAACAAGTAATAAAGATAATTTGGGAAATTGTAAAAAAGTAAAATAATCTTATCTTACACATTTTATCATGTAAATGTGGTAGCATTTAAGTATTGAGAAAGGGCACATGGTTTACTGCTTTGACTTCACAGTGCTTTTTGGGAGCTGGTACAGATATTTAAGACAGTACTTGCCAGCTGTTCATATGTGGGGACTGACAAGACATCTGCATTACCACCCAGTATTTAACTGGGTGTTAATGCAATGGAAAGGAAACATTTAGATAATTATATGACATTAAACCTTTCAATTTAAACCACGGTAATTAAAATGTGTGTTAGCAGCAGTACTGTGAGGTGAAATTCAGAGCTCCACAGTGAGATATTATGAGTAGTACTAGAAGTCAGCAATACCCCTTACAGCTGTGAAGCACCACAGATCCAGGGCCATTAGAGTCTGGTTATAGCAGCCGATACCAAGTGGATGGTGAATCACTGTGTAATCATAGACAAAGAGCAGCAGCATTGAAATAAATAGTACAAGTGACCAGTGAAATTACTAACATAATGATGTCACTGCTCTGCTTAGATCTACTGACGGGAAATAACACAATGGCATGTTGTGATTATTCACTTTACAGCGACTTGAATGTTGAAATGAGTGGCCATGATGGATGTCAGCTGTTGTTGTTGCATGAAAGGTGTTTATGAAATGTTGGATGTTTCAGATATATCACGCACATGAAAAATATCCAACTTGTGTGTTAAATTGTTATCTCATCTCCTTTTATTTAAGAATGAATGAGATAAATAAATGTCTTTCAGCACTCAAATACAGTTATATAGTCCACATATAGGTGTCTTAACTTAAGACTGTTTGAATTTTCATAAATTTACACTTTTTGGCATCTTCAATCAAACTTCCACATTAAATTACTTGGTTATTTAATACAATTCGAGATATTCTAGATTGATGAAATAAACTTTTATAGCTTCGTCAGGGTCTGATGGCAGACTTTAGCTTTGGAAAGAGTCGGAGAGCGTTCTGCGTCGTCACCTCCATCACGTCCTGCAGCGATACTCCTTTAATCTTACTGATGTACTCGGCAGAGATGCAGATGTTTTTGGGCTCATTTCTCACCTACATCAAGGACGCAGAACAAGAAGGATGCAACATGAGTGGCTGAACAAAGGTTAAGGCACAAAAAAAGCTGATTTCTTTTTTTTGTATGTGTTACAAATATACATGTAAAAGAAAAGTCATATATTACAAATATCCTCCTAAAAATATAAAAGCATGCAAAGCAAATAAAGACTAAACCTGCTTTTCTGGACCGAGAGCAGGTGAATCCGTTTCTAGACAGATGTTCTCTAACGGCAACTGTTTCACAAGTTTCTGCTTCTTGGTGGAAAATACACAAAGAAACCATCATTAATCATTAACATTCATTCATGTGATAAAGTCAACCAAGTAAACATGTCAGTGCTGTCTGAAGAGACTGTGTCAGAAGTTTAGTTGTGTAAACTGTAAATGCTCACATATAAAAAGGACAAACATATTCAGACAATTCACAACCATGTCTATAAAACACATTTTCTTGTCTATTTAAACACATAAATGACAAATATGTATGTGTAAGAGTATATGTGTTAGTGTTACTGAGGGGGACATTTCAAACAGGCTGGGTTATGGTACAGTGTAAATTTAACATGATCAGGTGCTCTGTTATACCTGTTCACTGCGTATGATGGATGGTGGGATAGAAAAAAAATATCCAGCCTTTACTCCGTCCATGGCAACAGACGGTTTCCCATCAAAAGCATGAAGCAGGGCTTTTTCGACACCTAGTGAAATTTCAGAGGAATTGCAGTTTACTTCTCAAATGCTGAAGTGAACAGAAGAGAATCTAAACTTGGCAGTTTACCTTGCTCCTTCAGGAGGTGGATAGTGGGTCTTCCTGCAGACCGTGAATGAACATTTCTATAAATAAAACACATAAAAGTATTATGGCAGTCTGTTGGTTAAGGGACGGTTGATGTCTTTCGTATTATTGCACATGCTGAGATTCTTTTGATTCTTTTAAAGGAGGAGGGAGCGTCACCAACAACAACTACTGTTTTCTCAAAGTCAAGGATTGTATATGAGTTCATTTTGTAAAGGGAACTTCAGGATTGTTCAATGTGGACCCTATTTTCCCAAGTTTTTTTTGTATCTAGCTGATTAATAGGGACAATCTAAAATTTGTCCAGAATTGAAGTATAACATCATGTTATGTTCACTTAAACTGTTTTTTTTTTTGCCACTGACAGGCCCAGATGTTATTACAGGTGTCTGACAACATTCTGGAAAGGACACTACAGAGAAATAAAATGATTTTCTTACTTTTGTCTTGATGCGGTCTGTTTGTTATTGTGTCCAAGTCTTACTCAAGGAGAAGTTTCATTCTGTAGAATCTAAATATCCAAATACTCTAGCTCAAATAAATACAGGCGGTCAATGAATTCAAAGACCTCATCAATATTGTTGAAATCATCTAAATATTCCAACATGACATTGAAAATATTTTTAGATAACACTAAACTACGCTTTCTGTACTCCAACACAACAAATTTTCTCATTTCCACCGTGGATGCATTCCACCGTTCTATCGCTGTCTTCCACCAACACGCCACCTCGCCAGATTTCAGAACAAGACTTTTCCTTGAGCGAGACGCTTTTCATGATGTCAAACACTTATAATAATCAGAGCCTGTCATCGCAAAAACAAGCACTTTTAGTGGACGTACATGACAATGCCAACTTGCCCCAATAGCACCATATTACAGCCTGTGAGTGGCTGCCGTCTACAGCGCTCTTCATCAATACTGGTTTCAGAAACTGTTGTCCCCATTAGTCAGTCAGACACCAAAACATGGGAAAATAGGTTGAAAAATAACAATGTTAGCTTTTAAATTCAATATTATCAGGAAATAGGTATGTCTCCGTCAGGTAACTCTTACATTACGTTTTCATCATTACCTGATAAAGACGTAATGTAAACATGCTGTGATTATACTCTAAATGTTTTTGTAGGTGTCTAATCAGCTGGTGCTGGTTCCTTTTTCTTTATATAGTTTTTGCCTGTTCACCTATGCACCTGATATAACGTTGGGATGTACATACACTTCTTCATGACGTTTACAGTCAAATTTTACCAGCTGAGATAATAATAATCTACTGTACAGTACTACAGTGTGACTCACAGAGGGAGATCCAGTTTCTTGGCTATCTGTGCCTGACGAATGAGGACCTGCCTTTGGCTCTCTTTGTCAGTCTCACCGCTGACATATCTGGGTGTGAAATCCAAACCAACCTAAAATAACAGACGGAAAAAAGAGTTTTAATTGTTAACATGAAATTTAAAAAAAGCCAGGACAGCAAACTGAAGTCACATCAGAGGTACTGTATTATTACCTCCCCAATGGCCACAAGGTGGTCTTTATATTTCTCTATTATGGGTACAGCAGCATCTAGATCCTGCAGAGAAGACAGGAAAACAACCTTTATTCCTCCGTTTTCATGTGACAACTGCAGAAGTTCACCCAAAATTACTAAAGAAACATTATAGTTTCACTTTTTTTTGTCTCTGAGATTTCTGCCACCAACCCAATACTGTGGATGTGATTGGGTCTGTGTTTACGCCATGCATTGAAAGATTACATTTTCAAAAATCAGCAGCAGCAATACATCCAGAAACCGTGTCTCTGATGCTCTGGAGCAGTTTTAATTGGAGCTAAATAAAGGGATAGTTTGGGTGTTTTAAAGTGGGGTTGTGTGAGGTACTTATCCATAATCAGTGTCTTAACTTCAGTAGATGATGGTCGGCATGTCCTCAGTTTAAAGAAACAGTGAGAAGCTACCACACAGAAGCAAAGCAATGATCTGCTGTGAACAGGGGCAGCAGCAAAACAGATTTTACACAATAACACAAACAAAATAACCAATTGAGGCAGCGGTAGACCAGCAACCCTGGTGTTCTGCAAGGTAAAAGTACAGTTCTTTTTAGTGGAGTCTGCTGGCTTTTGTGAGAGAACAGATGGATACAACAACTTCAGCTCCCCGTCACAAACATCAGACGGCAAGATGATTATGTTCACATAATAGATATTATTTTTTGTCACATGGATTGATTAAGTTGTATTTTCATTATGTTGTTACTCTGTACACACAACTATTACAAGTCTGTCCATCCTGGAAGGGGGATCTCTCCTCTGTTGCTATAAATAACATTGACTTGAATAAAAGTTTGTGGTGCTCATGGCATTGAAATACAGCAACACCTCTTCCTAGAAACAATGTCCACGACTGTCAAACCATCACTACCTGCCTGGCCCGATATTACTACAGGTGAGTGAGAAAATATGAAGTTTTTTTTGTTGTTGTAATAAACTTGAGCCTACCTGGAGAGAAGCCCCTCTCTGTTGCTCTGGGGAAACTTCTTGAACAGGGTGGACTCCCAGGCAGGGAAAAATAAAACCTGGAAACCTAGGAAGAAGTGCAAACTTCAGTACGAAGAGACAAATGAAAATCAATTCATGTCACTCTAATAGTCATAATAGTTACCTTTGTGACAACTCAATAATCTTGTCAAATTCCCCAGCATGCTCAGCCACGGCTAACAGTGCTAACAATCCGGCCTTGGAAATAATAAAGCAAAAGTTAAACACATACAATATGTATTCTGGACAACGTTTCTTAGCGGACTCACCTTTTTTGAATTCTCAACCACTTCCTCTATGTCCTGCCAACGAGAGGAAAAGTTAGCACATAATAATAAGATTTGTCAGATATAATATCAAATTGTGTCCTTTAAAATTGGGACATACCTTGTCAAAATCCCCAGAGGAGATATGACAGTGGCAGTCAACGTAACCATGCATGTGGCTAGTCTGTAGCGGCGTTCAAAACCGTCAAAACCAAAACATTGTTTTCTTCCGCAAAGGGAGACGGACCACGCATGCGCGGACTCGTAAGAGCGCTGGGAGTACAACGCAGCGTTGCCCGGTGGGGCGGCGTCTCGTTCACTCTTATTGGTTGAACGTCACCGGTGCACCAGCGGCGATGGTCAGATCAAACATCCCAAGTGGGTTAAAGGAAGCGTATTCTGTGTCATTTGACTGCCTCGTCTTGTGTTATGCTTCTTTACCATATGATAGTCACCCAGTGCTCCACCTCGTTGTGTCACACTAGGTCATTCTGATCCGGAATGGGAGGTTTAACGGTTTCCCTCCTTTTATCGATGCTGCTGAGCGGCTCCGGCAGAGCTAAATACGAACCGAACTGGGACTCCATCGACTCCAGACCGCTACCAGAGTGGTACGACCAGGCTAAGTTTGGCATCTTCATACACTGGGGGGTCTTCTCTGTCCCGAGCTTCGGCAGCGAGTGGTTCTGGTGAGTTTTGTTTGTTTTCTTAACATTTCAATGAAGCTGTGTCAACTTTAAGTTTTTAGCATTATAAGGTCTGTTAATGAAATCCAGAAAATATATACAAAATGAAGTGATCCCAGATTTTTGGAGTAGTTATTCATTTCCTGGTTGATGAAATTTCCCATACGGGAAATACAGCTTGAGCTGGTAGCTGGTAACCAGCTGGACCAGTTTGAGCTGTGGTTGACAGACCACCAGGTAATGGCTCACATTACCAGTTACATAGTACAAGCTGCCAGTCATACTGTTCAGTAGTAGAGTATTGTGATATTATGTTTTGTGACACTGTATTCATTCTCAAAAACACTTGTTTAATTAACATTTAAGAGTTTATATGCAAAGATTAAGTCTGCAAAGATTATTTTCAGACATGCGCCCTCTCAAGTAGAGCGATGACGTTGGATTATACTGTGCATTGACTGTGACAAATACAAATGTTCTGAATGCATAAAAAGTTAACTTTTTTAATTCAGATGTTATGCATGTGGTGGTGTGTTCTTTATACTATACTTTATACTAATTTGCCTTAAAATTGTTTTTAAAAATCGCAATATATCGCCTTGCAATACAGTATGGCAGTATATTGAATTGTATCATGATGTGTATCGTATCGCCAGATATTTGCAAATACACAGCCTTGTAGGGCATCAGCTTTGGTCCACTTCCTGTCAGCTGCTGCGTCAACAAACAACACATCAGGAAACACAAATGTCAAGTTTGAAGAGGTCGATATGTGAGAACAGCACCCGCTAAAATTCACCAGTTTGGTTTACAGTTGTTTAGAAAGGAAGTGCTGCTCGTAGCTTCTCAAAAGAAAAGCTCAAAAATGCACCTTAAAACCCCCCTGCTCTATCACACTGTGGACATACAGTGACCACACTATGAAACATGGGCATATTTCTCCACTATCCCTGTAGGCATGCTCTGTAGGTCTTTAACAAATAAAATTTGTTTGGTCCTATTTTGTACTTGCAGTCCACCTACAGACTTGCTAAAACTGCACCTGCATTACAACATTACTAGAGAGACTGACGTAGACATTTACTCTTATGTGCGTGTCGTATGTAGGTATGTGTGTATGCATGGTATTCTTGTAGGTATACATTCCTACAAGCATAGGTATACGTATCTAGAAGTATACACACTGTATACTTCTAGATACATATATATATGCATGTAGTTATGTATATGAATATTCCTAAATTGGCCCTTGACAAGAGCATTAACTCTTGCTGCTCATTCTGCTTTTTAATCTCTGCTGTTCCCCATAAGCCACACGAACAGGACATGATTATTATAACTTCACAATGTCACATTTATTTAGCACAAGTATTTAATATATAACTGTAAGCATAGGGTCACCAGAGGTCTTTAAATTAAAAAGAAAATGTCATTATTTTGGTTTTATGGCACATTTCCTGTACAGGTCAGTACCCACTGGACCCAGTCAGAGATGAACTGGTGAAGAAAGTGGAACATCTAGCAGCTAAAGAGACCAACTTTTTTCTCAGGGGTTAGTAGAGCAAAAAGAGCATCGTTTTCAGCCTGTTCTGTGTTTGTTTTCTGTTCCAGGTGGTACTGGCAGAAGCAAAAACTGAAGCCATATGTTGACTTCATGCAGAGGAATTATCCTCCAGACTTCAAATATCAAGACTTTGCATCGCAGTTCACTGCAGAGTTCTTTGATGCCAAAGAGTGGACGGACATCTTTGCCTCATCGGGGGCAAAGTACATTGTTCTGACCACAAAACACCATGAAGGTACAGGACACAATCGACATCCCGCCTCTCAGTATTTCTTTCTTATTTTAAGTTACTTTGTTTGACTTTGAGTGCTAAAACAAGGACATTATATCAGTGCCATGTTTTATCTATGTGTTTTTCAGGTTTCACATTATGGGGCTCAAAAAACTCGTGGAACTGGAACGCAGTGGATGTTGGGCCAAAAAGAGATCTGGTAGATGAAGTGGCGAGTGCCCTCCGTGCTAACAGTGACCTGCGTTTAGGGCTGTATCACTCTCTCTTTGAGTGGTTTAATCCGCTCTTTGAACTGGACGCTGCCAATGTCTTCACTACAAACTACTTTCCAACCAGTAAATCTCTACCTGAGCTTTATGAGCTTGTTGTCAAGTACAAACCAGAGGTGCTGTGGTCTGATGGGAACGGAAATGCACCTGACACGTACTGGAACAGCACAGGTTTCTTAGCTTGGCTGTATAATGACAGGTAAATATTAATTTATATAGTTAGCATGTCTTTTATTAGATTTATCATTTACGCAGCCAGCGTGATATTAACCTGAATTTCTTCACAGTCCTGTACGAGACACGGTGGTGACGAACGATCGCTGGGGCACTGGCTGCATCTGCAAGCACGGTGGATATTACACCTGCGCTGATCGCTACCAGCCAGGACACCTGCTCAAACACAAGTGGGAAAACTGCATGACCATCGACACAAAGTCCTGGGGTTACAGGCGCAATGCTCCTCTCAAAGATTACCTCACCATCGAGCAGCTTATAGCGGTGAGACTGTTTAATTATGTAACCTATGATTAAATGTCTTCAGGACTTAACTTAAAGGTCCAGTGTGTAGGATTTCAGGGGATCAGAAATGCAGGAATATAATATTCATAACTGTCATTCACACACCGATGGCTATGCCTTCAGGAGCAATTTGAGGTTAAGGACACATTGTTATGTGCCCATAGCAGCTGGGGATCGAACCACTAACTGGTGGATGACATGCTCTACCCTCTGAGCCACAGGTGACTCCCCCTCCCCCAGGTTTCCCCTCAACGGGGAGTCCCTGACAGGTCCAGATATTTAGCCTGCTAGATAGCAGCAAAAAAAACAGGGCTAAAGTCGAGTAGAATGTGAACTAGGCATGACACAGAATGGACAAAACAATCACTGGGTCTAGAGAGAACCTTTAGTGTTTTTACATTACCTGAAGCCCACCGTAGTTCTCTGCAGAGATTGCAGGGTGCAAAACCGGTACACCGCCAGCTGCCATCTGACTTACGTTGTCTTATTATGGTGAGGATCATGGTCTTACGCTCGCCGGTTCACATTACCACAGTCTTGGAAAGGGAGGAATGAGCAGAGGGGTCCATCCATCCATCCATCCATCGTCAACCGCTTTCCCGTTAGGGGTCGCGGGGGCTGGGCCGATCCCAGCTGGCATTGGGCGAAGGCAGGGTACACCCTGGACAGGTCGCCAGTCCATCGCAGGGCACATAGAGACAGACAACATATATAGACAGACAACCATTCACGCGCACAGCCACACCTACGGGCAATTTAGAGTAATCAATTAACCTAAACAGCATGTCTTTGGATGGTGGGAGGAAGCCGGAGTACCCGGAGAAAACCCACGCTTACACGGGGAGAACATGCAAACTCCACACAGAAGAGCCGCAAGCTGGAATCGAACCTGCGACCCTCTTGCTGTGAGGCGACAGCGCTAACCACTACACCACCGTGCAGCCCTGAGCAGAGGGGTACTTCACTAAATTCTACACACTGTACCTTTAAAATGATGAATATGCCCTTTGCTTGTTACAATCAATAACATGACAGAAAATGGTGAAAAATGCATATCAAAATGTCCCAGAGCTCAAGTTGACATATTTAAATTACTCATTTTGAGTTAACAATTGTCCAAAACCCCCAAATATTCAGTATACCAGTAGTTTCGAAAGTGGGGTCTGGGGACCTCCAGGGTAGGGGTTCTGTGGGTCCCAAGCAAAAGGGGGTAATTTATTTTCACCATAATTCTATCCATAAGTAACGCAGTGACAGACTGTGACTATTTTGGTCATGGGTTTCATACGTTTTCTGTACTAATACATCTACAAGCAAAAATCCTATCAGATGGGGGACCTTGGGACAAAACTTGGGGTCTGTGGTCTAATTTGTGTCAGTTCAGAGGTCCTTGATGTTTGGAAACCATTGTTATAGATGCATATAGATAGATATTTATATTTGAGAAGCTGTAACCTGTAAATTTTGGTTAAAATGACTCAAATGATTAATTATGAAAATTGGTTTTAGTCCTATTTGCTCTGGAGCAACCGCGCCCTCTAGTGGTAAAGAAATTTTAGTGCAGGAAAGTCTCTGCCATAAAATCCAACCTGGTGTGTTTCAGACGTTGGCGGAGACCGTGTCCTGTGGGGGAAACCTGCTGATGAACATCGGGCCAACGCACGACGGAAGGATTGCTCCCATTTTTGAGGAGCGTCTGAGGCAGGTGGGTCAGTGGCTGAAGGTCAACGGAGAGTCCATCTACAACACAACAGCATGGCGGGTTCAGAAGGACGCGGTCACTCCCAACATCTGGTAGGTCCCTTATGTGTGTGTTTGTATATGATCTCTGTAGTCTGCAGCAACCAACTGAGCTTTTTTAAAGACATTTTTCCTTTTTGTCCTCAATAGATGTTTCATTTTTAGATGTAAAAATCCACAACTCCTTGTACAGAATGTAAATGGAGGATGGACACAATTTATTGTGCCAAAAGTTGCAGAATAAAAATCGCTAAGCGTCCGATTTCACTGACGATATATGATTTTATTGATGTTGCCTTTTCACCTGCACTGTGGCTAATTTTACATTAAGAACCACATTATTGCGTAAAGTGTTGGACTTACATTGTGTGATCTTTGACATTTTTGAGGCTGTGGGTGATTTAATGTCCTCCTTCGCTTAATGCATAAGATCAGATAATGTTCATGATATTTTTGATATTACTGATGATACTCACAGTACATGTACACGTACATCTTGACAGGTACACTTCCAGACCACAGGAAAAGAGCATATTTGCCATTTTACTGGACTGGCCCAATAATGGATCTGTGATTCTGAATGAACCTATGGTCACGCAAGGACAGACTCAGGTAAGACTAGAGCTTCATCAGGCTGTTAGCTTATTGCCAATATATAATGTAGGTATCAGCATATTTGATTTTACTGCTAAGTAACAAGGAACTGCAGCACAGAAATGCCAAAGGTACATTTGAGGTATTAGAAAGTGGTTCTACGTTGAGTTGCGACTCGAGAATAATAGGTTCCACAGATAAATAGGTGTTTCTACACCTCCTTCGCTGAGGATTATTGTGAATGATTAATAAATGTAGGTAAATAAATGAATAAAATGGGGAGTTTTGATGAGTTTTGCTTTTTCTCCCCATAGAACTTTTTGCTTTAAAACACAGTCGATAAAATTTTAAAGGAACTCCTCTGGACAGTAGGCGATGTAATGTACATTCAGTAAATTGTTTTTTTTTTGTTTTTTTTTTGTTTTTTTTCAATATTGGCACTGGAAAATTTTGAGTCTCTGAGGGGCTGACTCAGGCTGAGAACACTGATTAGAAATGTTATCTTTGTCCACAGTTTTTTTTAAGAAAATTGGTTAGGGTATGATTAAAAGCAGTTTAAAAAAATATTGGTTTGTGTGTTTTTTAGATGAGCATTTAAGAAGCTTTGATTTAAAGGTATTTGAAGGAGATACTTGTGTTTTTAAACTAAAGTCACATTTTTTGTGATAGTAAACATACTGTTAGATGTGACAATTTATGCATACACTGATAGCCATAACATTCGACAACTGAGAAGGAAGTGAATAAATTGATTTGTTAATGGCACTGGAGTGGGTGGGATATATTAGGAGCAAGTGAAATTTTGTCTTGAAGTTGATGTGTTGGAAGAGAAAAAATGGGAAGCGTAAGGATGTGAGCAACTTTAACAAGGGCCAAATGAACTTCTGTCTGTTTGCTCTGGTTATACATGCCACCTGTTTAATTAAGGTATTAAAGTAGCATATAGGGCTGCAACTAACCATTATATTATTGATGTATCGAACAATTATTTTCTCAATTAACTGATTCATAATTAAGTAAATTAAAAGTCTGTAATTGTTGCAGCTCTAAATAAATGCAGAGCTGGTTTTACAGACTGCAGTGTAGCTGTGGTCAGAGAAGAACCTCCATCATAACTGGCCAGTATTTAATTAAAGGCTCAATATATATCAGTCTAACCCTGCTGAAATGTCCAATAACCGCACTGCATCCTGGGAAATGAGGCTGACTCATTCACAGAGTAGCTCTCTCTTTATTTTCCCTCCACATGTCAAAGTTATTTCTGTTGCTTTTGTTCTATAAAAAAGGTGGTGCTTCTGGGTCACGGGTCTGTGAAGTGGGAGCCGGTGAAGCCCGGCGGGCTGCAGGTCCTCCTGCCTCAGCTGTCCTTCAGCCAGATGCCCTGCCAGTGGGCCTGGACACTGAGGCTGACAGGTGCCGCTTAATTTCAAGGGAACCCAGATCAGCTGAAGAGGAACTGACAGAGCTGCAGGCTGAGAGACAGACCCAGTGTTTTATTTTAGATGTTTAAATCACTGAATCACTGTGCTGTCTGTAGGGATGTCCCCAATACAATTTTCTGGGCTTCAGAGCTTCAGTGACAAATATTCAAAGGTATTCGAAGCTTTGCGGGGAATCGCAGCAGCAGGCTGACATGTTTTTTAGTCCGTCTGTCTCCATCTCCCCCGTTTCAGTGCCTGAATGGCGCTACTGCTGCTGCAGCTGCCCTACTGTACTATCACGCACCTCCACACTCAACAAACAGCAATATCTGTCAGAGAATAACTAGACAGACAGATAGATAGATATACATATCTATATTTATATATATGTACATGTATATGTGCATGTGTGTGTATGTGTATATATATATATATATATATATATATATATATATATATATATATATATATATATATATATATATATATATATATATATATATATATATATATATATATATATGTATACACTGTATATACACACACACACAACACACACACCTCACTGAATAGTGATTTGGAGGTTGAATACCATGGCAATAGTCGAAGCTTCGAGGCCCTCAGATCTAACTGAGTTGCACATATAAAAATGGTGTTTTTGAAGTACTTTATATGAACACATGACTGTTGTTTTTGATCTGGGTAACTTTTAGAATTTAAGTCTTATGTTCTACCTCCAGTGGTGGAATGTACTGAGGTTTTTTACTTCAGTATTTCCAGTTAATGTACGCTTTTACTTCAGGACTTTTACTTGTAACAGACTATTGTAACACTCTGGTATTACTTCTACTTAAGTACGTAAGTAGAAGTAATACCAAGTAAGGTGGAAGTACTTCTTCCACCGCTAACTAGCTAGAGTTTCTCAACTTTGGGACATAAAAATCATTTTTAGTTTGAAATATGATATTTGAATTATTCAACATGTTACTTCTGATATGAAAAATGTGAAATACGGTGTTTCTACTTCTGATTTTTTATCACAATGTTGTGGTAATTTATAAGCCTGTGTGAATTTCAAGCAGTCTGGCGCTCTGGTCAGTGTGGTGGTGAATGTTTTATCTGTGGAGGAATGTTTGAGTAAAATAAATTAAGTCTTAAAGTACCATCTTTGTTAAATGTAATATCTGCTTGTAGGGGAAAAAGAGAATATCATGTTGAGTGTCAGAGCTTGACTTCTGCTCTCCTGGATTACCTCGGTTATTACTGCGCCCTGTTAGCGCCCCCTGCGGCCCACATCTGTAATAACACCCCGGCCTTGTGTGACATTTCTCAGCGCGCTGACGACGCAAAACTGCTCTCTACAGCCTGCTGGGCACAGACGACCCAGGAAAACCAGGTTCCCTGTCATGCACCAGAACGATGTCGGTGAAATGAAGAGGTCTGGATGTCGCACAGAGACTGGTAAGCCTCTGCTCCCGCTTCACACCGCGCTCATACTGTGCGTTAAAGCCGCATTTACGCGCTTCCTCCGCCGCCGATCACAACAGAAAGAGGCGCATTTGTCACCTAAGATGGTGAGTCCGGTGCAGGGCAGGTCTCTCTGTTGTGTCTGCTCTCTGCTGCACGCCTTTAAGGTGGGAGGTTCCTGTTCTGCAAATGTTCCATGACGTGCAGATGGGGGGATCGTAAGGGGTTCTCACGTCCGTGCATTTCCCCCCTTCAGCAGCAGGCTTTCCCCAGTCCGGGACCCGCACTTCACAGCTGATCCCCTAAACATCAACAACAACAACAACAACAGGAGGACGTGAGGATGCAAATCCTGCATGCAGGACACATAGACAGTGGCCTGAAGGCTGCATACAGCAGGGCTGACACATTTAAGAGATTTACACTTATTTTACACATTCAGCTCACAGATTTCTTCCATGTTCATGTTTGTAAAATCAGCTTAAAGCTAAAATATCATCGACATGTCACATATGAAGCTTTCACATATGAACATGAGGATTTCATCACTTCATGACAGGTTTATATTAAAATGCCATTTTTAAATTCTAATATTAATAATCTTTTTTTCACTTTAAAAAGGAAATTGTTATTAAACTAACAAATGAAAACAATTATTTTTTCCTAGTCTAGTGGCTGCAGCTAATAATTATTTTCATTAAAGATCAGAGTTGAGTATTTTCTTCTTTAATTGATTAATCATAGGGTAAGGTGTAGACAGGCTCTATATGAAAAGCATCTCATCATAATTTCTATTATGATTTGACGTTATATAAAAATAATTAATAAATAGTTGGCACCAACATAAATAACCATAAATCTAAAGCTTGTTTGTTTTGAGTCACAAAAATCGCAATTATCTTAAGTTTAATATCATCGAAGACTAATAAATTAATAAGCGTTTCATTTTCTTGAAAAAAGGATTAAGTATTTGAATAAATCATCTATAAAATCAGTTTTGTCTGACCACTGGTCCAAAAGTCCAAAGTTTATTGTTAAAGAAGGTTGCAAAAATAGCAAATATTCATATCTGAGAAGCGGGCACAAGTGGAGTTTTGCTTAAAAATGACTTAAATCATTAATCAGTTATCAGAGTAGTTGCCGATAGTAACGCTGCACAATAATAATAATAATATTTTTTCCAGTGTTTTACAAGAATGATAATAATTAAAAACAATAAAACAATCAATAAAACAGCTGTTAAAACACAAATTTAGTGACCCAAAGGCCAGTTACTAATAATTACTAAGCGACTAATCTTTTCAGCTCTAGTATATTTTAATATAATACATACAGTAATGTCGGAGTTCAACACCACATTGAATTAACTTCACATTTAAATTTGCAAACATACTGTGATATATGCACATGATCTGAATGAAATAATAAAATAATAACAATAAATCAGCAATAGCTCCACAACTACCAGGTCTATATGCATGGTCTCTATAGATAGGTAAGACCTCAGAGAATAACTAACAGTGTGACTGTTACTATGCCTGAGTAAACTGTGATGAACCAAAGGAAAAATTACATTTTTATCCTAAAATGTTTTCAAGATTATTATTATAGCAATGATGCCATGCACAGAGATGCCACTGAATTCATTCAGCAAACCCTTGACTACAACTGTACCAAAGCAGATATGAATAACACAAAGCACATAGATTATACAAAGGTTTTAGTCAGGATAGGACCAGACGGACTCTCCATTTGGCCACTTGGATACCCAGTGTGCCAAATGATGATATCCACTATGTGTGCACACAGTGGAGCTTTTGGCCATGACATTCACTGTGTGCATCATCATATTCTACCATTATGTACAGTATAAAATCAATAAAAACCACACAATTGTATAATTCTGCCTCCAAATGTAGTAGTTTAATTATAATAATGAAATATGATCAAGTAAAACTTAGAGAATAACAAATAAGATCAATAACAATGTAAATAAGAAAACAACTATTTTAAAGGTTGTTGCTGCTGTCTTAATGTCCCTTTACAAGTATGTGTATTTATTTGTTTAACCTTAAATTAAAAAAAAATGGGCAAAAACAATCAATATAAAACAGTCAAAAATATTATAAAGCAAAAATACAACTTCTTATGCATTGATTTTGTAACTTAAATATAGAATCGCCAAACAATTATTGTTTGGACAAAATACTCTTGGAGTGTTGTTTTAGTGTTAAGGCTTCATTTTTTAAACGATTTGGATAAGAACCACCACAGCATTTTATGAAGTTTTTAGAGGAAGTGTTTAGGCAGTGTAAAAGAGGTTAAAGCCCCCCTCCAGCCAGTGTTACTTCCTGTTTTTGGTTCTTTCTCAAACAGAGGGGGTATGATTAACAGTCAGATGTAACTCATCACCATGACAACCAGACTACATCATTTTTCAACCCAGTTTAGATGAAACCAGCTTCGATGAATTTACTGTTTATCAGACCACAAATGAGACAAGAATTAGCACAACACACCGACTCTCACTCGCTGTCCTCCTGGTGAGGCAGCCGTCTGGCTGCCGCTTCACCGAGGAGCCGTACCGCTGCACGCTGGCCACAGCGCACCAAAGGACGGCTAGACATGTTGGAGAGGATCACTGTTTGAAATACCGTTTCAGGATGTTTTGGAGGTGGACCATCCACTAGCACCGGCCGCTCTCGCCTCAGCTCCCAGCTCCGATGCCGCACCGGGCTGCACTGTGATTCGTTCATTTCTCCAACGGGTCTTTTTTCTGGTTTTCTGTTGGGATGAAAGTTGGCCGAAAGTTACCACGGTGAAAATAAACAACACTAAAATAAGGTGGAGGAAAGTAAATATAAAATGAAAACCCTCAGTTAGCTGATGCAACATGTTGGGCTCGCTAACTACATCTAACTAGCTAACAACCTAGAGAAAAACACTGACAGATTCATCGGTTTGACGCCGCTCAGACTCAAATGAGCATGAGTGCACCTGAGCAAGCTCGCAGGATGACCTCTGACTTGCAGCTTCTACTATTGTTGTACGTCATATTCAGTGGCTAATCAACTTAGAAAATGACTCAAATAAATATGAAATATTATAGAAGTGCCAAAATACACCTTAGGGGGGCTTTAAAGACCCAGAGAATATTTGCTGTTTTATTTATATATGATTTAATGCTAATTTACGCTGCAAGTAGCCCTATTTTAACCTGTACAATCATATATTAACACGCTGTGTGGCTGAAGCCCATTTTCTCATTTCTGCAGTCTTGGTGCTGTAATGTGTGGCGGTAATTATATATGTAGACAGGAACTGGGAAAAAAATCTGGCTACAGACGTTGGCACGGTTGCCATGGAAACACACAATCATGTCAAGATTATTTTCAGGTACTGCTGTGATAATGGCATAAAGTACGACTGGTTTCAGAGAGCTGACGGATACATGAAACGATGGTAAGTTTTTTTTTTTTTTTTGAATGAATGAATGAATGAATTAACGATACACCATGTAAGAAGCTACAGGATTTAGGTTTTAGGATCGTATTTATCGGTGTTTGTATGAGCTGTTTGTTCAACCTGCAGTGTTCAGTGTCCCCTGTAAGAGATATCTCAGTCAGCCACATGACAGCCACTACAGCCAGCAGGGAGGAAAACCTCATTCCTTCCATTCATAAACACCTCCTCCCCCTGTGTGTCCCCTCTGTCTCCCCCCTCCTCCCGTCTGTTTTACCACTAATATCATTAGGGGCCTGCTAGTAGTCGGGTGCCTCTGTGGCATTCAATCACATGCAAATTTGTGGCAGATTTGAGCCGCGGTGTCGCTTTAGATGTGGAAATGCCAACAGTGTGGAACATCCTGGGGGACAGACCATTATATTTATAGAGATGGGCGACTTGACCTTCACTGCACATTGAGTATCAGCCATTTTAGTGCCGCTCCTCTAGATACTGAATACAGCATAATGGATCTCAGCTGCAGTGCAGTTAGTTAGCTTCAACTTCATCTTGGGCTTGTTAGAGGCTAATAATAGCTCTCTGCAATTCCATACTGTGGACGGACTCCGTCAATACACAGTCTCTCTGCATTCACTGCTTTTTTGGCACACGGCGAGTTTGCAGTTTTTCTGAAGGACATGCACTGTAAAATTACAGTTTTTGCCTCGCAGGATGCCATTTGGGTAGGATTTTGAACTCAGAGGTGAAGTTCAACAATAACTTTAAAGGTTTTGTTGCACTGTGTAAGCTTTAAGTTAAGAGACAGACCTCTGTTAAATATGCCTTAGCCTTAGCCCAAAGCCAAGGACTCCTATTCATAGAGGCACCCAGTTGTTCTCACCCAGTGGCACAGAGTGAAACTGAGGAGGATGGTCACAGCGGGTGAAGTATTTATAGTTGTGTAAATTATATTGTGTTGAAAGGCCAAAAGTTTCACACAAACGACTGAGGTGAAGAGATCATCAGTCTATTAAAATCAGGGGAAAGACTCGGGTTTGTCATATTCAGAGCAGCTTATAAACACATTATGATAGAAATAGATTTTGGCAGGTGTCCAAGCATCACTTAAAATTAAAACTAATGTCAAACTCAGTGGTTTGTTATGTGTTGGTCCAGGTGGTGCTCAGTCAGACTGTTAGCAGCAGCTTAGTAGTTTAATCACATATTTCGCATTTAAAAATATTTATCTTTAAAGTAACTGCACCAGTCTAATACACGCGGTGGAGTAAAAACAATACAATACTTCCCTCTGAAATGTAGATGAAGTACAAAGTAAAGCAAACTACAAGTACTTCAAAATTGCACTAAATTACAGTATTTAAAGGACCAGTGTGTAACAAGGGGATCTATCAGCAGAAATGGAATATAATATTAATAAGTATGTTTTCATTCGGTAGTGACAAATGATGCAAGCACACCTGTGCTGATCGGTACCAGCCAGGACACCTGCTCAAACACAGGTGGGAAAACTGCATGACCATCGACACAAAGTCCTGGGGTTACAGGCGCAACGCTCCTCTCAAAGATTACCTCACCATCGAGCAGCTTATAGCGGTGAGACTGTTTTATTACATAACCTATCATGTCTTCAGGATTTAACTTAAAGGTCCAGTGTGTAGGATTTCAGGGGATCTAGTAGCAGAAATGCAGGAATATAATATTCATGACTGCATTTTCGTTAGTGTATAATCAGCTGAAACTAAAAATGGTTGTGTTTTCATTAGCTTAGAATCAGCCCTTCATATCTACATAGGGAGTGGGTCCTCTTCATGGAGTCCACCATGTTGATCCTCCATGTTTCTACAGTAGCCCAGTACTCAGTTGGTTGCAACCTGCAACCACACCACTAGATGCTATCAAATCCTGCATACTGTACCTTTACACAAGGTACAAGGCATCATATTTTTTAAGCTATTTATACAAATTGTACTGCTTGTAAAATAGCTGAAAACTTTTGCTGTCTAGTAAATGGAGTCAAAACTACATAATTTATCTCTGAAATGTAGAGGAGTACAAGTACCAAGTAATGCAAAATAAAAAAGACTTAAAGTGCAAATACCTTGTAAATTGTACTAAAGATACAATAGAAAACAAAATAACTCAATTTCACTGAAATGTGACAAGCGCTATATATATAGTAAAATAAATTTGAGGTTAAAAAAAATAGGTAAAATTGAGATCACACAATATTTTGCATCTCATTCATTTCATAATGATGTAATTAGTGTCAGTTTTAAATATAATATGCATTTACTTGAGGAAAGTTTTCAGTTGAAATACAAATATTTCTGAACAATACAGAAAAATAACAGAACAGTGGCTTTGGGCTTATAAAAATAGTATCTTTACAGCATCTAATTGCTGGTAAAGTCATGTAATGAGGAGAAGAAGTTAATGTAGAGGCTGTGATGGCACCATGTCACACTGCACTCATACATCTGATTCACAGGATGAGGTTTGCAGCTGCACATAATCTGCAGCATTGTCCTAGTTTTTTCGCCATGTTAATGACACCCTCATCACGACTCTCTCCATTCACAAAGCGAATCCTGTCGTGATGGGAGAGAACTGGCTCTGAACAGGCTGTGGGTGTCTCAGGATTCGGTGAACATGTCTAATTTTTGCAACATCCTCACAGCCAGCCACACGCTGTCTTTTCATTGAGTTCCTCTCTATATACAAACTGAATAGGATCACGCTGTAGGAAATGTACATTCAGGGCGGCTGCACCATGTGATTAGTGTCTTTCAAAGCACTTTTTACTTTTCTCCTCTGCTCTGCTTATATTCACATACTGTCCAAGTGATGTATACACATCAAAATGTGTGTACCTGAATGGATTTATCCAGATCACACAAAATCATGCTAAAATAAATCAGGGGATGAATGAACTCTAAGAAAGGTGATGTTTAGCTCTTTGCATCACGATATCTGACTCCCCACTTTGTGTGTAGTGTGAGGCAGCTGCCGCTGTGCTTTGAAACACAGTGAGAGAGGAAAAGCGTCCTTAAACGTGGGCTGTTGTGTAATCCCTCCCAGGGCCCCTTTGCTATTTTTGTGCCTGGGTCCGCACGTCACGGTTGGGTATTTTCTCTGGTGACTAGCTCGCATCAATAGATCTTCTAATGTACACCCAGTCAGCCAGCAGCTTCATGACTGATGGGACTTTACCTTGCTAATTTATTTCATTATTGTTGTGCCGACATGAGCAGAATGGAGAAACGGACTATGCAGCATGAGGAATGTCACATGTGACTGTCGATATGGGACAGGGGACTATTCAAATGTCAGGTTTGTATGAGGATTATATTTGATATCTGAATGTCAGAGCTGAGGATTTTTTTCCCATGAGACCGTGTGCTTTATGTCATTCTGATCACAGTCAGGGCTGTGGATTGATTCAGCATGCTATGTGCTATGTTGCTGTTAGAGGGTTTTACCATGCAGCGTCTCTGAAGCCGGTCATCTCCTTATGATATTTATGGATTTGTTGTCAGCGTGAGGCTTCATGCCTGTTCCCTTTAATGGCCAACTTAGCCTCTAATGATGTAATGCAGCGGCATAACGGTGCTCTCCACAGCCAGCGTTTGTTTGCTCATTGTGCTCTCTCGAGTGTGGACAGCAGTAAGGGATGTGCCCCACAAAAGTCTGCTGTTCAAATAAATCCCTCCATAAAGTCATTTCTCCATCCATGCGGACATACTGTACCACAGTCAGCCCACAGTCGTCCTGAAACACACCTACTGCCACCCACCTGCCTCCTGTTGTTGCACGTCATTGCTGCTGTGTCATATATTTTCGTATAGGTTAGCGCTTGTTGCCGGGAGTGAGAGAAATTTGCAGAGAGGTCTGCTGGTACAGTCTTTATACAAAGTCTGAATCTGTTGAGAGACTTGTCAATGAGAGTCTGAATATATCAGCTCTGTTGGCTCTCTATCATGCTTAGTTTAAAGGTATGCATTGTTTCGGAGGGTCTTATCTCGCTGTCACTCTGCACCCATATTCCCCTTCCCTCCACTCGGAGCTCACAGAGGATGGAAAACTAAGCAATGAGGTCAGACCGACCTTGAAGGGGAGCTCCCTACCAGGCCTCTGAATTTTTGTTACCCCCAGGCACCCCACTTAGTTTACCTCCCTGTTGAAACATGGATCGTTCCAGTCCGAGGCAGCCCTCGCCATCCTTCATTATCTTTTCTCTATCCTGCTCTGCAAGAAGCCCTCAAATCTGTCCGACAGCAGAGCTACTGAACCATAAAGAGACGAAAGGGGCATTTGCAAAAACACAAAGGGAAGATTATTACAGATTACAGCTGCTTCCAAGCATCTCTTGGCATCTCTTGAGTCACCTTGGATTCATATCCTCTGGTTAATGCCTGAGGAGTGTGTGTTGCGCTAACAAAGAAAAGAGGAGAGGGAGGAGAGGAAAGGAGCGAGAGTCGGAGGATGTCCTAATTAAGGGGAACTCAGAGGGTTTGAACCAGATAATCTTACATAACCTCGTTAGGGAGGACACAGCATTTGATACTGAGAAGATGGAAATGACGTTCCCTCAGAGACCCATCCCCATGGCATGAAACCAAAGTGTAGCGGCAAGCGCAATTCACTTTAACCACGGGAACGATGAGGTTTCTTGTTGGAGTCCGGCATGTTTATGTGCAGGATGGTATGTGGTCCCGTGCAGCAGATGACACTAGTGGCACAGACAGGTTAAAGGGTTTGAATCCAACGAGAGACAAGACATGGCATGATATGATCTGTGCATTGGATTAAAGACTTAAGAAGAATATTTTTGATATTTTATGCAGATAAGGCATCAAAAGGAGTGCAGGTGGACTCATTCCACTTCACTGACAATGATCTGCAGTTACAGTATCACCTGTGTGTGATGACATGCATCAAATACACATACTCATACTTTTTTTCTGACATTCCCCATCTTCTGCAGAGTATTTCATTTGGGTACATCACTTTCACTTTTTTGCCTTTGTAATTTGGGCTGTCCTTCACCAAAGGATTTCTTTGTTACACTCATACGATTTTGGTGCTTTCAAATGAAATTCGTGAGCTCGTGTTTACAACATGGGAAGCTGTGTATCCAGTAAACTTGGCATTCAACTGCTGAAGTCATTTAAGAACACCACTGCTAAGTAATCACAATATTAACATTACTGTTGGTGTCTAGAAGCCACAGAGGCTAACAATTTAGCAAGCTAGCAAGTGGGTGACATATGCAGTAAATGCAAAGACATAATGAGAGAAGAGAAAGATGAGGTCGTACAGAATATCCACATTTTCCTCAGACATATTACAAAATTACCAAGAAAAACAATACATGACTAAAATTACAATATATTCACTTATTATGCACCAAGAAAACTAAATTCCATGGCCTCTGACATTTCACGTCAACAAAGAGGTCACAACTCGTGAACTCGGAGCTTTCAGAAACTTTCTACTTACGAAGTCGTGAATACCACAAGAGGGGGCACGACAGCATTTGAAGGGCCAATAGCCAACCAATAGTTTACTAATCGATTAATTGCTTTAACGCTAATACCTTTTTCAAACTCTACAAAGAATCACACAAAAGCAAACCTCGTGTTTTGCAGAGATGTGCTCACAAGTTTCTTGGAAATAAGTCATTCAGCATGACAAAGCATAAAAAGCAACTAATCAACTAAAGAAATCTTAGTTGACTGAGACCAAAATGACCGATTAGTCGACGAATCGACTAAGAGAGGGCAGCCCTATTAGCAATGCCTACAACAAAAACTGAATAAGTGAAATTAAAAATGAAAAGTTAAATCTGGGACATAGGATGAAGAAAGTACCTGGGTGATATACTATGGATATTTCACAGCTCAGCTTATAATATCGGTTTTCCAAAATATATTAATATTACAATACTTTTTTGGCATTTGTGATCAGGGCCATCCTCAACCAATGAAATATTTAATCGAATAACATACTCATATGAATTTGCCAAATAATCGATTAGTTGATTTAATCATTTCAATCACACAAAAGCAACACTTTAAATCTTAAATCTTCATAGATGTGCTCATAAGTTTCCTGGAAATAAGTCATTCACAGTGAAAAAAGCATAAGAAAATACAACAAAAGAAATCTTAGTCAACTGAGACCAAAATGGCCGTTGACTAATCGACTAAGAGGGGTCAGCCCTGTTTGTAAAGCGCACAATGTTAACAAAAACTGAACAAGTGAAATTAAAAGTGAAGAGTTTAATGCTGCATTTAGTATAAAAACATATGCTTAAGTCATAACATGGCAAACTGAAGCTCAACAAGCAACAACAGCTGTTAGGGGGCAGTAGCTCAGTTGTAGGGAGTTGGCTTGGGAACCGGAGGGTCACCGGTTCAAGTCCCGAATGGACAAAACTGAGTGTGAACTGGTAGCTGGAGAGGTGCCAGTTTACCTCTTGGGCACTGCCGAGGTGCCCCTGAGCAAGGCACCAAACCCCCAACTGCTCGGGGCGCTTGTCAGGAGCAGCCCCCTCACTCTGACATCTCTCCATTAATGCATGTATGTGTGTTTCAGGTCTGCATGTACCATGTATGAGTTTAACAGAGTGTAAATTGAATTTCCCCATTGTGGGACTAATAAAGGTAGATCTTCTTCTTCTTCTTCTTCTTCTAGTGTGTCAGTTTTTCCTCACCAAAATTTTAAGTTTCGTAACTTTGGAGTGTTATTTAGCCTCCTTCCCGACAAGCTAGTATAACATGGTTGTACTAATGGATTCCTTATGTTTTCTAGTTTCATGCGGTACATGATGTATCTTCACTCTAACTTTAAAACTACACCTGCTACAACCTAAAAATCGTTTTCGTTATTACATTATTATAGTTTCATTATTGCACTAAAGAAATTAGTGGCATTAAAATAAATTTACATGAATGCATTATTAACTTTGACAGCCCTAATATTAACAAAAGTGATATTTCACAATATTGAAAAGGAGTTGATTTTGAGATTGTTGAAAGGAGATGCTGCTGTGATGAAGATTCCCACAAAATAAACATATACAACTATTCATGGCACACATACTATAGTAAAAGTGTCTGCCAGAGTTGACTTGAGGCTTTTTACAGGCTATTTAAAGATAAAAATAATGTTTTTCCATTCCTGCTGTGAAGCAGCTCATTATGAATTTTATACTTCAATTTTATTAGAAGGACTTTTGGGAAACAGCCTAGCTCTCTCTCAAGGAGGGGATTAGCCCTTGAGTTATCTAACTTGATAGCCCTCTTGTGTATCTTAATGTGGTCCTACTTAAGGTGAATATTTGTCATACTCCATGTTTGTCTAACTGTAATTTCTGTCTGATTTCTTTCAGGTGACCCCTCCCTGCAATCAGTTCACATGTATGTTAATATCACTACAGTTACATAACAGATAGTGTCCTTGAAAATCGATCCCAAAGAAAGTGACATTGGATTCATGGAGTCACTTGAAACTACTGCAGGAGTGAAAAGCTCCACTGAGGGTCAGGACAGAAATGTTGTTGCACAGAAAAAATGCACCTCAGAGGCGGCACAGACAAGGAGGAGACCATCAGTCGAACTGGAAGGCAAGGGGTGGCACCAACAACTGCAAGAAGGCCAGAGCAGAGACACATGTGGTTTCAAAGAAATGTCTGACTCAGGGAAATCACTGCAATTAGAAGACTCCCAAACTCAGTCCACAAGCCATCAAGACTATGAGGTGTCTTCGTATCTGCTAGAGTCCACAAAATCATTTCCCATTGGCAGACAGAAAGCTGTAGGTCACTTAGTTTCTGCACAGTCCCCTGGCCTTGCATCTCACAGGAAGTCCACCAGCTCACCTGAAGTCCAGTGTTCCCATTCAGGCATGGATCAGCTGACAGAGGCAGTGTGTAAGGTTGAGCAGAAACCACAAAAACCTGGGAAGTATGTTTGTGATTACTGTGGAAGGGCATGTGCCAAACCCAGCGTGCTTAAGAAACATATCCGCTCACATACTGGGGAACGGCCCTATCCTTGTATCCCTTGCGGATTCTCCTTCAAAACCAAGAGTAATTTATACAAACACAGAAAGTCCCATGCTCACTCGGTCAAAGCTGGAACAGTGCCACTCTCAGAACTTGGTTCTTACAATGCCAACACAGACCAGGGGTCTTTTGAAGGGGAAGGAGAGTTATTCTCTGATGCTGAGCAAAGCACGGACACGGATGAGGACACTCTTAACGACCCGCTGCTGCTGCTGGACTCTCCAGTGGAGGGATCAGATAACACTGCTGTAAAAGTACTAAATCTCATTGCTCAGAAAAAGGGAGCCACGTCGATGTCAGCTCAGGATGGTTCATCCCAGCCCCAAGAAATCAATGCACCTCCCGCTGCTGCCGAGGCTAGCCGTGCAATTCAATCTTGCACGATCAAACAGAGGCTCGCACTTCGGCTGTCTGAAAAAAGAAGCAGCGACTCGGACCACAATTTATCCCTCCCGAGTCAGTCCAGCAAGGGCAGCACAGACTCCGGCTACTTCTCGCGTTCTGAGAGTACCGAGCACCAAACCGGTCCTCCGAACACGAACGCAAAGTCCTATCAAGAAATTATGTTCGGGAAGTGTTACAGGCCAAGCCCTAAACAGACAGCAGCTTTTGTGGCAGACTCAAGTGAACATATGGGGAGACGCTCGGATAAAGGCGTTTCCCGCGTTTTCACGCAAGAAAAAGACACTGTTGAGTCAATAAAAATAAACACAAAGTCATTCACAAGGGAAGAGGTAAAAGAACCGCTGATAGACGCCGGCTCTGATATGGGGACTCTGATAAGAAGCAACTCCATGCCAACGTCCTCAGCAGTATGTCTGACTATGCCTCAAGCCCTCAGAGGCAGCCACTCTTTTGATGAGAGAACAAGCACCGGGGGCATGAGGAGACTCAGGCGGCAAGCTGCTTTCGAACTCTCTGCACATGATGGCCACGCAGACGCAGACGGCCACGGAAAGATAAACGAGAGTGGCATTTCACCCTCAGGACTGGAAATGGAAAATTACCCGTCTCTGGCATCTAATATGAGCCATCAGAGGCACGCGATGGAGCTGGCAACACGGAAGCGTCGGAAAGAGAAGAGGGAAGAGGAGGATTTGCCAGGTCAATATGAGGGCCATCATGAACAGTGTGAAGAAATGTTTGACTCAAGTAAGGACTATGATTTAAAACAAGCTGCTGTGGGCATAATGGCATTAGCAAAAGGACATTCAAGTATGCAGATAGACAGGTGTGACATGGACACATCAGTGAGCCCTGAAATGCCCAGTCGAAAAACTTTAGGGAATGTAATTTCTGTTATCCAGCACACAAACTCCATAAACAGGCCTCACTCTGAACAGTCAGAATCATACAAGTATCATGGGCAGAGACCGGATAGTATCTCTTCATTTCAAGCTATGGAGGCAAGTGAATCATATGAGTTGGAAAGGAGTGATAGTCGGCTAAGGCAATCATTTCAAATGGGCCCCAAACTTGTGCGTCAGCCCAACATACAAGTCCCAGAAATCAGGGTCACAGTAGAGCCTGACAGTCCAGAAAAAGCTCCAGAGGTGCAGGTGAGGGAGCCAGAGAAACACGTGGAGGAGTTTCAGTGGCCTCAAAGGAGCGAAACTTTAGCACAATTCCCTCCAGAGAAGCTCCCTCCAAAGAAGAAAAGGCTACGCTTAGCTGATATTGAGCACTCCTCCGGTGAATCTAGTTTCGAGTCTGCCTGCACCAGTCTCTCCCGCAGCCCGAGCCAAGACAGCAACTTATCTTATAGCTCCACCTTCTCCTTTGACAGGGAGGAGAGTTTGAAGTCAGTCTCTCCAGCCAGGCAGGATGAATTTGGCAAACCGCTTGAGCTCTTAGCAGTGCCAGGGAGTGGGCACTCCCTCACTGTGCTCAACCAGCGTCAACAACATGAAATGAGACGCTCCTCCTCAGAGCAGGCGCCGTGTAACTTGCGCAAGGAGTTCCCAGAGGTACGCAGCATATCATTTGACTATGGCAGCCTTTCTCCAACATCCAAAGTTAGACACGTGGACATGAGCTCCGGCCACTCGGCTGTGAGGGAGAGAAGGAGGGGAAACTTGGTGCGGCAGGAGTCATTGAATATGGACACTGAGGTAACACAAGTCCCATCACAAGTGTTTCCACAGTACCTCAGCAGCACCTCCCCTCCATTCACAGCAGTTGCTGTTCTGCCGCAATCTTTGCCAATATTCTCCACTGGGAATACATTTCCCCAGCTGTCCCATCCAAGCCTTTTAGTTCCCGTAAGAATACAGACTCATGTGCCATCCTACGGCAGTATCACATACACTTCAGTATCACAGATTTTTGACAATCAGTACGACAGTGTTAGCTCCACTACATCCACCTCTCAGAATCAGATTTCACATTTGCCTGGAAATCTTGACGCTCATAATGTATTAGCTTATACCAGACCACCTTCGACGCACACCCTCAATGTTGAAGCCCTCGATTTGTCATCAGCTAAGCTCAAGACAGGCATCCCTCTCTCTCTGACCTCCAGAACTATCTCAACCACTAACGCCTCCAGTGGTGGCACTAACAAACGGATGCTATCCCCTGCCAGCAGCCTGGACCTCTTCATGGAGGTCAAGCAGCAAAAACGTGTGAAAGAGGAACGAATGTTTGGGCAGATAGTAGAGGAGCTGAGTGCTGTGGAGTTGGGAAAATGTAATTTGAGCGAAGAGAAGGGGCACAGGTCGGAGATGCAGGGTGCATCCACACCTCATGCTCAGGATGACTCACATATGAGTAAATTTATCACACTTCAACAAAAAGTGACAGAGGTCATGGAGCATGGCGTTGACTCAGCTATGGAAAGCAGCTCCCTAGAAAGCAGCTCACCTCCCTACTCTGTGATATCAGTCAGCGAAGTGAAAGAAGCTGGCATGGAGAACCGGGTGCAGATGGACATGGTGGCACAGCTGGTTACCAGTCAAGACATCCTGATCTCAGACACTGAGCATTCACGACTGTTATCTCAGTTTCCAAGTCTTCGCACGACAACGGGAGTGAGCTGGTGTTATCTCAACTACACCAAGCCGAGCTGCTCTCACGGCAACGCCCCTTTTTCCTCCGTGTACACCACCTGGTGTATGAGTTCCCACAACCCGAACCCTCTTGAGCTGAGTACAAGTGCTGCTCTGGCTCTACTGCGGTCCAAACAGAGGGGAGGCAAGGTCATATACACCGTGGCAGCCATGTGTCAGCCTGGCACGGGGAAACTGGTGTCATCCCTCATCCTGTGGAGGCAAACCATGGAACAGGTGAAAAAAATGACCCTATGTCTGCATTGTTTCTAAAGCATATGACTGTCTAAAACATTCAAAAAAGGATTTTGCTAGTACCATTTTAACTTTAAGTAAAGACTTATAATCAAGCTGCACTGGGCAATTTTCGACTTTGGTAGCCTGTCATGTCAGCAAGAGGTAAGTGTTTGAAATGCAGAAAGTTAAAATGAGCTTATTACCCAGAATTTGGCAAACTGCATGCTTCCAATCTTTTGGCAGAAGGTTAAGTCACTATTGGCAAGTTTCTGGAAATCATTTGCCTACTGCTAGTTATGATGTTATAAGCTTTGATTCATCACTTACTCTGCATTTAACGTTTGCTAAAAAACATGTCTTGGCAGTGAAAACGCCAAAAACCAAAATTATATTCAAGTAAATACTGTGTGTCTTGGCAAAGGGATGTTTTTCTCAGTTTCATTGGATTGAGGTGGATAAGACTGATATATAATGACGTGCCTTGCATAGCTTTCAGAAAACCAACACATGAAAACCAATCAGATTTTAGTTATCTGTACTGTTTTCCCCAGCACAAGTAGCAGCAGCATAATTCATGTTTGCAAAACATGTTGTGTAACGCCATGTGTGACATACAATATTGGAAGCATCGCGTTACTTGTCGATACGGCATCCACTTAAAATGGATGTTAACAAACTGTTTGTTCATCTGATTCAGCTGCAGAGGAAACCGGAGCCCAAAGAGGTGGACATCACCTACGGGAAGAAGGTGAAAGACGTCAGCTGCAGAGTGAAAACTGCCAAGGAGGAGTGGAAAGAGAGGGAGGCTTCCACTACCCAAACAGTGCCAACACGCATTAAGATCTTCGAGGGAGGGTCAGTCAAGATATTAGTTATCATAACACTTGTCAGTTCTGCTGACAGCAAATACAGCAGCTATATTAGGATGCTACTGCATACGCTGTCTGTCCGTCTGTGCTGTTTTTACCAATTCAGGACTGTTTTATGTATTTTGTTCATTAGAATATTGTTTCTATCTTTTAGGTATAAATCCAATGAAGACTATGTGTATGTCCGAGGTCGAGGCCGGGGGAAATACATTTGTGAGGAGTGTGGTATTCGCTGTAAGAAGCCGAGCATGCTGAAAAAACACATCAGGACCCACACAGATGTGAGACCGTACATCTGCAGGGTCTGCAACTTTGCTTTTAAAACTAAAGGTGAGCATACTTTTGGCGTATAGACTAGAAGAAAATTTGAATTTCGGCTTCACTGTTGTATGCCTCCACCAACCAGGCAAGTTGTGGTGTATATCCATGTCTGTGCAAAATGTTGTCCCTTCATCATTTTATCCTTTTAGACATCTGTGCGAAATTGTCACTAATTAGCATACGAATTCTTGGGTTATGGCCAAAAGGTATTAAGTCACACTGATCTTGACCTTTGAACACCAAAAACTAATGAGCTCATCCTCCAAATGGGCGTTTTTGAAGAAATTTCATTCAGGTGTTTCTGAGATCAAGATCACAAAAATGGACCGAATGGACGTATGTACAAATGACATAAAGGCCACTGCTGTCACCGGCGTGGAGGCATAAACATATTAACTTTATAGATGATACAAAAGACTCACTCTTTACATTTTTTGTTTAAAACAAATGGAAGTCTATCAGTTTTTATTTAGATTTGAAAATGTTAATATCTGCAAAAAAATACCAAAATGTGTACATATCAGATTTTGGAAAAAATCCCATTTGCAGCAGCAGTTAATGCTATTGTTTTTGCTGCTATTTAGAGTCACTACTGAATGATGCCAAATCAGCTGTCTCCTCATTTTTCTCTTTTTATTTCTGGGAGAATTTTCTAAGCTAGACTCTCTTAAAGCTGATCAGTGTCATCTTATAATAAGAAAAATAACTAAAAAATAAAATCTGGGTTAAAATCTGCTCCTTCAAGAATAAATGCTGATATTTTCAGGGAGAAATGGTAACTTATCGATTATTCAACTAATTGGTCACTTTGGTCTAAGATTTCTTTAGTCAATTACTCATTTTATTTCCAAGAAACTAAGTACATCTCTGGTAAACACAAGATTTAAAGTGGTGCTGCTGTGCGAGTTTGAAAATCATGTGTTAGTCAAAGAATTTCTTTGGTCAAGGACAGCCCTACTTATTAATTTATCTTTTACAGGAAACCTAACTAAACACATGAAGTCAAAGGCACACATGAAGAAATGTCTTGAACTGGGAGTGTCAGTGACGATGGATGACGCAGAGATACAGGAACATGGTAAGATACTGACATATGATATTCATGCACATGCATGAACTATAGCGCCAATTAAACTGATGTTTGTCTTTTATTAAAGTGGACGACAGTCAACAAGAGTCCAAGACAGAGGTGGTGGTCACGACCAAACATCAGTTCTCGGACGCAGAAGACTCTGACGGCATGGACGAAGACGTTGACGAAATCGACGAAGACGATGACGAGGACGATGAATACGAGGGTGACTCCACTCCAAAGTTGCGTTCAAGAAGCACGAGTCCTCAGCCATGCGGAGCTACATCTCTGTCTGTCACAGCCACCGCCGCTATCCACGGCTATTCCCTCACCTCTCTGCCTGGCGCCGACATCCGCCAACAGTCCTCTGGCAGGCGGACGGGATCAGACCATCGACCCGTCCTTGCAACAGAGCAGAGAGAAAAGTCCATGGATGAAGACTCTCTGACTATGTTGTCTCCAGACCAGGCCAACTTCCTATTTGACCCTTACTCTTCCTGTCTGCTCTCTCCTGGCTGGGAGTCTCCCATCAGGGAGCCCTCCCCTTCACGCCTGCGCTACCCATCCCCAAGGCGAGAACTCTCTCCACGAGGTCGCTCCTCTCCCAGATGGGACACCTCCCCGCTGAGGCCTGGCTCGCCCAGCTTCTCACCCATTCAGCACCTCTCTCCGGTCTCAATTGAACGGCCCATGTCTCCTGGAACAGAGCTGGCCGGAAAGCGAGAATCCTCTGTCCGAGGCCGGCAGAGAGTCGTGCTGAGGGCGGTTTCACCACGAAGAGGCTCGCACCAACACAAAGGCAGCGGTGATAAATCCAGACACCAGGCAAAGATGGAGATGGCTCAACAAGGAGCCTTTGAAATGGAGATGGTATGTATCATGAAGTGTCCAACTACACTTCTGCCAAATAGGGTTTTAGATTTGGATGATATTTGGCGTAAAGTTTGGTTTTGGTTTCAGTTTGAAACATTTTTACTATGTTCTTATGAATGGCCACACTTACCTGACTTAAAAATTTCATCCTGTAATTAGGTGTATTTTGATGCACGTGTCTAAGATTAAAACATTCATTCATTTTATTTATTTAAAAAAATCTGCTGATATTCTTATTGTCGACAAATCCAATAAAAAGACCAAAACCAAGAATGAATTGATTATAGCGTGTATATACTGTACATCTTATTCTTCTGTGCATTAGCGCTCCAAAAGCTATTAATTAACATATCAATGAGCCACACTGTCGCACTGGGTGACACGTTCTTTCATTACCGAGACCACACACTGTACTTTAGTTTCAATTCCACATATGTTGGCTTGCTGCTTGTAAATTCCCACTAGAGCACCAAATGTGTACTAATCCGCAGCTGAAAATATTCCCCACCAATACAATATTTATCTCTGGTCGAGTAAAGTTTGCTCAAAACTGTAGGGCCCACTTGTTTTAGGAAGTTTAGCCTTTTTTTTTGGTTGGACTGCAGAGGGCCCTAAAAGGGAAAAGTTTGTCACTAAGTGACTGACTGAGTGATGAAGTTACACGATTGGTCGGCCAAGTGGTGGAGTTTCCTCATTGGCCACTGCCAGAAAAAAGTCCTTTATGCAAATGAGCCTGTCCAGAGCTTGGTCCAACTTGGACCAAACTGTCAAACTAGGCGATCTAGTTCTAAAATGAAACCAGATTCAGAAGTGGCCTGTTTCTCACCTAAAATGTTTTCAGAAGTAGATTTTGGTGGAATAACGGAACGTTTACGAGCAGGCCGCCATGTTGTTCCCTGTTTGAAACAGCGAGCAGAAAACTAGGGACCAATTAGTCGCGTTCAACAATATGTCACCGCTTGACCGGCCAGTTGAGTGGAGCAGTGCGTCCTCTACTGTCCTTGCTGGACCTATCAGGCATGTACTACTGAATTTAACATTACATACATGACCACTGACTACTCATTCATTCACAGACTGACCATACACAGTTCAGCCATATACTCAGTTTTGATCAAGTCTTTAATAAATTGAGAGTACATATTCAGGACTTGAAGAGTTGCATCTTCAGCAGGAAGGATTGATCTTAGAGCTGAGTGCCACAGGCAGGGTACAAAAGTTGTGAAGTAAGACGCGGGCTAATGCATTGTTGGTTTTGGTCTTTTCATTGAATTTGTTGAAAATGACAGAAATACTGAACATCACAAGCCTTATCGTTTAATGGCTTGTGCAGTCATGGTGAATGTATGTGTTCTCCAAGTGCTGTCTGAAGTTTACTTAATGCTGTATTTCTCACATTTCTCCTAACTATGATATTTTTTCACATGAGAAATGATCCTGGCAGCGTTGAAACTGCTCCTAACGCTGCCAATGTGTCGTTTCAGGATCAAAGGAGCAGCTTGGCTTCCAGTCTGCCTGGTGCTGCCAGTTCTCATCACCAGAACATCCTCAGCCACCTCCCTCTTCACTCCCAGCAGCAGGCCCACAGTTTGCTCCCCGTCGTTCCTGTCGGAGGGCTCCAGATGTTACACTCCCCGCCTTCCTCCAGCACTGATGTCACCCCCTCCTCGGCGCCGAGCCCCCAGAGCAGCGAGGGCCAGCGTTGCAGCAGCAGGGAAGGATCTGTCCACGGGCCCGAGTCTGGAGGAGAGGACATCAGAGGCCAGAACCAGCTGTCCTCCCATGAGGCTGCTCAGGAGAAAAGCGTCGACCCCGGCATCAGGGACAGCAGACAGGAGGAGAACGTCCAGACCTGCTTGAAAGCCATCGCCTCGTTGAAGATTACCACAGAGGACCCTCATTGAAACCCCCTTTTTCTGTCTCCTTGATTTAACCCAGGAACAGACGCCCCCTCCTGCTTCACCTTGTCGTCCTCGGCCCTTTAGGCACATAACCTCATCTTTATCCAATTAGAGGCAATATAATAACACTTCCTCGGGTCTTGCACATACTCCAGACAGCAAAGTGAAGAAGAAACCAACCCTGTCTGATGTGCTCTTCTCTTCAGAGACTCTTTGAAATGATTGGATGAGCAGCAGGATGCCATGCAAGGTGGAGAATCATTATTGGGTGCAGGTGCAATATGGAAAGATATTATGCTAATATGCCTTTGTTTGACATAGTAGTTTGCGTACAATTGCACATAAATTATATTTATGGATTCTGTACAAATGTCCTTAACATATACTCCTTCTTAGATGCATACAAACAGTGTATTTTACTGTATGTGTACTTTGAAAATAGACTGTTGTTTAATGTAATCATATCAAGGTGTGCAGTAGTGCAGTAAATAAAGACTATTTATAAGGGGAAAAGTATGTGTGTTATGAAACAGTCTGACCAAATTTTAAGTAGATGCTTCTTGTGCAGTTTGGTGCTTCTAATCAAGCGGCAAGGGTCTGTGCCTTTATTTTGCTTTTCCATCATTTTGTTATGAGAAGTTTGTTGTGGAATAAGGAAAATCGTCGAGGTATTGAGAAGAGTCGGCACCGTCAGAGAGTTCGCTCAAAGAAAAGCTTTTTCTTTCTTGTTCCGTCAGTTCTGCCGACAGACGGATGCAGCTTGATTTATGTGAAACAATCTTAAAAAAAAAAATGTTTCTTATGTTGCATTTTTCTAAATGTTGTGGTTTTTATCTTGGTAAAATGCATGGGATTTGCTATTGCACAAAATAGAGGAAGTTAATACTGTATGTAATAATGAATACTGTAAGATGTATTTATATATTAGAACGTGAGCACTTATTGATACTGGTAAATATTTGACTACTATTTATATGGTATATCTGTACTTATGCAGCAGTGATGCAGTTATGCAGTGAGCCATGCTGGCATTGCTTTTGATCTCATGTATTTGCTTTGATTAAACAGCGTTTTTCTCTCTTTCTCTCTCTTATACAGATGACCATAAGCATTTTATGAGTTTTGACGATGCACTTTCATCCTTTCATCTCTGATGTTTAGCTGACGTGGTCAGTGAAAATAAGGGAGTAAAATATGTTATGTTCTCTTGTGGTGTTTTGAAACATTCCAGTTGTTTTTTTTTTCACATTTCTCATTTTGGGAAACATGTTGCACACAAATTCAAGGGGCTATGATGATCAGTCAATAGTATGTTTTCTTGCATTTCAAGTGTAACTGGATAAATCAATATCACTTTACTGTAAGTAATACTAAAGTAATGATGTTAACAGCGTGAGTTGGTTGACTATTACTGTGCTTCAGCTCAAAATGTAAGTAATCATTCACCAAATGCATTACTTCTTCTCTGTACATATACGTGTATTTTTATGATTTAAACTATTTTTGCAGGGTTGAATTCTGAAAACTTTTTATGTGGACTGTTTACATCTCTTTAAGAGGTAAAAAGTCTGCAGTTGACGTAACGGCGGTTTAATGAGGGCGAAAATAGCACAGTGTTGATCGTTAACACCGTGTCTCATCTTTTAAAAAAAAAAAAAAAAAGGTGTATTCACATCTTCAAGTGGTTATGTTACCAGTTTGAGATTTAAAAATCAGAAAACACTTTGTTCACTCATGTTTACATAAAAGAATTTAAAAAAGGTGCACTGCTTTAATTTTGTTTCCCTTTTCTGAAGATGTATGTAGCTTTGATTTAATGTGATTTTATTTTTCGTGATTCAACGGTGCAGAACGCTCATAACATGTGAAGGGACAGTGAAGCCTTCTATTTGCTTTGGCATACAGTATGTATTCAGATTGTGTTTGTGTTTTGTTTTAATTGTGTATTCATATTTACTGAACTGCTTTGTGCCTCTCATGTCTATGAAATTCCCTGTAAAACACACAGAGGACAAATCATTTTACCTCTCAGCTAAGATCTTTTGAGGAAAAAAAAAAAAGCCTCAGTAGCCAATCCGTTGTTTAGCTATTTGCATCAAAACTGGTTAGTCAGGACGGAGTGCCTCTTTTATGCTATGGGGACTTTATTGTTTGGTGCTCTACTTTTTCAGATTAAATTCAAAATTGTTTTAAAAGAATATACTTCTAACCCAAGGATGTGTGTTGCAGCTTATTTCTTCTTCTTTTTTTAAATCATTTAAAATATCTCCCATACCTTTCCTCCTGTTTAAACTAGAGCACACAAGGAATCAGATGAAATCATTCACATTTTATCTCGAGGCGTAGGAGTGTGGAAGAAAAAAAAAAACATCTCCTGAGTGAAAAATTGGGACAGACTCCTAGCAGTGACATCCTCTGGTGAAAAATGATTACTGCAGTCATAACATGGAACAAGAGAAATAAATGAATGCTTCCAAAAATAGTTCTCACCTTGTGGATAATATTCAACCACTTTCAGGTTGCGTCAAATTCAGCAAAACACGGTGAATCAGCAGCAGATACGGTGCATGCACTGCACTCGACTGCATGTGTGAAGCATATATATATACGTGAGGAAATGACTGTGATATTAGAGTGCATTATGGCTCTTCTCTGGGTTTGGGAGGAGGTCTGTGCTAATTCTGGCCAATCGGTGAGACAGTTCATTTTTCCCCCTCTCCTGCACAGTGACTATGCCTGTCAGGCCCATTTGTTAGAATAATTATATGGCTGTTAACAGCATTGCAGCTTAAAATAAAGTTGCGATGGTTTAAAGCAGCAGAGGCATAAAATGGCTGCTGGAGAAAACCTTTAAATGATGATTTTGATGGTATCCATGCACACAGCGACTGTACGTCAATCCCAGCTTGGATTGCAATCAGAGGACTTTGTAAGTGGGGTGTCCTGGACAGAGACAGAGACATTCGTTACCTCTGTCCTCCCTCTCTCTGCTCAGGGTGAGCTCTGCTCCTCTGGTTTATTTTGAGGTGGTCTTATCACAGCTGTTGTATCAGCGGTGGCAGCCTGTCCCAAGCCCCTCGACACTCTTCCTTTTCCCTCTCTGGCCCTTGCTCCTGGTAAGACCCTGTTTGCTCGCTACCCTTCTTCTTCAGGGACATTTACACTTAAAATCGCATAAAAACAACCTTAAATTCTGTGCTTGAGGTGATTTTCAAACCTCTCCTTAATCTTAAGGGTACTAATAATTGTTTGAATTTGATGCTTTCTGAAGCTTTGCTAAAAGGAGACTTGTCTGTGTCATTTGCTAACACAAGAGAAAGAGATTCATTTTGTTTAAGCACATTTTTTTACTTAATATTTGTTCAAATTCTCTGAGTGTGCACCACCACTATTATTTCTCTGGACTGTGAAAAAAATCAGTTTATTTCAGGCTGAATGTTCATTTGGTTATCTGCCTCCTTTAAAAACACAGAATGTAGATGAGGTCACTTATGTAATACAGATATTTTTCATAGTTGGAAAACGCAGCTTTCGTACGCACAACCACTGACACTGACATCAATAAGAGTGGATTGGAAATAAATAAATAACTTGCCCATATTAAGAAGTTCCTAAAATAGCCTGTGGGGTCTGGAACAGGTGCCATGTGCTCTGCTTGTGAAAGCAGTGTGAAGGCTGCACTAATTTTATGCACGTAAACAGGCTCTGGCTGTGAGCCTGTAAGACAGGCACAATCACTGTGGTACAATAGGAAGCTCTGCGATCGCTTTAATTGACTGGAGTTGAATCTTTTTTTAATCAAAACAAGCAACATTTTCTTAAATTTGTCCGTCTTAAAAAAGTAAACCATAATATGCTGTCAAGACCAAGAAAATACTGAGTTTTTTCCTCACTAAGCACAGAATCTACATCTGTTTTTATGTGCCTTGCTTTCGATTTTATTATCTCTCAAATATTAAAGGTGCTAAATGCAAGACTAGGATCATTTTTATTGCTTCCACAAGGCTCTCAACATGGCTACAGCTGAGTCAGCAGCTCACAGCTAACAGCACTAACAGTACAAACAACGGGCACACTGCTGACAGAGATAACAGTGTTAACCTTGGGGGGGACCGGAGGGTGGGCGCTACACTTCTGCAACAGTGCCTTTCGTCGGTGCTATCAGCTGTAACCGCTGCATGAGACACGTGCGGAGCGGCAGCTGTGAAGCTAGCCAGTGGCGCACGCTCACATGCACAAACATGCATTAAAAGCATGCACGGTCAAATATGTAAGAAAAGCAAGGAGAAGCTTGGATTACAACACACACAGATGCTATATACCTGGTGCCTTCAAATCAAACTTAAGAGCTTGTGTACGCAGTATGCTTGGGGTTCAAGTGCTTAAGTCGTGGGAACACCGCTGCTAAAGTAATGGCAAAATTAATGTTCCTGTTGGTGTCTAGAAGCTACAGAGGCTAACAATTTAGCAAGCTAGCAAGTGGGTGACATAATGAAGGAAATGCAAAGACATAATGACAGAGGAGAAAGATGAGGTCATTGAGAATATCAAACTTTTTCTCAGACATACAAAATTACAAAGAAAAACATCACTAAAATGAAAATATATTAACTTATGCTCCGAAAAATGAACTTCCATGCCCTCCGCCATTTATTTCTGACATCAACATATGTGTCACAACTTGTGAACTCTGAGCTTTCGGAAGCTTTCCATTTACATTACATTACAACACAATCCCATTTAAAGACACCACAATGCTCTGGATATCATACAGTTTTTACTTTAATAATCTGCTGATTATTTTCTCACTTAATTGTTTGGTCTGTTAGAAAATAATGAAAAACACAATCCCACAGTCCAATGTCTTCAACTGACCCGATATGTCCAGCCAAAGATATTCAGTTTGCTGACATATACCTTGAAGAAAAGAAGTAAATTCCTCCCATTTGATGAGCTGGAACCAACAAATATTGTTATCTGCTTGAAATATGATTAAAACGAATAATTGATAGTCAAAATAGCTACCAATTAATTGTCTTCTGACTAACTGATTAATCTCTGCAGCGCTAATCTGCAAAATCAGATGGACGGTTTATCAGTTTGGATTTTTTGGTCTTCTTTACAGTTACAGTAGGAAAAGCACAGGCATAAATCATAAAATGAATGATTTAGTTTCACGGTCCTGGTATTGTGTAACACTTAAATAGAACAGAACCATTGTTAGTGTTATTAGTAACACCTGTTTTTCCTGTTATGAGAAGTCAAAATGTCTGCTATGAAAAAGGCCTACTGCAAAACATTTTCATACAGCCCGAAATGAGCAAGTAACCAAGACGCATGAGCAAACACTGATTTGATAGACACTGGTTGGTCAGACGTGGTCGTATTCATAACTGTTTCCCTCTCATAGTAGCTCAGAATAATGGAGGCTTGTCCTACACCCACGGGTCCCGAGGCGTCGCTAGCCGAGGGTCGGCACATTGACCTGACAGAGGACCTGGCCCAGCAGCTGGAGGACATCATTAGCACCTACCAGGCTGACGAGATTCCCGCTGAGCCAGAGGACACCGAGGAGGTCACGGCCGTCAAAGAGGCAGACACCCGCAAGGACCAGAAACTGGAGAAGAAGATGCTCAAAAACCTAGGTGGTTTTGTTTTTTCTTTTAAATCAAAATGTTTTATTGATTTTAGCTGAGGTGGGTTTCATTCAGCTCAGTCAGCATGTTGCACTGAAACTGATAGGTGTGTAAGTAGAGCTGTAATGCGTGTAAGTGCATCCATCTGTGACAGACGAGCAGGTAAAATAGTATTTCCTCATGCCTTTTATAGCTGGCGACAGACATCTGGCAATGCTGTATTCCAAAATAATTTTGGTGTATTTTTATGACAAATAACTAGATTTACATATCAGTTGGTGATGAATCTGATTCACCTCATACCCTTGGGTAATCAGATTCAATGTGGCTGTTCAGGGAAGGAAGCCATGCTGCTGATGCAAAGTTTGAACAAACTCCACACTCCAGAGCAGAAACTGGAAGCCATCATCAAGAAGCATGCTGAGCTGGTGAGTGGATGATTATAGAAAACTGGGAAGAGAGAACATATAAGTGGTATCTTCACCCCTGTGTGCGTGTGGTGGATTTTTCTGGGTATTTCTGTAGTTGGAGGAGCATCGCAGCGACCAGAAGCAGCTGAAGGTGCTGCAGAAGAAGCTGCTCCAGGTGATGAAGGAGAAGGACCAGCTGCAGAGCGAGCACAGCCGGGCCGTGCTGGCTCGCAGCAAACTGGAGGGGCTCTGCCGAGAGCTGCAGAGGCACAACAAGACCTTAAAGGTACTTCAGCTTCTGTCACTCCTGCTCTTCATGTAGTAGCGGAAGTATCATTCAAAGTCCTACAGTACTGTGATGTGTTTCGGATGGAAAATTTGAGCGGCAATCGCATTTGATTGGACCACTTAAAAGAGGGCTGGCTTAGCATGTAGCATGTAGCATGTAGCATGTAGCGTGATGCGGCGCTACAGCACACACACACCTTCCTTGTCATTAAAGGCTGCACACTGATTGATGGATGATAAGATATTATTGGTTGAAACTGGTTGGTAGTAGCTTACATAACACATCATATTTTGTTTAATAAGAAGAAAAGATGATGGGATTTTCATATAAAAATACAAAGAATTTTTCTGCATTTATTGTTAAATAGGTGTACAATAAGACCTAAATGATCTGAAACGGTTAAAGAGCCATTTTTCATTTCATCTTGACCAAGAATAACTTAACAGCAAAAATCTCTTCCAAGCATGCTATCTACTCTGAGCTACTGAAATTGCCATTTGTTGTTAGTTGATTTTCAGGGCCGGGTGTTGTAACCATATGTTGTGCTCTACAGGAGGTGACATCAGCTGGCACCAAAGATCAACCATTATGTCAAAGTTCAGGATTTGACCTCTTGAACACATGCTGTGAAGCCAAATGTTGTTTTTCGTGGAGATCCTACAGTTTTACAAAGATATTGAATAAAGCTAATACAAATGATATCATTCACAAGACATCTACATCTTGTATATTTATGCTAGGGAGCAGATATTTCACTCTAAGCTGTACCCATGATGTGTTTATGTGACTTAGAACAAACTGAAAATTCAGCTCTATATGATACCATCATACAATGTGGAAAAAAATGTAAAGGGATATAAAGAAAAAATTAATGGTAAAATCATAAGAGGTTAAAAGGAGGTTCCCATCTTGATCAATTTATAATGCTTAGAAGTTTTAGGTGCTCTGCATTACGCTCTGTTTATTACAAATGGAAACGCCCACTCAGCCGTTGCAGAAAGCAGTGACGCTACCAAAGTAAGCTAATTGAAGCTAGTTATGAGTTATTATAAGCTATGAATCATGTGAATGCTATCACTAGCTGAGTTAAAGTCTGGAAATAGCTGAAAGGGTTGGATCAAATTTTTTGAAGTGGGGTTGTACAGAGTGTAAACTTGCTGTATTCCCACGTTCTGTGAGGTAAAACTACTGTTTTTGTGAGTCTGGTGACTCTAGAAGGGAGCTACATAATGGCTTCAGTTCCCCATCAAAAAGGGCTGTCTGATGGTGAGGTAAAACAGCTGTGGAGAGGAGCAACAGAAAATGTATTTCAGCCACCTGAAAAAATCTATATCAGTGCACAAGCGTACACTATATTTTGAATATTTTCACTGCTTTACCTTGCTGTCAGACAGCTCTTTCTGACGGGGAACTGAAGCCATTTATCACAGTCTTCAAAGCCATAAGAACAGTCACAAAATCAGTCATTTTATCTCAAGGAGATAACACAGGAACTGCTGATCTACTGCAGCACTGATCAGTTAGCGAGTTTGTTACTGTGTGGCTTTCAAATCAAAACTAGCGTGGCGTTCACAGCAGTACGTTGCTTTGCTTCTGTGCTGGTACTCCTGTCTGTTTCTCCAAACTGGGAGCCAGCGGATCACCATCTAAGTTACTGTATGTAACGTTAATACACTGACTATAAGGATTTATATATACACCATCATGCAGAAACCTACATCAGGTCATGTGGGAGAAAGTTTTTAGAAGGGTTTGGGAATATAGCATCTTGATGCTAAAAAACACTTTGACCAAAATTTGAATATTCGGTTTTGAACACGAGAACACGACTGGGAAGCTACTGAAAGCATCATCTTGGTTGTTGTTTCTATTTTTATAGACCATATACCAATAATAGATAAAATAATCAGCAGATTAATCAATAATGAAAAACACCTAGGAAGTATATGAAACCACAGGACAAGCTAAAAATGCCCCTAGCTCCATGTCACTGTACTAACTGCAAATATATCCTATACAACGTTGTTCTGAGTTTAAATATCCATCACTGAAATTCAGGAAGAGACCCTGCAGAGGTGCAGAGAGGACGACCTGAAGAGGAAAGAGATCACCACCCACTTCCAGGGGACGCTGAGCGAGATTCAGGCCCAAATCGAGGAACACAGCAGCCGCAACACCAAGCTGTGCCAGGAGAACAGCGATCTGGCAGAGAAACTGAAGGGGCTCATTTCACAGTACGACCAGCGAGAGGCGGTATGTATCCTGACACATACTGAGCACAAACGGCTTCAAAACGGAGGCACACGAAGTTTGATCTACATGCAAACTGTGCTGATCTAAAACCTCACACACCTGGGCCTCTGTGTCAGTTTCAAACACATGAATTATTTCCACATTTCACAGGTCTTACATTTATTAGTTTCAGTATTTTTTTGGTTTTATGTAGCCAAAGGAGCAAGAAATGAAACAGCTTTCTGTCATAAATCCACCTGACTATCTTCCAGAACCTGGAAAAGGTCTTCAAACACAGAGACCTCAAAGAAAAGCTGCTGGAAACCAAACTCACACAGGCCAACATGATACTGAAGGAGTCAGAAGAGAAGCACAAGCTGGAAAAAGAGCTGGTATGTTTTGTATATCGTATTTGTCAAGCGCTCCATGGACTTTTAATAACATATTTTAAATTCTAATCCCCCCAATGCTCATTTTCATCGGCCATTTTAATTTTCCACAGCTGCTAAAACAGGCAGCAGAGAATAAAATGAAACTGAAGGTCATGAAGGAGCAGGAGATCGATATGAAGGTCCAGGTACAGTAACCGAGAATGATGAGCAAACTGACTTGTTTTTCTACCACAACAGAGGCACGTATAATGTTTTTCTCACCACTTCTCTTCAGCTCGATATGTACTCCAAGAAGTTTGATGAATTCCAGGGCACGGTATCAAAGAGTAACAGTGTCTACAGCGGCTTCAAACAGGACATGGACAAAGTAAGAACTGAATATTTGAAGTTGGCTTCATGATATTGGTTATATTGTTTAGTTTATCTGGGAATAAAAACAGGAATAAAAGAAAAAAAAAAAATCCCATGAGATTTATGCTAACACTGACAAACTATAATCCTACACTCTATTGTGGCAGCTATTTTTAACAGTGGCTTTGATTGTGCACTGTGTAATGTGACGTTTTTTGTGGTGTAGATGACCAAGAAAATGAAAAAGCTGGATAAAGAGTGCCAGTCATGGAAGACTCGCTTTGATGGCTGCAACAAGAGCCTCCTTGACATGGTGGCAGATGTAAGACACATTTTTCTTCACTCATTTATAGCTCAATACAAGGATTTATTTGGTATCTTTTTACTAGAAGAGACAAAGATTTCCCTACTTTTACAACTAGAGATGCTCCATACTATTTTTTCCTTCCAGAGTACCAATCCAATACCAGTAACACTGTAATAATGACTGACCAACAGACTGCCATCATTCCTAGAGTCACGCTGCTCACATGGCTAAACACATACACTTCTACTAGCCCACTATATAACAAGCTGTTCTGTAGCTGCTAGACTTTGACCATCCACATTCAGCAGCTGTTAACCCGCCATTCTGCATAGAGATTTGTATGATGTAATTCATGTTAAGATGAATAAAAATGCGTTAGATCTCACCATTTCAGCTGGTCCTCCCTTGACAATAGATTTGATATAAATCCCAAGGTTTCCTTGCCCTGCTCCCTGTGGCAAAATAAGAGAGGACACTCATTAGATGAGACTAAGGCTGTCAAAGTTAATGTGATAATAACGCATTAATGAAAATTTGTTTTAGCACCACTCATTTCTTTAACGCATTAAATGCATAATCAGTCTTTCAGAGGTTGTGGTGAGCTCAGTTAGGGCATCACTAATAACACTTATGATAAATCTTATATAACCGGCATGGCCATTTTCAAAGGCATCCTTTGACCTCTGACCTCTCAATGTGTGAATGAAAATAGGTTCTCTGGGTACCCACCAGTCTCCCCTTTACAGACATGCCCACTTTATGATAATCAGTCTGTTTGGATCAAGCCATAGTCAAGTCAGCACACTGACAGCTGTTGTTGCCTGTTGGGCTGCAGTTTGCCATGTTATGATCTGAGCATATTTTTTATGCTAAATGTAGTATATGAAACTGATGAAAGGGTATCTGGACAATATTTGTCATTGTTTTATGTTGTTAATTGATTTCCAGTAACACACATTTGCATGCAAATTGCATATTTGCTCACTCCCATGCTGATAACAGTATTAAATACTTGAGAAATCTCTCTCTCTCTCTCTCTCTCTCTCTCTTATATATATATATATATATATATATATATATATATATATATATATATATATATATATATATATATATATATATATATATATATATAAAATAACAATTATTATTAGTTAACAGCTGTTTAGTACTGATCATATATGGATGTGATATGATTACTTTGTTGTATAGCCTGGCTCAGGTGCTGTTCACTGTCGTTATGTGACAAACTGCCTGCAATCATTTATTCTTTACTGCTCTAAAAGAGTAGTTGCCAGTGGCAGCCATGATACATCCAGGGCGAGAGCACAGTGAAGGCTGCTCTTTTGGAGTGGCAATTGAGAATCAATTTCTGGTAAAACAGGTTGATATTTTTCTGGGGTAATAAATTATGGTATCAGATCGGTGCATAGACTGGCGTACTTGCAGATACCCAATCCCCAATTATGGGCAGTGGCGGACGCAGTTTCATAAGTGGTATCGGTATTGGAACAGCTCTACTTACCACTGTTTTGCATGCATTTTAATGCTTTACAGAAAGCAATCAAGGAAAAGGAGTTTGAGCTCATCACCATCAAGAACCAGAAGCTTGAGAATCTGTGCAGGGCTTTGCAAGAGGAGAGGAAAAGTCTTTATGAGAAGGTGCAGGGAGTTGGAAGTCAGCCAGACATCAACACTACTGAACCAACAGAGAAGAAGAGCCCTGAGGAGCTGGAGACCCCTGAAGTCCCTAAAGATGACAACCCCATCCAGAGTGGTGCAGCTTCTGCCTCAGCCTCTGCTGCCCCCACCGGGACACCAGCACCCGAAACCCCACTGACCAAGGAACTGGCTAAACTGAAGGCCGAGCAGAGCCGCCTGAAGGAGATAGTTAGCTCTTTCACAATCTCTCATGTTATACCCACAGAAACAGACATTAGCCAATCACAAGGACACTCTGAGGAGAAGCCAGAGGAGAACCACATAGAGGAGAGCGACGGCATACATCTCCAGGAAGTCGAGGACGCTGGTTGCCAAGAACAGAGAGATCTGGAAATGGAGTCGGTTGATTAATGCTGCAACTAATGTGGAAAAGAAATCTGGCTCATGTAAGATTCACAGCAATAAAAAGAAAAATGCTGGCTTTGTGTTCAGTGTCTGATCCTGATATGTCAAAGATTTAAGACAAGGTTCATTTTAATAGCTGCAACAGACCATCTACAGCCAAGCAGTTTCATATCTTTTGTAACACACAGATCAAAACGTAAAGAAAGTTTTGACTCACTTCCAGATTGTTATGATTGACTATCAATACAAAAGAGGAAAAACTGTTAGAAAATATGTTTTTTGTTTTTTTTTTATAAAAAAGTCAAAAAGGTACAAGACTGTAAGACATAATGTAATAATTTAACCACAACCAGAGGAAGGATATGCGACAGCACAGCATCATCTAGCTATGTGACAAAGATCTGTGTTATATGCTTAAATACAGTCCAGGCTCCTGGACTTATACGAGTAGTCGACTGTCTGGCCGACAGCCGGCGCTCATGTCCGATGGCAGTGATCTCGCCACTCGTCACTCAAAATGAGTCATACAGTCCAGGGAGCGAACGGACAAACAAATTTCCTCGTGTTCGCTGCTGTGTCAGCCATGGTCGAGCAACAGCGTACACGACCACGAAACCCTGCTCAATGAGATTCCTCGGTCACTCTTTGGATCTGGCAATTCACACAAGTCACCAAAATTGATCAGGAAAAAAGCGTCACTCGCCGAAAACTGAACCGTTTGCATCCCTGTATGACTCCGAGAGTGCATTTCAGCAAGAGACATCCAATCAGAGCCTCAAAAATTTGTTCAATTTTGAGATAATTCAGACACTACGCTGTGTTTTGTTCACAAATAAACAACAAAGAATTTTGAAAGTCGTACATCTGCCTTGACTCCTTCCCCAGAGAAACCGGCCGAGGCTCATGGATATGGTAAATGGCAAATGGACTTGTATTCAAAGTGCTTTACAGTACATGTCAACATTCACCCATTCACACATATTCACGGCAGAGGCTGCCATACATGGTGCCAATCTGCCCATCAGGATCTAATCTAAATACTCATTCACACACAGATGGTGCAGCCTTTGGGAGCAATTTGGGGTCAAGTATCTTGCTCAATGACACTTTGCCATGTTGAAACGCTGACCTTCTGATTGGTGGGCGACCTGCTTTGCCTCTGAGCCACAGCCACCCTTGTTGTAGTATTTAGAGCCACCCAACACGACAAGCGAATTTCCTAGAATACTGTTTCTATGTTAAATAACATTGAGAATATCTTTAAAGAAAACTTTGAATAGAGAATATGGTGGAACTTTGTACCTCTATTCACAATTCTGGTTGAGGCTGAGGTTATTTTACCATACGTGAAAACACCTCTGCATTTTCACAGTTTGTGACGATAAAAGAAGCTAGAGGACATTTAGGGGCATTTTAGCAATTTAGTATTACATTTGCAAAAAGATGGGGAGAAGACTTTTAAAAAAGAAGTCAAAATTAATGCAAACAGGCTGGATCCTACACTCCTACATTTCCCACAACACATCCAAATCGCTTCTTCTTGTTACGGAGCCTTCAAATGGGGTCATGTTTACTATGTTTACAAGTTGGGCCCATATGAACGCCCCCCTCATGTCGTATTCACGACCTTGTAAGTTGAAAGTTTCTGAAAGCTCCATGTTCATGATTTGTGACATGTTTGTCAACGTTGTGAGAAATGGTGGAGCCCATGGAAGTTTATTTATCGGTACATAATAAGTTAATATTGTACTGTATTTGTAATTTTAGTCATATATTGTTTTTCTTGATAATTTTATAATATGTCTGAGGAAAATGTTGATATTCCCACCGACCTCATCTTTCTCCTGTCATTATGTCTTTGCGTTTCCTATATTATGTTACCCACTTAGCCTCTGTGGCTTCTAGACTCACACAGTGACGTTAATATTACTGTTGCTTAGCAGCGGTGTTCTTCACAACTTCACATGTTGTGAACACAACTTCCAGTCTTGTAAACATGGTAAACAACCTCATTTGAAGGCACCATTTCTTTCTTAAACCTCGCAAAGCTCCTTCCAGAGCCACAAAAGACATTATACAAGCATTCTCACAAGCAGTACAAACTGATCTGCACGTGTAAAATCAGTGGAGTGCCCCTTTAAAATGAGCTCAAACTGAAAATTGTTTGTTTCCTCATCTAGCCAAACTGGACTTGGAGAGAAAGCAGAGATCGTTTCACTCTGATAAGAAGCTGCTTATCTTGTGAAACTATTACAGAACAAACAAAGAAAATGGCTGAAAGCACAGACAAGGCTGCAGTGAAAGCTCTCACAGCTTTTGTTGAAAAAGGAAAAGCTCTGCTGGACCTGGCCGAAAAGGAGAGCGGGGAAGGTAGGCAGCATTTTCTGTGGACGGACAAGTGCACGTAAAAATAGACAAGCAGACAGCGTGTTCTGCAGTTGGCAGGCGATTTATGGTTGGACCATGGGTGGCGGGGGACTAGGAGGCCTGCCAATCATTAGACGTAAAGAATGAACCCAAACAAAAATTAACTTCATTTACTTTATCTCACACAGGCTCTCTCCTGGAATTCATCAGGCAGAAAATCCGTATAGAGCAGAGACAGTCACTGCTGGGTCTGATTGAAGCTGGGGCAGCTTTGTACAGAAGGTTATGAGCCATACACACAATTTATGAACAGACTATAAAACATAACTTCTAATAAAATAAAAAAGGAAATAGAGCTTCACTAGAGCAGCACAGATTCAGCCTCGACATGCACAGATGAGGTGTTTACTTCTACCTTTGTTCTGATTTTCTAGTTTGTCTGTTAAGAGGAAAAAGGATGCAGAGGATCTCTGGAGAAAAAACAATGAGTAAGAGCAATTAATCAATTACAGATAATTATCCTGCAAAAATTTTGATGATCAAGTTATTGTTTTCAAACAGATACCAAAATGTTCCCAAGTTCTACCTTTTTAACTGTGATAATTTGATGTTGTCTTATGTGATAATAAATAACTAATTTGTTTTTTGGCAATTTCTGGCATTACATAGACCAAATGACTAATCAAATAAATGAAAAACAATCAGCAGATTCATCAGTAATGAAAATAATCATTGATTGCAGCCCAAGTAAGAGCAAAAAATATCAAGGTTGTCAATTGATTAAAATATTCAATCGCGTGATTAGCCACACATTTTTCATCTGTTCATAATGTACCTTAAAGGGAGATCTGTCAAGTATTTAATACTCTTATCAACTTAGGAGTGGGCAAATATGCTGCTTTATGCGAAAAAGTATATATTTATTATTGGAAATCAACTAACAACACAAAACAATGACAAATTTTGTCCAGGAACCCTCACAGGTACTGCATTTACCGTATTTTTCGCACTATAATGCGCACTTAAAATCGCCCAACTGTTTAACTCAGACACTGACGATAAAGGATGAACTAATGAAAATAATCATTGATTGGAGCCCTAGTGAGAGCAAAAATAAAAATATTTTCTTCTTAATGAAGCAAGTCCCTTTCCTCTCTGAGCATTTGCACCCAAAATGAAAATTCTTAGCACACGTGAGGAAATGACAAATGTTGAAATATACGGTGTGTGATCAATTAGTCATCAAACATTCACAGCTTGTCTTTCAAATATATTTCCATATATTTTACTGTATATAGAGGATCTAGACTCATAGTGAGGCCACCAAACCTGCTGTTACCGACACCCTGGCATTGTAAAAATCTGCTCATTGTGCAACAATAAACATGTTTGTTGTGTGACTTCTCCAGCTGTGCTGCTTTACAGGATGCTGTGCAGGGCTTTCAGCAACTAGAAGTGGGTAACTGACGTAACAAATACTTTCAAAAATATTCTCATCAGGACATTTAGTTTTTACTGACTGTGGCCGATACAACACAGGTGCAATGGGATGCCTTTCTGCAGCGTCTGGATGATGAGTTACAACTGAGTGCTGAAATACTGGACAGGGACTATCAGTCAAAATGTATTTCACCAGATACATCTCTCATCGATGCCAGAACAGGAGAGTACGTTTGATTCACTGATTGAAATTAAACTAAACACTGCAAGTTAAAAGTGACATCATCTGCCAGATGCATTTAAGTATTTTCTGTGTGTTTTGCAGAACAGTAATATTAGGGAAATATCTTGGGAAAGGTAAAAAGACCCTGCTGGTGTTAATCCGTCAGTTCTCCTGTCTACTCTGCCGTCTCCACCTTAAAGATCTGGAGAAGAATCAGGTAAACACGAAGTACTGGAAAGTTCAGGTTCACTACAGTCACCTGTTTAGACAGCAAAAGCCAACCGCAAAATTCAGCATCATAACATTTAAGGCATCATCATGTCTCTGTCAGTGAGTATACTTGAAAGGAATCATTACAAAATATCTTATGAAAATAAGATAAAATAAATACATGCTACTTTGCACAGGAAGCAGTTATTTTCAATATAAAGGGATAGGTTGGGTTTTGAAGTGGGGTTGTATGTACTTATCTATAGTCAGTGTATTATCTACAGTCAATGATGGTTTGGGGGCGTGCCAACCAGAAAGAGTCAAGTCAAGTCAGTTTTATTTGTATATACCAAAATCACAAATCACAACTTGGCCTCAGGGGGCTTCATCTGTACAGGATACGACACCCTCTGTCCTTGACAGTGCAGCAGCAGATACCACACAGAATAAAAGCAATGCATTGCTGTGGACGGGGACAGCAGCAAAACATGTTTTAGCCACCTAAAAAAATCAATATCAGTTTAAGTGTACATAATATTTAGTATATTTCGCAACTTTATTTTGCCATCAGACAGCCCGATGGGGAATATAAAGCCGTTCTATATCCATCTATGCTCTCACCAAAGCCACCAGACTCAGTAATTTTATCTCACAGAACACAGGAGTTGCTGGTCTAACACCGCCTCAATTGAGTGAGTTTGTTTGATGGTAAGGTAAACCGGCGAAAATATTTTGAATATAGAGTTCACTTAAACTGATATTAATTTTTTTAGGTGAGCCTTTCTTTTAGGTGACTAAAATGCATTTTGTTGCCAGGTCCATCCACAGCAGTACATTGCTTCGGGTCAGTAACTCCTGTCTGCTTCTCTAAACTGGGATCATGTTGTCCACTGTCTACTGTAGATAATACACTGACTATGGATAAATACCTCATATAGCCCCACTTCACAAACACTCAAACTGTCCCTTTAAATATGACAATGAAAACATGAATGTTTTTTAAATGAACGTAAAACTCTTCAATCCAGGCATTGTCCCATTGTAATTTGGGAAAACGTTGGCAAATTGTGGAAGTTGTTGGAATAAAATATCTGGTCATTTTCTACACCAATTATGTGGACATACAGGGCGTGTACATAGGCGACCTAACTACCTTTTTTACATGCACATCTTCGTCTGTTCTTCTACCGTCTTGAGTACAGAGATTTAAAACATGATCATGGGAACATACTTGCATTATGTAGCTGGCCTCATCTTATTACTCTGCTTCCTATTTGGTTTATTTTCTGTTCCTTTTCTACTTTATTATAAACAAAAAGTTCATTATTGTAATACTGATTTAATATGCATTTGGAGCTCTCCCTTCTGGTTATAGGATTGGGAATTTAAGCTGTTCTGTTGTGTACTTCTCATAATCAGAGAGCAAAACCTGGAAAGCGTCCAGTCACATTCTTGTCAAAAAGACTGTTAATTAATCCACAGGTTAACTACAGTCGGACGACCCCTCAGTCTCTAAAATAAACTTTCAACTGTTTGCAAAAAACTAGTGTAAATTAAGACTTCAATATTTGAAGTCTGCCTTTGGATGTTGTAATTTTCCTTTAAAACCTTGTATGTTCTCTCCCAGGTATGACCATTTAAGTTGTAGGATCTATTATCCTTTTACTCAGGTTTTAAATACAATCTGTCATATATAACATTTAATGTTGACTCTGTATACAATGTTATTTTTCAGAAGTCCCTGGATGCTCACTCAGTTGAAGTGGTGGTGGTTTCATTTGGCTGTCAAGAGGGAGCTTCACACTGGCTGCAGCAGACTGGCTCTCAGTACGACATGCTGTTGGACCCTGAGAGAAAGGTCAGAGGTCAATGCCAGGCAACGATATAATGCATAATTCATACTTGTCCTGATGGTAAGCTAGCGGTTGACTCTGTTGGGTGCTGCAGATGTACGGCGCATTCGGCCTGGGAGCATCTCTGAAGAAAGTACTGAACTTCAGTAACATGCTGCTCTATGCCGAATACGTGGCGGACAACATGGAGTTTCCAAGAGGGCTTCCATCGATTCAAGACGACATGTTTCAGGTAAAATAACGCTCACAGCATCAAGTACAAACAAAGACATCTGAGGTGGCAGCATCAGAATTGGATGTGCATCCTAAGTCCCAGTTAGGTGTGTGGCCATATTGGCCATTTTCAAAGGGGTCCCTTGACCTCTGACCTCAAAATATGTGAATGAAAATGGGTTCTCTGGGTACCCACGAGTCTCCCCTTTACAGACATGCCCACTTAATGATAATCAAACGCAGTTGTGGGGCAAGTCATAGTCAAGTCAGCACACTGACAAACTGACAGCTGTTGTCTGTTGGACTGCAGTTTGCCATGTTATGATGTGAGCATATTTTTTATGCTATATTTGTCATTATTTTGTATTGTTAACAGATTTGAAACATAAATATACAAACATTTGAATAAAGCAAGAATATTTGTCCACTACCATGTTGATAAGATTATTAGATACTTGACAAATTTCCCTTTAAGGTACATTTCAACAGATAATCATGCGATTAATCCCGGTTAAATATTTCAATCGAATGACAGCCCTAGTCTATATATAGTTCTTTGTTGATTTTGCTTCGTCTGTATTTTTCAGCTGGGAGGCGACTTTCTTTTGGACGAACATGGGAGGGTGCTGTTCACGCACTGCTGTCAGAGTCCCATAGACAGACCCTCAGTGGAGGACATTTTATCTGCTCAGTGAACATGAAACTCCGTCATGTGCCACACAGGTTATCAAATGATGAACCGGATTAGAATAACAGAGATAGCTATAGGCCAAGCTGTAAACTGATAAATATTGTGACTGTCAGCTTTAAGCAACAAATTAAAAGATTTTAACTTATTGATAACAAATATATACAGTCAATACATCCTATGAAATGTTACTGTGTTGACCAAGCTCACCTTGTAATAAAAATCTAATTAATATAAAATGTGTGGTGTAAAATATAAGCATCAAGCACCCAACAATTTAATATGATCCAGTGGAAAACCCCTCCAACAAATCTTAACTTTAGCTTGTGAAGGTGAAATATACTGTGTATTCTGTGTATGGGTCCACATGCATTGACATGTACAGTTCACAAAATATGCCACAATGATTATGGTCAAATTTGCAGAATTTCTTGGAAAACCACATGACAGAAAGGTTGTTTGACGGGTTATATCACAGGAACAGTATATTATTAGCTGTTATACATAAGGTGAACTCAGTGACCAGGATTAAAGTATATCCTTTTTCTCCGAAATGCTGCATTTTTGGTTAATGTTTACGTTATTCTACATTCTGACGACTGGGAGTCCTAAAGTGTACAAGTCTGTGTCCATTTGGTGGACACAGGAAATTATGCTCAATCTATGTAAACATTTTACAGAGGCTTTGGGGGGGAAATGTCCTCAAATGCTCTGCAATTTCACACATATGCACATTTAGTTATTGCTATTATTATTATTATTATCATTATTTTCATTTGTGGATTATCTTACGACACTTGATTGTGTTTTGCTTCCTTAACAAAAATAAGATGAATAATGTTTTCCTGTACTTTTGTATATAAAATGTTTTTTAATGTGAAAACTAATAATCAAAGTCAGAGAGTTACAGTAAGAATATTCAAATATTCAGGTGTCCCTGCAACTATTGCCACTACTGTCACCCATGGGTCACTGTAGGTTACTGTTGTAGGTATAATATAGGTATAATGGTTACCATGTACAGTATGCACGTCATACTAGTTTTGCATTTATCATGTTACCATTTGCTAATTAGCACTAAGCACATAGTACAGCTGAGGATGATGGGAATGTCGCTAGTTTTGCAGGCAAAGTATTGGACAAATTCAAATTACTTGATGGAGAAAAAGAAAAAGTTGGGATCATCAAAGTTATTACAATTTATCCAGAGGAGAACATGAATGTCTGTATTGAATGTCGACAATTCATCGGATAGATGTCAAGATATTTAACTAAAAACCCAAAGTGAAAACCTTCCAATGGCTCAGTCAGGTGTTTACGACGTCATTAGGATTCATCCTCTGGAGACCATGACTGTACAAAATGAAATGGCAAACCATCCTGTAGTTCTAGAGATATTTCAGTTTGGAACAAAGTGGCGGACTGACCAAAGCACCATTACCATCCCTAAAAAATAAATAAAACAGTACTTGGAGACAAAGAGTTTCTGCATTAGTTTAAACGAAACGCTGTGCTACAGATGGAGTGCTTCATAGCTCACGAATTAATTCAGTTAACTAAAACAGCCCCTGATGAAAAAAAAAATCTATATACAGTATGTATATATATATATATATATATATATATATATATATATATATATATATATATAAGAAAAGATCCAAATGAGGGGCAAAACTGCCTTCTGAAGAGAAAGTGAATTTCTTTCCCTGATATGAATCAGGATGACGTGAGGACATAAGGAATAACAGGGGCCTCTGGAGTTGTGTCCATAAATCATAGGTGCAGTTTGTCATAATATGTTTTCTCAGTTGCTCGAAAAGATGATCAGTAAACTCAAGAAGTGAGACAGAAAGAAGGACTTTGCTCATCACTCGTGCCCCACTCGTCTCTTTAAAGATGCGTCACTTCTTGGACATTCTCAGTGCAGTGGCTTGAACAGACCCAACAGACATCGGATAACCAGCAGAGATGGCAAATGTAGACAGACTCATCCAGCACATAGGCGACTTCGGGCCTTTCCAGAAGAAGATTGTTACACTTGGTTCACTTCCGTTGATACTTTTTGCTTTTGTACTTGTCGGGGTTGTTTTCTTAGGCCGCACTCCGGATCACTGGTGTTGGAGTCCTGGATCTGAGCTCCTCCAGGAGGAATGTGGCTGGACAGAGGTTGAGGTGCGAGAAGTCACGGCACCCCACTCTGAACACTCAGGATCCCACAGCCGCTGCAGGAGGTTTGCAGTGGACTGGAGCAAAAGGCAAAACAAATGCAATGAACTTGACTGGCTGCTGACCCTTAATGCAACCGAGTTGGTGCCTTGTGATGACAGATGGGAGTTTGATAAAAGCCACAGCACTATTGTTTCTGAGGTGGGTATATGTTCTTTTTACCTGTTTACATAAACAGTGTTAGATATATGAAATAAGAACCCGCACCACCGTCTTATAATGTCAATATTTACTATTTTTAATAATTAAGATTAGATTTGTTTTTTGATGAAATTTCTCTAACATTTCATTCCTCTTAGTTCTCGTTGGTCTGTGAGAAATCCTGGCTCGCTGATTTGAATCAGGTTTTCCTGGCTTGTGGATATTTTATTGGAGCTTTTGTCACTGGCTACATGGCTGACAGGTTTGTTATGCACTGTTAAGCTGCAATTGTTCCCCCTAAAATTTCCAGTGACAAGCATTTGAGTTTTTAACTTCTTCAAATAATAAAAAGCCTGTGTTTTCACAGGTTTGGTAGAAAGCCATGTTTCATCACATCGATGGTTGGCGTTGGTGTCTCAGGTATCGGGGTAATGCTGTCTCCGTGGTACCCGCTGCTGCTTGTCTTTCGATTTCTACAAGGGTTTTGTGGAAAGGGAGCATGGACAGCCACCTATGTACTTGGTATGTGCAAACACTAGACATTGTGTAGGAGAAAATTCTTTAATTCTGGATTATATGTATGCAGTATATACAGTATACATTAGGACTGTCAAAGGTGACGTACGTATTAGTGCAAATTTGTTTTAATGGCACTGATTTCTTTCAGGCATTAACGCAACTGATCTTTCAGGGTTTGTAGCTAGATTGAAGATACTATTATTATATGAAACTAGAAAACTTAAAGAATCCACTGGCACCAACCTTGTCATACTAGCTTGTCACAAATGAGGTTAAATAACGCTCCAAACTTTGGCGAGGAAAAATTAGCAGGTCATTTTCAAAGGGATCCCTCGACCTCTGACCTCAAGACGTGAATGAAAATGGGTTCTATGGGCACCCACGAGTCTCCCCTTTACAGACACGCCCACTTTATGATAATCACATGCATTTTGGGGCAAATCATAGTCAAGTCAGCACTCTGACAGCTGTTGCTGCCTGAAGAAGGGAGGTTAACACACTTCAGCTGCCTCATAAGGGAATAGTAGGTCCACACAGATTTGAGACAGTAAACTTTATTTAAAAGACTAAAGTCCAACATCGTCAAAATGTTAACAAATAAATAATAATAATAATAATAAATAATAATAATAAAGGTTACTGCCTCAAATCTGTGTGCTCCAGTGTGCTTTGGACCTGCTTTCTGAAGTCTCTCCTGTTAGCTGTTGTTGCCTGTTGGGCAGTTTGGGCAGTTGGGCATTGCCAGTTTACCATGTTATGATGTGAGCATATTTTTTATGCTAAATGCAGTACCTGCGAGGGTTTCTGGACAAACTTTGTCATTGTTTAGGATTGGTATGTTTTTTATATATATATTTAACTGTATTTCCATATATATATAAATATATATATATACTGGATCTGCAAAATGCAGCATATTTGCCCACTCCCATGTTGATAAGAGGATTAAATACTTGACAAATCGCACTTTTAGTTACATTTTGAAAAGATAAAAAATTGGAGCGTTATTTAGCCTCCTTTGTGACAAGCTAACATAACATGGTTGGTAGCAATGGATTCCAAAGGTTTTCTAGTTTCATACAATGCCAGTATCTTTAAAACTGTGCCCGCTACAACCTAAAAATTACATGTTGTGTTAATGTTTTATGTAAATTAGTGGCATTAAAACAAATTTGCATTAATGCATTATCGCTTTAACTTTGAAAGCCCTAATACTGTATTTACAATATATTAGAACAACCGCAGGGTGACATATGTTATTCTGTTGATTTATGTAAGTTTATGCCTGATGCTAATATTGTATAACCAGCACCTGTCAGTCATCTGTGTCTTGACAAATACACATGAAAAGGTTACCCTATCTGCTAAAACATATCATCGTTTCTGCTATAGTGATAGAGTTCTTTGGATCAGACAACAGAAAATTTGTGTCCATGGTGAATCGGACTTTCTACTCCATCGGCATGGTCATCCTGCCGGGTCTGGCTTACTTCCTGTCCTCCTGGAGAACTCTGCAGCTGGTCATGAGTCTGCCCTGCATCCTGTTCATCTTTTACCTCTGGTATACATACATTTTCCTCATATATGCCAGTTTTATTTATACGCAGGTAGCTCTGATGTTGATATTGAAACCGACAGACATGTGTTGGTTTTTAAAGGATTGTTCCTGAATCTCCACGCTGGCTGTTCTCACAAAAAAGAACGACAGAGGCCATGAAAGTTGCTGGGGACATTGCAAAATGCAACGGGAGATCTTTGCCCCATAATCTTCCAGAGGTACGATGGCATTCGAAAAGATTGTGTATCCTGCTGATATCTTTCTTTACCTGTGCTTTTGTCAATGCAAATGGAAATCTGGAAATTTCATTAACTGTTCAATACAATATTTTTCAGATAATGCTTTTGGAGGAAAATAAAGAAGTACATCCTGTATCGTTAATGGATTTGTTTAGGTCACCAAGCATAAGAAAAAACACACTAATTTTAACTTATGCCTGGTAAGTCTGTTTGAGAAGTTTCTTCCTTTTACATGATATATAAAATATCATAATATAAAAAAACTACAAAGCCATAAAATAACATGTTCCTGAAGGATGTGCTAGTAATTTCAAAAACACATTTGACTCCAATCACTCTCTGACTGACTCCTCTCACCCAGGTTTACAAGTACCATTGTGTTTCAAGGCCTGGTCTTGCGGCTGGGGATCACAGGCAACAACCTCTACCTGGATTTCTTTATCTCTGCTGTGGTGGAACTTCCCACCGGCCTCATCTTCTACCTGCTGGTCGACAGAGTCGGTCGACGCTCCCTCATGGCCATCACCAACTTAACCGGTGGAATCGCCTGCCTCATCATCCCCTTCATCTCCTTGGGTAGGTACAGCTGACAGATGTGGCATCACGTGAAACATTTTAAATGGATTGTGATGATTTCTTAACAATCATAGGTAAAAAGGTCTTGGTTGTTAAAGCGATCATGCTTCTACTTGGATCCCATTTCCATCCGGCATTTTCTTGTCCATCTTCCCAACAGATTTTGCCGGGTTGAAAAAGGCGATTGCGATCATCGGGAGGCTTGCTATTGCCATTGGAATTGAGACTGTGAACTTTGCAAATGCAGAGATGTATCCAACATCTCTGAGGTGCGAATCCAAAGGGTGTTGGTAGATATAATTTTTTTTTATGTGCACAGTAGACAACCAAGTACAGAATTCAAGACAAATTCACATAACTTGTTACAATGAGGTCTTTCTGCACGGCCAAAACTTCCACGATGTTGACAATGTTGACAAAAGAAAAAGGCACCATTACTTTGTGCAATTGTAGCATCAATGGAGAGCAGATAGAACAGAAAAATATGAAGCCACGGATGTCTGGAAAGATACAATCGATACACAGTATATCTGCCAGTTTAAAACAAACAAAACAAATACAATCTCTGAATGTCTTACTTGACTGTGGCTTGATTTGTTTTCAATTTCTCACAGAAATTTGGGTGTGTCAGTGTGCTCATCGGCCAGTGACTTTGGCGCAATTGTGGCCCCATTTCTACTCTACAGACTGGCCAGTATCTGGCAGGAGCTGCCTCTTTTACTTTACGGTAAAATTCAGTCTTCTAGACCTCCCACCATTTTTTTCGGATATTCTTACAGTGTGCCCAGACCGCACAGGTGAGCAGCGCGTGGTGGCTGTGTAACCTGTTGTTTTTTATTTCAGCGTCCATGTTAACAGATTAGAGTAGCCAAACAGCCTGCATGAGACACCTGGCTTGGCAGCAGGTCAGCTGTATCTCTTCTACAGATTCAAGGTCTTGCCTATTTTTAACATGAGCTGCACCATTCACTGACAAAACAGACAGTGAAGATGATCATCTGATAGTGTATCGACATTTTATCAGCAACATTACAACAGTTTCAATATCTAGACATCTGGAGACACACACGTAAAAAGAAAAGATCTGGTTTTAAATCAACATTTCCTGCTTTCATTTCAAAATAAAACCCCTCGTGTGTGTGTGTGTGTGTATATATATATATATATATATATATATATATATATATATATATATATATATATATATATATACATTATATATGTGTATATATATATATATATATACATATATATATATATATATACATATATATATATATATATATATATATATATATATATATATATATACATATATATATGTATATATATATATATATATATGTATATATATATACATATATACGTGTATATATATATATATATATATATATATATATATATATATATATATATATAATGTGGACAGAATTGTTTCATTTGTTTGCTTTTATTCTGAAATATATGAGGATAGTGTTGTAGAACATGCAGTGTCTTGCAGGGCTCCACGTATGAATAAAGCATGGGGTTTTAATTATGGATTATTACTATTATTTACAAATTACAACACACTTCCTAACCTTTTTCTTTCTAAAATAAACATAAACGACATTTATAATGAAATGTAATGACCATTGTGAAAGGCAAACTCTCTGTATGTAGAAAGAGAAGCAGAAATGCAGCTGGTGTGAACAGCTGACGCGTGAATCATGTAGCAGATTAGCGAGGCGGCCATGAGGCGCTGCTCACACAGGCGGTCTGGACATGGAGTTAGCGCTCTAAAACGATGCATAGGGAAATTCAAACTTTACCCCTTTAAGATATCTTCCGTCTCATAGTAAAAAGTGACTCACGTTGGTTCCAGGTGTGATGTCGGTGCTGTACAGCGGACTGGTGACAAGGTTGCCTGAGATGAGCGGCGTTGAGCTGCCACAGACCATCGAGGATGTGGAGAATCTAAGAGGGTGAATTGATTACATTAAAATTACAGTATTAGATATCTTGGTAACACTTTATAATAACCATCATTTATAAATGGTAAATTGATTAATAATATATATATATAAAATAATTCAACTTAGTTTAGCTTACTATTAACATACAACTAAATGATAAAGTTTACTAAATATTAAAAATGCTATAATTTATCATTTTACCATTATTTTGTGAAATAATTAAATTATATATTGTATCATAGCTAATAAGAGATGATAAAAATTACATTATGATTACATTAGTGTAGTATATATTACCAGTTTATTGCTGCACACATTATAACATTTGATATACTACATTATGTGTTTGTTAATAATAACCAAATGATTTGAATATTTGAAGATTTTATTTGTTAATCATCTATAAACATTACATACATATATGGACCAGAAACTATTGTTATTAACTATCTAAATAATGTTTATAGTTGCCTTACAAAGTATTTATTAACCATTTAACAAGGTATTATAATCATCATTTGCACCATCGAAATAATGTTTATAGACGTTTACAAACCAATTAATAGCTATCCAAAACCAACAACCACCAACAGATAATATCTGGTCCATCTAGCTATATGTAATGTTTATAGATGTTTTGCAAACAATTTCAAGATTTACAAATAATTTCATAATTAACAGATAGATATATAGAATATAAATGTTATGTGTGCAACAATAAACAAATTCTAGCATTATTAATAATTAGTGAACATTATTATCATTTTATTGTCAACAGTAACGCAACTACTAACTAAGTTTAATTATGAGCAATTTACCATTTATAAATGATGGTTATTATAAAGTGTTACTGATATATTTAGGTGCATCATTATTAGGTGACATTCTTATCCTGAGCAGATTTTAACACGTGTAAATTTTACAATATTACAGTATATTATTACAATATCATTAAGGAACCAACACTAAGTCACACTAACAACAAGACAACAATAAGATCTCTTTTCCCAAAAAATGTTTGGGTATAATAGAAATGTTGACGGTAAATAAATGAAGACTGAATGAAGAAAAGTGGTTATGACACTACATAACAGTGTCAAGAGGGGAGAAGAAGCAGGAAAGGTGCAAGAAAAGGTGACAATCTGTGAATCTGCTTGTAAAACTAGATTTACAATTATGCAGGTGCATTAGACACATTCATGCTTAAATCCTTAATGTGCTTTTCTTGTGTATTTGTTTTCTGACAGGGGGAAAGACAAGTCAAAGGATACCGAGGACTTTATTTTATGATTAAAGCCCTGAAGACCACCTGGACCATTATTACTATCATTATCATTATTCTTACTGTTCTTCCACACTGTTGCGTTCACTGTCCCCAGTTTCGCCGTCCGGGAACGTTAACAGCCACAGTGCTGCATGTTGTGTTGCAAACATGCAGCCACTTTCCCTTCAACCAATAGTGTTTATTGGTTAAAATGCAAAATGTCTTAATTGGTTAAATGGGTAATTATTAACATCCCTAATAAGTACTGCATGTAATAATAATGTATAAATCCCAAAATAGCCCATGAAATAAGGAATAATTACACATATTCTCCGACAGATATCGCTGTTTAAGTGTAGAGTAGTGTGCGTGTACAGTAGTGCGACAGCGGCACTGTCTCAAAGCTTTGAATACCTTTGAATATTTCTCACCGAAGCTTCGAAGTCCAAAAAGTGGTATTCAGGACATCCCTAGTCTTATCTGACATCAGCTGCTCCAACAAACCATGCACTTGTTTCCAAAACTTCAATGACATGCACATATCAACTGCAAATGTTGGAGGGATGTTAGTAGTAGGTGGCGTCATAGCAGCATGCTAAATTTAAAATTGGCCAAATAACTCAGTCGTCCCAGAGAGGATTATTCTTCCTCCCGAACCCATGGCCACATCAGTCAGTTTAATGCAGTTATACAATTTGTTTTAAAAAAGTCTCTTTCATAAACTTTCAAAAGTTTTTTCTTTTATTAAAAAAAGTGACAGATTATGTAACCTTGACAGAGTTATGAACTCTGTGTTCTTTCTACTGAATTGCACATAAACAGAATTACGGTACGCTGACGGGCTGTAGCGCGTACCTGTTTCTCATATGGACCATCATGGCAGAAAATATCATATTTCTCCCACTAAAAGGGCGTTTTCTCTGCATTTCCCAACATCCAGACAACAATACCCTTGATTGTTCAGTTTTTTAAATGTTATACTGTATACCTAATTGAGGGTTGGTTTTGTTAAGGCTTTTGTTCCATTGTAGGTTTACCCAGAAAGCTTCACTGCAGCCAACAAAAGCTGCCCTACATACATAGTTTCTGACTGAATGGGAAGACATGTAGCCATAAATTGTGTTGAAAATCACTGGTATGCATGAGAAGTGGGATTCCCTCAAGCATAAAATCATCTGCGAAAAGGAGGATGAAATCTCTCATGGTGACACTGTCAGCATCACATGATGACTTCTGCAGCATGGTTAAAATATACAATAATAGTTAAAAACACAGGTAAAAAGATGCACCAATAAACCCTTGTGAGAAATCAAAACATGCACTCATGCTCACGGAAACAATAGGACGATTAAAAAGAAAATGACAGATTAAATCTAGAAATAAAGATGGGAATCATTTGGGACAGATTATGATTAGGAAACTGTTTGCCTCACATAACGAAGATCCAGTGACCCGGTAAATGAGGGCAGAGGGGTGTGGGGGCTTGGAGAGGGGATGTGGATGAGGGGATGAAGTACGCAATTATGTTTAAGAACTCACTGCACAGTACAATGAGTTTATAACTAATGGGGAATAGAGTGAAGAAGGGGTGGGGTTTTAATAGACACAGTACCCAGGACAGATAAAAACTTTTCTGTCACAGGATATTCCTCTCTTTCCTTTTCTGGAGATCGCAGCCAGTCAGACAGAAACTTTGAGGTTAATTGGTGGAAAATGCCGGAGGAGGAAGAACGAGAGAAATTAGCCAAAGTCATCAGACAGTGGAACAACAACAGACTGGACTTGTTTGAAATTAGTCAACCTGATGAGGTGAGTCGCCTGCAGATATCAGATACGGTTCATACATACGCACCATATAAAACCTCCTTTAACCTTTATTCTCTGTATAAACTGACACAGTTTTAGATGTACCTAGATGTATATATAACACACATATACACCCATCCAAGTACATTTAACTACTGTTTATGTACTGCACTTTAGCATGCTGTAGTTTTGAGGTAATGGATGCTACTTGTGTATTTCCATTTTGTGAGATTCTTTGCTTTTATTCTTAATCTAATACTAATACAATATCTTATTTCATGTATTCGATCCATATACTTTCAGCTCATATACAGTACGTGGGGCTAAAGAGGTGAATCTGAATATATGGCTCATAGCAGCTGAAGCATTGAAGGGTCTCTAGAGACTCCTTTAACTGATCTTTTACTGTCTGCTGTGTAATTTATCCTCATCAACTGTGCTCATCCCTGGTTAGCCAATAGAGAGGTAAAGTCCCGCCCCTCTCAGTTGACCATCATGGACCCGTATTTCGGAATATATATGAAGAGTAGTTAACATTGAGAGATGAATGCTTTTTTGATAATGTTTGAATTAAACCATAAATCACACATATGATGTTTGTCAATTCAAAACATAATTTTGCAAGTCAAGAAAGTCGCAGTTTGAAGTTACGATGCTTGAGTGTTTCGCACTGGGATGAACTCATACCAGCAATGGGTTTCGCTTGTTGTTTTGCTTCCCGGCTGATAAAAAGACCAGGAGTTGCTGGAAAAAAACACATCAGGTTAGATAACATTTCGTTTGTGCATGGAACATATCTTAGTTAGCTAGCTAGTTGGTGATGTATATTGTGCAAGATGAGACAAATGTGTGATTCATGGCGCAGTTCAAACAAGATCAGAGTTGCTAATTTTGAAAAATATTATAACCACTAACCGACCCTCATTAACCGACAACATTAATGCCTCGCATGCAGCGGTGCGCCAGCTGCAGTATATGAGCACAACTGAGTCAACAGTTCACCATAAAGGGAGCTAATGTAGCAACCACAGTGCTGCGTTCACTGTCTCCAGTTCACCGTCCGGAAGCGTTAGCCACCACGGTGCAGCGTGTAGTGTTGCAGACATGCAGCCGAATATTTAGTTTAGTTTAGCAGGTTGTCAGCTGTGTGTCTCTCCAGATTAACGATAGTGATTGTTCAAAAGACACAGTGTGTGTTTGTGCCACGTTAGCAGCTGCTAGCTGCTAGCCTTGCCAGTGGTTTCGTTCCCGCTGGACTGTAACTTCAGCGAGTTTCTGACAGACCGTGGGTGTGCGGTGGCAGTGAGTGTGGGTTTGTTGGTGGTGTCATAGCTGCGAACATAGCTGTGGCAGACAGTGTGTACAGTTCATTTGTCAGTGAATAAGCTACAAGCTACAACTCCACTGCTAAAGACTGGAACCAACTTCCTGTATCTGCGCCAGCTCTCTCAAGGTGGATCAGCTTTTCTCCTTAAAGTGACGAGCCGCTCCTCTGTGTTTTTCTCAGCCTTTTTTTTAATTAATTATTCATATTTCTTATTATAGTCTATTAATTGGTTAAAATAATTAATGTCAGATATCGGTTAAACGGTTAATTATTAACATCCCTAAACGACATCAAAACAATATTTGTCTCTCGCTGTTGACTATTATGCATATTTTTTCTGAAATAAGGTCACATGGGGTCCACCGGAAAGGGAAAGACTTCAGCTCTCTATAGAGTCCATGGGTACACCACATCCCTGAAACATCACAATCACGTATAAATACAGAAGTCTGGAGCTGCAGTGGTCAATTGATAATGAATCGATAATGAAAATAAGAGTTAGGTGCAACCCTACACCAACTCTCAGCAGTGTGGACAGAATGGAGTTGCAACTGAGAGAAGTAACTGAAATACTACCGTAATAGAAATACTACCGTAATAGAAATACTACCGCTAATCCAAACACTAGTGAGCTAATAGTTAACAGTGTTGATCAGTGTAGTGTTTGGTGCACTTTACATCTTAGCTGCTACTCTGATCTGATGTACAGCCCATATTGTTGTGATATGTTTCGTTTTATTAAGCCCGAAACAACTATAAATCTCAAAACACTGATTTTCTCTGCTGGTTTCGACTGAATTCCTGTTTTTAAGGTCAGATTTAAAGCTCAATGAATGGTTGATTGTTTGGTTTAATAAATGAATAAGAAGGGCAGGTGGATTAGCTACCAGATGTACAAGGTTTAACTGATTATAATTCATATTACATGGTATCATTTAAGAGTCTGACAGCACATGGAAGGTCTTTCAGGGACATTTCAAAAGCTTTTTAAATTCCTGAACCCAAAGCAGCATTTTATAAAAAGATGGAAAAAATAGCCTTTTCATTCTCAAAGCCTATTCGACAATTTGGTTTCACTGCATGTTATGAAAGGTAGAAAATTGTTAAATGAAAGGAACAGAAAACACTGAAAAGACACACTTCAAAACTAAACCTGTTTTCTGGCAGAACTTGGACTTTCACGGTGTGATGCGCTTCTACTTTGAGGATCACGTCGGAGGAAACGTGGCCACAAAGTGCCTGCGTGTTTGCAGCAACTCTTCAACTCACAAGATCGTTGAAACTCTTTCTGAGAAGTTCAGGCCTGACATGAAAATGCTGACGACTAGTTATTCTCTGTATGAGATCCACGTCAATAAAGGTAATCCCTCAACTCATGATACTATATACTGTTGACAAGCACATAGAGCTGAAACAATAAGTCATCAACAGAGCAGAAAATGAAACAGCAACAATTTTGATAAAAAAATTGCCAGTTTCAGCCTCTCAAATATGAAAATGTCCTGCTTCACAGTGTCATTTGATAGTAAACTGAATGTTTGGCAGGTTTTAAACTAAACCAACCAAGAAAGTGATTAATATACAAAGCAATCTAAAGACTAATTGACACAGAAAAGAACTGTAAATCGTACCTCTAATTATGGCTAGGACGATACACCTATCTCCCGATTCAATACTATCAATATACTTGGGTGCCGATTCAATGTGAATTGCGATTTTTAAGTGGTGCGATTCAATATACCGATTTACTACTTCTGCTGAATATAATCCAATGAATCTTATTTCCATATACGTATTTTGTATATACAGTTGCCTCTGCTAACCCCTCATTTTGAAAACCAGACGTAGTCAAAGGTGTGCTCTTCGTCCGTCGCTAACTCTGCCGTCAGCTCTGTTCTCTTTATACATCCATGGTCAGCTCCATCGGGGCAGTTTAAATGCTTTTACCATAAATGTCAGTATATGGACGCTCTATAGTTGTAGCGTCGGACGATTTGACCACAGAGATGCGAGTTATGGCCAGGTTGACCGCACGTTACCGCAATACGATAATGTTAGCGGCCCATGTCAGAGCTAGCATGCAGCTTTAACCATAATGTCCAGCTCTGCATTTCCTGGCAATGTGTGAAACCCGAAGTGTTTCCATATTTTACTGTATATGTATTGTTTACCACTTTGGATTTAACATGAGGGTGCAGGTCATAACCATGTGAGATTTTGGTTTGTTTTGGTTGACGGTTAGGGAACAGATATGACATCACGCTACTCAGACTATAACAATAAGTAATAAGTGGTAACTTCCTCCTACCTCTGCATAGACTCAAATGAGCAAATACATCAATTCTGGCATTAAAAAATTGATTTTAAAATCTTTTTTTTTTTTTTAAATTGCAATACGTAGGTTAATCATTTTTTTCCAACCACTACCTCTAATTTGATGTTGTAGTAGCTTGATTGATTTAACAATATAGTCTGACCATTTTTTCTGTGTTTTGTATGTTGAATAAGAACGTAAACTGGATCTGGATGAGAGACCTTTGGTTGTACAATTAAACTGGAACACAGACAACAGAGAAGGACGTTTTGTGCTCAAGAAAGACAAGGACAGTTTGGAGGTACCAGTCAAACCATTAATTCAGTCTGCGGTTTCACTCTCTCGTCACATAATCTCACATCTACGCTCTGTTTTTTTATGTGTTGAACAATAAAGGAAAACTGTCACGAGAAGGAAAAAGGAGGCGTGATCCAAAGCTTCAAGAGGACGCTGTCAAGAAAAGAGAAGAAGAACAAAACTAAAGCAACTGACAGGGTTTCAGAGGACGGGAATGGGTAAAATCACTGTTCACTATCACATTTCTATTTCCCAGACTGCTTGCTTCAGGCCTGCCGAACAGTCAGAAGAATAACATCTACCCTTTTAAACAAATATCCAGGTCAACTGAAAAGCTACTGAACAACAACAGTATTTGGGTGTCTAACCATGAGACAAATGAGAGCTGCACAGAAAACAAAGGGCAACAGAAGCAGGCTGCCTCGGGTACGTAATCTGAAAATAAAAATAGAAATAATAATGGAGAGTGCAGTCTCATAAGACCATGGACTTTCCATTCATTCATTCGGGCATACTTAACTTAAAATCAATAAGGACGATATTATGTAAAATAAAAGACTTCTCTTTGCTAAAATGCAGGAAGGAAGCACACAGAAAATCAGGATTTTTCAGATCATCCTGGATTACCAATTGGAATTCAATTCTGTGATAACTGTGAGTATGAAACAAAAGCTTTTCTTCCACAGTGTTATTTCGATAACACTGATATCATAATGTCCTCCTGCCCCCTGCTGGTGTCTTTTACATTTCAGCCGAGGAAGCCATCCTGTCTGCAGTCATAAATTACACCAACAGCTCCACGGTTCATTTCAAGCTCTCACCTGCATACGTCCTCTACGCCGTGGGACGCTTTGCTCTGCGACGCCATCACAGGCGAGGCCATCCACCACAAAGTGTAACTTTGATCGCAAACAAAATGGTAGCCATGACAGGGAAGGTCATCCAGGCAAGTGCAAGAAACCTCTCACTTTTCTTGCATTGCACACATTAAATAAAAGATATAATTTATAAGCAAACATCACGCCAAAAACAGTCACATCTGCCAGGTGTTCTGTGAGCTTACTTGCCACTGCTGCTGTATTTGCCTTGCAGAAGCAGCAGGCCATCGCCGGTGCTCTCGCCTTCTGGATGGCCAACTCCTCTGAGCTGTTGAACTTCTTCAAGCATGACAAAGACCTCAGCTCGCTCACACAGCAAAGTCAGCTGGATCTGTCCCACCTGGTGCACAAAGCTTACAGGTAAAGACGACAAGACTTGCCCACAGAGATTCAGAGACACTGAATCCAAGCTGAGTCACTGTACTAAGGACGTCATCAAAGATGCAACTAAATCATCATGAGTGAGCCTGCTCACCCAGCTATCTACCTATTCAAGCCGAATTCACACCAGGACAGCGGCGAGATACCGCCAGTGGCAGGCTGCCAAGCAATGTCTATGGAAAGTGGAAGAAGAGCGGCCACAGAGTGCCCACAGCCAATCAGTCAACAGATCCTGTGACTCCTAAGACATGCTGACCTATGTTACAAAGAATGTCTTCCCACCTTAAACACATCAACATGACTCCCAGCCACAGGGAAAAAAAAGTATTTATTGCAAAGCGGCTCCCTGTAGTGAATTTGGCTTTGGTGAGGCTACCAGTCTCTAGCCACCAAAACAAACACATTAAAAATAGGTTGTTTTCCACTGCAATAACAACATTGAACTCATAATCCAAACCATACAGCAGACACAAGAACTTAAACTGAACAAAAATATAAATGCAAAACTATTGAAGTGAACAATATTTGAGAGAAACAGGCCTTTTGTGTACATAGAAAATATCGTAGATGTTTGACTTCAGCACATGAAAAATAGGAGCAAAAACAAAAGTGTTGTATTTATATTTTTGTTCAGTTTGTAATAGTTTTGCATTAATAATGCAGCTTCTCTTTCTACTTTGTAAATGTCTGAAGATGATGAATTATCTGCTAAATATAATCCGATAATTCATTTATTGCAGATATATCACACAGTATTGTGTATAACCAGTAAACAGATCTTGTGACTCATGTGACAAAGAATGCCTTCCTACCTTTGCATGAACATTCCTTACAGCTGCTGGATTCATTCCCAGTGCAAAAGCAACCCTTAACTCCAAAATCCTAACCATATATTATACACAAGAACCTCTAACACTGTGTAACTTAAACTTCCTACTTTGTCTGTAAATACTCTCTGTAGACAATGAATTATCGGCCAAATATCGTCCAGATACATCACAGAGTATTGTGCATACAGCAGACGATGTGAAACAACAGATTTTGCAGTACAGAAATGTCATACACATTTAAGGCATTTTTTATGGGATCCATGTTATGTGTTTATTTATAGAAATATGCAGCTTATTACAGGCATCCAGACACAGAATACTTGTGCGGATGTCATACAGGGCTACAACTAATGATTACTTTCATTGTGGATTATTTTCTCGATTACCGGTAATTGATAAGTTGTTTTTGTTTATAAAATGTCAGAATATGGTGAAAAATGTCAACCAGTGTTTTCCAAAGATATGGTATGGATTAAGGCATTTAAGAAGCTGGAATCAGAGGAATTAGACTTTTTTATTAAAAATTACTCAAACAGATTCATTGATTATCAAAATAGATGGCAATTAATTTAATAGTTGACTATCAATTATTCATTGCAGCTCTAATGTTATACATAATGTACAGAGTTAAGTTTTTGTTTTAAAGTGTGTGTTTTATTATTCCAAGTTGCCTGCTACAGTGTCTACAGAATGAGTTACAGAAGCACTTGCCAACATTTTTGATTGACCCTGAGCAACATGGTGCACTGCCAGCTGGTATAGGTACATTTTTGTTTCTTCCCAGATACTATAATAATAATAATAATATTCTTATTCAGTGCACCACATACTGTAATTATTTGGCTCTTGGAAGAGCTGATGTTGCCTCTCTGTTCAAACACTATTTTTATCTTTCCTGTTGCAGAGATGGTGCTGAACACCTTGATGAACACCATGTCTCTTTTACGCCGCTGCCGGGTCAACCCTGCCCTAACCATCCAGCTCTTCTCCCAGCTCTTCCACTTCATCAGCGCCTGGCTCTTTAACCAGCTGATGAGCCCAGAGGCCAACGCTCCAGGTCTGCGCTCCCACTACTGGGGCGCTGCTTTCCGCCAGAGGCTCACGGCCATCGAAGCCTGGGCGGAGAGGCAGGGCCTGGAGCTAGCCGCTGACTGCCACCTCGGACACATCATCCAGGTCGGCCACTCCCTGCACAACATGGCTGAATATTCGTAAAAAATAAAGCTGGGCTATTAAGAAATATGGAACCAGCATCTTCTACCACCAATATGCAAATATTTCTGATCTTGTTTATGCTTTGCAGTTTTTATCTCAGCTTTTACTTCTATGTCAGAGCACATATTTCTACCAGCTGTTAAAATAGCACTGCCTGGTTGTTTCTAGGCAACCACCCTCCTGACCATGAACAAGTATACAATGCAAGACGCGAAGGCCATCCAGAATACCTGTTTCAAGTTGAACTCACTGCAGCTGCAGATGTTGCTATCCGGCTACCTCTGTGCAAACAATGAGCCCCACATCCCTACTGTGAGTACTTCTTGTCTGGTCTTCCACTCCCCTCATGCCTCTCCTGTTTTCCCTGTTTGAATCTACAATTACAATGCTGTTTATGGAGACAACTCCTTGAAAGAAATGTTTAACATCCAGAGGAATGACCTGTCGAAATGAAAGTACAACTAATCAGAGCATAGATATAGGGGTTAAGGCTTGCAATGAAGCAAACGCAGCCTCAACCACAGAACAGGAGCTCAGCAGTATAGATTCAATAATATTAATAATTAACAATGATGAATATGATAATGAATAATATATGAAGAATAGTAATATAAAGCGATTGCTTTTGAGTGAAATATTTTCCTGAATATGAGGTGTGTGATTACCTATTCTGTGTGACAAAAGCCATATTCAGTTTCCCATTAAGCCAATAATACAGGGGGTAATTTTGTGAATGGACTGTGTTCACATACTGGCAGGCACAGACAACAGGCACACACTGTACAATACTGCCCTCTAGTAGAGTCTGGGTTTATCATCCAAAACAACAGCAACAATCTAGTAGGAAATACAGTATGTCACAAACTATAATCAGTCTGGGCCTTATGGGAAAAAAAAAATCTCCAATCACAATATAGGTCATTTCAAATCTCAGTAATGACATAAGTCACAATATAGCATGTTTTCTGGTAGTTCAATTAATAAATAAATAGTCTAAATTAAATAACAACATGGTAAAGCCTATTTTGTACACTCCTGTGTGAATTAAATACCTGACAATTTAAAAGTTTTGAGTATTTTCTCATTTTAAGAACTTGAGTGCAAAATGAAAAGCAAAATTATAGAAAAAAAAATGAAATAAATACAGGCCTAGCCTATATCACTGTGCAGGGAAACCTGTAACTGCGCATGAGGATAAACGCTTTACCGCAACAGAAACGATACAGAAATATATATACGATAGACATTTTTGTTTTGCTGACAAATATTGTCATATTGTCAAGTGCTAGCCCATTACATTCACACTCAAACAAACATCACATGCCACAACTATGAAGAACACAAACAGCTTGACAGCACCATTGTGCACATGTAACTTACATTATAGTCTCCTGTTCTTCTCTTGTATAAACATAGTTATGCAGTTGTATTTTTCTGGTCATACAAAACAAGGAAGGGAAGGAGATAAGCTTTTTCCAGTGAGGAAATACAGTTGCAACTTGGGAAAGGTGTTAAAAAAAACATTGAATAAATAAATACAACCATATTGAAAACTGTTTTGTGCAGTTGACAGCTAGCTAGCTGGAGGAGTCTCTGTGTAATACCTTCAAAACAGTGGTATGCTTCGTCAAAGACTGTTACAGAGATGCTAACGTTAGCTATGTGAGTTTGTGTGTCTTTGCATATAGTTCATGCTAAAGATAAACAAGCTAACGTTATGAATATATAAAAAGGAACACTTTAGGCTAGTGTCAATCAACCAAACCAAAAATAGCTCAGTCACATCAAGAAATTGCTTCACATGTGATACCAATACAAGCACTATGTGTAAATAGTAGCATTAAAGCATAAAGCAGTCAGCAATGTCCAACAAAAATGACATTATCAACCACAAGAGAGCGGGACAGTGTTAGCTAGTAGCCTCGTAGCAGCTAGCTTAGCCGAACAACAAATGAGCATAGCCAAAACATCAACTCACACTAATGAAATAATAATAGCAAAAGGCAGCACACATACTTAGCTCGCTGAAGTACTGCGACCGGGCACAGGCTGTCGACATCAGGACTTCAGACTCCCAAATTGAAGTAAATATTTGCAGCAGTCGTAGCATAGTTAGCATAGTTAGCTAACCAACCACCAAGGAAGGTTAGAGAAACGTTCGCGGACGTTGGCACCAGCGGAGGGCGGGGTTTTATCGACGTAAATATATACACTAACGTGTACTGCGAGTATTACTGCAGTTAATACTACTACAACTACTTGTGGAAAAGCTCAGTTGAACATGTACAAATATCAATGTAGAAATAAACTATTAAACTTGGCTTTCGAGAGAACTACTGCCACACCTGCTACAGAGACTATTTCTGCCAAAGAGTATAGAAGCAAAGAGATGAACCCCCCCCGGACTTTTTTGACAGCCGCAGCCGCCATTTTGGACTGAAAACGCTTACTATATTTATTATATCTTTTTGTTCAGCACACACTACTTTGGAGCTTTATGACTTTATGACAATAGAAGTAAGTTTTACTTTTGCACTGCACCTTTTAGGTGGACGTTTTACCGATGTCCAGTAGTCGCTTTCAGTCCAGGATGGCGGAATCGTAGCTTTGCTGCTGTGGATCACTTCTTGGCAATATACGTTCTTTACTAATATTACTACTTACAGCAACAAGTAAACTACTACTACCAGTGATGAGGGAAATATTTAGATATTTTACTTAAGTCAATACTATGTAGAAATACTAAATAACAAGTCCAAAGTAATTATATATAAGAATAAACAAAATGCATTATAGAATCAAAAATGCATTTGCAATTATGTAATATATACAGTATATTACATAATTGCATGCATTTGATTCTATATGATGATTGTAGGTTTTGTATGTTAAATCGAAATCTTAATAGATGAGCTAAAGTAAATGAAAAGTACAGTATTTCCCTCTGAATTGTAGTGAAGTATGAGTATAAAGTCGCAAGTGCAAATAGTAAAGTACAGTAAAAGTACATCAGAGCTGTACTAGTACAGTCCTTGAGTAAAAGTCCTTGCTTACTTTCCACGAGTGACTGTTCTGCTTAAAATTTTCGACTGAAACTTCTACTTCAGTCAATCACCAGGACAATATTAATACATTACTTTAATGTACTTTTCTACCTCTCCAGGGAGGTCAGCATCCTCTCCATGAAGGGCTTCAGTATTTTTGCTCAGGGTTACAGCAGGCAGATTGGATGTCCCTTCCCTGAAGCCTTGTCACAGAATGACAAATGCCAATCCATACACTAGAACGACCTTTTCCTGAAATATTTCCGCTGTCGTCCTCGCTGCAGGATTTGATCGATGCTGTAGTGGCGGCTGCGGAGGCCTCAGCAGATAACCTGACTCGGAGCGAAGGACGGGACATCCAGCTGGAGGAGAGCCTCGACCTACACCTGCCCTTCCTGCTGCCAGAGGGAGGATACTCCTGTGACACTGTGAGAGGAATCCCTCCAGGGTTTAGGGAGTTTTTGGAGCCAATTTGCCGCAAAGGTTTGTGTTTCTGAATAGACTGTCATATTAGCAAAATGTGAAAATACTGTAGAATACCTGGAATGTCCTGTATCTCAGATAAACTCATGGGTTTGTTTCTCCATCAGGTCTCTGCTCTTTAAAATCACAGCCGAACTCCAAGGGTGACTGGACTGTGTACTTCACTGAACCAACCTCCTCTGCAGAGAGCACATACTTGGTTAGCAAAAACACATAATGATGTGTTGAAATTTAAACATAAAATAAAGTATTTCTGGAGCATACATGTGATTTATTTATGTTTTCTTCAATAGGCAGCACACAGAGAGCCAGAGATGGTGACTATCACACTGAATAAGCCTCTGAACAGTGGGATGGGGATCAGCATTGTGGCTGCCAAGGTGACTGCATCAGTTTTGCCAAAAAATCTGAACTATTCAAACACCAACACTATCTGCTAAATGTCTCAAGTAGGCCTGTCAATCCATTAAAATATTGAATCACAATTAATCGCATTATTATCCATAGTTAATCGTGATTAATTGCAAATTAACTGCACATTTTATATCTGCTCAAAATGTACCTTAAAGGGAGATTTGCTTTATGCAAATGTATGTATATATCTATTATTGGAAATCGACTTGTTTTAACAGAAATCTGTTCTGCTTTGCTGCTCCAAAACAGTAGCCTTCACTGTGCTGTTGCCCTGGATGTATCATGGAATATCGCATATGGATATTTAACCGTGATTAATGTAATTGTCCATAAATAATCATGATTAATCACATAGTCTTTCAAAATGTACCTTAATGGGAGATTTGTCAAATATTTAATACTTTTAACAGCACAGGATGGGATTTGCATTCAAATATATGTTATTGGAAATCAATTAACAACACAAAACACTGATAGATATTGTCCAGAAACCCTCACAGGTACTGAATTTAAAATGAAAAAAAAATGCTCAAATCATAACATGGTAAACTGCAGCCCAACAGGCAACAACGACTGTCAGTGTGCCAGTGTGCTGACTTGACTATGACTTGATCCAAACTGACTGTGATTATCATAAAGTGGGCATGTCTGTAAAAGGGAGACAGGTGGGTACCCAGAGAACCCATTTACATTCATATATCTGGAGGTCAGAGGTCAAGGGATCCCCTTTAATATGACCATGTCTTTCACAAGTTTGGAGGGTTATTAAGTATCCAAGCCAGTATGATAGTTGGTACTGACAGATTCCTTAGGTTTTCTAGTTTCACATCATACCAGTATCTTCATTTTAGCTGTAAAACGGAGCCCAGTACAACTTGTTATTATCACGTTAACTTTGACAGCTCTAGTGTCATTTAATGAATGTCCTCTCTTATTTTGCCACAGGGAGCAGGGCAAGGAAACCTTGGGATTTATATCAAAACTATTGTCAAGGGAGGACCAGCTGAAATGGTGAGATCTCACGCATTTTAAATGCAGACGTGCAGAATAAGTTTTAATGAATTATACAAGGAAAGGTTGACGTAATGAACTTCACTTCTACTTTGTGCAGAATGGCGGATTAACAGCTGGAGATCAGCTGCTGAGTGTGGATGGTCAAAGTCTGCTCGGCCTCAGCCAAGAAAGGTAGCTACATAACAGCCTGTTATATAACCACTTAACCACCTGAGCAGCGTGAATGACATCGTTGGTCTGTTGGTCAGTTGTTCCACCTATTTGGTCCAGAGATTGTAATAACTTTGGTAACCCCTTAATTTTAACACATGCTAAACACATGGTGCCTTCAGATGGGGTGGTGTTCACGAGTTGGGCCCAAAGTAAAGACGAGTAATGAGTGTAGCGAGGTGGAAGGACAGTCTGCAACCAGAACTGTGTACATAAAATGATTTAAGAGGTGCCAGGTTATTTACACAATATTATCATGTGTGCATTGTTAACATGATATCAGTATTTCATTTTTAAATATCACGGTTATCATCATATATTGTGACAACCCTAGTTAGCACTTAGCTAACGTACAGCAGCTAAAGGCTGTAGTAGACTCTTCTTGTGTGTTTTTTGCTTACGGAACAGTTTTCAAATTCAAAACAGGTGACAGCAGTGTAATCTTTACCTTTAAAACACATTCAGCATGAGAGAGTTCATGTTTTATTCTCAGATCAAGACCCAGGTAATGTGCTAAAAAGTATAAAAGGCTATACAGTCTGAAATATAATATTCTTCTGTTGCTTAGGGCAGCAGCTATTATGATGCAAACCGGCCCCGTTGTGACCTTACAGGTTGCAAAGTTTGGAGCGAGCTACCACGGCCTGGGAGCTCTGCTGAGAGAACCAACCCCAGAAAGGACAACAGGTAAACACACAATGAAAACTGTTGGTTTTTTCACTTTCTGCTCTTTGTAACTTATTTAAGACATTTTTTTTTGTCACTCAAGGTGATAAAAGCCAGGCTAAGCCCAACGATAACACACTCATGCTGTACAGCGTTGTGGATCCTGGACCCTCAGAGCAGCTCCACGGGGGCAGCAGAAGGACCAAAGACCAGATGATGCAGAGAAACAGACAACTTTATCGCTCAAACCCCAACGTGACCAGTGGGTACACTGATGTTTTATTAATACTAATCTGATATTGTGTTCAATGCTTAAGGGAGAGTCGGAAGGACAACTCCATTGTGTTTATTTTCTTCTTATTTCAGCAGATTTCTCCCCTGAGGATGGATATGAACCTGCTGACTCTCTCATGAGAGGGAACAACATGGCTGCTGTCTCCAGCGTCAACCTTTGTGCTGATGTGATTCTCCATTTAATTCCTTGTAACATGTTCAGTCACTACACAGAAGAAGAATGCCAGCTAAATACCCAAACAACCAAACTGAATTTGTGTCACAAAAATGACCTTTTTTCATGTCTGTTTTCAGAGATTTCACAGGGAATACTTGACACTTCCGACTCCTAAATCTCAGGACAAGAACTCATATGAAAGCAGTCGACCACAACAAACATTCAAAGTGTCTGTGAGGCCTTTAGATGGACAGAGCTCCAGTAAGAGGACCTTCATGGTAAGCCTTTATTATTGTTCCCTCTGACACTAAAATGTTTTATCATATTTTCATATTTGCTATTTACTAAGCAAAGGAAAAGTCAGCCAGAACGTACGTGATAGTTGGCTGTCAGCTGTAGTCTTTGTGGTGAGTATGAGTTCGACTTTTTGGCTAAGACAAAGGCGGCGTGAAACTCCGCAGTGGGGGGTGACCTTCAGCATCAGTGCTAATTCTGTGATGTTGGGTTGGTGTGTCTGGGCCTTTACAAAAAAGTTGTTCTTTCACATTCAAATATTTCACAAAAAAGGAAAATATTACAGCAAAATCCAAAACATAAATACAAACTTGTGTTGCTGAACTTTATTATTATACCCATTAATCATCTGAAGACTCCTCAGATTTATCCTGTGACCCTTTGGAGGGGCCAGACCCCCATGTTGGGAACCACTGGATTAAACTAACTGTAGTACTATTACTTTTACTTTTGATGATTTAAGTAGTTTGCTGTTAATACTTAGGTAAAATTTTAGGACTTTTTCTTGTAACAAAGCACTTTTACTTCGTTGTAGAAACAGATGTGAGTACTTCCTCCACCACAGATTGATCATAATAAAATAAAATAATCCTTCATTAATCCCACGCAGCAGCTAAGGGGGACAGTGCAAACAACAAGAGGCATCAGTAGAAAACAAAATATTATATAATAAATAAGCAAGTAAACAGTAAATATATAATAAGTAAACAGTAAAAACAAGATATAAAAATAGACCGAATGAGTGGTTGGGTTCACATTATTGCACATCTGAATTGTGAAATGTTCATTTTACACATTAATTAGTGAATGAATGAATGGTCTTCTGGGAGCAGTGTTGATGAATATAATAGCAATATAAGAAGGTAAATGGTACAAAAAAGATGAACAAATACAAAACTGAGTTGCAGAACTTAAGGGGGCCTCTAGAGGGGCTGACCCCCAGGGTGGGAACCACTGGATTAAACTATCGAACTGTAGTACTACTGCTTTGCTGGTAATACTGTGTACTTTTACTTTGGTAAGATTTTAAATACAGGACTTTTACTTGTAAATAATTTTGCATTGTTGTACTATTATTTTTACTTATAAATAGAACAGTTATGGACACTTCCTCCACCACTGATTGTTCATAAAATGCTAAATACAAGAATGTAAATGATGAATAAAATCTCTGTATTTATGCTCGTAGCGCCATGCTCTGTCACAGGAGAACCTGTGTGTGGACGGTGGAGGTCCCCTGCTGGACAAAAGGCAGAACTTGTGGGAGCAGAAGGAGCAGCGTACAAAGCAAATCATGAGCCACTATTCATCTTTCCCCATTCGCTCAAGTGTTTCGACTCATGACATCCTCCTCTCAGATCATTGTTCTCCTACAAAACAACAGCAGGGCAGCCGAACAAGTGGCGCCGGAGTCTGGAGAGCTCCTTTCTCACAACATCCAACACCGACGCCTTCCAACCAGCCGATACGCATCGACATCCCTGTAACCAGAGCAGTGAACGCACACACAAACCCTCCACTCACCACCTTCCAGACTTCCTCTCTGCTGTCAGTGAGGATGAGCCAAACCCTTAAAGTGAATGGACATAAAAACAGAGCAAATCATATATATGCATGTCCCATTACTGCAACCAAGAAGCTACCCCAGCCCTCACTTCCACCACAGCAGCAGAGATCAACCACACTCAGGGATCAAGCTGTAAAACCCCAAGTGAGCATCACGCCAACAAAACACGTCTCCTTCCAGGAACCTCCCACTCAGCCGAAGCAGAGTCCTACAAAGCTGAAAGACAATCAGGAGAGGTGTGACCCGTGGAGGAGGGAGGCCCAGGAGCAGCTGGAGGAGCAGCAGAGGCTCCATACGGTGGAGCTCCTGCAGCAGGAGGTGCAGGAGCTCCAGGGCAAAGCGAGGCGCACGGCGGAGGAGAACAACCGGCTGCGAAGGCTCAGCCTGGAGTGGCAGTTTCAGAAAAGGCTGCAGGAGATTCAACAGAGGGGAGAGGATGAAGAGGAGGATGAGGAGGAAGATTTGGACATGATGGTGACAATACAGCAGCTGGAGAAAAGATCACAGGTGAAGCTTGACACCAGCATCAGTTAAAGGGAGGATCCACTCTCAAATACTTAAAGGGACAGTGTGTAGTATTTGGTGACATCGAGTGGTGTGGGTGCAGATTGCAACCAACTGAGTATCCCTCCGCTCAATTACAATACAGGACTAAAATTACAATTAACTTATTACGCTCCAAAAAATGACCTTCCATGGCCTCCGCCATCTCTGACATCAACAAACATATCACAACTCGTGAACTCTGAGCTTTCAGAAACTTTCCACTGATAAGGTCGTGAATACGACATGAGGGGGTGTGAAGATATAAATACGACCCAATTTCAAGGCACCATTAGAGGCCATCCTCACCATAATAACACTACTTTAGGAGCAATGGAAGTCAGACGGCGGCTGGCGGTACCACAGTTTTGCTAAAGCACCAAACACTGGTGTCTTTTTTGACAACAGCAGCTGCTGCCATTTTGGACTGAAAAAGCTTATTATATGTATAATATTTTTTTTCAACACAGGCCATTTCAGTGGCAAAAATAAAATAAATAATAGTTTTTTTTACTTTTGTACAGCAACGTTTAGCTGGCATCCGATGGTCATTTTCAGTCCAAAATAGCATTAGTGTAGCTTAGCTGCTGGGCTGATGTTGCATGGAATGAACAACTGACTTACGACTATTAGACTGCATTTGGTTTCACACTCTGCGGCTCACGTTAGCGCAGTTTCACAAGTGTGTTGGAGAACTACAGTGGGCTTCAGGTAACGTAAATATGTGAAAGGCTCTCTCTGGAGCCAGCACTGGGTTTGTCCATTCTGGGCTACTGTAGAAACATGGAGGAGCAACATGGCGGACTCCAAGAAGAGGCCCTGCTATCTTTGTAGATATGAAGGACTCATTTTAAGCTGACGAAAACACAATGATTCTTAGTTTCAGGTGATTATACACTAACGAAAACATAGGTATGAATATTAAATTCCATTTCTGCTAATAGATCGCCCAAAATGTTACACTGTTCCTTTAAAAAAACATAAAACAATGTCACCAAAAGGCACTATGGGAAATGTAGGAAATCCCTAAATAAAGTAGATTTAAGTGGGCTGAAGGAAAGTGAACATGATCACATATTGATGATGCATAACAGATTATTTCTAATGCTGAATATAACAGTAATAATTATATTTTATGGACCGTTATAACACACTAACATTTGACTAAACGTATTTATGTCTTCACATAGACTATAAATTATTACTCCATGATTGTAATGTTTTATCCATTAAATATAAATGTTTCTGCTTGCACTTGAAACACTTTATACAATCGGTGTTTATCTGCTTGAAATTAAGAGATAAATATAAAAAGTTAACATAATGTCAACAAATAAATTGGTCTATGTTAACTACAGATTAATTTGAATAATAATAAAGATAGCTGATATTTAAAAGGCCGCAATATCCTCTATTTAGTTATGTATTTTTTCCCCGTCTTTAGAACAAGAGGAGCTCTGCCGGGAACATCCCCACTGAACCGAAAGAGCTGGATAAGCAGGCAGAGACAAAGAAAAAGACAGGTAATTGTTTGTCAGCTTCATTTATTCATAAGAGTCTGTGCTCATCAGATAACTTATTTTACGTACAGTGCAACATTTCCATGTTTCTGGCAGATCGAAGAGTGACAGGACAGTGTCAAGACTTGAACAACATGGAATCAACAGAGTGAGTTTGAACTTTTTGGCTGTAAAACATTGAAATTCAATCAAATCTAACAAGCAGCTATTTATGAAGCAAAACAGGAGACCTTATAGCAATTTGACTCTTCCAAACAGAAGTTGGAATAGATCCCTGAGTAAAATGTACTGATAATATCATACTGGCTGTTTGTGTCTGCATAAGTGATTCCCCACTCACCACCTGAGACCCAGTTTAGTGTCTTTCCGAGGCTTTACCAGGTTTTAGAGCTGAGTGAAGATACTAGGTATCATATGAAAGTAGAAAACCTAAAGAATCCATTGGCACAACCCTGTCGTGGTAGCTCGTTGGTAGGACGTTAAATAACGCTCCAAAGTTGCACTAAATTTTGGTGAGGTAAAACTAACAGCCATTTTTCACAAGGGTCCCTTGACCTCTGACCTCAACATATGTGAATGATTCTATGGGTACCCAGGAGTCTCCCCTTTACAGACATACTCACTTTATGATAATCACATGCAGTTTGGGTCAAAAACCAGTTTTTCACATGCATTAGAAATGTGTTATTTTCACCTATTCTAAAATGGTGTATTTGAATATTTCTACACACTAGGGTCCCTAAACAGTCTTTGTATTACATAAATTGGGTATCACTGTAAACCTGACCCACTTGTATTCATGTGTAATGACATAAGTTTCCATAGCAGCCATTTCATTGTAGTGAGACCATTTTTTGAAACGTATCCTCACTGTATAAATGACCTGTGGTGACCTCTAGGATAATCACAGTCTCATGAAACTTTATATCCACAAACTAGAGACCCAGGGCATTCAGAGGATGGATGGCTTTCCTAGTTTCTGAGTAGTTTCCAGAACAGAAGTGCTTGCCCATCCAATCACTGAAAAATGCAGTTCTTACAGAAATCTCCATATTTTCAAATACCAAATCACAGCGCGGCTTTTTCTGTGGTGTTCCTCAAGATCTTGGTGACTTAATGTGGTATTTGGGAGGGATTTCTGATCATTTTTATCAACTGTCGAGTGGAAAAAAATGATAAATTTAGCACCAAATCTATGTTACTGCAACAACTTCTGAGTGAGCACAGGAAATGCATCATATACTTCTATCATAATATTTTGAGCTCTTATATGCTTTCACTGTTTATTACTTCACTACATATTTATTTCAGATTTATGACTTGACACAGTGCTGTGCTGCATCTCAAATTAATCTTCAGGTTCCCAGCTTTATGATGTTCACCACTTCAATGTGACATCTACTAATGACCTGCTATCCCCCCAATCAAGTCCCCCCTCTCCCCCCTAAAAAAGACAAAAACTGGTCTATTGTGTGTCTCAGGGCATTAACAGAATTCAAATATTCCTGCTAATATAATTATTTCTTCACAGAAATCAGGAGGACAAAATCAGGAGGGCGTCAGCTCCTGAAAAGCTCACGTTCAAGGAGCGTCAGCGTCTCTTTTCTCTGGCGTACAGTGCATGAATAAAGGTTAAAGCCTTGTAGACAGAAACCTCAGAGGAGCATGTCTATAGAAACAAAAGTCATCATGTGCTAAGCAAAATGACAAAATACAGTACCATGTAAAAAGACAGTATGAGGATGTGTTTTAAATGCATCTTTTAAATGTATTATTTACTATAGAAATATTTGTCTTAGTGTCCTAGGGACATACTGTGGTTCAGTATTGATTTGAGACATTCAGTTTTCTGATTTATCACCTGTATAAACATTAATTCATATATCTTCCTATTCATAGATAATAAAGTGTTCATTTAGTAATAGAACTGAGGCACTTTTTCCATTATTTTATGCTTATTAGCTGCAGAAACCTCTGCTACTGCTTCCTAACAGAAGCAGAACTGTTACTTTAAACCTGCTGTGAAAGCTACTTTGTGCGCTGATAAAACTGTACCACAGCTTTCTCTTGTTCGTGAGTTTCGATGGAGCCTCGCCTCAGGTTGCGGATCTCCTTGATGGCATCGATCCCAGATATCCTTCTTGTCTTCACCAGGTAGCACGCCAGCATAGTACCTGTCCTCCCATGGCCGTGCATGCAGTGAACTCCCACACCCTGATGAGGAACAATGCAATATTTATTTAGTTCACTCCTCATTAACACAGCACACCCATCCATTACTTACTACTATGAGACAGGAATTTGCAAGCTCTACAAGCAAAAACAAAAATCTTTGTCTTGTGTTGTTAAACTGTGTGGGTTATAGACTTCTATCAGAGGAAGCAAGCAATTTGAAGATATTATGTTAGATTTTAGGGAGGTATTTTTCGCTATTTTCTGACACTTTATAGAACAAATGATGAATCATTTAAGTAATAAAATAACCCAATCTGACTGCTGGAAAAAGAGAGTCAGATACTCCAAACTATACACAAAGCATGAGCACAGACATTGGTGCTGAAGATTAAAAAAATATGTACAATATGCAATCCAATTCTTTCTGATTCATGCACTTTGTAGGAGCAGCAAGGTTGTGAAAGACAGTTTTTACTTTCCGCTGTTGCAAGGGTTTCATCTGTCACGTCATGCTGATGCCAAACAATTTAGCTTTCAGTGCTCGCTGGCTTGTTAGTCTGCAATACTAGACCCAACCCTAGAGAGTTCATTATAAACACAATCATATATCAAACACGTCAAGAAAGTATGTGACTGAGCTCTAACCTCCCCCTTGGCATTGGCCTCCTCAACAATAGAGAGGAATCTGTCAATCTGACTTGGAGAAGGAGGAGTGAAGTCAGCTATCTTGATGTGGTGCAGCTGTAACTCCGGGCACGAGTCGTAGTACGGCGGTTTTCTCTCACACAGGCAAACCAGGTGTTTGATCCCGTTGTCCAGCAGGTACTGGTATTCAGAGGTCATCCTGGGCAGCGCCAGTCCGGCCAGTTTGTCTGGGTCGACCCAGGAGAAATTGTGTGGAGGAGTGGAGGCCATGCCAATCAAGCTGAGAGGAGAAAAGAAAGACAGGAGTGGAAGATAAGATAAGATAAGATATTCCTTTATTAGTCCCACAGTGGGGAAATTTACAAACAAACAAACCAGCTTGTTAGCATTTGAACCAAGGGTTGTGATGGGGGTGTGACGATCCAGCATGCTGCTCAGGGTGTTCAGCTGAGATTATTAAAAATTAAACTAACCAACAGTGTATGTACAGCTCCACCTTTAACAGCTGCAATATGTAACGTGTTGTGATGAACATATTTATCTAGAATTATAATAAAATAATATAGATTATTCTGCATAATAAGTTCTTTTAATGCCTGTTCTTTACTTACAACATAGAATTTCTACACTCTACTAGGAGTACTTTTACTACAGTAAACGTGGGTACTCCCAACTTACTACCTCTGTAAAAATCAAATTTGTGATTGTTTTAATATTTGCTAAAAAGATAGGGCACTTTTAACTTCCGTATTTGTTCATTTAATGAGGTGTTGTGTTTGTTGTGTTTATGTGGCTTATAGCGTGTTATTTATGTCTGTGGACCACAGGAAGACTGGCTAATGCTCATACTACTGCTAGCTGGGATCCTAATGAATAAATACAGCGAGCCATCTTACCTTTACCCGTTAGCTGCTTCAGTGACATAACATTGAACACAGCTACATTAATGCCCCCGTCTGTCCCGCAAACTTACTCAGGTTTCCGTTCCGCTACTTGTCTCGCCGACGCTACCAAGCTAGCTAACCGCTATGATACTAGCTAGCTAACCGCTAACCGCTATGCAATAGATAGGTCATCGCTAAACGTTATGATAATAGCTACGTGCTAACGGAGCTCATCGAGACTAACCCCGTTTGCTTCAGCATGCCAACTATTACTACAGTGACAGTGACACGTCTTGCTTATATGACCAGCGGTGGCTGTTGCAATGCTAGGCGGGGCGGTCAGTTATATTTGACCGAATCTTCCATCAGGGTGGAAACCAGCTGTAAACCAGTTCTTCTTCGTGGTTTCACTGCAGCGGGCCTGGCTCCTGCTGGCGTCCCTCGTGCTGCATTGCTGCCTTCCGGTTTCACAAACCCTACTCTGCTACAGTCTGTTACTTAACCCAGTGTTGATCAGATACCTTAAGGCCACCTTTCTAACCTCCACCGTGTGCCCTCATTCTCCACCGCCACTCTGTGCTAACCCGCTACCACACTGCGTCTATGTATTAACTCCCACTTTGCGCAATGACAGAAGTACATTTGACTGACACACGCATGGTGTTGTAATAAGTAGTGAACTGTGAGCAGTGCCAAAGTCTTTATCAAATAATTAAAACTTACCTATAACCTGCTTTATACAGTATAAATCACTTCTGAAAAGCTAGCTAATATTAACGTTACGTAGCTAGCTAAAACTGGTGCGTTAGCTTATATAAAGATACTTTTAATATGTTTCATGAGGAGGACTGTTGATTTAGCGGCTCCTTAACTAGTCTAAAATAAACATTTTACTGTTACTGTTAATACTGTCAACTATTTTAAGGACTGTATGGTATAGTGATTGCGATAAAAACCTGCTGGTTTATTGAGGTACACTATGTCAGGATGGCCGAGCGGTCTAAGGCGCTGCGTTCAGGTCGCAGTCTCCCCTGGAGGCGTGGGTTCGAATCCCACTTCTGACAGCATATGTTTTTCTTATAGTTTATGTTATTTCGATTAGATTCCATCTTGACATAAAAAATAACTACTCAGTAATGTAATTTATTATGAAGCATTTTAGTCATTTTGAGTCTGAACACCACTTTTCTTCATGTCCCGCAACTATGGTTTCAATGTTGACTTATGTAAAATTACCTAATTCTACTATCATGACATTATTTCAAATGGAATTGTTTCATATGAATATCTATTTTTTGATTTCTTGATTTTGTTTAATTACAAAAAATAAAAATCATTGATATGATTAGGATTTTTTCTATTTATTTGTGGTATTTAATTGTTTTGCTACTAATAAGTAATATTGTTTATTATTTAAGATGTTCATTTACACTCAATATTTGATAAGTGTTTTCTTTTGCTAGTTATTTGTTTAATGTTTTCTGTCTGTCTCTTTCTCTGCATCTCTCTCTCTTTCTCTCACAGTAAATTAATGTTAATCAGATTACGCACCAGTTTTCCTTTCAGTCTTCAAGGAAACATACAGATTTAAATGGGTCTATTTAAGAGTTCCTACTGGGAAGTCCATCTACCTTAAAAACAACAAAAGATCTTGTGATGAACAGATGTGTCTTTATAAATTCATTCACGGCCACAGTCTCCTCGTCCTCAACAGTGCGTAACCGCGGCAGCGCTGCAGCAGCGCCATCTAGCGACGCACCACAGTTTCTCCTCTTTGGTGAGGTTGCAACCATAAAACATGGTGTCCTAGACTTGTACAAGTGAAATACTACTTCAATTAAAAACTGGAACATACAGTATAAGTGATACTGTGTAGATTTTGGAAAAAAAATCAATTCCCCAAATATAAAGAAACATATGGGAACACAGGTTTTTCAGGATTTTTAAACTGTTTTTTAGTTTGCATATAAATATCTGAAATATAACCACTAAATCAGTCCAAACATCTGATGCTTTCTGCAGTTTAATTTAGTATCTGAATGCTATTTTTCAGCTTGCAATTCTTGAACTCATCACCAGCATGATTTCTACGTATGTGAGAGATTTCCTTGTTGAGTCCGTATTCAATCATTCTTGTTTTTAATATTTTTTGGCACATCCAGATGGAGGCCGCCCCTGTTTCACACAATCTCCACATGAAAAGGAAATAGAGAAGAGCGTTTGTCCATTTCATGCAATAATAGTTAATGACACCAACACAAACATTCAGAACTCACAGCACAGCACAGTTTACTTGCTAGTCATTTTATACAAACAGTAGAAAGAGGGTTTTTTTGTATCTGAAGGAGCATCACATTTGCCAGATAGATGTCGATACACAGAGACTTGATTTTCAGACAGGTATTTGTAAAGAAGAATCACAGAGTCGAATGTTTCAAACATCCCATTAAAAAAGCTTTCACTAACCTGTTGGTGTAAAAACAAAAACAGAGCTGTTTCACGTACAGTTATAGAAAGATATCTAGGTGAAAGGTAAAGTTAAACATAACTTAAAAAACATTCCAATAACCAGGTGGCGTCTAGTGGTAGGCGTATTTTAGTCTGCTGTCCTACGGCACTCGACCTCCCGCTAACCATTTAACAGAACATTTGGAAGTCCCAAAAAGAACCACAAAATATTTTTATTCTCATTTTATCGATTTTTTTGTTTGTTTTGTACACATCACAACCTGAAGACTTGGTAGGTTGACTGGTTGTCCGTCACGTCTCTGAGTTATCATCACACTCATCATCTTCCTTTTTGTGTCATCTAAAAGCACAGAGCCCTTCAACATGCTGCAACACGCCTCAAAAAATCACAATCACAACCCCTTTAATAGTTACATGTAAACTCTGTGGGTTTTAATTTTCACACTCTTAGGTGCTATTCGAGAACAGGGTGGGGGGGCAATAATCGCCGTGCCCTCCTACTAGAAGATTTCTACGTATTTTGAACGTCCACGTTCAAAGTCCCACACTGAGCAGACAGCTGAAGGGCCGTGCCAAGTTTACAGGATGGCACAGAAGAACTTCTTCTCCCTGAACGGGTTCTCTGACGCTGGCACCGGCGATAACAGAGGGTCCTCTTTGGCGTGAGCTTCGCAGTAGGACATTAAGTCTGCCGCTGCTTTTGACACCTGGAGTTAAACAGACACAACACATCAGTGGAGAAGATGAAGTTAAAGAAGTGGTTAGACATTTTGGGAAATACTCGCTCTCATTCTGAGAGTTAGATAAGAAGATTGATACCACTCATGTCCTTACGGTAAATATTGTGGGAATCGACAGTTTTATATTTAGTAATCAGTGTATTGATCTGGTAATACCAATGTGATTGTCTGTTTAAGCTGTGAGGTAGTCAGATGAGAGTCAGCTGACTGTCAGCTAATTGTTTTTACACACTAACTGCCTGCAGGCAGCGGTGCTGGGATGAGTTTGGAAGTTGAGTTTTGGATGACGTAATACAGTGTTTCCCACAGGAGACCACAGAGACTGGCGTGGTGCTCTCTGGAAATTTTTTTAACATATTAAAGTTAAATGCATCGATCTGGTGCACTTTGAGAGCTTTACAAGGCAAGCTCTATGAAGAACTGGTGCTCTTGTAAACAATTTAATCATAAGGTTTATATGTTTATGAATACTGATGGCCAGAGGTCACACAGCGGTAAAGCAGGGTAAATGAGACAGGGTGCCGACTTCACTGCAGACCTCTCGCACTGAGGACAGTCCTCCACGGGAATCCTGTCCCTCCCCACAGGGAGAGAGGGCACACTACGCAACGAGAACTCAACGGTCCTGGGCAGCGGCGAGGGTGCTGTAAAACTCAAGATGAGGCCTTTTCAAGCAGACCTCGTCACAGTGCACCACATGAAGCGCCTGGCGAGGGCCAGCCCACCAGTTAAGAAGTGTAAAGATGTTTTTGGTTCATTATGAAATTGTAGCTGGTTGCATGGTGGTGCAGTGGTTAGCACTGTCACCTCACAGCAAGAGGGTTGCAGATTCGAATCTGGCTTGGGTTCTTTCTGTGTGGAGTTCGCATGTTCTCCCAGAGTTACCGCGGATTTTCTCCAGCTTCCTCCCACAGTCCAAAGACATACAGGTTAATTAACTGATGACTCTAAATTACCCATAGGTGTGAATGTGAGTGTGAATGGTTGTCTGTCTCTATGTGCCCTGCGATGGACTGGTGACATATCCAGGGTGAACCCCGCCTTCGCCCAACGCCGGCTTGCAGATGGATGGATGAAACAGTAGCAGGCTAAATGTCAGATTACTGTGATTTCATTTGCACGAAGCAGAAGCGAACACAGCTCACATCCTCCAGCTCACTGCTTAACCTCTACTTAAGTAGTACAGACTGACGGAAGAACGAGCACACAGACTTCTACGGTATATACGTTACCCTAACTTTGCTGTAGAGGGGGTATAAGAATTTCAGCAATGGAAAAAAATGGAAAATGTACCTTTTCTTACCAAAAATTAAAACATTTTAGGCATTCTGGGACCTGCCAATCAAAAGGCACAACTAGACAACTCCGTCAACCATCATACCAACTTTGAAATCCTAAGTCAAAGAGTTCTGCTTCGGAAATGGAATAGAAATTGAAAGAAATCATTTTTGTTGAGAGAAAATGAAAAATGCGTTATAACACCACCGTAGAATTCAGAAAGGCACAACTAGACCACACTGTCAACCATCAGACCACATTTGAAGTTCCTACGTTCCTGAAGCGTAAATAAAGGTTTCACTTCTCGTTGTGGTTACGTGAGACACAGCTGAGATGAAGCCGTGCAGGCAGCTGCTGACCAGCATATCTATATATAAGTATCTGAGTAAAAACACTTCTGACACCCTCCAGTCTTGACAAACACGGGGTAACAACATGGCTTTTTTTACCGTGTTGTAATAGAGGGGCATTTAGAGGGATGCACTGATTTAAAAAGAAAGTGGGACAGGGCCATAAAGTGACCCCCTTCTACTGGCGCCTATGCCTGCTGGCTCAGCTACATACTTAACAAACAAACATGAGAGGCAACCAAGGGTATAAGTGAATATTTCCTGCATATTTCCCAATATGTCCATGCTATTCCTTTAAATAAGAAGCTAGTGCTATGGGGTGATTAGCCTAGCTTAGCATTAAGATTGGAAGCAAAACTGTTACAGCACACAACTGTCTCTTTGACATGTCTCTTTGTTTATGTGCTGAAGAAATAATGTATTTTTTAAACTTTGGACAGAGCCAGGCCAGCTGTCTTCCCCTGCTTTCAGTCTTCAGACATAATGTTCATTTCACAAGGTAAATAAAAGGTGATTAAATGTTAACAGTTAATGATAACTTGTAGTATCTAGTAACAGAAACAAATGTTCGTCTGGACGATGAGAAACAGCGTGAAATGGACGATGCGACTGACAGTTAACGGACTAAAACCTACAAGTAAATTCCTCATCGGTGACGACGTGCGTCTGCTCACCTTTATCCTGTCGATGTTGGCCTCCATCTTCAGCTGCTCCACCAGCTTCCTGGCTTGTGCGATGCTGGCCGTGTTATTGCTCGCCATGGGCGCAGTCAGTCAGGTCTCGTGTGGTCTGCCTGCGAAGAAGAGGAAGAGATTCAAACAGGCCGAACATCATAGTTCAGTTCAGCCACGGTGGGCCGCCGATGAAGACCGGCACTATAATATAACAGGCATGCAAAGAGGATGCCTGTAAACACACACACACATATCACAGACACAGGCATATTATTTATGGTGTCAGTTGCTAGGCAGCCCATGACAGTGAGGGGGAGGAGGGGATGGTGGGACGACAGTGAGGGGGCAGCGCTTTGTCCAGCACTATTATTTAAAATAGATAAACAGATAGCTAACATTACACTGGTTCCACTAGTAAAAAAGTAATGGTGGGTTTTCTTAAAGCCTACTCGTACTTTTCATCACGTCTTAATCTCCGTGTCATACAGGGACACAGCGTCCTCCCGCTGCATCATGGGAAAGACGATAAATCAATAAATTGAATCCATGTTAAGATGGGTCACCTCGCAGGCAGCCGATCTTACTAAGCCTCAGAAACGCTTTATTTGCATTTCTCTTATAAAACAGACTGTTTTGGAAAGTAACTAAGTACATTTATTCAAGCACTGTGCTTAAGTACTATTTTATGGTACTTTACTTGAGTATTTCCATTTCTACTTTATACATTTACTACATTTCAGAGGGAAATATTGAACTTTTCACTCCACTATGTTGCTTTTAAAGGTTTAGTTAATTTGCAGATTTAGATTATTAATACAAAATATAAATACAAATATAACTAATAAATTATTCTTATTTTTTTGGCCCGCCACCACTCTCTCTTTGGAGGACTAAATTTACTTTGTTTTTATTTTTTTCAAATTAGTAGCTAATGAAAGAAAAGTGATAACAGTAGCAATAATAATCATAATCTTAGTCATAAAGATAACTATATTAGCATTTTACAGCGGTGGAAATTAACCAATATAACCATAACTACATTTATTCAAGCACTGTTCTTAAAAACGATTTTTTGGTACTTGTGTTTTATTCAAGTATTTCCTTTTTCTGCTACTTTAGTTTATTTATACAAAATATAAGGATTCTATATATACTGTACATACAAGCTGAAAAAAAACTATCTAGATTTTTTAAATTGAAAATGAAGAAAAAGAAAAATGCTAATACTAATAGGAATCATAATCTTAGTCATAAAGATAAAATATTACTTAAAGCAGGGAAAAATAAGGCACCTTGATGACGTATAAACAAATAAACACGCAACAAAAAACATTCAAGAGTGGACGTGAGTGGACGTGAGTGGACGTGAGTGGACGTGAGTGGACGTGAGGAAAAGCAACGAGCTGTTCACCTTTCTAAACTAATGCGTTGGCTACCAAATAAGATAAGATAAGATAAGATATTCCTTTATTAGTCCCACAGTGGGGAAATTTACTTTAAAAAATCTGAATATTTAGTCCTCTGAACACCACAGGGTGGCATCACAATTGTTCATAGTTAAAAATTAATCACATTTTTTATCAGTTCAAAATGCACCTTAAAGAGAGATTTGCCAAGTATCTAATACTCTTATCAACATAGGAGTGGACAAATATGCTGCTCTATGCAAATTTATTATTTATTTATTTTTGGAAACCAATTATCAACACATAATGACAAACATTGTCAAGAGACCCTCACAGGTACTACATTTAGCATAAAAAATATTCTCAAATCATAACATGACAAACTGCAGCCCAACAGACAACAACAGCTGTCAGTGTGTCAGTGTGCTGACTTGACTATGATTTGATCCAGACTGACTGTGATTATCATAAAGTGGGCATGTCTGTAAAGGGGAGACTGGTGGGTACCCAGAGAACCCATTTACATTCACATATCTGGAGGTCAGAGGTCAAGGGACCCCTTTGAAAATGGCCATGATAGTTTTTCCTCAACAAAATTCTGTATTTCATATGATGCCAGCATCTTCTCTCTCGCTTTAAAACTGAGCCCACTACAACCTAATAAGAAAAAGTTGCTTCAAAGGAATTAGTGGCATTAAAACAAACTAGCATTAACGTGTTATTATTGCGTTAATGGTCTTCTAATTCTCTGGCAAGTGACCATGCTATAAGTGATAATGTCCTTCGAGGTGTCCATAATCAGGAATTAATGGACTTCACGGAGTGTGTGTCAGATGGTTCTGGCCTCCACGTCATCCATTAATTCCTGATAATGGACACCTCGTGGTGTATTTTCCCTTTTTTTTTAATGGACCCTCTAAACAGTATATAGAAGAAGAAGAAGATAGTCCTTTATTAGTCCCACTGTGGGGAAATTCAATTTACACTCTGTTAAACTCATACATGGTACATGCAGACCTGAAACACACATACAGCATTAATGGAGAGGTGTCAGAGTGAGGGGGCTGCTCCTGAAAAGCGCCCGGGGAGGTGGGGGGTTTGGTGCTTTGTTAGGGGGCACTTCGGTGGTGCCAAAGAGTAAACTGGTACCTCTCAAGCTACCAGCTTCACACTCAGTTTTTGGTCCATGTCGGGACTTGAACCGGTGACCCTCCGGTTCCCAAGCCAACTCCCTACAGACTGAGCTACTGCCGCCCCCATATAAAGTAGCTGTACTCACTGCAACATCAAAGTGATGCACACATAATGCATCAATAATCCTAATCCAATAATATACCATAGACGTATCATTTCGAAATTAGTACTTTTACGATAGTTTAAGTTTATTTTGACATTAAAACTTATTAATAATTGTTTTCATCATAATCAAAGCGTTTAGTAGTTCCTCATGACGTGAATGGAAGTGTCTGAATTTCTTTACTAATTTATTCAGGTGTTTCCTTTAAGAAGAAGAAGAAAGGTGCTTGCCCTGGGTTATCTGTTGTTACTTATCACAGTCTGCAGCCGAACACACACATGCAAAACATGCAAAATGGAGAGATGTCAGAGTGAGGGGGCGCCTGCAAGCGCCCCGAGGGGGGGGGGGGGGGGGGCGTGGGGCGGGGGGGCCTGGGGGGGGCCCAAGAGGTAACTGGCACCTCTCCAGCTACCAGTTCACACTCAGTTTTGGCATGTGGGCTTGACCGGTGCCCTCCGGTCCCAAGCAACTTGAGTACGCCGCCCCCATATAAAGAGTTTACTCACTGAAATAAGTAGCCACATAATGCTCAATTATTTTTGATCAATTAATCATTTGTTAATCAATTAATTAATCAATCAATTTAATTTGTCACCTGTCTGTATCGGTACACAGTTTCAGTTGTGTGTCCTCAGATGCTCCTGTGTCGTTTATAACCTCTTTGATTAAGAGGATCAAGCTGTGGGCAATCAACAACAGCATCCTCCTTGGTTGTGTGATCAATCTCCCCCTCCGTCCTCCGCCTGTATGCACTGTGGTATGACTCAGTGTGGGGTCAAGACTGATCTCAGCGAGGTGCTGGAGCTCAGCATGAATATTGATGGTCCCCGGTGGCACACCTGCTCATCAGGAAAGGCGAACTGCTGCCGTCACGCCGACTAGAACCCCGATGACCTGATCATCAACTACAACCTGCGCAGGGTCACCGGCACAGTTGTTTCACATGATAATGAGATTTATTAGTGTTTGACTGCTGCCAGTGTATCTGTAAACTAATGTACCAGGAACATCTGACAAAATGTGATAATATAACTGTTATTTCCATCTGTTTTCACATACTACAGTTAATTAAATGTGATTAATATTTGGAATTTCACAGGCATTTAGTCAATTGATATTTTTTTGAGATTAATCGATTAATTGTGTACTTTATAAAATATCAGAAAATTATATAAAAACGGGAAGGTCTCTGCTCTAAGAGCTGGAGGTCAGATCTTCACTAGAGATGCACAATTTTGAAAAAAATGTAACTGTGGCTATTTTGACTGATACTGTGATATGATTTGCGATGTTAAGAGGGTAGGATCGTTTTAATGTCATTATTCTCATTTTCACTGAAAAACCTGTTAAAATGATTGTGTTGCAGTGTTAGTGGGGGTCAGTTCCAAACAAAGATGTTTTCTAAATGATATGTGGGTCTGTACTACAGTATTTAATTTAACATGTTATTATGACACATTTCACCTCTAACAAACATTGTGATTTCTTCCTCATTTGATTTGACACCTGCAGCAAGCCATATTGTGATTTTCATAAAATTTTGATTAATTGTGCTGCTCTAATCTTCACGTTATTTGTTTTGTCTGACTGACATTGCAAAATATTCGATTTAAGGGAGAAACATCACATTTGAGAAGCTGGATAAATGACTTTTAACGGCCTGTGATTTTGTACAAGTCACAGTTGAATCCCTTCTTTTTATCTTTTTATTTATTCATTTAATTCTAAAACTTTATTTGCAATTTGTGACTGCTTGCACTACCTAGTTAGAGGCTAAAATGTATTTTGTATACTTACTGTGTGCAGTGAATGAATTACATTAAATTTAATCTAATCTTAAAGAATAATCATCAAAATAGCTGTTCATTTTTCAGACAACTAAAACATTTCAGGACTGTTGCACTTAGAATACAGAGAGTGTTTCTACTAACTGTAGAGGTAATAGACTTGTATATTAGTCACTGTCACTTTAAGAGTCACTGGAAATAGTTTTAAAATACAAGTTTGAGTAAAAACCTACAATATTTACGTAATTCACACATTTTAAGGAATGAGACATTTCCTCCTAACCGTCTGGAAAGACTCGACCCGACAGTCTGAAGAGGATTTATGAGCAGAACCTGCAGCCCACTGCCCCGTATTAACAAGGTAAAGTAAACAGGATGTTTTATAGGTGCTGCAGCGGAGGGATCCTGGATGTTCTCACTGCTGCTTCACCTTTCAGGCTCGTAGTGTTTTAATTTAAACTCAGACGTCAAAAAACAAAACATATCACCTTGTTATTGGTGTCAGTAATTGCTCAGTAGTTTGAATAGAAAAGGCCCAAACGTACAAAACATAAAAACTTAAAAAATAAATAGCAATATAACTAGGACTATATCTATCTATCTATCCATCTATCGATCAAGAGAATATTTTTTTTTTTTTATGTTTTTGGACACTGTACTTATTTTTTTTTTTTTTCTACTTTTACTCATATTTTCCGGACGTCACTAATATTTTTCTGAAATTTTACTAATATCAAAAAAGGCAGACATTTTACAAATATTCTTTTTAGATGTTTTTGGACATTTTGGACAATATTTTTTGGTCATGTTACTAACATTTTTCAGACATTTTACTAATATTAAAAAGGCGGACATTTTACTAATTTTTAAAAAGATATTTTTTGGACATTTTTTGGACATGTTACTAATATTAATATTAATAATATTTCTAACATTCTTCTAATGTTTAAATACAACTATATTTAAACGGGTGGACATTTTTCTCATTTTTGTCTGATGTTTCTGGACATTTTACTAACATTTTTCAGCATGTTACTAATATTTTTCAGGCATTTTACAAATATTTTAAAAGGGCGTTCTGGCGTTTTTGGACATTTTATTAACAATTTTTGGACATGTTATTAATATTTTTTGGACATTTTACTAACATTTTTCGGGTATTTTATTAATATTTTTTGGACATTTTACTCAAATTTTTCAGATATGTTACTAATATTTCCAGACATTTTACTACATATTTTGGAACACTTTTGGACATTTTACAAATATTTTTTGTCTTATCCAGTTATGTAGTACTCCAGGCCATTTTCGGCGTATTTTGGTGTTTTTGTGGAGTTCTAAAATCTGGTGTCCTCTGTGGAAGCAATTTGTCAACTAGTTGTCCAGTATAGAGTTGTCTGGTATATTTCATATTATATGTCAGGTTAATAAAGAATTATGTACTTTCAAGAGAATTTAAGTGAGTAGTATGTACAAATATCTTGCACACAAGCCTCACTTTTGTCCCTCGCCAAAATAAAAATAGGTCAGCGACTTACTACAAAGGTGTGATTGACAAGTAGAAATTAGTCTTTGGCGTCTTTCGTATCGAGGCCATAATATTGTTTCAACACTCGGGGGAGATGCCAAAACAGGCCAGCGTGCATCACCAGACTATTGATAGGGAGAGATGTCACTCTTTAAGGTTTCTGGGATGTCTAAGGAAAAGTAGGGCTCTGTTCTTTACAGAAAATAATCAGACACTGTGACACAATTGCCTAGTTTGAGATGATGTTATAAATAAATACTATACGAGCAAATGTTTCTTGAGAGGCAGAACGACGAAAGAGAGCAAAACCTAAGTTTGATTGTTTTACCTTTCTTGACTTTGGCAAGTTGAACTGTAGTCAATGGCAACAGACTAATATTTTCTGATCTAGTTTGAATCACTCGTACGTGTAAGTCAAGTTAGTCTCAGTTTGCTGTAAAACAGTTTAAGTATCAGACTGTGAAATTACATTAATTAGAAAGACGACACAAGCAAAAGTCGCCTCTGAAGCTACGATGTCTGTATGTTTCGTACTGGGATGTACGCACATGACTAACTGGTCTTGCTCGTTCTATTGCTTCCCAGCTGATAAAAACACCAGGAGTCGCTGGATAAAACACATCAGGTAAGATAACTTTTCATCTGTTCGTGGAACGTATTGTAGCTCAGTTAGCTAGCTAGTGTTGGTATTGTATATTCACTAAGTGGTTTCACACAAAACTAAATGATATGACAAACTTGACTTACAAAATGTTGTTTTAAATTGACAAACACATGGTGCAATTAACAGGATCAAAAATATATTTGACTGTCGCTATCGACTAACATAAAAAGTTAGGTTCACCTATATTTTGTCTTGGCTGTGTCAAAAACCTGAACATAAAAGAAGTCATAAGCTATTTAGCAGAGCTGGCACTGTGTCTACAAAGTCATTTTCCTGCTTATTGTCAGTGTAGCGTGCGAAAATGCCACCCTGACATTTTCATATCTAGAGAAGGAGGGGTGGGGAGATGGCGGCATGTAGAGGACGTCCATGCATGTGTCGACTCCAGGAGGGACAGTTGCTACCTTTAACTGAAAGGGTATAATGAATAATAAAAAGAGTAGATTGTTTCTTGTCGTATTTTTTTAGTGTGCTCTGTTTTAGGACGTAATTCCACTGCTTCTACTCTGCTCATCTGGATATCATGAACCCTCTTGTGCTTCCTTCCTTCCTTCCCATCTGTCAGCTGCCCAAAATATCCCATCCTGAGATGTTGCACATGGTGTTCACATGCTGATAACAGTGACATCCCGACAGGCACTGATAAATAATACAGTCAGATGGACACAGGTTGTCCACAGCGTTGTAGAAAGCAGTACTCATGCTGTAATATTATGAAACTGGGTGATGTTAACATGCTACAATGCCTCCTCCTCTTGCTTGTCTTGACTTACCTTGTCTGCTTACTCCTCCGCACTCTGCCCTGGTGTCTGCCTGCACTTCAGTCAGCACTTTGCGTCCTCCCAACTCTCTGCAAACAGTCAAGAAAAAAGACCGATAAAGAGGTTGAAGAGAAGAATGAGTATCAGAGGCTGAAGTGCTGCAAGTTCCCGTTCCTGCATTCCTGATAAATTACGCCAAGTCTTGTGTCCTCTGATCTCCGGGTGTCAGAATGTCACAGCTCGCTCTTACAAACTCCACGGAGGAGAAACACCACAACAAACTACACAAAGGAGATGACAGTGAAACATCATTAAGGGGAAAATTAGGAAAAGTTTTAGCAAATGTGCTTTTTTGCCAAGAGTTAGAGAGGACTCATACGTTTAATGTAAAACCACAGGCAGCAGCCAGTTAGCTTAGCATTACAACAGGAAAAGGGGAAACTGACAGCAAAATTCCAGCACTTCTAAAACTCACCAATTTGCATATCATATCTCGTTTGGTTTTAAATCCCTGCAAAAGCTGAGGGAGGATATCTGTGGGACTATTTCTTGACCAGGAGTAGTGACATCAAGATCAGTTACTGAGAGGGAAGTTCTGCCTCTTTGGGGAGACCACCATGGGATTCAGAAAAAATATGAATGGCAGTCAGTGGCAAGAGACAAATATTTTTTTGATCCCATTTGAATTGCACCAACTGCTGAATTATCCGACTGTGAAAATACGTAATTAAAAAAACGACACAATGAGGTTTCTCTGTGTTTCGTACTGGGATGAACTCACACCAGCAACAGGTCTGATCATTCGTTCTCTTCTCGGCCGATAAAAAGACCAGGAGTTGCTGGATAAAACACATCAGGTATGCTAACGTTGTATTTGTGCGTGGAACATAGCTACATAAGCTAGCTAGCATTGGTGACGTACAGTATATTGTGGGAGAGGAGAGATGTAGTTCATTGAGCGATTTCACAGAAAACTAAGCAACACTACGAGAAACTGCGACTTTCTTGACTTGAAAAAATATGTTTAAACTGACAAACATCATATGTGTGATTCATGGTGTTATTCAAACAGCATCAAAAAAATATTTGTCTCTCGCTGTTGACTACCATACATATGTCTTCTGAAATAAGGTCCGATTGTGGTCCACCATAAGGGGCGGGACTTCACCTCTCTGTTGGTAATGTCTAGAATCAAGACGTTTAGCTTACTTCTCCTCTTATACGAATAGACTGACAATTTCATCTTAATTAACTTCTTCAATACAGCATGATGTTCATTTAGTAAATTATGATTGACATTTAGAGTCGAATGGACCATAAAGCAGGGGATGTTTCAGGGCGGGGCATCCACTTCTCGGATACTGTATAGTTTATGGCAGAGCCAGGCTAGCTGTTTCCAGTCTTTATGCTAAGCTAACGGACAAACAGTAGTGTTGATCTTATCTAATTCTCAAGCAAATTAGTGTAGTTCACAAAATGTCAAACTAGTCCTTTAGCTTCTGTTGATGTTGACCAATCCACCTCTCCTCTTCTTCCTCACTATCTGCCCGTTTGGTCCACCAGATCCTCTCTAAATGCATCTGTGACTCTGCAGCTTAGTTTTTCTGCTGCTCCTGATAAATGGGCCAATTACAGTGCATGAGCAGATCTGCAGAGGAAGGGAATTCCGCCCGTCGTAAATCACGACGGCACGCAACATTACAGTAAGGCATCCATTAACAAAAACCTCGCCAGCAGCGGCCGAAACCCCTGAGCCAGAGTATTTTAGCAACGATGAAACTGCTTAGAGTTTAAAAAACAAGCCAAAGAAGAGCAGGAGATCTCACTGTACTGTACTGTCACCTCTCCTGATTCACTGGAGCCATTAATCTAGACTGTTACTCTGTGCTATGCAAGCTGTACAATCACATTTATCCGTACAGTGATTCTTCAACTAGTGGCTGGGCTGCTTCACAAGACAAAAGCAGCTATTTTTATAAATTAAAACTTTTTTTGACATTTTTTTTTATTTTGCAAAAGATGCAAAAGTTCTCAAATGTTAAATGTCTAAAAGCAAACATGCGAGAATGCTGCCTGTCTAAAATAGTCTATAATTGGCAAAATTTTGATTTACACCAACCAACCATAACATTATGACCACAGAAAGGTGACGTGAATAACATTAATAATCTCGTTACAATGGCACCTGGCAGTGGGTGGGATATATTAGGCAGCAAGTGAACATTTTGTTGTTGAAGTTGATGTGTTGAAAGCAGAAAAATGGGCAAGCATACGGATGTGAGCGACTGGCCAAGTTGTGATGGCTTGACAACTGGGTCAGAGCATCTCCAGAACTGCAGCTCTTGTAGGATGTTCCCGGTCCGCAGTGGTCAGGACCTACCAAACGTGGTCCAAGGAAGGAAAACTGGTGAACCGGTGACAGGTTCATGGGCAGCCAAGGCTCATTGATGCACAAGGGCAGTGAAGGCTGGCTCGTGTTGTCCGATCCAATAGAAGAGTTGCTCAAATTGCTGAAAACGTTAATGCTTAATGCATGTGCGTCGCCTACCTGGGGAAGACATGGCACCAGGATGCACTATGGGAAGAAGGCAAGTCGGTGGAGGCAGTGTGCACACTGCAAAAATGGTTCAAGAATGGTTTGAGGAACACAAATTCAAGGTGTTGACTTGGCCTCCAATTTCTCCAAATCTCAGTCCAATTGAGCATCTGTGGGATGTGCTGGACTTACTCAATATTGGGCAGGTGGTCATAATGTTATGGCTGATGGGTGTAAATAAGGATCTGATAAATAAAAAAGTAAAGTAGAACAGATGTTTGTTGCAGCATTTGATACAAGACAGTTTTCAATAAATACTGCTTAGGACACAACAGTCAGTGCTAGAAACGTACTGAGGCTTCATACCCTGCATTTGGTCTTGGGCTGAAAACGTTGACTTTTGCCAGAGAAACAGAAGATTTCCTTCATCAATCATCTTGTCAGGACTTAGTATATAATGTTTCATGAGCCAAATGGAAAAAAAATGAAAGCATCTGCTCACAATTTGTCTGCAACTCACATATTCCTGCGTGACTGCTTTAAGTTTTACCAGAAAGACCCTGGAGGCCTTTCAGGAGTCTTATATGCAAAACACAGTATAAACAAGTAATTGCCACTGTTGACATTACCTTTCAGAGTCACGTGACCCGTAACCTGTGACTGTATCCTGATAAGTTATATTTGCTCAAAGCGTCCTCACTCATCAGAGTCGCATTTACATCTGAGAGTTTCCCAGGAAAACTATATAATCATCTGCTGTGTGCGTGCTGCTGGTTACGCAAGTAAAGTTTAAAGGTTTTATAATACTGGAGTGTGTTTCCACAGTTTGCGTGCTGCAGTTTGTGCAACCATGCTGCTACGTTTTACAAACGTGGATGTAATTTTTTTAGCATTCCAGACAACCACTGGTTTCTAATTGTTTCCATACATTATGAATCTATTCGATCTATTACTACACTTTTTAAATGTACTTGGATTGTTTCATCCATCACTGTGAATGAGTCACAAGTCTGCCCTCATTTTTGTCAAAGTTACAATATCTGGAAGTGCAGACTTTTTAAAATCAACCTAGGCAGCTGCATCACCACACAATGAAGAATGAAACAATGAAAGGAAAACTGACAAAACTCGTCAGTGTGATGGAAAGAAATGGTAACCAATTAGGGCTGGGCGATGAGGCCAAAATCTTCTGTCACAATATGTTATTTCATATCTTGATAGCAATATATATCACAATATAGCATGTTTTCTGGTGATACTATAAATAAATAGTCTATATGACATAACTACATGGTTTTGTATGCTCTTGTATGAATTAAATACTTTCTTTTTTCTCATTTAATTAAGAAATTTTGTGCAAAATGATCTGATTTTTTGAGACATTTTAGTTAACATGTACTTGTCAATATCAATATCAATATCTATCTATATATATATATATATATATATATATATATATATATATATATCAATATAGATGACATAATTGTCTACCACTATATCCTGATGTATGATTTCTTCACAATATGGTTGGATTGAAAGACGAGAAATTATCATATGGAGTTACTGTCCAGCCCTTAAACCAATGGCTACTTGTAAAAATACATCAGAAAAACAGTATTCAATATTCTTATCAAAGTGGGCACATATGCTTGCTTTATGGACATGTATGTGTTTATTTATTACTGGAAATCAATTAACGTCACAAAACAATGACAGACAGACAAATATTGTCTAGAAACCCCACAGTACTGCATTTAGCATAAAAAAATGCTTAAATCATAACATGGCAAACCCAAAGTGGGCATGTCTGTAAAAAGGAGCCTTGTGGGTACCCTTTCAAAATGGTCATGCCAGTTTTTCCTTTCCAAAGCACAAGTTTGGAGTGTTATTTAACCTCTTTCACAAGCTAGTATGACATGGTTGGTACCAATGGATTCTTTAGGTTTTCTAGTTTCATATGATCAAATAGCGGTCGGGCCCAAGGGCAACACATAGGATTTTAAAGAGGTTAATTAAAAATCGGAAGTTGTGTTAAGGCTTTCAAGAAATTGGTGGCGTTAAATCAAATTTGCATTAATGCCTTATCACATTAACTTTGACAGCCATAATTATGATATACATTTTCTTTTGACTACTGTAGTTGATCTGAGATGAAAAATTAAAAAAAAAAGAATAAAAAATAGTGCTGTGATATTTGAAAAGTTGTGTACTGAAGCAGCACCAAAGTGTCACAAAGTCCTGACTGCACTTTTACATCTTTCACTGTCTACTTTTTGCTTTTCGCCCCACTCTTAGATCAGTTTACTGTACGCTGCAAAAAGGGCAAGAAAGCCCACTGTTCTTAGAAAAAAAAAAAGTTGCTGAATTTGATTTCCCTGTGAACTGTTTGTGTCATCATATTCATGTTGCAGAGCAGCAGTGAGACAGTGAGTGTCTAAAATTATCTTAATGCTTTGGCAGTATTGTTCTGTACTGTACTTTTATGCCAGTAAAGCACCTTGAACTGAACTGCACTGTCGGAGAAAAAGTCAGAAAAGGTGCATTATGGGACGTAACAGGTGATCTATTTCTCTCCTGTACTCCAGCCTTCTGTTTCCCATCCCTCCCTCTGTGGCAGACAGGTGTTCGGTGATGGAGCTAAAACACCCCCAGCATGCTCCGTCCTGCTGCTAACGCCACCGAATCAATCTGACCCCCTCCGCCATCCTTCCCCTGCCATTTGGCGTTGTTTTGAACCCCTTCTTCCGAGTTTTCGGGGGGTCTGTGTTCGTGACGAGGCCCTCCACAGATGTGATTATAGCTGATGCTCGACTCCGGGTGTCGCTGACTTAAAGGGTGATTAAGCGCCGCAGGAAACATCCTGGTGAGGAAAATATAATTCCTGGCCTGTCGAGAGTGATGATCTCTCACGCACTCCCACATACGCTGACTCTCAGCTCGGTTCTCCCGCCCCCTTTCTCCCTCTTCTCTTTCTACAGCGCACACCTTATCGTCATTTTTTTTTTTTTTTACACCATCCAAAGAGGTAAATTAAGGCGGCCAGGCAGGGAGTGTTCTGTCCTCTGTGATGCCCAGGGTGTGAAATCAGAGCATGGTAATTAAAAATCTGTCCCTCGCTCAGCCATCTGGACCCTGGAGAGCCAGTGATTAACCTGCGAGGGTCTGCAGGGACGCGGGGAGGCAGGATGGGACCCCTGCTCAGATATAACCCAGGCTAAGTTATGAGGGCCGACAAACCCCGCCCCCCTTAATTACTGTTGCTAAGCATGTCAAGTTTTCAATGACAACGGTGGCAAACTTACCCCTCAAAAATCTTCTCATAAAGTGCATGACTAGATACCACTAGCTGTGAGAGTGAGAAAATATGTTTTCTTATTAATCATTAGTATATAATCACCTGAAATGAATCGTGGTGTTTTTGTTAGCTTAGAATGAGTCCTTCAGAGTGGGTCCTCTTCACGGCACGTTTCTAGGTTCACGCTTCTACAGTAGCCCAGAACGGACAAACCAAACACTGGCTCAAGAGACAGCCTTTTATGTTTTTACGTTGTCTGAAGGTCACCGCAGTTCTCCGACAGGCTTGTGAAACTGTGATAACGTGAGTCAAAACCAAAGAATGTATAATTCCATCCATGTTAACAGGTTCGAGCCCCACAGCCCGCACGGCTGCGTGTCAGCTGCGTCTCTTCCAGAGATTCGAGGTCTTGCCTATTTTCAACGCGAGCTGGGTGCATTTCACTGCATCAACAGACAGTGAAGATGATCTTCTGACTGTATATTGACATCATATCAGCAACATTACCACATTTTCAATGTCTATATCTGTAGAAAACGTCAAAAAAAAAAGTTGATTTATTTTTAAATCAACACTTCCTGCTTTCATTTCTACCGGACGCCAGGAAAACATCCGCTGAAAAAGTGCCGTACAAAAGTTAAACAAAATTGTTTCTATTCCATTTTCATATTCTACCGAAACGGTTTGTGTTGAACAATAAAATATTATAAATATGTGTTTTCAGTCCAGCGGGTGTTGTCAAAAAAAACCCAACACACTGGGGTTCCTTTGCTTTTATACTCGTGGTACCGACAGCTGCCGCCTGACTTCCGTTCCTCCTGAAGTAGAGTTATTATGGTAAGGCTGGCCTCTGTGCGAGGACAACTAATTGCCATGGTTTTGTACTTGGTGGCTCACATTACCACAGTCTTGGAAAGGGAGGAGGGAGTGGAGGGGTACTCAATTGGTTGCAACCTGCAACCACAACACTAGACGTCATCAAATCCTACACACCGTACCTCTGAATAAGGCTGATGCATGTCATGCTTAAGGAAAAACTGGGATGCTATTTTGTTAACCACAGAAAAAAAACAACTCCTGACATGATACAGTTCTGTGCTGAATGAGTCATTTCATTTTTGTGTTTTACTACAAAAATAAAACACCACTGCAGATTAAAAAAAAATGCAAAGCCTGTTTTGAAATATTTCTTAAGACGAGACAGCAGTGGTGCATGAGTGTTCAAAAGCACTCACACACATGCAGAAAGTTCAGTCATCGCAGTGTGACTGAGTGACAGTGTGTCACAGGACAATGAGGTACAGGCTGCGATGTCACCGTGAAACAGGACACAGCAAAGGGTACATTCAGCTCAACAAAGTCATGAATTGATAGGAGCGGTTTCACAAAATGAATGCGTATAAATAAATAGGAATAAAGTTCATTGGGAAGATAAAAGAGGCTGAGATGTGACGGTAATATCTTCTTCCAGAGTGGCTTTTACAGCGACCGCAGCACAGGAGGAGTAACATAAAACTGACCTCCGGAGTTATTAATGAACACAATCAAGATGGATATTGACTATTGAATGTAATATAGCACGGATCCCTGCCCTTGAATAGGAGAAAGGACACCCCTCCCTCTGCACACAAAGATAAAGAGATGGGACACAGAGCTGTCAGCCAATGGTTGTCTGGGGAGATGACGCCGGCTGTGACAGCTGAGCGTCCTTCTCCATCACTATTTCTGTTAAGAGACCTGGAGCCGACCTCTAGGCTCACATCACCACAGCCTCTAACACCCATTACACAGGGATATCGAACAGAACAATCCCCAACACGGGACGTTCAAGAGGTTTACTCTGCTCTTATATATGATTGGTAGCAGTAAAAACACATTAAAAGACTAGATACTAAGTTAAACACAATGAAAATAAACCCCTCTGCATATAATTGCACTTTTGAGTATACTTTCCACTGTATTTAAAAGAATAATGCTATCTGTTTAACACTGACTTTGTTTTACACTGTACAATATACTGGAAAGTGACAAATAATGTAGAAGCAGAGATGAAGAAGTAGCTGTTTCTATGGAGGATGGCACCTGCCAAAATAATAAAGAAATAAATTCCCTAATTCATTTTTATGAATGTATTTTAATACAGGATAAATAAGTTTGAGGAAATAAATAAGAGGTGAAATGCAAAGGGAAAAATCAGGCAGAAGTAAATAAAAAAATACACAAATCTACTATTTAAAAATACAATATACTGTATACACTGTGTATATATAAATATATACATATATAAACAACAAATAAAGATAAAAATAAAGAAATAATGCAAAAAATAAATAAATAAATGAATAAATAAATAAATACATTTAATCTATAATCAATAAAAATAAATTCCTAAATAAATAAAATGGAAAATTAAGAAGAGCAAATAAATTAATACAAAGATAAATAAAGAAGCAGAAATATCGGTTTATGTCACATTTCATCAGTTCATTAATATATTGACATTCACAATTCACATTTATTCTTAATGTTATTTTTGCTACATTAAATGATTATTTATTTAATATTTGTTACTTAAGTCATTTATTTAGTAATCCATAATTCCTTCATCATCTTCTTACTTTAAGTGACTTTTTTAATCTGCATCTAAGGCGTTTGAAGTTGAGTTCTGTTCTTGAAATCTGTCCACAATTGACTGTATTGTTTGCTTGAATCTAACTGAAATGCTACTATAACAATTTGTGTTTCTTCTTTACATAAATCTCAAAGCAAATTGTCCGCAGAATAAACCAAATATGTATTGTATAGCAGTGCGTATGTACAGTAGAGAAAAATCTTATCGCCTTATATTTAGTATTTACAGCATGTCAATTATATCTATAATTATGTCTAATTATGATGCACTGAATACTTCCAGAGTCATGTGTGTGTGTTTTTTTACTAGAATTAGTGGTTTGGATCGATACTGTGTGTGGGAGGGAGGCTGTTCTATTCGTGATTTTTTAAAATGCTAACCCTATGAACAGCATTATTATTATTAAAAGGTACTGGCCATTTTAAAGCTCATTTCATTTCCCCACCATATTGCATATTGTTGATAGCATATACAACAATTACAGTTTACATTAGAAAATAACAATACATCTTTAGTTATAAACAAATGGTTTTCTGTCGTCTAGTGTTGCAGGTATACCAAAACTAGAAAGGTATCGCTACACACTGCCGTTAAAAATGGTACGACATCCCATTTTATTAGTACCGATACTTTCAGAACGAGTGAAAGTCCTGCTACACTGAAACTGACAAAAAACAACAAAAAAATTGTTAAAAGTGTCAATGTCGTTTTATGTCGATGTACAGAAATACCTTTTAAAATCTGCATTTTCTTTGAATGCCATGAAAAATGTCAACGGCTCCTATCAACAGCTAAAGCTACAGCTTCTGTGTTGACTGAAAATGACATAGGTAGGACATATTTGTCATCGGTTGTGACTGGTCAGGAGTGCAGACCTCCACCAAGGTGCCTGAGTATGACTGCCCCAACTTTGTTCAGTTTATGTCGTGATCAGCTGTAAGTAGTGGAGTATCACAAAATACTTCAATCAAACTGGACAGAAACAAACTAAAACTCCCAAATGTGCTTTGGCCAAACTCAACTTTAATTTCACTGAGCTTGATGTGAAAATATAGCAAGTCTACATCCATAACACACATCACATTTATACTGTATGCTTTTAATTGTTCACTGAAAGTAGATTCGACATTTGACACGAAACGTTTAATTCTCTATGTATTAAATCGTACATTAACCCCAGCTCTCTTCCTCTCTCCTTCCTCGTGCCGCTGCCTCTCGGTCAGACCACCACCACCCGTGAATATTCGATTAGCCCGGACATCTGTGCCACCCCCAGCGTGCCCTGCCCATCCTGCCATCTCAGAGATGGTGGTGTGTGTGCATATACTGTATATACACAATTGTGTGTGTGTGTGTGTGTGTGTGTGTGTGTGTGTGTGTTGGGGGTTAATCTAGGTCCCAGAAGGGGGGAGGGGTGAAGGCAGTGGCCCAGGAAATGATGCATCCCCTGGGAGTCAAGAAGGCAGCAGGGAGGCGGCTTATTGCCCCAGGGAGCACAAATGTGGTCTATTATGTTTATTAAATCAAACGATCAAGGCCTGGCATGTTTCTCCTTTGTTAGATTAAAGCAGTGACCAAGTGGTTTTCTTTCCCTAAAACGTTTAAAGACTCACATTTAAAACCTTTGATATGTGTGTTATGTAACAGCAGTGTGGTTAGTGGGGTAGAAACAATGCCTGACACTGATGTCACAAAAGCAGCTACATACTTTAGAGGCATATGGAAAAAAAAATGTGTTTTTGTGTGACAAGGATGGAAAATTGACACCAGTCACCTGCCAAATAATGCTGGTGAATTTTGGCTGTGAGTGAGAAGGCTGTTTTAAATTTCCGTGGACACTTTGGCAGGAAACTGACCATCATGTGGAGCTTCTTTTCCATTCTGGAAATCATATTTGGAAGTGGCCGCCAAACTTCCTGCCCCGTGTGTCACAAATGATAGTTTTACCAAGCGCTGTGTACATTAATGCTCTCTTCTCTGTGCTTCTACTGTGAGGAATCAGCAGGATTTTTGCATTTGCCTTGAGTGAGGAGGCATAAACATACTTTTCCTCTGGAATCAATCAGCATGCCAAGAATAACACGGCCAGACTCCTGGGCTGTTAACAATATTACAAACATCCGGACTTGTTTAGATTCTGCTGAGAGTTTGAGTGTGCTGCTCGAACCATTTCTACAACTGTAAGTTTGTTCATGAAAGTGATTTCATCAGTCACACAAGTCCCAAAAATACTGATTTGGACTTGACTGCTGAAAAACGACTCCCTAAAGATGTAAGAGTCATAGAGGACATCAAAAAAGAGGACCTGAGACTCGGACCTGAGTGTTGTGATACTGCAGACTCATGTTTTGCCCTCAAGGTCCTGATATTTGAACTTGGTTGGACAAGACTTGAGACTCAAGTCAAAATTCCTGCAAAAAAAAAGCTTTGGTAGACTTGGAACTAGGCTTGGACTTGTACAGTTGTGATACTTGACTCCTAAAGACTTGGCTTGGGACTTGAAAGCAAAAACATTTAAATCTCATGTTCTGACCTGCGGCTAGACTTAGACTGGGTTGGACAAGACCTGGGACTTGATCCAAACTTAAGTAACAAAAAATGAGGACTTGAAACTTCACTTGGACTTGACTGCTTTGAGACTTGTCTTACTTGAGACAAGATTCACGAAAAGCTTGAGCTGACTTGAGCCTTAAATCAAAAAAAACCCCAACAAAGTCTCATGCTTTCCCCTCAAGGACTTGAGACTTGTTTGGACAAGACTCATGGCCAATGGCTTAAAATGAAGACTTGAGATATTGACTCACTTCAGACTTGAGTCACAAAAATGAGGACTTGACAGAATATTGTAAGACTTAACTCCAAAAAAACTTCAGTTGAAAGCAAAAACATTGAAATCTCAAGTTTTACCATCAGGGAAATGAAACTTGTGTCTTGACTGGGACTTTCTTTCAAGAATTTGGGACTTGGTAAGCCAATATTTGAGACTTGACTTGGGCTTGACTACTGTAATATTTAACTTACTTGATTCCCTAAAGACTTGCTTCAAAAGAATTAAAAACAGTTCTGGAGACTTGGGCTCGAGTCAGACTTAATTTACACAAAAATTATGACATGAAACTTCACTTGGACATAAGGCTATGAGACTTGACTCAGTAAAAACTTCAAGGACCGGATACTTAAGTTGAGACTTGGTTGGAGAAGGATGTGAGGGTTGACTTGTAATTGCCCAAAAAGACTTGAAAACAGCTCCAACGTAAGTCACAGAAATTTAGTCTAAAGACTGGACTGGAAACTGAAGACTTGACTTGGACTTTCTTTCAACAAAATGGGACTTGGTTAGAAAATATATGAGACTTGAATTAGGCTTTCTTTCAAGGACTAGGGACTTGGTCAGACAATATTTCAGACTTGACTGCTGTAATATTTAACTTTTACCATCAGGGAAATGAAACCTGACTTGAGACTTGACTAGGACCTGCCTCAAAATAAAAACAGTTCTGGAGACTTGGACTCGAGTCTCTGATAGGTTGGGGTTTTACTTCTGAGTCCTAAGCCACAAAAATATTGTCTAGAGACTTAAATGGAAACTTGTGATTTGACTTAGACTTTATTTCAAGGACTTGGGACTTGATATGACAATATTTGAGACTTGACTTGGACTTGTCGGCTGTAGTATTTGACTTACTTCAGTCTTAATTCCCTAAAGTCTTGAAAGTGAAACTATTCAAGTCTCATGTTTGCCATAATGGAAGTGAAACTGGACTTGTGACTTTGCTATACAAGACTTGAGACTTGACTAGGAACTGCCTCAAAAGAATTAAAAACAGCTCTTGTAGACTTGAGACTTGAGTACAACAATGTCACAAAAATGTGGTATCGAGACTCGACTGCTGTCATATTTAACTTGTTTGAGTTTTTATTCCACAAAAACTTGACTTGAGAGGAAAACTATCCAAGTTTCATGTTTTGCCATCAGGGACTTGAAGCTGGACTTGAGGCTTGGCAAGACTAGACTTGAGACTTGCCTCAAAAGAATTAAAAACGGTTCTGGAGACTTGGATTCAAATCAGACTTAAATCACAAAAAACAATGACTTGAAACTTCATTTGGACATGCCAGCTATAAGACTTGCCTCTCTAAAGTAAAGACTTGAAGGATTAGAGACTTTAGTTGAGACTTGGACAAGGACTTGATGGCTGACTTGTACTTGTGCCAAAAGATAGTCCAACCTCAGTCACAGAAATTAGGTCTTAAGTCTTGACAGGAAACTTGTGAGTTGACTTCTTTCAAGGACACGTTAGACACGATTTGACTTACGCTTTCCCAAAAAACAGCTCTGGACGCTTCTATCCAGACAGACGACAGCACGGCTGAATAAGCTTAAAACCCAAAATCAACACTGTGAGAAGCAAACAAGTGCAGCGAGTACAAAGGTCAACGCCTTCAGTGCGACAACATCCTTCCTACCTCATGTTACCCTCCCTCTGAAGCCTTGTACATCTCTGAGAAACAAGTAGTTTTAAAGTACCAAGGGCAGGTTCATGTAGAGATGACTTTAGCAAGAATGATGCTTTCAGGACCCAGAGTTGGATGGATGTTTTAGGGAGAAGGCAGTGGTGGGAGTGGAGAGGTCATATTGGTCAATAAGGCGTGGATGGCTCCTCAGTCCTCCCTTACTCCCTCTCTGCTTTCTAACTGTAACACTTTCCATTGTGCTCCGTCAGCTCTCAAGGTTTTTGATGTTTCTTGTTTATTGTCGGGTACTTTGTCAGCTGCTCTTCTAGCCTCAACATCGGTATGTGTGAAACAATCTGCGGCCTTGGAGCAGCTTGCCCTCGAGATACAGTACGAGACGCCCGGACGTTGAGCTCTTGCGTAATTCTGACTCGCTGTGTGCGTTTGTAGCAGGCCTGGAAATGCAACACACATGATTGGATGCGAGTTGTACATGACGAAGCCTTCGTGTGACGAAGCTAAGAGTGGGAAAAACAGCACGTCTGTGTTCTTTTTTTTCCTCGGTTTTCCTGTGAACGCACGCCGCTGTCGGCGACTGTATCTGTCTATGAGCAACATAAAAACATCAAACTCCCCCTCCTCATCCTCCTCCACCTCCTCCTCCTCTCCCGGCCATCTGCCTGATACAACCGCTACATGGAGCTTGTGTGTGGTCGCCTGCTTTCTCCTCACGGTGTGGAGGAAGAGAGAGTTGAGAATGGACGGAAAACCACACAGGAGGCTTGTGGGATTCCTCTCTGGTTTACTGCTGCCTCTGTCGTTCGCATCCCCTTTTCCACAGCTCTCTTTTTCATCCCCTCTTCTTGTGCACATATCCCCCTGAAACAGATGCCCTTAATTCCTCTGGCTCCAAATTATAATATCTGCCCAATCTGAGGGAAGATGAAGGAGGGAGAAAGAAGAGAAGGGAGTCCATTCTCTTATTCCCCTCACATATATACATGTATGAACAGAGGTGCAAGATGATGGGGAATAAAAGCAGCAGCTCACTAGACAGCAAGGAGGTTTTTAGAGATATTAGAGGGAGGAGGGGATTCCATGATGTAAACCAGCCAGCGGCATCAATCTTGCCCCTCGAGCGCTGACAAAATGACAGCGTGGATATGAAAACCCCCCTCCTCCTCTGGAACACACCCTGTTTTGGATGTGATTAACCCAGATGCCACCAAAACAGAGAGAATAAATAATCCCCACCCCACAAATAATGTAAAAAAAAAAAGCCTACCTTTATTTGGTTGTATGTGTGGTCTCTTTCTGTGACGCCAAACACATCCAGTTCTGTGGAGTAGTATCCACGCGTCCGCCCCTCTTTCTGTCAAACACACACAGAGTCAAGTCAGTCAGCGAGGCAGGCGAGTACATCCACACACACCCTCCTCTCTCTCTCTCTCTCTCTCCCTCTTTCTCCCTCTCTCTCTCTCTGCTCCAGCTGAGATCCTCCCTGCCTCCCTCCTCACTGCTGCTGAGTCTCCACCCTTCAGCCAAACGCTCCGGCTGCAAGAAACTACCCTCCTCCTCCTCCCTGCTTGTCTTTTCTGCTATCAGGACACACTCCCTCCATCCCCCAAAGGTCCACAGGAAAAGCGTGGACTGTCTCTCTAAACACCTACAGTAAACAAATGCATACCAGGACAGCGGACAGGCTGGACGAGCTGGATTTCCGTCTTGATAAATATTCATGCTAGTCCCTGCCTGCATTTTAGCTGCTCGTTTTCCCTCCTCTTGACTCGCATTTAAGTTTTTTGGCTATTGTGTTTGTTTCCAGGCACTGCATGCAAAAAACACAAAAGAAAATCATTCAACCCTCAACAGCAACAACATCCTGCATAACACACGACATATGCGCTGCCAGACTTAAGTTTTTTTAATCTTTAAACCACTTGTTTATTACAGCGAAAAAATTAAAGATCAAAACAAAAAAAAGAAAGACTGTCCCAGCAACTGAGCACCAACAGACAAAAACCAATAGCGTTGCTCTTTCACGTCTGACTGTTTGGATTTTTTGCATGTACAGAATACACTCCATCAAGGCGAGATCAGCAAGATCTTAGTCCTCTATGTTTGTTTGTACGTTTATTAGGGCCACCTACTGGCAGTAAGAAGTTACAGCCGCTATACTTTGGCATACTATTCTTAGCAGGTTAACCAGATCCAACTCAAATTTGGTCAGCGTGATGTGAACACGTTCATGATGAATTTACATAAAACCGTTATAGCGCAACTGTACTTGGTCAAATCTGCTCTAACCTTGACATGTTTCGTAGCAGTCCAGACCTGAGGACATCTAAATGACAGCATTGACTAACACCTACAACAAGAAGTCAGCCTTATGTGACAAACATCCTTTGATTTTCATGAAATTTAAATTGTGTGGTCTACACTTGCTATACAGCAACATAATGCATGTTCTTTTCCACTGCTTATTACAGTTGAATACTCTATTCTGATTGGTCAATCACATCGTTCTGAGGTCTGTTATTGCTTTATAGCAGACCTTTGCTGTGTATAACAGACTGCTGCTATGAGCGCAGTACTGATGGACTCTGGCGGACTGTTTTTGTGTCAGATTATTGATTTCTTAAGTAAGCAGCTGAGTAATAAGCAGGATAATGTACAGCTAGCGGGTAATTGTTGTAAAAGAAACCCCTGGAGGGCAATAAGAGACCACTGTGCGGCATTGGGTTTATTTCACAACAATGACCGGCTCCCTGTACATTATCCCTTACATGGCGGACACAGGAAGTGATATACAATTTGCAATAAGTAAGTTCCATTTAACGCAGTCCACACAGGAAATAAGTCTGATGGGAGTGCCGATGGTTGAAATGCTCCTCGGCTGTTTGCTGCTTGCACCTTTATGTGTTGTTTCGGAATTTCTCCTGTGATTAGGAAATTTGTACAGACATTCATGTTCCCCTCAGGGTGAATTCTAACAACTTTGGTTATGCACTGACTTTTCATCTAGCGCCACCATCAGGTCAAAATCTAAATTTGTCAAATAGTTTGGTATATGACAAAGATACCTGAACCATCATCCTCAGCTGTATCTTGTTTCATTCTAATTAGCAATTGTTAACATGCTAATAAATTAAATGGTGAACATGGTAAACATTATACCTGTATGTGTAAAACAGGAAAAAAACACACACACACACACACACACACACACACACACACACACACACACACACACACACACACACACACACACACACACACACACACACACACACAGCTCGTTGATCCCTGAAGGCCATTTTGGCTGTTGACAGTTGTCAGTAAAGACGTTTGAAAGCTCTGAGGCAGGTAAGGTGTGTTTGCTAGCAGAGGTCTGTATGGGTTATAATGCTAACAAGGCAGAAACGAACTGCCTTGATCATCTGTGCTGTCCCGTCTGCTGAAACGTCTAAAAACAGAGCCACATATGGACTCGCGGATGGCTAGGAAGACGTCGACAGAATGGCTTGTCTTTGCAACCAAATTGACACATCTACACTAAGAATTCCTTCAAAATTCGCTGATAAGCGGTACTACAGGAACATGTTAAATTTAAAAGCCCATAACTGAAAGGTTTAAAGCGTTGTTCACTTACAAATTTTTAAGATTTCATCCTTACAAAACCCTTGCTGTCCTGGACAGGATTTGGAAATCCTCCAAAAAATGTCCACAAGCAGGATTGTGTGTCACAGGGTTAATTTTTTTTTACATCTTATAAAAATTATGTGGACTGTACAATATTTAAAACCTTTCTAGTTTGTATATTTCTAACTGTGCTCTGTGTATGCACATGTTTTTACGAGCATACTGTACATCTGCTTCCATGCTTTGCCTGAAGGTAAACTCAGCTACTGTTACTCATCTTCGCCCTACTGTATGAACAGAATGTCACGTTTTCTGTGAATCACATTTTCCTCAGCTTCATTCAGGCAGATGTTATTATCCGTGAAACTTACAGTAACCGTACACATCCAAGGAGAGATGGAGAAAGGGGGAGGAGGAGGAGGAAGATTGAGAATAAGTGAGTCATGGCTACTGTGGAGGCGAACACAGGAAGCCTCAGTCACCAGGGTACCACAGTAATCTGTGATAGCCCTTCCTGGGCTCCCTAAGCCAGTGGTTTCCAATGTTTACAGCCTGACGTCCCCCAACAGGCCAATGAGATGAGCTCATGTACAACATTATCTGTCATGTACCAAATATGTTTTTATGAATAGATTAAAAACTTTATGTTTTTAAAACACTATTGATTATATAGAAGAAGTTATTGTTGCATATATTTTTTTTTACATACAATTGAATCACCAGTGTGAAGGTTGCATACTATTCAGAGTGGCAGAAGCTGGACATTTCAACCATTTATCCATCACTTTTAATATTCTAATTATTATAATTACTTTAAAAGGTGCTAAAAGTGAGATAGGAAGCATTTCTATTTTCCCTGCGCGGCTCTCAACATGGTGACGGCTGAGCCGGTGGCTCGCAGCTAATGGTGCTAACAGCACTAATAGTGAAAAGAACGGCAACACTGCTGACAGTACTAATAGTGTTAAGGCCCTGACACACCAAGCTGACGGTCGGCCTTTGGATAATTTGGGGCCGTAGGTGAGCATCCATCAGTCTAGTTTACCCGTATTGGAGGCTTTTTAGGTTGATTCAGTATGTTGAATCGGCGGAGGTGCCCGTCGGTGAGAGAAATCCATACTTGGCTGTTCCACTTATACAAATCAGTACATGAAGAGAAACAGAAGTAAGGAAGAAAGCCAATGAGTAAAGTCAAGAGGAAAACCACAGAGGGCTCTTCTCATTTTTCATCATCATCTCATCTGATCATTCAAATACACACATTTTTATTACACGGTCATCTGGAATGAAGCCAAGTGGTGAGTGAGAGGGGTGTGAAAATGGTCGGCGAACGCTGCTTCGTTTCATGCATGTATCACAACAATGGCTTGTATATGCACTGTCCTGAGTCTTCCTGTTCGCTTTTTTGAATGACGAACACAGACTACCACTGCCTGCTGGTGAGTCGAGTTATTTCATATCGCACAAGCACAGGATGTACGTGCTAACTGGCTGCCTGCTGTAGACTGAGTGTTAAAGTGCAACTTTAGGGCCAAGACAAAGGCGACGTGAGGTAACACAACTGGTGGCCTTCATCACTGCAAGGTCTTTGATATGAGGTTGGTGTGTCTGGGCCTTTAACCTGGTGAGGGAATCGGAAGGTGAAAGCCACGCTTCCGCAATATCGGTCAGGTCAGCTTTATCAGCTGTAACCACCATATGAGAGCAGTGCAGAGCGGAGGCTGTGAGCTAGCCAGTGGGGCACGTTCACATGCACTAAAAGGCTTGCGGACCAGTTCGACAGTGCCTACAAAGTACAGAAAAACTCTGATTACAACACACACACACACACACACACACACACACACACACACACACACACACACACACACACACACACACACACACACACACACACACACACACACACACACACACACACACACACACACACACACACACACAGGGAGAGTGACTTCATTCTCTGTTCAGGTAGACGTTACTCCCCTATATCTTTACATAGAAAATAGTTATTTGCTGTTTTACTAGTGCTCAAGATAGCCCATAGAGCCCCTTCAAGCCAAATATTTCAACTATTTATTCATTACCATTGACTATTTCAACTTCTCTGCTCACTGAAGAACTAGATTTAACACATAAAACTACAAGTTCCCCTGGTTGGGAGCTACACTATGCTATGGCCTCGCTAAGCATCAGCAGAGACAGTAACAGTGAGACCCCTCCCTCCCTCCATCACTGGAGAAAAGATAAATCCGGAGATTTGTTTATTTGTAATCTGATTACTGTTTTATTATCGGCTCTGGGGATCATCTCTGAACCTTGTGGTGTCAGTGCAGCTGTTTTGGTTAATAGGCTGGTTTATTAAGTGCTGTTAATCCACACCAGGCAGATGTGGTGACTTGCAGATTTGATATCACTAAAATTGCCTTTTCTAATGCAATGAATAGTATGGGGTGGAGCTCAAATACATGTCAGCTTTTCAGGAACTATGAGAAACTGACAATGTGTTTTTCTTAATCTAAAAGAGGACATAATCTCTCATCTTAAGTTAAAATATGACCATATTTAACAAAGTTTTACACAATAATGGTGGTTTTAGGTGAGGAAGAGGAGGCTGAAAGATGCTTGAATGATCCTGTGCGAGCAGCGTTTATATATAGTGTGTATGTGAGTGTGTGTTTGTGTGCACGAGGGGTGGGGTTATCACGACTGGTGGGGGAGGAGGAGGGGCCTGGATTTCATTTCTGATTTGCGACCATCTGGCTCCTCCAGGCAGCTGCTGGCCCGAGCCAAGCAGAGCCGCCCCAATGCCCCATGGGATTTACGGAGAGGTCACCACTGCTGCTGGAGACGCACTGTCACCTAATACTCTCAAACAATCAGCTCAAATGATCACCCCCCCACCACACACACTCATAGATGGGGAGATAAAATGCATGGCAGGAAACCTCTAGAAAGAAGACTGTAAGATGAGGAGTGTAAAAATAAAAAAGGGTGTTGATGCAACAAATCTTCACTAAGGCCAGCACACTTGTTTTATATTTAAAAACAATGTATGAACACGGTCTGAACACCTAACTCAATAAGACAAAAGAAAGGAAAGGACAGGGGAGAAAAGGGGGAGGTGACGGAGAAAGAGAATGGATTTCCCCCCTCTGTGTTGCCATGGCGACAGCAGTGGATGGTGGATGACTGATTTCCTGTACAGCTGTGGAGCTCGGAGGAGGGAGAGAGAGAGGGGGACACGTTATCTGTGTCGAAGGAAGGAGGTGGAGCTCGCTGAGGAAAGCATCCATGTTTTCTCTTAAACTGTACATCATCAGTTTCTCTCTGGTGATTCCTGTTTTCTGTCTGGACGTGTGTTTTGCCTCTTTGTTCATATGAGTTAGTATAAAATATAATATATAAACATTAGGGCTGTCAATCAATTTAAATGTTCAATCATAATTAATTGCATGGTGTCCATAGAAATTTGCAAATTAATCTGGTCAAAAATTTAAATTTTAATCTGGTCAAAAAGTACCTTAAATTGGAGGTCTGTCAAGTATTTAATACTCTTATCAACACAGGAGTGGGCAAATACACTGCTTCACACAAACACATGTACATTTTTATTTTTGGAAATTAAATAACATAAAACAATGACAAATATTGTCCAGAAACCCTCACAGGTACTGAATTTAGCATAAAAATGCTCAAATCATAAAATGGCAAACTGACAGTTGTCAGTGTGTCAGTGCCCCAAACTGCATGTGATTATCATAAAGTGGGCATGTCTGTAAAGGGGAAACCCCTGGGTACCCATACAACCCATTTTCATTCACATATCTTGAGGTCAGAGGTCAAGGGACCCTTCAAACATGGCCATGCCAGTTTCTTCACCAAAATTTAGCATAACTTTGGAGTGTTATTTGACCTCCTTTGTGACAAGCTTTTGTAACATGGTTGGTGCTAGGAAAACATTAACTTTGACAGCAAATATATTAGCAATTTAGGATCTTCTTTGAAACAGTAAAAGGCCAGAAGTCCACACAATCTGCAGCTAGAGGCAGTGGTGGAAAGTAACTTAGTACATTTACTCAAGTACTATACTGAAGACCAATTCTGAGGCACCTTTGAGGAGTATTTTCATTTCATGTTACTTTGTAGGCCTGCTTCTACTCCACTACATTTCAGTGAAAAACATTGTATCATATAATTATTTTTCAGATTGCGATTTCAAGAACAATGTGCAGGATCTGGCGGTATCTAGCCGTGAGGCTGAAATTGTGTACAACTGTGTAGGAGAACCACAGTGGCTGATGCAAAAACTAGCAAGTAACATTATTGACTCTGGCTCAAGCGGTTCTGGGGCTCCTGTAGAAACATGCCGGTGTAACATGGCGAACACTGTGAAGATGACCCCCTCCCCATGTAGAAAAAAAACAGCTCATTCTACAGTAATGAGAAAACAATGATTCGTATTTTCAGGTGATTTTACATTATCAAGAAAATACAGTTACTAAATTATTCCATTTCTGCCAATAGATCCACCTAATTATTACACACTGGTCCTTGAAACCCAGCAGTAGTGTATAAAGTACACTGATACAACATTAAGTAATAATATCCAGTGATACAGTGATAGTGATATTATTCATAATAACACTATGAAAGGAAGGCGTGTCTCTGCATAATAAGTACTTTCATTTGCTGATAATACTCGCATAACATTTGTATGCAAGATTTTTACGTGGAGTACCTTTAGATTATTGTATCTGAATACTTCTTCCACCACTAACTAGAACTTAATGTGTGTGTAAAGTAAAGTAAAAACAAAAAGGGTCTACTTACTTGGTGTTTGTGAAGCTTTCAACTTCCTCTGAGTCACTCAGTAATGCAGTTAGAGAAGCTCAGAGCAGGTTTTCAGGCTGGCCAGCAAACTGTGTTACAGACACAAATGTTGTAATGACTCTTTATTTCATACCTTTTAGGATGATTATTGTCATATCTCAAACATACTGTCAAGGTGTTAATAATTCAGAAACTTTGCCTCTGGATAATCTTCACAGAATATGATGAAATACAGTATATATCAATAATAGTATCTAGTAGGTTTTTTTTTTTAATTATTTACCAGTGATGTAGTGTAACTAAGTACATTTCCTAAAGTACCGTACTCAACTACACTTTTGAGGTACTTGTACTTTACCACTTTACTTCTACTCCATGACATCTCAGAGGCAAATATTGTACTTTTTACATTATTTGACAGCTTTAGTTAATTTACAGATTTATATTTTGTATTGATAACCTGAATCACCTAATAAATGATGATGCATTATTGATTATGCTGTTACGTGTTTCAAATTCCAATAACCAGCTGCAAAATTAATGTGATGCATACAGTGCTGCACCAATAATTATAATCCAATAATGTGCTACATATTATTCTAAGGGAATAAATACTTTTACCTTGGTACTCTTGATTCTAATACTTTACTACATTTGTCAGTAAGATTTTGAATGGAGGACTTTTACTTGTAAAGTTCTTACAACGTGGTGCTGTTACTTTTACTTACGTAAAGTCAGATTACTTCTTCCACAACTGTTAATTACAGTTTATACACAACTGTGTCTTTGTCAGTGTCCTACGACATTAATATTTATACTGACATCACTAACATACATATATACAGTAATATATTTAATTAGAATATTAAATTACTCATTAATGTGTTGCTGCTTTTATCTAAAAGGTATCTTTACCACAAACAATAATTCCACTTGAGTCAGAAGCTGAGATGGAAGTTAGTGCTACTGTGTTACTGTTAAGCTAGTTAGCTTTAGCTGTAATGTTTATTACCAACGAGCTAGCTGAGATAGCAGTTAGTGGTACTCTGCTAGCATTAAGCTAGTTAGCTTCAGCTATAGCGTTTAATACCAATTAGCTAGCTAGCTAAGAGGGCAGTTAGTGCTACTCTGCTAGCGTTAAGCTAGTTAGCTGTAACAGTACCGTTCGCTGCCCACCTGTACTTTGCTACACCCTCATTTTATGTTGCTCAATAACAAGCTGCCATATCGATTCATCAAAATTAATATTGTTGAATGAGAGATAACAGCAAGGGGAAAAACAACAACTAAACTTTGTTTGCACTCAGTTCTACTTGTATGTTAAAGCTTTGGTAAATAGACGCCAAGAAGTCAATATTAACACAACTTTTGCTTACCAGTTTTCTTCCGAAAATACATAGCTGGAAGTGTCAAAAAACGTAGGAGATGTTAACTGATCAGCAGCAGGCATACTTCTCATTACGCATGCTATCAATGACCGCAGTTCAGCAGATTTTGCTACTCAGCTCTGCTAGGCTCATGGGGACAGACAGGTGTTGCACCGAAATCTGTTACCACCGAAATCCGTGACCTTACGCAGCACACGAGAGCACCATTTCCGACGGTTGTCGTCAGAAAATGCGACCCTACTGTGCCTGTATGTAATAAATCATGCAAATACGTGGCAGAAAACACACAAAAAACGAAACTTAAAATTATTTTAATATTTCTATTTTAAATATATATTCACATAACTCTAAAAGAAAAACAAAAGAAGTATAGTGGGTCCCTGCAGTCACAAATTTCGGGGGTCACAGATTTTGGTGTAACACCAGTGTCACATCAGACCTTTGGACTTGCTTTGGCAGGTAAAAAAAATAGTCTCGACTGGATGAAATAAAAGCACAATTAATAATCTTCATCTCAGTTTGAGAAACACAGTGGGCCTGAGGTTACTATCACTCTGCTGGAATACAGATCAGGACAAATCCAACGCTTCACATGCTTTTTAAGAGTCAGTGCCAGGTCAACAGTGTCACCGTGATTTATGAGGTACATTTAACAGATGAGGATGAGCTTTACCTCACCTTTGGTTAAAGGCCAGCTAGGAAACATATGTTTCGTCAGCATTAAGTTATTGCATGAAAGTATCAGCCATCCGACAATGTGCTGTTATAATAAAAAAATGCAGATACCACATGCTTAAATAAAAACTCCTACAATTAAAATGTGAAATATATTGTCCAAAATGTATATTAGATTTTAAATACCACATTCACTCAGGATATAAGTTAAAACATGTATAATATGTGTATATTTTTACTATACCTGGCCTTTATTATCTTATTTTGACCAACTGATCGTGCTTTCATATGATTAAGACCACTTCTATTTTATTTATTTATTTATTTTTTTGTAGTATGTTTTGATTTCATTTGATGGATTTGGGCAGACTAATGGATTTATGGCATGCAAAATGTATTTCTCTCCATCAGTTAAATTGCATGGCATCATAAAGTTTGATTAATGTAAACAGAAAGGACCACTAACAGTTCAGTTGTCTATTTGTACATGGAAAAGTCTATCAGCCTATTTTATGAGTCATTTGGGATTCATCCAATAATTATCATTACTGTCAATGTGGACTTTATATATTATTATATGTTTTATTTTTTATTTATTTTATTAATCTTTTATCTAAAAAAATATTACTTTGTTTTTTGTACTTAATTTTTTTGCATCAGCAACTGGTGCGGTTTTGTGTGAGAGTGGTTTTAGGGAAAAAATAGCAAAATATGGAGGGATAATCTACATTTGAGCTCTATTTATATGTTTCTGGACACCTGTTGTTACGCCTAATAAATTATTAAATTATTATATTACATATAATTTGGATATTTATTATTTATACTATTTATATTTATTATTTTTATTATTAATATTTTTTTAAATTGACATGATACAAGTATTTGTCTGTTTGAGCTGAGTCATCAAATCTGAAGTGGACGCAGGTGCTGGTGTCTCATGTGTGCGACAATACCGCCACCTTCAGGCCAAAATGATGTTTACATGTCTGAACACCAGAGGGCAGCACAAACCAATGAATTCAGTATCTCCACTATGGACCAGCACAGAAATTCTCTTAATAACCACATTTATTATATTCCAAAAATAAATTTAGTCAATATTTTGTGTGCAACATACAGAATATGCCCTTTTAACTGTGCAATACCCTGTAGACCACACCACATACACCATATACGGTATAGCATTCTGGCATTTATATTTAGCACACCTAATGCAACCCACTTCTCAGCATTTTATACTTTTTAGCATTTTATACTGTATTTACTTATTTGCACTCTGTAGCAGTATGTACAATATTGTGGCATTATGTACATAATTTACATGATACTCCGTTATTTCTATTTTCTTACATTCCCTTGTGTTTATATAAGAGCAACTGTAAACTCAGTATTTTCAGATTTTATACAGTATTTGTTATTGGGGTGAAAACTTTGCTGTGTAGATTAAATGCGACAAAATGAATTGAAAACAATGAAATGAACAGAATGGAAAATCTTTTTTTGTATTTTCTATCTATATTCTGTTGTTATAATAACAAAAAGCAAATAAACTACAACTTAGCTCAACTTTGAAATCAACACAAAACAGCAGATATTTGGCAAATAAATGTACCTTTTTATTGGATATTGAGGGCATTAGTACCAAGAAGGCACAGACCAGACTTCATAATAACAAACCTTTTTTTTTTTTTTTTTAACTACAGGGTGACAAAAAAAGACATTTTTTTTTTCCTGAAGGGAGATCCTTTCACAGAAAGGATTATGAACACAGACATACAGACGCTTACTCAGTGTAAGTATGACCATATATTGAAACAGGAGTTAGAACAAATTATGAAGACTTTAAGGACATGGGTTATGACTGTATGGCTATGTACCTTAACACATACTGTTTTAATATAAGAAACGTCCCTCAAAATATGACTTTAGACATTTTACATTAATGAGTAGAAATAATTATAAGTTTAAAACAGTGAAAGGAAACAAAAACTGTAAGAAATATAGATGTTTTTAATTACATAGCAGTATCAAATCTGTGTATTTGTTATGTTTTACATAAGTTTGTTTTTTAAATTGTTGTTCAGATGCTGTATTGCCAGTTTGTGAAAACTGTGGGTTTGAATACACACAGGATAAATTAAAGCTGAACTGGGATGAAAAGAATGACAGTGATGTAAAATATGTCTTGTAGGAGCTTCACATCATACAGCTCGGCTTAGCGATGCAGTTGACGAGTAAATAAAAGTATCCGGAGTTTGACTGTGTATTCAAACATGTCATTGTTTGTCTTTGCTGACTCACTATCTTCTAAAACTCAGTGAGCCTCGGCTCAGCTCCAGATGTCAGCCAAACAAATAAAATATATATATTTAAAATATTAAAATCATAATGTCCTGTCTGCAGCTCACATGTAAGACAGTAAACACTAAAGATTCAAAGGAAAAGTTTAACATTTTGGGAAATTAATCACTTTCTTGCAAAGAGTTAGGATGAATAGAGGATCAATAACTATAAATATGAAGCTAGCACCAGCAGCCTGTTAGCTTAGCTTAGCATAAAGACTGGAAACAGAAGGAAACAGATCTGTACAAAAATGTGGATTTTGTTACCTTCGAATAAAGCCAGGCTAAGTGTTCCTCCCTGTTTCCAGTCTTTATGCTAAACTAAGCTAAGCTAATCGTCGTCTGGTTGTAGCTTCATGTTTAAGATAAGATAAGATATTCCTTTATTAGTCTCACAGTGGAGAAATTCACCAAATTTATGAGAGTGGTACCGAGCTTTTCATCTAACTCTCGGCTAGAGGGAATAATACATGTATTACCCAAAATGATGAACTACTCCTTTAATATCACACATCAGCAGAATCCAGTTTTTTTCAATTAGTGTTTTTCATTAACTTAAATCAGCGGTTCCCAACCTTTTTCCTTAAAGGACATTTTCTATCACTGAGTACCTGCTGATAACCCCTTACTACATTTTACAGATATTTCATATTATATTCATTGCATAACAATAACAGAACACAATAGCAGAACAACTGATAAACTGTATAATTAACCCAAATTATCAACACAATAACTGCAGGGGGTTTATGTAAAATGGGTGATTTGGATGAATTTTGAGCAGATTATTTCTTATTAGCTTTTTTAAGGAACTATTAATACAGTTCTCTGTCCATATTGTGTTTTTTTTTCATTCTTGTTCTTTTATTCTTGTTGTTTTAACTGCGTATTTTTCTAATGCAGGATGAAGCTGTTTAGCAGAGAGCGGAGGCTCTGAATATAGCTTGAGTTCAGGTCTTCACCTATGTGTCTTAAATAATAATCCAGACTTTAAAAACAACAATTTCATTTAGTTTTCTTCACAGAAATGAATGAAATGTATAAAAGTTGTCTTGCAGCAGCACCCCCAGGTTGGGAACCAGTGACTTAAAGGATCATTTTACCAACATGGAAATTTGTCTGTAGAATTTAATAATCTTAAGAGTTAATCTTTAATCCAAACTGTATTTTTTTTGGTTATGATAAAGTTTAAGCTTCTCACATGATCAGCAGTAAAACTGTTCTGCACTGGCTATACCATTGTTGTCCTGTAGGAAGAGCGCCGCCTGGTGATTACCGCTCGAAATCACCACAAAACGCTGTGATCACAGTTCAGGTTATTTCAGCTTTGACCTGCTGCTGACCTTTAAAAGTGCAACTGATGACTACAGCTGCAACTGTTGTTGCCTAGAAACAGTAAATGGCGTCCCTTGCGCTTTTTTGGTGACATTTACCCACTGCAAAGCTCTGCACCCAACAACCTAGTTGGTGGTTTTAGCCTGCAACAACATCCTGTCCTGAAATAACAGATCCTGTCAGCTACAACAAGCTTCAAGCTCTCTTGAATCTTACTGTGAGATTAAGAAGGATGAAACCAGTCTTTCTTGTTCAGCTCCACAAACATCACCTGCTCTTAATACTGTCACATACATTTGCTTGTAATACTGAATGACATCATCAACCGCACACAGATTAACTGTTCAACATACACAAGTCTGGACAGTTCATACAAAATACAACACGTAAAGAGATTTCAGGTAAAATGAGAGGATCAAAAATTAAAAAAAAAAAAAAGTGACAAATTCCAGTTTAAAATGATGGATGAAACAGGAGACAACTGAGCAGAAAGGAAGACGTACATGTTTGCATCAAAATGTATGGTTTGTTTTGGCCGACAGCCAACCGGGATCCATTTTGAGTCTAGATTACAGGGAAGCTTTTGTGGCGGCAAACTCAACGCAAGTCAGGACACGTAGGAACTTACTCGACCTCATTCCTCCCTGGAAACTCAGTCGGAGTTCACAGGACATGAAGCAGTTTGTGTCTTTTTTAACATTTAAGATGCTGAAGCTTGAACTTTGATTTCTGATGGCTTGGATCTTTAAAAATGAGTAAGGTGAGGGCGTGTGATTGTCAAGGCGAGGGTTTGACACCTGCATAGTGTGATGAAGGCACGTCGGGTGTGTGTTCACGTGTCCAGTCAGAGGGGGGAGTTGGCACACAGCACTTCCTGTTGAGGTCAAATGAAGTGGTGTAGAAGAAGAAACCAAGCGTCCTCTCAAAGGATTATGGGTTCATCTTCCCTCCCACCATGAATGTCTTTTTATCATGGCTGCACACTGAGAAAAACTTTATTTCCATTTGTTGTCTTTGGTTCGTAGCTCTGAGTGATTTTGTCCTTTGTGTCCTCCAGAGAAAATCTTTGATATGCTGTTCATGTCTGTGCATGAGTCTGTCTGCTGTAAGCCTACATGCTCGCACAGTCTGTTTATGACTTTAGAAAGCAGGCAAACACGATGTGTGGTTCTTGAAGTCAGTTTGGCGGTGACAGATTTGAATAAAAATGTTTTTTTAAAAGAAGATGACACGATCCCTTTTGTTTCCTTTCACACAGGGGAGCAGCTCAGGTTATGTTTTAAAGATGCAGGTTTCTCTTGAACCCAGTGTCCGTTCTTTAAGTTCCCTTTTCAGCCTCCATGTTTGTTCATTATGTGTTATTCGTCTGATACATGAAGGGACAGCCGACTCGTACTCATCCTAGAAACCACCTCTCTCGTCTCGTTCCCTGAGGGCTGAAACATCTCCACGTCGGAGCAAAAAGGTCACCTTGTTTCCGTCTCCGTCACACCACGAACTCTGGGACCTCGTCACTGGTCAGATCCAGGGAGAAGTACTTGTTGGTTCTCTTGATGGGAAACGGGTGCTGCTCGCCAAGCATGCCAGCGCGCTGATCGGCCAGGCCCTGATAGCCGCCGCCGCCATCGCTCAGCTCCTGGGCGCAGCCGAATGTGTAGCTGTGGGCGGTGTCCTGGCAGAGCTCCGCCCACTGCAAGCAGTCCTTCTGGTAGAGCCGGATGTCATCCAGAGACTGGCTGTGTCGGTCGGTGGAGGACTGAGGCTTCCTGCACGCTGATGTCTGCAGGTGGAAAATAACAAATAAAACATAATGAAAAAAGCTGCAGATGAAAATGGGAACGAGTTAAAGTGAGCCAACAAAAACCTTTACTCTCTTCACTTTGCACTCATACTGTAATTAACTTTCCCTCCTCTATTAGGCCTTCTGCTTGAAGCTTGATTCATAGTTGAACATTAAGGTGTTACAGCATAATTAATTCATGTAGCTGACGTGTCTTCTCTAAAATGTAACAACTAGTCGTGACTATGGCAGCTACAGTGCAACACTAACAGTCTCCTATTCAGTCATAAAACAAGGCGAACCGTTGCACTTGTTGCTCGTATCGCAAGTGAATTAAAGAATATTGACAGTGTCTCTGTTGAGAGATCAAATCAAATCAAAACCTACATGGTACATATTTGCAGCAGGAATCAAGTATAAACCCTGCTTCACTTTGACTCCTAAAACATCTCTTTTGTTAGCGCAAAACAGAAACGACAGTGTGGAAAGTTTTTCTTGTACTTATATTTACGAAAAAGATGTAAAAGATGCACTTCATGGTATCTTCAATAGATCAACATCAAACTAAAGAGCTAGTAAACAAGCTTAATAATAATAATATTTGTAGGGACGTGTAGTTAATCGAATTTCAATTACAATTTTTGTTTCCAACGATTATGAAAAGATAACTGATAAAAAAACGCAGCATTTCGTTTCGCAATGACGCCCTCATTTTGTCGTGTGTTGTAAATCCAGCGCACCACTTTCCTTCACGTTGTGTGCTTTCAGGAATGGCCGCTTGATGTGGGAGGATCTCTCCGGGGCGGATTTCCTCCACAGTGTGGTGACAGCTGAAAGTGATGTTGGCGCTTTACAGCAGCCCTCACCCATTTAAATTTCAAATAACTGATGAAACAGAATAAATATCCAGTTAAATATCCAAACAGCAGCATAGGATCCTAAATAACATTTTTTCCCTACAGTTAATGCACTTCAGAGTGTATTTTTTGTGAAATGCATTACTCGTGTTGTGTTTTGTGCTCATACAAGTGCACATGGTGCTGTGAAACCCATGAATTAAATGTGAATTACCTGTGGCAGAGACTCGATGCTCTGTCCTCTCATCTTGACGACAGTCTCAGAGGAGCTGGAAGTGGAGGAGCTGACGTCTTTGACTATCAGTCCTGGGGAGAACAGATAACATTTAGCTACAGAATCAAACCACTCTTCACCAGCTTCCCTCAAAAACTATAAAATAAATCACTATTTACTTTCTGCACATGCTACAGTTCATCCTGGAAAAGTCTAAAATGTTAACAATGTAAGTAACAGTAGAGGAGTAGAAACAGCGAGACAGCATCTGTACCTGAGTATCCATTTGTCTGATCGGGTGACATGGTCAACATGTCCTCTGTGATGTGGATACACAGCTCCTGGTCCAGAGCCATCTCATGAAGCTCCTCGTAATCTTTGGGGTCGTCCACAAGCATCTCAATCTCTGAGGGAACAAATGTCTGAATTGTTATAACTCAGAAAAATCCCTGAAATAACTATAAATTTCACCTGGTAATCTGTAACCTTCTTGTTGTATTTTTGGACTACAAGTCCCAGAAATCACTTGGCTTTTTTTTTCTCAATGTGTATAATTTTGGATTAACTCAACATCAACTCCCCACTCTTACCGTCATCATCCAGTATGCGCTCCTTGCCGCTGCTCTCAATACCGGAGGTGTGCGAGCTCCCGTGGCTGGTCGTGGACGAGCTGCAGGTTCGCAGGGGCCTGTGTGGGGCCTGACCCGGGGCCCTGAAGCTGTCCGTCTCGATGCCAGACGTGTGTGAACTGCCGTGGCTGGTCGTGGAGTGGCGGGACAGGCGTTTGTGATGAGACATGCTCCCTGCGCTGCTGCCGCTGGCCCGGGAACGTTTGTCCAGGTGGTCCATGTCCAGTTCGAGAGCATCGCTGATGTACGACTCCCTGTACTGCTTCTTCTCTGAGATTCAGATGAATATAGACATGTTATTGCTCCCTCCTCTGTTGTATTTCTGGCAAAGTAGCTGCTTAAAGACTTTTTCATGTAGTATTGAACTGAAATCTGGAGGTTTACAACTTCTATTTTGTTATGTTTTGACACACAATGATAAGAAATGAAAGAACAATATGAACTGGCAGGGAAATACCTTCGTTTTCCTCCAAGCGGCGGACTTGTTTGAGAACGGGCTGCAGGTTCATGTAGAGCCGGTGGCTGTTGCTGAGCAGCTGCAGGAGGTGGCGAGAGCGTAAAGGACAACCTGTGTAGTAGATGAGTTTACGGGCCGAGGGAAGACCATCAGGAAGGATTTCAAACTTCTTCCCCTGAGAAAGTGAGAGGAGAAAAACGTTGATTACAGGATTACAGCAGTTAATAATATAAGATATTGAAATAGGAATGTGGATTTTCAATGATGACTGAGTGCTAGAAAAGCCTGAAGGCAAACCTCAGAGGAGGACTGAAGTCTGTTCTCCAAAACTATTCTGTAGCCAAACACAATGCAACAATCAGTCCATGTATCTGCTCCTCATTTCTTCCTACAGACACTTAAACTGAGCATTTTTGAGGATTTTCCAGGGAGAGGACATGTTGGCTGAATGGGCGGAAAAAACTAAAATGGTGGTTTTGTGCTTTCTCCCGCGCTTTTTGGCAAAAGCTAGACCCAACAACAGCTGTCTTAAGTGTCAGCAGGGTTGTTTTCAATACAGACCCATAAACATTTCTGCAAGGATTTGGACTTTGAAAGGCGACGGGTTTGTTTAAAGCCCTGGAAAATGCAAAGACCTGCACATTTCTGACCACAAGACTGAGCTTTCCTTTCATTTAACCAGACACTTTCAAAGAAACCAGCTTCATCCAAGTATGTTTAAAGCCTTTGCATAGGTGGGGAAGCACATTATAGGTATTCAACTTTGTACTATCGGGAAATGAGTTCATAAAAACCAACTGACATTTGCTCATTGACAGTGGTTTCCATATAAAAGAACATCCTTGAGGCTGAAAGACTTCCTGTTCAAATAACTGAATCTGCAGGAAAACTCTGGGTGGGAAATGAAGCTGAGTATTTGTCTTTAACCTCAAACTGCCCATCTGCAGCTCCTGGTGGCCACCAGTACAGTAACACTGAAATCATACTGGGCAGCGACTAGGACTGGGTATCACCACTCAATAACTTTAATGTGTTGACCGAAATAACCCAGTACTTAGTACTACAGAAACTTCTCCAGTAAATGATGCCTGCATTTGATCCTTTTGTACCCCTAGAAAAAAATGACTATATTAATGGTTTTGCCTGCAGCCAATCAGAGCAAGCATTCTTCAATTTAATGTGACGTAAGAGCAGTGTATTTTACAGTTAGCAGTTCATTGTGCTGTGATGACACCAAAATCGGGATGCTAATTTTGAAAAAAAAATGTAACCAATAACCGACCCTCGTTAACCGATTATTAACCGTTAACTGACCAATTTGTGCCTCGCATGCAAAATCTCTATTGTCCCCAGTGATCTCAACTCTTTGTATCCTCGGCTGGTTTTCACTCCTGTTTACTACACGTCTTAGCCAGACATGCTGGAAATCTGGTTATCTTTGGGAGAAATTACACTACTCAAAAATGCCATAATTGGCTTTGTGAATGGTGCTTTACATATTTTAGCACATTTATATGCAGTTCTTCATGCATTTTTAAATTAGTTTGCCTGTTTTTGCCATGAAAACATACATATTAAAATATTCATAAAATATGGATTATTGATGAAAAAGGAGGGAATTTTCATGGATTTTGCCACTCTTGTTTTTTCCCCTTATCAGATGCTCTCAGTTCTGGCACTACAGTTCCCATCACGCTTTGAGGGAGTAAGTCACTTAACTGTGGCCCGTTCATGTCATATCATAATTACTGTAATCATCAGTTTCTGTCTTTTAAATCTAAACATGTAAGTCGTAATTATCACAAGGAAACCGAAAGCTCTGTTATAGTTTCTCAAACAATATGGACCTGAATACTAACCAAACAAACATGGATGCCTCACATTAGCTAAATTCCATCATTAAAAGAAGTGAATACGGCTGTCCTTGACCAAAGAAATTCTTAGTCCACTTAATACAATTTTATCAATTAGGCAATCTGTGAATTGAGTTTCTCCACAAAGAATGACACAAAAGCACCACTTTAAATCTTGTGTTTACCAGAGATGTGCTGATAAGTTCTTGGAAATAAGTCATTCGGCTTTAAAACGCATAAAAATGACTAATCGACTAAATCAATCTTAGTCGATGAAGACCAAAACAACCCAAACATCATGGATATAGAGCTGTATAGTCAAAACACAGTATTTGTAACCCTCACACAGCTACTTATCCATGCATACAACCCTCTTGAATATACATTTGCAAGTCAGAAACAAACTGCATTTATCAGGCTCTCCGGGTCAAAATAGTTAAAGATAATTTAAAATCCAAACATGTTGAATAAACGGTTTCCCTGTTGGTGGTAGCTCTATTCCAGACCAAATCCACTCAGGAGCAGACCAGTGTCAAGTGGCAGGTTATTAAAAGGTGTTTAGACGCGACTTAGAAAAGTTTCTTATTTCATGCAGTCCACATGGTCAGTCCATCTACAGTCAATGCTCAGGACAGCTGGACAACTTTCTCCCCCTTCCAACAAAACCTCCCCAACAGGCCACACACATCGAACACTCCCCGCATCACCCACGGGCACATTTTTATCCAACAATCCATCAAAAAGACCAGCGACCAGAGAGGCCACTGGTGAGGTCGAGGCAGAGTCTCAGATCCAACATCACGAGACATGAGGGTGATTACTTCATTTCCAGGGGGAGTAGAGGAAACTCTCACAGGCTCAAGTGGAGCATACATGCAACTTTGTTTTCTCTTATTGCATCAGAAACACAACCCATCCTTCCTTCAACCCTTGACACAAAGGCGAGCTAAAGTCATCCTGGCCCAAAAAGAAAATCCCCCCGAAAAATCACAACATCTGGTGTTTATTGACCGGCTCGTCCCTCCGCCCTGCTTCACGCGCTGGCTCGCTCGGCCCGTAGCTGCAGCCGTGGTGGCAGCGGTGTTGGATGACGTGACTCGTGGGTGGGGTGGAGGAGAAAGCCTGTTATTCAGGAGAAGGGTGGGACGGGGCCACGAGAGGCCCTTCATGTCCACAGTGAAACCACAGCGGTTCACTCTCACGGCGCTGCAGACGGCAGACGCAAGGAAACCACCGAAAAAACAAGAATGAGGAAAACAGTATGTCTTTGCCGTGAACTGTGTGACAGATGCGATGGTTGTTTGCACCAAAATTAGGCCGAAGCTCGCCACAAAATCTTTTGGGACAACAAAGCAAGTCTCTGAGGGGCCTTCCAGTCATAAAACCTGTTTATAAAGTTTTTTCAATTGTGTAAAAATAAAATAAGTAGCCAAAATTAGAGTTGCCAGGGCTTGTTTTTGTGCAATAGCAGTGATAACTAAGCAATAATGACCTCTCCAGACTGTGATGAATAGCCGACTGGCAGTAAACATGGAGCCGTCAGAGTGAAACAGATAAATAGTAAGCTTCTCTGCCCTCCTGCGATAACAGAAACCCTATGGAAGGAAATTAACCGACTGCTGTGCTCAGCTTAACGACAGGCTGACTCAGAGCACAGATGAGATTTAACAGGATTTCCTTTAAAGGGCACAGGGACACCAGTGATCATTGATAAAATGAATAAATCACGAGGCATCGTGTGAGAGAAAATACTGCTGCTGATTACTTGAAAATATGTATACAGCGTCTGCCTGTGTGTGCACATAAGAGGAAAGTTCCCAAATCCCTGATTAGTTCCAGAGGACTTGCATGGCAAAGATAAAACAGCAGTGTGGAGAAAAGAAGCCTTGCGTAAAAATTTCCGCGACCCTGAGCAAGAGCTAGGCTTTCAAAATCATCACCGTAAGCCAGGGGACGCTTGGGTGTCGTCATAGCTGGAATGAGTAAAATAAACAAACTGTACCTGAGAAAAATGTGTTGGAAAATGTTGAATCTGACTCACCACAAATACCAGTTTTCCCACGTTGGTCCAGGGGAAGTCGTACAACAGCTGCCTCACAGTGCCGACATTCTTCAACACAGAAGCACATCAAGTCAGTCAATACAGGTGGCGACACTTGTCAGATGATTAAAAATTCAACACAGACACGATAACACTGCTGCACCACACTGTAAAAAACTCTCTTTAGAAGCAACGTATGTCCATTAACCAGCTCTGAAAGAAATCTGTCAATGCAGTTTTTGACTTGTTTTTTGCAACTATATCAACTATCATCTTGTTTCAATAATTTTCCCCAAATCAAGACCTGATGTTTTTAGATATACAGTATGACAATGTTCAAGTTACAGTGTAATATTTAATAAAATTGTTTACAATATAAAGACTATATACAGACAAAAACAGTCTACGGATTTTCTAGAAGTTGTTTAGAAAAATAAAACTTTCAGAATTCACTACAATGGACAAAAATATTTGATGAGAAAGAAGATGTTTGCAGTGCCCTTATTTGAAGAAATTGGGAATACATGAAGCAGGAAACAACTGTGAAGTCCTAATCAGAAATCAATGTCTTTAAAAAAGAGGTGAATCTTAAAAGCATTAGACACATCATCTGGATCGATGTATCGATTCAGTGGTCAACAATCAAATATATCAATGCACAATGAAAACATCCTCCCATATTGTCATCTTTAAGAAACATACTGATAAAAGAGTCACTGGCACTTAAACGTGAGAAATGTGGCACTTCATGGTGAACAGGAGGTCTATTTTTAATTTTTTTTAATTAAAAAAAAGAGACTTTATAATTTTAATTCATTTCAATTTCATTTTTCATCTAAATGTCTAGAAGAGCTCAGTAATAAAAATCATACTTTCAAAACAGTGTGTAAATATAAATGTAGCTAATTGTGTTAAATATATATATGAAATATGATATTGTCTCCTATCGATTGCAGGACCCTGAATTAAATCAAATTGAAATCGTATTGTGGCAGACTGTGATCTTCGCAAATATTGTTATCATTGTCCAAAGGATCGATAGAATATCGTATCGTCATGAAACTTGTGATTTACACCCCTCGACACAACCTTCACTGTGAAGTAAGAAACGTTGATTACCTGAAATATTTGGATTCCACGTAAAGTCAGTCCCAATGTAAGAGAGGCCTCAACTTCCTTCTTGTCCTGTTGAAAAAGATAAGATCAAATATACATCAGGCAGGACTGAATCAAATCTGATATTGTACAATAACCTGGAATGTAATGAGTCGTCAATGTATCACACGCTAGCACAGCCACATACACAGAGAAGCAACAGAATTTGCATGGCAGTACTAATCTAATTTCGAAAATCGAAAGAAAATTAAAAATGTAGTCATTGCTGCTAAATGACTGATGCTTCATTACTGTGTTTAGTCCAGAGCACCTCAGGTTTTACTGTAGGTGTTGCTCCAAACACTGCAACGCGATAATGCATTTCTATTGAAATGAAAGTATTGTTAATGACTTTTTAAGACCTGCCAAAATTGGATTTAAGACACTGAGGCCTTAAATTTAGGTTATTTTTGGGGCGGCAGTAGCTCAGTCTGTAGGGAGTTGGGCTTGGGAACCGGAGGGTCACCGGTTCAAGTCCCGACTTGGACCAAGAACTGACTGTGAACTGGTAGCTGGAGAGGTGCCAATTTACCTCTTGGGCACTGCCGAGGTGCCCCTGAGCAAGGCACCAAACCCCCAACTGCTCGGGGCGCTTGTCAGGAGCAGCCCCCTCACTCTGACACCTCTCCAATTGTTGCATGTATATGGACCTGTTTGTGCATGTGTGTGTATAAGTTAACAGAGTGAAAAAATTGAATTTCCCCTAGCGGGACTAATAAAGGAATATCTTCTTCTCCTTCTTCTTCTATTTGAATTTATTTTATTATATATATATTTCTTTTTGACTTTTCAAGACCAAACTCTGCTCATTAATCAAGAACATTAATGTCATCTGTGTTTGAAAAGACAAGAGATAGCTACTCTACATCTGACCTTTACGCCATATTATGTGCCTTCATGTATGGTTGTTGATGTTCTTTTATGCTCGTTGACGTTCTTTTATGCTCTTTGAGCAAATCAAATTCCCCCACAGGGCAAGAAAGGTTTCATTCATTTATTCATTCATTCATCCATCTCTCACCTTGTAGAGTCTGTAGTAGTGGACAGTGACGTCATCAAGCTGGGCGCACTCCTTTATGTATTTGAGGTGAGCCTCTGAAGCCGTGAGAGCAAACTGGTCTTTGTGCATGTTGGGGATATGCCTCAGGATGTACTCGCGGCCACGCTTGGCTATCACCTGAGCAGGGAGAAGAAGAGGGAAGTGTCAGGCTTGGCTGCCCTGAAGTTGTGCAGACACATTACAGCGGACTGGCAGCGCAGGTTGCCAGTGAGGGTAATGAAACTTCCTGCCGCAGGGCAAACAGATGTCAACCTGGAGAGACTCGACGAGAGCCAGAGGCACCAACCGGAAACCCACTCGCTAAGCTTTGCATGTGGCTTTTGAAGATTTTGTAAGAAAGCTCTCTAAGCACCTAAATCTGTAGGAGATTTACTATAGGGTAGCGCTCATTATCAAACAATTTCCTGTCACTGCTGGTTTCAAGTGGCGATAAGGAGGCAGGAGGCTAATTACAGGAAGTGAAGGGCAATCAGACGGGTGTGGCAGTCGTAGCCAGAGAGGTGGAGAATGGTGGTGGTGGTGATGGAGGAGTGGGGTATAGCCATGTCAGCCAGCATTTCTCAAGATTAAAACACAACAAAAGCGTGTGCCACTTCCAGGGACAAAAATAAACTTTGTGTCCCAGTTCTCATTATCCCACATGCTGTTGGTAAAGTGTTTGGTCAGCATGATTAATGGAAGGTGGCTACAGACACACTGTAAACACTGCAGGCCAGGACACCAAACACACACAGCCTGAAATGCACCTTTACTGTACATTTCAGCCTCTCAGTTGGTGATACAGCAGTTTATTTGTGGCCTTTTTCAGCTGAGACCTATTTAAGTCACTGATGTCACTGTGACTCACTGGAGTATCAGACAGACTTACCACAGAAGGATTTACCAGTCTTTCTACAGAAATGTGTTTACTTTATTATACTCACACTTAACACTACTTTTAAGCTTCTTGTGTATGCCGCAGCCTTGCATCAGAAAACAATTAAAATATTATACGACAGCCTCATAACTGGGGACCTCTGTTGCATGTCATACCCCTCTCTGTACCCCACGTTTCCTGCCAAAAAAAGCCGAAAGTTATCTTGTTCCAGCTTCTCCGGGGTGAGGATTTGCTGCATTTTTCTGTTATTTATCATTGTAAATTCAATATCTTTTGTTTTTAACTGGTGGTCAGAAAAACATGCATTTAAAGACTTGGACTGTGGGGAATTTAGATGGGTCCTTTCCTCATTATCTGACATCTTATAGACAGAAAAAAATAATTGATTAATCGAGAAAGTAACGGTAGATTAATTGAAAATAATGAGACTGATACTGTGGAACAACAAGCATCATCACGTATTCAAAAGTTTGGCATCAACTTGATACCAAAGTGTCGTTTTTTTGTGGCATCCTTAAATCCAACAAATAAAAATACACAACGAAAGCAAGGAGAGCAACTGTACATTATCCACAGCACCCACACAAGCTATTCAAATACTGTAAGAGTAAGAGAGAAAATGTGTCCAGTTTTGTTTGTGAGATGAATACAAGATGTGATCAGGTGCAGAAGGACAGGGAAGAGCCAGATGTGGTTTGTGGTGAACAGGAAGATAAATGAACACGGTCAGTCATCATAAATCAGCTCTTCTTCTCTGATGAGTTTGAGGTGTGAGGGCTCAGCCCACGTATGGTACTTGTTGGACATACTCACCCATGGGGGGAAGTAGGCTTCAGGTTCAAAGTACTTCCCAAAGTGCTTGTTACGTTTGAAGTTGCCGAGGTCGGCCTGCAGGGCGAAGGCTGCCAGCAGGAAGTAGGCCTCCTCCCGTTGGATACACTGTGAGAGCAGCACCTGTTTCCTAAGGTGCCAGTAGTAGTAGTACCTGGCTGCCCGGTCACTGCAGGGCAGATAAATTTACCAGATTATAGGTTAACTGGCGCTACGCTGAGTGATGTTACAGCAGGTTGTACAGGTGTTTAGTTGAGGGGCTTTACTTGCCTGATCAATCTCCCGTTCTCAACGTAATACTGAGCTCTGAAGTGAATAATCATCGGAGGCCCAAACTGGTCAATGCCCTGGAGAAGAAACAAGCAGAAATCTTTGTTTATTTTCAAAAACAGGAAGAATTTAACATTTATATCAGCAGCTAGGAAACTCTGCATGGCCATGTCTCAAGCTGGACACTAGTGTTTGCCAGCTAGACTGATCCGGCACCAGTTTATGTCCAAGAATACCAAAATTAAAAGGAGTGAAAATATCAGTTTCTTTGATTTTCTTCTGCTGTTAAAAAGGCCCAACCTGTGATCAAAATGAAAACAAAGTGGTAGTATCACAATATAAATACAAACGGCTGCTCTACAAGTCAAGACAATAGGTTTATTAATAACAAAGTTATGGCCAATAATTTCAATTATGGGGCATTAAAGTATGCTCAACTTGGATGAGAAGATCGATACAACTCTAATGTCTATGCGTTAAGTATGGAGCTGGAGCCCTGAAGCAATTAGCCTAGCTTAGCATAAAGTCTGGAAGCAGTTGGAAACAGCTAGCCTGGCAAGTTTAAACAATCAAATTCAGAAATACGTCTTCCAACACCTCTAAATCCGATTAGTTAACATATTTCCCTGAAGCATAAAACGTACAAACAACAATTTGTGGTTTTATGCGGGAGTGTAACTATTTCCTGTTGAACAACAGCCAGTTTCCTGGAGTGTGACGTAATATCATGCCTGTACAGAGACTCAAACCTTTGCTGTAGCTAGAGTCCCTGCACAAAAGTGCTGGGCAGATCTATTTACTGTTGTTTACCAAAAGTTGAACTATTTCTTTAACAAAAAGAATGATTTTCTGCGGTTATATATGCAAATACATCGACTATCTATAATACAGAGTTTATATTTCCATTTCTAGTGAGCAGAAAAGCACATCTACCTGACGCTGAAGTTTATTTGAATAAATCTTGTGACTCCCAGGTAGAGGATCTATTAGATCCTGTTTAGTGACTTAGGCTGGTCATGCTACATACTCAGTCTTCCCTAGTGCAGCTTTAAAATGGAGACTTAACATCCTCTGCTCCCTGTTGAACTTTTGATTTAAAGGTCAATAATTCAACCCATCATCTCTCACCTTGCTGGCTTCTCTCTTCCATTCTTTGGGGCAGTATTTGGATAGCTTCTGATCCAGCTCCATATAGATGTGCTCATTATCTGTCGGGGGAGGAGAGGCACTGGTTTAGCACTAAAATTCATACTACGCATCATCATGTGGATGGATAGGTGCCTTCATGTGTGTTGGCACAGAGAAATCCCCCCTGAATGCACCCCGTTCAAAGACTCGAGCCTCAGAGCCGTCACATCAGACAGCCTCTGCACTTCCCTTTGTACTCTGAGCCTTTGCTGTTCCTTCTCATTTCTTCACCTCACTGTCAAGCATTAATCTGCTCCTGAAGTGACGCCTTTCATGAGCTGTGGGCCTGCTGATATGACAAGTCTGAGTTTCTATACAATGAAAACCTGTTGAAAAGAGCAGGAGCAGAGCCTCTCTAGCAGAATATCAACACATATTTCTACTTCATCACATCTGTAAACTGCAGTGAAGACTAGACGACCACAATTATGACTTAAATTCTGAGTAGCAACACAAAACTATGATGTCCTGAATATTCTGAGTCACGTTAACGCCTTGTTTTCAACATGCTAATGTAACAGAGTCTGTATGTAAATTTTGTATGTAAATTTCTCCACTGTGGGACTAATAAAGGAATATCTTATCTTATCTTATGTAACCTGTGTCTATCTTGTTCTCTGGTTTTTATCCTGTGGGAGAGGTGCGTATCATTTGTTTTGGCTGATTTGTTATCCATATCCATTTCATTATTTATCATATTGTTTTGTTTATATTTTTTATTCCTTCCACGTTATGTCTATTCCAAACGCTGGTAGCTTAAAGTTACAGCGAGGTTCTGTTTCCCTATATGTTTATCTGAATAAACAAAGGACAACTAGGAGATTCTGGTGTCACAGTGTCTTGACTATCTAACCAGCATAACAGAGAAGTCCACCAATTAAACTAATTTAAAAAATTAAGCTGCGTTATATCTTCCCATGGAGACAGTTTTGGTTTTATTTGGGGACAATTTGAGATGTCCACCACAGAGACTTCTGCCGCCATCATGCTCAAATTGAGGTCAGTGATATTTGGTTTGTGGTGCTTAAAGAATCAAAATATGACATTTGAAAAACTCAACAGGCTCAGGTTTATTTACAGAGCTCACTGTGAAAGGTTTTCATTGAGAACTATTTGTGGTTGTACATCTCTAGTACAGTAAGTAGACCAGGGGTCAGTGGTGATGAATGCTTTCTAAGCTTTAAGGGAACTGAACCTGGAACCTACATCTTTGTGGTCTGTTAAGAGAATATTATGTCAGTTTACATAGACAGGAACATCATTTCTGACAGATTGCATGAAGATTTAAAAAACAGCCAACAGGAATCAGACTTCAATCAGTTATTATTTAGTTACTGTAAAAAATGTGGAGAGATGTCATGAGATGTTTGAGTAAAAAGTAGAGAAACATAAGAACATAACTGAACCAATCAATCCACATATTATACACATTATTTTCATAATCAGATAATGATTATTACAATAATTAAATGATGAACTGTTTGGTAACTACCTGCCATAAAAACAGACGATTATATATTCAAACTGCTTGATTTTGGGGCTAACAATACTGAATTTGAGAGATTAGAGCCCACTGAAATGTTGGCAATTTTGCTTCAAAATATGATTCATTTTTTCAAAATAGTTGCATTAATTATCTGTTGGCCGACTAACACTGCATTCACACTAGATCAGACTTTTCAGCGATTCTCCGCAGGGTCACTTTAATGACCTGTTAACTGTGACGATTAACATCTTTTGTTCCCACATGGACGGGTTGTACAGGTTTGGATCGCCAGTTGCGTGACTGGCCACGGCAGCGTGACGATGGGTTGTCCTTCTCCAAAGGTTTTACTCGCTTTCTACTTTTCTGCCACAAGTTGCTGCGTTTTTTGTTTTTTTTCAGCACCTGTTGGGTCCACCACACCCACAGCCACAGCCCAAACACACTACCCCCATTAAAAATACATGGGATAACCTGCATTTACACCTGATCTGGTGTGAACTAGACTAGCTGACTAAACTTTTCAGCTCCTCACAGCTTCCACTAGCTATTTAAACTAGGTAGGGCATTAGTATCTCTTTGCAGGTTCACTACATTCAGACTATCTCAGCTAACACACAGAAAAGTACACTTTAACAATTCTTCCTTGCACTAATCAATGTTGGATATTGTTTTTTAAATGTTAGGTAAATCCTCCAAACAAAGCTGTATTTGAACCTGTGTCTAGTGTAGCAGCCCGGCTGTGGACGCTCTGGTCGGGGGGGACAGTGGGTGACACACAGGGAGTGGGTGCCCTCTGTTTGCCTTGGGGATTTCACGCTGTTCAGACAAGCACTTCAGGAATGTCCCACAATCAGACCCATTGGCTCCTGATCAACTGACCTGCTGGGCCGTCATTGGCTCATCTGGAGGCCAGCTGTCTGAAAACACTGCCTGTGCAATTTACTCTCCCTTTGCAGTCGCCTACAACTGTCACCCGCTGTCTGCCTCACCGTAGTGCAGACGCGATGACTCATTCCATACGTACGACCCTCACTGCGCCGTCACCATAAAAACAAGTTTAGCCTCGCTGCACAATGGGAGCCAGTCAGGACGAGGAGGCCCTGGTTCCTGGGAGACCGCCATGACATGTAGGTGAGAGATGCTACGTTTAGGGTAGATTCCTGTGTCTCAGCCAAGTTATGAGTCTGTTGGAGTAACCGCCTGGTAACTATTTTTATGAGGCTCTCCGTCTCTTTGTGACTGCATTTATGCCACAATTTGCATGATGTAACAAAGTTTTCATTGAATAGTCAGTCTCCACTAGTTTATAAATGAAAATGTGAAGTGCCAGAAAACAAAGACTGTTCTTACTCTGAATGACGCTGAGTCCAAACAGGTGACAGTCCTTCAGCCTCAGGAGGTCACACACCTGGACCAACAGTTCCTGGCACAAAGTCTTCACCTGCGAACGAGAGAAGAGGAGGAGGAGGGTTGCTTTAAGTATTGTAAGATCACCAGTTAGCCATTATATTAACAACCCAAACATAAATACTCCCACATAAGCTACCCCCACTGCTAATGTCTGGTATGTATCTCATGTTCAAACCTGTCTTCGAACCTTGTTTTTGGCCACCAACAAAAAATCTTACATAGAGCAGTTGAATGAAAATAAATCAAACAGCTGTTAATTTACACAGATTAAAGAAATTCCTGAGGTTTCTGTACCACAAAAACAGTTTCATAAGTAGCAGCTGACAGCTGCCAAGAAACACTGACCACAATTTGTTATGAAATGAAAAACCTTTCAGTATATGCTCTAAAAAAATAGTTTGAGAAGCTTATTCACTTTCTTGCTCAGAGTTACAGAAGAGGATCGATACCGTGTCTGACACATATGAAGCTACAGCTAGCAGCCAGTTAGTTTAGCTTAGCATAAAGACTGGAAACAGGGGTAAACTGCAAGCCTGGCTCTGTCCAAAGGGAACAAAATCCACCTATCGACAACTCCAAAGCTCACTAATTAACATACCTTGTTGTGATTTTAATGGAGTTATGTGCTGTTGCCTCCAGACAGAGCTTAGATTTCCAGTCTTTATGTCAAGCTAAGCTTCATATTTAACAGACAGATATGACAGTGATATCGACTTTCTTGTGAAAAGTTAGATGAGAAGATTGATACCGGCCTCAGTATGAGGTATCAATCTTCTCATCAAACTCTGAGCAAAATGAGCAAATAAATGCATTTTCTAAAATGCTGAATGACTCCTTTAACTGTTCAATCTGAGAAAACATGGGAAAGTGTTTTTTTTTTAAATTTTGACTTTAACTAGAAAACAAAATTACCTATTTTCTTGGGCTGTCAATCGACTGAAATATTTACTGGTAATTCTCATTAATCACATGATTGTCCATAGTTAATAGCGATTCATCTCAAATTAATCATACATTTTATATCTGTTCAAAATGTACCTTAAAGGGAGATTTGTCAAGTATTTAATACTCTTATCAACATGGGAGTGGACAAATATTCTGCTTTATGCAAATATATGTATATGGTTGGAAATCAGTTAATGACACAAAACAATGACAAATATTGTCCAGAAACCCTCACAGGTTCTGCATTTAGCATAAAAAATATCAATCATAACATGGAAAACTGCTGCCCAACAGGCAACAACAGCTGTCAGTGTGTCAGTGTGCTGACTTGACTATGATTTGCCCCAAACTGCATGTGATTATCATAAAGTGAGCATGTCTGTAAAGGGGAGACTCGTGGGTACCCATAGAATCCATTTTTATTCACATATATTGAGGTCAGAGGTCAAGGGACCCCTTTAAAAATGGCTGTACCAGTTTTTCCTCGCCAAAATTTAGCACAAGTTTGGAGTATCTTCTGTCAGTATCTTCACTCTAACTTTAAAACTGAACCTGCTACAACGAAAAAAAATCCCAAGTTGCATTAAAACAAACTTGTGATAACGCCTTATTATCACGTTAACTATGATAGCCTTACTATTTCCCTATTTAAAACAGGTACACCCTGAATTGTAAGTAGTTCTTATTGCTACAGATGAAAACATACTGCTTACTCACATTGACTATGACATTGAGTGTGTCATCATTTGGCAAAAAGACACAGACGCAGCGGCGGTCCTGCATGGTTTTGTTGTTGTGGAAGTTCAGTTTGTTCATCTTCGTGTGGCTCGGACAGGACAGGCACCTCCGCCTGCTAGCGGGCCCTCTGACGACCCGCCTCCACCACCGCCGGCACTGACGCCACCACCACCACCGTATCCCTGCTTCAGCTGCAGCCCAGTACAGACAGACCAACACCTATGGGCTCAGCAGGCCAAGCAGCACTCACGGGGCAGAGCATGGGGACCCGAGCTGCAGTCAGCCACTGTGGAGACACATCAGACAAGACAAATGATATGTAGATGTGCATTCACTGCATGGTTGACATTGAAGGTTGCTTGAAGGTCTCAGTTAGCACGTAAAAATAGCAAATCTGCAGAAAATCCTACTGGAAGAGTGAAATAAAAGACAGGCAGAGGAAAAAAAAGAGGGACGGCATTCCTGTTTGTGTCCATGAATATGTGACATCATTCCAGGGGAATGTCAATGACTCCCGAGGAACATGTGAACATCTGTCTGGAGAGGAACTGATGAAATATAACAATGACATGAAGGAAACAGATTCATACCCTAAAGCTGACTAAAAGAAACACTTAAAACTTTAACTTTAGGTGACTCTAACAAACCAGAAAGACAACGCTGCAGCTAAAAAAAGAAATGTATTGCCATACTTGACTTAAGCTGTTAAAAAAACACTTCCGCAAAGGGGTTTAGATGTCTTATGGGTGCGACTTTGTTGGCTCTGTAAACCAAACAGCTCCACATTTTCCTCCTGGTATCGCTTTTGTCAACTCATTCAGTTCTGTTGACATGGTTTTGGCTGTTTGATTTGAATTTTTCACTGTCTGCTGGCAGGAGTCAGACTGTAGCTTTGTGTTTGGAAAATGCAAGTATTTAAAATGTCCCAAAACAACTTTTATTCTCTCTCTTTGCGGTGGTGTTGCTTTGAAAGAGATGCTTACTTTTTCACTAAATTGAATCTGTAATTATTAAAAAGGGCAACAACAAAGTATTACAGGATTTGAACGAATATCTACACACTGAATTTTAGTGTTTGGACATTTTTATCTTGCACCTGAGGCCAAGTCAGGTTAAATATTACGACACCAATGTGTTCCCATATTCTCTACCAACTATATACCTTTTCTCTATCACACACACACATACAACAGAGAGACCACACACACCTGCAACTCTAAGAGTTGTCCTGTGAGCAGCGAATAGCTCACAGCAAGAATTGAGCCTGAGGACGCGAGTCTCTTCAGAGGGTGTGAAAAGTCTCAGACCAGACAAAAGAATCTAAAGGAACAATCAGTCTAGATTATCACTTCTTCCTGTTGACAGTCACTCACCTTGAAGCCATGTTGTCATTTAAAATAGATACGACAGAGCACATTATGGAGGGAACAACAATTAGCATTTAAAGAGATGCAGTCAGAGAATTAAAGGATTATTCATAACACAGAAAAGCTAAAGTCACCACCATAGCTTCATACAATTACTACGTCGTAGTCAGTGTTGGTGTTACACAGTGATCTGGCATAAAAAAGTTACCCACAGCCCCTACATCATTTTCTTTTTTAAATAAAAATAAAACCCATTGAGTTCATTTTTGCGCATCAGCGGTGTGTTATCAAAGCATAGTCGGACAACGGACACTACAAACTGAGAGTGAAAGTCTCTGCTCTGTACAGTATTTTTGAGTTTATACCCAATGCTACAAGGGAAGAATAACGTTAATGAGGTAACTGGTAACTGTGAAGGACGGAGCGGTCACAGCTGGTGTAAGTAATGCAGCGAAATCTGGACCAAAGAGGCCAGACGCACCGTCATCCAACCATAAAAATCAAGGTAAGGGGTCTACATATATTCAACACCATTCTTTCTAATGAAATGGCCATTATAATTGGTAACACCAGTGTTTTAATTAATCGGTGGGGAAATTTCCTCACTGTGACGTCCGTATAAATGATTGAAATTCAGGTTTCACTACTGTCTCCTCCTTACTGGGGCGTAAGAAAATATCGATGTACAGGGAGGAGGCTAAATAACATGCCAAAATTGCACAAAATTTTGGCAAGGAACATTTTTTATTCAAAGGGGTCACTTGACCTCTGACCTCAGGATATGTGAATGAAAATGGATTTTATGGGTACCAACAAGTCTCCCCTTTACAGACATGCCCACATTATGATAATCACAGTCAGTATTGGGCAAAAACATGCAGTTTTTTTGCATTCAGCATGAATGTGTTATTTTTGCCTATTGTAAAATGGATCATTTCTGATGTGTTCCTTATCCTATGACAGTTTTCCCAAAATTAGATTTTAAAAATATATCGCCTTGCATTACCCCTGTATCATGATACATATCGATTCTTGCCAATACACAGCCCTAGTCTCCTCCAGCTATACTGTTTGTTCTGCCTTTACAAGCAAGGACAAAAAATATGAAAGTGGAAACCCTGCCTTCAAACCAGTAAACTGTAATTTACAAAGCAAACAACAGTGGAAACAAGACCAGAATTACTGGTACTGATAAACTGCAGCTTTAACTGTAAGCTTGGATCCCCGCTGCAAAGTCAGAGAGTGCTTTTTGGACTAAGTACCCATTCAATACGCCGGCTGTCGACATATAACACTGCTTTGTTGCAGCAGAGACGAGGAGCACTGAGGGCAAAATGGCCATAAATACACATACTGTTGACATATAGCATCAGTTCTCATTAACACTGGTCATTGGATGTGCAGTGTGGCAGGCAACCAGCTACTCAGCAAAGTCTGCAGATGAGCCATGACCGGGATGACTCCCTGCGCTGCTGCTGACCTTGACTAAACACATCACTGCACACATACATACAAACACATAATGTAGACAAAAATAGAGACACATGTTCATCAGTTGCACTAATATCCACACATACATACTGGGTGTGTTCCCGCTCTCTTGCCACCACCATATGTCAGGTGCTACTACAGAACAGCTGTGTGACGGCAGCGGGGTTAATTAGTAGGGAGATCCATCTAATGGGATCACTTCCCTCCATCACTCGCCTCCCCTTCAGAAACCGAGAGTGATGCAGAGTGAAGATCAGGAAAATTAGACCATGTCCAGGCTAAAGCTGGATTTAGACTTGATTTTTTATTTACAGCATAGTTAAGCATTGGATTTCACTTGCTGACAGCACCACTGCAGCACTAGAGATCTGTATTGTATGCGATGAGGTCGTATCATGCCTTACTCATATACTTTAAGCATTATCTAAAACTTTGTTTTCATCAGTGTATAATAATTAATAAAACTAAGAATTGTGGTGTCTTCGCTAGCTTAGAATGAGAAGAATGAGTCCTCCTCACGGAGTCCACCATGTTTCTACTGTAGCCCAGAACGGACAAACCAAACACTGGCTCTAGAGATAGACCGTTACATTTTTATGTTACCTGAAGACCACTGTAGTTCTGACACGCTTGTGAAACTAGAGTAATGTGAGCAGCCAAGCACAAAACCAAAGCATGTATATTACCAAGAAGTGAAAGACAGTTTGTGCCATTGCAATGTCAAGCCCCGGCAGCAAAGCTGTGCTTCCGCCATTTTGGAGTGAAAGTGACAACCCGACGTGCCTATAAAGTTCTGTACAAAAGTTAAACTAATTATTTCTATTCTATTGTCATATTATACTAAAATGGCCTATGTTGAAAAATAAAAAATAATATAATAAGTGTTTTCAGTCCAAAATGGCGGCATTGGTGTTGTCTCTTTGCTTCTATACTCTGGTGCTATTGCCAGCCGCCACCTGACTTCCATTGCTCTGAAAGTAGTGTTATTATGGAAGGATGGCGTCTGAGTGAGGCTAACGGTGCTACCACGGTTTTGCACTCAGCGATGCGCGTTACTGCAGTCTTGGAAAGGAAGGAGTGAGCAGAGGGATCAATCTTGCAATCTGCAACCACACTACTGCTGCCAAATCCTAGACACTGTACCTTTAAACAAGAGCTACCTTTGGACAGAGCCAGGCTAACCGTTTCCATATGTTTCCAGTATTTGTGCTAAGCTAAGCTAACCAGTTTTAGCGTCATATTTACTACAACATGAGGCTGGTATCAATCTTCTCATCTAACTTTTCAGAACACAAACAGGTGTGTTTCCTGTAAACGATTTCTTTAAACTTGCTTAATGTTGTTTTCTATGTTGACTGTATTGAAACACTGCGCAAGTGATGATGGCTGTGATACACAACTATGTTATTTGAAAAGAGGACTGTAGGGAGAAAGAAGATAATAGAGAAAGATTTTCTTACAGTTTCGGTTTTTCCAGAAATTGCCTCAACCTCTAAATGTGCATTTTGAGGATGATTTCTCCTGGGTGTTTTTTTGCAAGCATTTGGAAATCTGTGTACATGGTGGAAACATTCACACATCCAGTTTAATCTCCCTGTAGAAAAGTTAATGGCCCTTGAAGTGGGCTCAGTTGAAGTCATATCATATTGCATTTTCAGCCAGAAATATGAGTCCTGACTTCCACACGCACATCCCACTTACCACTCGTTTATTACATTGCTGAATGCTAACGGTGAAAGCGGATGCCTGTGTTAGTCTGCTGTAGAGACGGGGTAACTCAGACATAACGGAGTATAGACATTACTGATGGGTTTAAATGTCTATTGTGTCATGTCTGGTCTAAACATGAGCCATCACCACAGAGGGTATGTCCACTGTGAAATTAAAGGGTGGATTCTCTTACACACTGAGGTGAGGAGAGTGCTGGATTATGAAATTACTGCCGCTTTCCATCCCCCCCTTTCGCTGTCGTGCAAAGTGTGATGCAACACTAAAGTCCAGCTGAAACTGCGCACACACACACACAAAGAGCAGCCGACAGCGCTTCTTCCTGCCTTTCAAACACTGATTCTGTCAACGTGGCAAACCTAAGAGTCACCAAATCCCACACTGGGATACAGAGAAAGGGCCTCTGTCACAACTACACCTCATTCTTTCCCTCCGCCACTGACATCAGAGGGGTGGAGAGTCTCCATGTCCAACTGTTGGATGGTGGAGCAAAAGAAAAACTTCCTCCACTTGGAGATGAAGGAATTAAAGGAGGCTGTACGCCAGGTACGCCATATGTCAAAGCTAAGAGAGGAAAATAATAGGGGGATATATACAGCAGAGAGAGAGAGAGAGAGATAAAAAGCAGGAGGGAGGGAGATGGAGAGAGCCAGCGCTCGAAGCTTAGGCTTGAAAAAAGGAAAAACTGCTGCAGTCAGGAGAATTCCTCACTAACATCTGCTTCTCATTCCAACAATGGCGGCCTTTGATTCCTGATGCACACAACGAGCCGCACCACCGCCGTCTCCATGTGCCCACAAACTGCATCCTCTGACAGCATCCTGAAACCTGGAATAGCACACGTGCGCTGTAATCCCTGATCTGGAGCTGGACAGCGTTTCTCCTCATCAGTTTCACAAACTAAGTTTGTTTGGCGTCACCTGCTTTGGGAACTTCATGGACCATTCAGATTGAGTCTTCATCAATTAGTAGATTTTGATAATTGTTTATTTTACAAGCAAAACTGCCAAAAAATACTTATTTCAAGCTTGTCTATTGTGAGTCTTTGTCTTATGCGACAGTAAACTGAATATCTTTGGGTTTTGGATAGTTAAGGCCTTTGCACACCTTGGTTGTGACAAATAAATTACATGAAAATGCACAAAATAATATGTTCTGGGCTTTTATTGTGAAAAGGAAAAACAGAAGGAGTGGATCTGGTCTACGCTGCCTTTGTCAAGTGGAAACGGGTAAAGTTTGCCTCCCTGGTTTGGACTATGATATTGCTGTTTGATAAATATAGGCGCAACGCAACCCGTTCCGCACAACGTGATTGGTTGATGTCCAGGAAAATCGACTATGTTACAAAAAATATATCAGTTTTTCATCAAGTGATATTCTCGTTCTGTGTAAAAGGATTCATGACAAAAACAGCAGTTGAAAAAAATACATTAATGTGCACATTAATTGCATGAAAAAGAGGGTGCGACACACCATGTGTCATGTGATGAGAAACAACCAATCACAGAAGGTAGATTTCTTTCTTCTGTGAATATCAGTCTATGGTAAATAGGGATGGGTCGTGATTTTCATTTATTTGAATAGATATTAAGTTATAAAAAATCTTTCCACCCACCTTGTGCACTGCTCTAACAATAAAGTCTTAATCCATAGCGTTAGATGGGAAATTGTGCCAATGCTACGTTGTTTTCCCTCACTGTGTCAGTCTCTCTACCCAGCTGCTTTTCAAATAATAATCAAATAATTCCCAGTGATTTTTGAATAGTATTTCTGCTTGGATTGCACACCCGTAATGGTAAAGATATGGAGAAGATCAGGGCTACCCGGATCTTATACCTGTCCCACAGACTATTTTACTTGCTTCACCCTTTCCCTCCAAGAGCGTCACAGCATCCCGTTCCAAGGTCAGCCCAACTGACGGACAGATCAAGCAGTAAAGCTACCACGATGGACTGACAGTGACAAAAATCCACTTATCTTTGTTTTGACTTTAATTTTGTTTTGTTCTGTCAGTGAGGCTTTCAAATTTGCAAAACTTCATCGCAATCATCAACATTGCAGCATGCAGGTTTTAGTTGCTTGGTGAACGGCTCCTCAAGCACTTTGGATCACTTCTTCTGTTGTGTTTAGACCTGAAATGATCAACAGAAAAATGAATCTGATAACCAAGTAAAAATGCTATGTGTTGTTGGTCACTTTGGGAAACTGTGCTTCTCTTTTGCCATTTTCAGACAAATCGATGAATTAATTAATCAAGAAAATAATCATCAGATTGAGTGATAATGAAATAGACTGAACTAAAAACTAACCAAACAATACTTATATTTACATCTTTTTAAGAACACTACAAATAGATTACTACAACTGTTTGGCTCTGTAAGGACGCCTGATGTCAACTAAAAAATCCTACAAACTTCTACACCACACTTGTAAGCATTTAAAACTTCCATCTGACAGAAATACCACTCAGAATACCACAAAATGAACAAAGTTATTGTACTCTAGAAACACAATGAATTCTCATGTAGGAGCTAAAAAAACTTAACAGTGGGCTGGGTGTATGCAGCAAAAAGACAAAACAAATTTTAGGCAACCAATCACATGGGAGGAAGCCTGTTTTATGGGCGGCAGACGCTGACACAAACTGCTCTGCTGAAATATTTAAAGGACTGCCTTTCAGAGGGTACGACTTTTATAAATAGTGCCAACGACTGGAACTGAATGGGATTTTTTTTTCCCCCGTCAGTTCGCTGCCAAAAGATCTGTTTACTCAGCTGATGAGAAATGTTGCTGAGCTGACGAGTGGCTCTAAATCACATCGGTCACAAGATGGCATTAGCCTTCACAGTGAAACTTCCCCCCTCTTCTCTGTTTAACCTACTGGTACACTAAAAGGAGGAGCTGTGTGTTAAAAAATAAACAGGAAAAAGCATCGCAGCGGGGGCGACATGCTTGACCACCCAAACCAAACAGCTAAACATCTATTTTGGATGTTTCTGGCTGGCTTGTCATGTCAGGAAGTGGTCTTCATTTTGTACTGGAAACATGCTCATATGTGTCGTATACTGGGCAAATAAAGCTGTTCTGACTCTGATAATGTTGTCTTACATTTAACTTTCCCTGCCGTCGACAGACGGTGTAAACAGACTGTGACTTGCTGATATTAATAGAGCCTGCAAGCATGTTTAGCTGCTCCCCCATAAATACCTGGATGCTGTGTGTGTGTGTGTGTGTGTTTTTAGCCTTTAAGCCTAATCTAAGAAGCAGAGGGAAAACTCACTGCACTATTTAGGAACTTGAATCCCATGATGCTTTGCCCATAAGGTCATCTAACTGATATATTTGTGTAACAGGGAAGATAAACAAGCTGTCTCTGGCTCAGAACCTAAACCAGATTTGAACAAGTTATCATAAATTGATGAAAGCTGAATTACGGTAATTATCCACAACGTACAGATCCTGTAAATATAATATTCTTTCACGCTGATTATAATCTATATGATTGCTCATACAAATCCAACATCTGAGGAGTAAATGCCTGCATGTCCTCCTTCATCAAATGTCACACTCATTAACCTCTGAAGGTCAGGCCTGTACACAGCACGCCACTGTAACGCTGCTGTTACATAATTCACAAAGAAAAGTCGAGGAATTGGATGGTGGGTGGCCTCAGGCTAAACCACAACTCACACAGCTGATTGTGGCAGCAATATTTACCATACATTATCTGAATTCACTGGACAGGCTAACTCATTGGAGAGGCATTTTAAAGACTTTTCACATCATCTAGCTTTTGACTTTTAATCATCCTTTGTCCAGGAATTATGGTGGATTAAGAAGCTGGAGCGCCTTGCTGCTTGATGACTCATTCTCCTTCTTGATGGAGATATAATGAATGTGAAAGTGACAGCGAACGTCTTACACAATGGCTGCCCTCAGTTATAACAACATAAATGTCAACACACCAGCTTTCAGTGCAAAGAGATATGGAGACATGCCTGCTCATCCTTGGCAAGGGCTTTTGGACAGATAAAGGTTGAAATTCGGGGTGGGAATCTTTGGGAATCTCATGAAATTTGGATTCTTGGTGGCACAGTTCGATTCATAATCAATTCTGGATTTAAATATTGATTCTCGGCTCAATAAGTAAACAAGGAGGCGCTGTTTTCAGGCTCTTACTCCAGTGCAAAACCATTCACTCATTAGTTGTAGTAGTGATGAATTGCAATATTAAACATAACACGCAGTTAAGCGAACTGGTCTTGATGAGATAACTACCTGCAAACAAAAGAAAAATATAGCAACAGGGCTCGGTGATATGACCACAATCTTCCATCATGATATAGGTTATTTCATATCTTGATAATGATATATATCATGGCATAGCATGTTTTCTGGCAATTCAATAAATGTATTAAAACATTTATAAGACAACCACAGGGTAAAGATTATTCTTATATACTCCTGTGTGAAAAGCCTTTTCTCATTATAAGACGTGAACTTAGCAGTTTTAAGTGAATTTAGAGAGAATATAAGGCCTAGCCTATATCTCAATTAAAACAATACAGCAAAGTATATATGACAGATATTTCTGATGATATATGTTGTCATATTTCCCAGCCCTTTATGGAAATACTGATCACTGTTGGCTAAATGTTATCCATGATGCTCTACAGCTGTAGGTTTGGACCGAGTTATTTTCTATGTCCGATCACATATGGCTGAAAGTTATGGTGACCTGTGTGTTCATGGAGTTCAGCACTCCAAGGATGTCATCATATGAAGTATTTGCAAAACAAAATGATGAAAATTATTCAGTTATCAATCTAAATTGTTCCCAAACGCTTCAGCTTGTTTGAAGACAAACCACTAAATGACTCCTGTGTGTGCACAGCTCTGCTTTTCTTTCACTCTGTCAACATACCCCACATTATTAACCAAAATCAGTTTTTGAGACTCAATAAAGAATCACATAAGATAAAATTCCTCATTTTTATGAGAATCAACTTTTTTTTTTAAATAATCACATGCTTCAATATGTAAGGAATGATCTGATGAAATATGATAGAAATATGTAGCAGAGCGCTCAAGCAGCAAAACTCAACTGAAGCTTGGTTACCTATGGAAAAATTATTTCAACATTCATAACATCTGGTGTCCATGTGGTGTGCGCGCACGCGCACACACACACACACACACACACACACACACACACACACACACACACACACACACACACACACACACACACACACACACACACACACACACACACACACACACACACACACGGCACTGCCAGACATGTTAGAACAGAGTCAGCAGTCGCTCCCCTCCTTCCCCACCCAGCATTCAGGCTTGGACCGAGCATGAGTAACTCCACAAAACTAGCAATCGCAGTGCAACGCACCGCGGAGAAGTCAACCCGACCATTACGTATGCTCGAAATAGAGCGAGCAGCCTTAAAGGAGAGGGCGAAACAATGAGCTGCAATTATAGCAAACCCCAACCAAACCCTGTTGTTTTGTTTCTTCCGCTCTGACAGAATGAAAAGGATTGTCGCAGGTGAGCTGATGCGTTTCCTGTGTGAGGCTTTTGTAACAGGATTGTCTGCTATTGTCTGCAGCGTCACACCTGAGGAGAGTCACAAGACTGAAACGTGGGATGTCTTTGTCTTCTCAGGTAAAACGTTTCAGAAAGTTGACTGCAGCATTTCATGATATGGAAAGAAATGTAAATGTTTGAAACTTGGTGTAACAACACAGAGCTGCATGAATTCACCTCTCCTGGTCGATTGGTACTGCACCACCATTTCCTTAAGCCACAGCCTGAAAATGACCTTGATGAAAAGACAAAGTAAACAATATAAGTGCATAATCTGGAGTGTTCACCCTATGCTAAAACCCAAACAAGACTTACAACTGGAACTACAACTGTGCTACCGAGATATAAATATTAGGGCTGAGACAATACACCATCTCTTGATTCAATACTATCATGATACTTGGGTGCTGATTCAATATTTATTGTGATTTTTAAGTATTGAGATTTAATAATCTGAGTTATTGTGATTTTTTTTTTAAATGTCCAGGAGAAAAAGTTGAATCATACACTTCTAGGGACTTTTAATATGAAAAATATCAAAATGAATACAGTAAAAATGTTTGTTTTTCAGCATGTATATAGTCAGAGATGTCTTGAAGTCAAATATATACCAACCCCACCCCTAATAAATATGCTGCAAGGAGCTGTTCCTAAACTCTGGTATCTGGTGTTCCTGACCCAGGACTGAACCTGGGTCTCAGTGACATGTCTACCTGCAGCCAATCCTACCAAAATCAACTCAATATCCTACAGGAACCAGTGAGAGCTAAAGCACGAAGCGTGTGAGATAAGCAGATAATATCCTCAAGAGGATGCCACAGGTTAAATCTCTCTGGTCCACTTCCTTGAAAGGACCAAGAAAGCAGAGGTAGTAAAAAAAAAACACAATCCAAGGAAAACCGAGAAAGGGAGACAAATGCAGGAAGAACTGACCTATTTTCTTTCTTCTGTCCCCTTTGGTGCACTTAAAACATGGATGTGACGAGACATGCAACATCACTGAAGTTACAGAAAAGGCATGCAACAACGATGGTTTTCTTTAGAGCATGTTCAGGACTGAAATTGACATAATTCCACTCATAAAACCAGGCTAATCTTTAAAAACATATGGTCACCTCTCTGGTAATCTCCTGTTTTTTCTTCAACTCTATAAAAGGTGATTTTCCTGAAGGTTTGCATCCAAAAGCAGCTACAAGGACTAGATAGTGATATGAGTGGAGAGCCCAGGGCACCTGTATAACTTACACCAAGAAGGATATCCGACTGCACACACCCACATATAGTAGACACAGTGGAGATAACACATGCAATCGGACGGTAAGAGATAGCGGTAGAGTTTCTCCTTCTTTATGGCAATAACAGTAATCTCATCCACCCCTCAGTTACATTGTCCCAATTCTCAAAATATGGTTGCTCATACACTTTATCTTCTAGCAACAAGGCCAAAGGCAGATTTTAGCGATAAATTCTGGAGAGAGAAATTTTAAAAAACGGTATGAAAATCCCCTCCGAGCACACGGTGTATCAGGCTTTCTTGGGAGAATTTGCATAGCGAGGAGACGATTATGTAAAAAGCGTATAACAGGTTATCTCCAGTTACCTATGTATAGCAGTGCACCACAGATGCTTTCTTCTTCAGCTCAGGTATGAACAGTTTTTGTATTCTCGGCGTAGCTTTAGCATCAGAGGAAGCCAGCCCCGAGGCTAAGGATTCAGTTGAACTTTTGATGCTAAGTTTAATACGGAGGAAATCACTGATATATTCAGAAAAACAACAGATCCAGCACTCACTGAAGCGTGTATGGAAGAAATACTGTCATATGTGGTTTCAAAGAGTAAAAGTATAATAAAATGGTTAAAGGTAGGGCTGTCAAAGTTAACACAATAATAACGCCACAAATTTCTTACACACATTAATGTAAACGATCTTTCATAGGCTGTAGCAGGTGCAGTTTTAAAGCGAGTGAAGATGCTGGCATCATATGAAACTAAAAAAAACCCTAACAAATCCATTGGTAAGCATGTCATACTATGGCATACTTACGCTAAATTTTGGCAAATAAAAACTGTCATGGCCTTTACAGACATGCCCACACACTGACAGCTGTTGTTGCCTACTGGGCTGCTGTTTGCCATGTTATGATTTGAGCCTGTGAGGGTTTCTGGACAATATTTGAGATTGTTTTGTGTTGTTAATTAACTTCCAATAATCAATATACACAAATATATACATTTGCCCACTCCCATGTTGATAAGACTATGAAATACTTGACAGGTCATGCATTTAATCGGGATTAAATATTTCAGTTGATCAACAGCCCTGGTTAAAAGCACTAAAATAAGCCACCAGTACATTGCTGTTCCTCACACAAAGATATAAGTGTGAGGGGGGATTTCCTTGTGCAATTATGGGCTATCCCATTGCCATCACACATTCCAACACACATTCATCTGAATGAGTCACTGACACACACACACCAACCATCTTTGTTCACACGTTTCCTTTTTGTTTCCTACTTCCTGTCCAGACAACACCTGCACCATCTCTCGCTCTCTCCCGCTCACTTTGTTTCAGCACCAAGCCAAGACGGCGTTGCAATCACAAAAACATGAGTTGTTTTTCTCCCGTTTCCACCCACAGCTGGAGCAGAGACCTGGCTGCTATGTCACACACGGCATGCTGGGAAATGTGCCGCACAAGGTAGCTGATTAGCCTGCCATGTGTATTGGATGAGTTTCAAGAGTTAGCAATCCTTACAGTGGATCCCCTGACTGATTTCATCTGAACATTTCAGCAAACTTCATTGTGCAACATCTATGCAGTCTTCACAGTTCGTGAAATAGTCATGAAATTTAACTTACCGGTATTTGATTTGTATACATAAACATGAATTTCCCCTTCCCCCTTCCCATTGTCCAGCAACATGTGATGCATGTGTTACTTTCTGCTCCAGTCCTTTCAAAATAAAACAATTTAGTTAGGTTTAGGAATAGATCAACTTGTGTCACTACTGATTAACAAACTACTTAGTAATGCGTACAAAAAGGTCTTGGTCTGGGTTTTGATAACACTGGAAATGCCGTAACTTAAGTACGGAAGTCACGTTACAAAAACTAGTTGGATAACACTGTGGTTTGGGTTAAAATAAGTTAAGTAAGTAACTTAAGTGATAAGTCTTATGTTTTTTGTTTCACCGCTCTTTACACTTCCTGGTTCACAATTACATGGATTACATACGAATCATGAAAAAAATGTGAGGTTCGTGTCTATGTACACAAATCAATTAGGGCTGTTAATAATAAACCATTTAACTGATTAGTAACTGTCAGGTAAGTGTTTAAAAGAAATATTAATAATTAATTACAAAGCTGAGCAAAATGCAGAGGAGCAGCTTGTCACTTTAACAAGAAAACCTGGTCCACCTTCACAGCCCACTTAAAAAGAGTCTGAGTCGGAGTTGCAAGATACAGGAAGTTGGCTCCGTTCTATAGATCACTTGAGTAAAGGAGCTGTAGCCTCTTCACCAACAAATGACTTGTACACGCACACCTACGTTACACAGCTGATGCTGCAGTACACCTACGTATACACAGCTATAACACCACTGACAACCCCACACTCACTGCCGCCGCACACATGTGGTCTGTCGGACACTTGCTATAGTTACACCGTGTGGCAAGAGGCCACATGCAATGCTGGAGTTCCTAATATAGCACAAATACACACACTGTTTGCTGGCCATTCTCTATTGTTACGCCGGACATAGCTGACAACCTGCTAAACTAAACTACACGTGCGGTGGAGACTTTTACTGGATAAGTGGCTGCATGTCCGCGACACAACTGTTGAGCTCATGTACTGCAGCTGACGCACTGATGCATGCAAGGCACAAATCTTGGTTAACAGTTTAAGAATTAATTAACAAGGTTAATTTATCGGTCAGTTGTCAGTTAAAATGTTTTTTCAAAATTAGCATCCCTAAAATCAATACATGACATTTTGTGACTATTTCACAAATTGCTGTGTGACTGGGCTGCCTATGCAGTGTGCAATGTTAATTATTTTACATTAACCTCTTTATGACTTAGCAAAGGACATACGAGTGACAAGGTAGATAAAACAAGCAACCACAGGACACAAGATAGCAAAGCATCCTCACTGTGTCCTAACCTCTGACCACTGTGGAAAACAGCGTGATTTGCCTTTAGAGTAAAATTATATAGAAAAGTGGTAAACCCAAACAATGTCCACAGTTTCAAATGAGCTAAAACTTTGTAAGACAACATGAGGATTCCCATTCCCTTTTTCCCTGATTGCTCTCTGGTGTAATATTAAACAGAGGGGGAAATTGTTGACATTCCTGAGTACTAAGAAAACAACTTTGGTGTTTGTCCAGAAGAAAAGAGAAAGGGGGATCTGCAGCTCCAAACAGGACTGGTTAGCATGGCTTACACATCTTTTTGTGCCATTCAGGACAACCACTTTGCGGTAGTGTTGAAGGTGACATCGTGGCTGTGTGGGACATTGCTGGCATGGTAATTACACAACAAGGGAGGATTTTGTCTCCTTACTTTACCATGATGCTAACTTTACTCAACATCTTCGTTTCTCCATGAGGTCAAAGTTAGTACGAGAAGGAGTACGTGATGAAGTCAGTATACCATAAAACCGGGGAAAACACTTAAAGTTATTCAACTATCCCACTTTACCCGTTAAACTCATATCAAGCTAAGATAAAATGCCTTAACAGAAACAAAACCTCCACTTAGTAAACGTCACTCATGCTGCGACATTCCCTGTAAAACACTGGCAGCATCACCGTTTGGTGAAGCAACTTAGCTGTCCCAGCTTTGCTTTACACAAGCCAAAAATAGTCCCATGAACTGACAACATACATACAATTACATAAAGCGACTTCGTGTTTAACATTTAAATGGGTTTGAGTCGCTGAAATAGCGTCACATTTCACGATACTGCTAGCAAAACTCGTAACCGTTAAGATTCCCCCAAAAAGCATCAAGCCAGTAAAGCAAAACTTACCTTTTTTTAATTGAGAAAACGAGTTATTCCTTGAAAAAAAAGTATTAATCCGAGCGGGTTAATTTGGCCGTTTTATAAATTAATAAAACACGCGGGGAAAAGAAATCCACAGTTGGGAAAGACTTGGGTAAGTTTCGGGGAAGAGTCACCGTTCTTACCGCCCTCGACTGGAGCCACATTCTGTCCCCGCTGGAGCCGTAACAAGTAGATAGGAATACATGTGCGGTGGGTGGAAGCGGGAAAGGGGGTGAACCGGGTTGAACGGGAAGATTTTGGATCAACGACCCTGACACAAGTAGTCACAGGGAAAATATATTATTTTATATTCCCAAAATACACTCATTAATATGCTTCGCCTCATTAGTGTGTGTGTTTATGCTCGCTAATCTCGACAACTGCCTTGCACCCCCCTCTAATTGAATCCTCACTTGGTATCGCCCACGGCTGCCTCTCATTCCATTCCTCCAGACTGTGCTGGTCTGGATCTCTGCCGCATTCATGTTGGACGTCGGCACGGAGAAATAGTAACGGCGTCGCCAGTATGTATGTATTAAAAGCGCGCTCAATAAAGAAAGTTTTGTCATGTAGGGCGGTTTATTTCAACACTTTGCAACTGTGTTTCTTTTATATGCCCTTTCTGACCTGGGCCAGTATTAAAAATGTAGCAACCTCTGTAATCTTTTCACAATTATACAGGAAGGACTCCATTATAAAATACCCAATGATATGATATCACGGGACATAAAATTATCATAATGCAGTGTAGCATAAGATACAATACAATACTTTATTGTCCCACTTAGAGAAATTTGTCTTGGACTCAGCAACTGTCCCATAAATGCCTCGACAGCCACAATGACAACAAACATCACCAGGCATGCCATCTCAACAACAATTACATAACAGTTTTGCACATATCCCATACAGCACATACATACACCAATGAGAGAAAAGATAAGATCACCACAGGAAAAGCACTAAAAATGATTGCACGATCTTCTGCCTCAAGCAGCATTGTTCAGAGATTTGATGGAGGTTGGAACAAATGAGTTCTTGAAACGGTTAAGTTTACAGCTGGGGACGCTATATCGTCTGCCCGAGGGTAGGAGCTCATATTCTAAATGAAGGATATGGGATGGCTCAGTCACTACCCTCTGGGCTTGCCTGAGGACAGTTTGCTTGTAAATGGACTGCAAGGACTGATTTGATGGACTTTTTCCCCATCACCTTCAGGCTGTGTGCACCAAAACGAGCCAGTTTGGTTTTCAGCTTTGCCGAAAGGTTGCCATACCAGGCTGACATCCCATATCAGACTAAGCTCTCCAGTACTGCCTGATAAAATAAAAACATGATGCTTTTGTCCACACCATACAGTCTCGGTCTCTGCAAGAAATAGGATGAAGGGCTTGAATCTTTGTGCAGTAGGTTGAGGATGGCGGTACCATCGGAAAATTTAAAAACAAGGTTCCCAGGGTGACTGTTTGTCCATTCATTTGTATAAAGTGAGCTGAAACAACCCTGCGGGGCACCTGTGCTGATTGATTTGCACTCTGAGAGGGTGTTATTGATTCTTACCTGCTGACTTCGATTGGTTAAAACGGAAAAATACTACTTGATTAAAAAAAGGTTCACACTCATCTGCCTCAGTTTTGGGATGAGGAGATGGGGTTGAAGTGTGTTAAAAGCTGAACTAAAATCAATAAATAAAATCTGTGCATATGCTTTTGGGCATTCCAAGTGCTTGACAGTGAAGTGGGTGATGCTGTTGATGGCATCATCAGTACCTCTTCCCTGCCTATAAGCAAACTGGTAAGGGTCAAGTGCCAAATGAACCTCTGCCTTATGCATAGACAACATGTATTTCTCAAAACTTTTCATCACAGTTGAAGTCAGGGCCACAGGTCTAAAATCACTGTTATCAGCTGGACGCGGTTTCTTAGCTACAAGAACTATAGTGGATTTTTTCCAGAGGGCAGCAACAGTGTGTGAATCCACAGACCACTGGAAGATGGGGCACCAAACTGGAGTGATCTCTTCTGCACATGCCTTTGAGAGCAGTGCAGAAATGCCATCAGGACCAGTGGATTTTTTTAGAACACACGTTTGAAGATGGACTGAATCCTGTGTGGATCAATTACAATCCTGCAGCTAGTATCAGTTTGTGCGTTGACCTTTCTATCAGAACCAGCATGAACTTTTTCAGCAGTTTGATCTACAGTAGCTCTTACATTGGATTGGACAACATGAACCAGCCTTCTCTCCCCATGTGCGTCGATGAGCCTTGGCCGCCCATGACCCTGTCACCAGTTCACCGGTTTTCCTTCGTTGGACCACCTTTACTAGGTCCTGACCACTGCATTAAAATATCTGCCAGCAAGTATTTAGTGCAGGAACCAGGAATGTTGGAAGCCAAGAGGATGCTATGATGTTAAGCACCACCAACCTTACATAAGTAGGGAAAAATGTAAGGCTGAGTGGACACCAGCTGTGTCATGGTAATATATGACACAGAGAAATGTTTATTGAGATAAATTCCTTGTATACTGGATCCTTATGTTCCTCCTGAAGCAGTATCCTCCCCCTTCTTGATGTCAGCCATAGGTTTAAAAGTGGGGAGCGCCCCTCTTAGTTGACATGGTGACCTGTAATTAGTGCTCGGGGGCCCAGACTCTGCTTAAACCTGCTTGTCAGGGAGAGAAATGGAGTGGCAAACATGAAAAGGGGTGCGGAAGTGTGCCTGGTCAAGCCAGGCTAAACCCCCTCTGGCCCAGATTGCACACAGCTTTGAAGTGACATCAGAAAGGGACCTGTGGACAACAAAGCCACCAAGAGACCATTATCTTCAAAAACCACAATCTCTGGATCGGACACCGAAGTGATCAGGTTACTTTCATATTTGAAGCTGCAAAAAGAGTCAAAATGTAAATGTCATCTGGTGGATGAATGGGGATTCCATCATGTTACCCGTTAACATTGGCAGCACCTCTTCGGTTAAGAAACATATTCAAAACAGTCTCATTCATAATTTTGGTTATGCTCTCTTTCTCATTGTGGACTGCTCATGTAAAGACCCCTTGTCCTCTAAGACACAAAAAACTTTTCTAAACACAATCCAAGACCGCTGTAACGAATGCCACTCCAAACATGACACATCTGACATGTTGTACGGCTTATACCCTCTTCCTCCCTCTCAGACCGCAGAGTGCTTCCAGTCTCTCTAGTCTGCATCACCCCAGTCTTGATTTGATTAGCTGTCTCTGGCCGGTGGTGGAGGTGCAGCGGGGGAGCAGGTTGGGCTTTCGTTTGTGGCTTTATCTGCCTAATTGAAATAACTCCCTCTGTGTTTCTGTCTCCCCAGGGGAAGATGAGCGGCCCCCTCCCCTTGCCAGACTTCAGTCATCATGGAGAGTCCTTGCCATCAGCCCTTCCCATGGCTTCATATGACACATGCTGCGACCCCAACCCCCAAAGCAACGTAAAAACACAACCCGTTGTCTGTTTTGCTGCACTATAACACAGAACGAAAACACAGAGGTGGTTGAAACCATCTATGGTAACTATTTCCAAAACCTGAGAAAATATTCTGTGGTACACAACAGCAATAGTTTTGTGGATCACCATAGACATTTTACATATTATTCAAAGAAACTTACAGATGAGGAGGCACATAAGGGTTCAATGTACAGTATATGGTCCAGGCAATGTTGTAAAGACCACCTAAACTGAGACCAAGACAAGACCAAGACCAGAGTGTATTGAGAGAGAGACCAGACCAAGGCTGTTTTCAAAATTGCATACTATACCAGTAGTACATAATGATTTGGCCAAAATGTAGCATGCAGTATGCAAACAAAAACAAAATAAGCAGTTAAAAATACCTGGATGTTGTACTGATTCTGAGAAAATCTCCAGTAGGCACTGGACCAGTCTACCTTGCCTACTGTATCCCACAATGCAACAGTCTACAGTTGCACCCACAACAGCAGACATTTTTTAAAAATAGTTTTCATAGCTATTTCATCATTAAATTCACCTCTGAATTTTTTGAGGTGAGAAATCAACCGTGTAGATTTTGAATGTTTACAGTTTTACAATATTAGATGGTGAATCAAACATTTTCTCCTCGTAGACGAGGGGCTTTTTTTCCGTGTTGACGAATAGTTTGCTTAAATATCACAACATAAATGTTCTGTTTGTTCCTGTTTGTCTTATTTCACGATGAGCTGTTAGAATAAATAATCTAAACCTGCAGTATCTTATAAAGTAAGCAAACATAATATAAACAGCAAAATCAAAGTTAGATGTTCTGATAACATTACAATAGTGGTACGAGTTTGTGTTTTTGAGCTTTAAGAGCTGGTTTAAAGGCTAAAGCCTGGTCTAGCATACTGCAAAATACATCGGTTTAACCGTTACATACTACATACTACTGAGGAAAGCAGTATGCAGTATGTACTGTATTCTGCATGCTGTGTTTGTCAGTAGTATGCAGTCACAAACGTTGTCATTTTGCAGCTAAACCGTGCACTACAAGATGATTCTGAAAACATTTGAGGCAAGAAATAGACATTAACATAACATAATATTAATTCATATTTGATCAGCGTTGCCTAGTTTGACCATTTGGTCAGTGTTCACCAGTGACTGACAGCCGACTCTCATAAAGACAGCGGACCTCAGGTCAGATCTTTTTCTTATTTTATAAAAATAACCTTTGAAAATCATATTTGCTCCAATCTCGCCTACTGCAGTTTTATCATCTGAAGAACTACCATTTTTCTGTAAAGTGCTGCATGTTTGATGTACTGCTGACTCAGTTTTTTTACTTTCACATGACACGACTCAACAGTTTGCTGGAATCCATTTTTCGTCATTTTATGGCTGAATATCTTGAATACCTCTGTGCTGAGTAATGTTCTCTTCAGCCCATATGCTATGGAGGCATCACTGCGTCTGAGTCCAGGTTTGTCCTGTCACTCGACATTTTTCTACAAACACACTAATAGCCACCATTCACCAAAACAGGAAAAGGAAATGAAAGATACAATGTGATTGGTTTGAATGGTGTTCACAACAGAAATGAACTGCTCCTTAGTTCACCTGAGAGCGGTCCAAGACCACCTCTTTGAGGTGGACCAGACAGCAGTTGTTTGGTCCGCACCAGAGTCCGAATCCGGTGCACCCACCAACCAAACAAAAGGGCGTGAATGCTCCAGGGTTTGGTTCAAATGGACTAAACAAGGAACAAGGGTGGTGTAAACGCCCTTCAAATGACCTTCAAAAAAATTTCAAGTACTTCAACACTAGGTCCAGGTCACTAAATCTAAAACTATATGGCCAAAAGTATGTGGACAGGTACAGTATATTTGTTGAACATCTCATTGCAAAACCAAAGATGTTGCAACCTCACTGCAGGAGTGATGTTGTCGCAGCCTTTACCCTACTATCTATTTAGTTCAAATTTAATTTCAGAGTGGTCACAATTGTTAGTAGTAAAGTAAAGCATTCCTCAGATTTACTGGAAACTTGATTTTGACTGCACACTACAACACTTATGAACTGAACTGGATGACCCTTTTAATTTTCTTTGCCTTCAAAAGAATGCTGACAACAAGCATGTGTTTTCAAATCTCCTTGGACGTGAAATCTAAGAAGCCGTGCAAAGTGCAGCAGATGTTGTCTAATTGTTGTCATTTGGTGCTCTGTTATGTAAGAATACATACCAATCTCACTGAGCAATGTTGGGCCAAGAGAGGTGGAAGCTTCCCGGGTGCCAGATCAAACACAGTATCTGCATGATATCATATCATTTTATGTACTTTTTGTTGAATGGGTTTAATCCATCCTGAGGCAATAAGGCAGATGGCTGGTCAGTTGCATGAGATCCTTGATTCAATATTGTCTCCCCTCAGGGAAATATCAAGGAAATAGGGGAGGGGTATCTGCTCCGAGGATAAATTACAAAGTGTTAGGAAGCTCACAAGGTGCACTCCAGAGTACAGTAATTTGACTGCAGAGCATATGATACAGACCACTTGAAAGTTTTTAGAATGAACTTCCTCATCTTGCAATATTGTAAGGAAAGTGCAGCTGTAATCCTGAAGCCCTGGTGCGCTGTAAAATCAGCTGAAGAAGAGTAGTGTAGAAGATCCCTGCAGGCAGACAGATAGATGAGGGCATTGATCTGAGTTATTGTGCCAGAGCCCTCTTCAGATTCTGTCTGAGCATCCATTAATTTCTCTGTGGCACCAGAAATGGCATAGTAAGCAGAAATAATGGAGCAGAGATTAGACCGCCTGTTCTATTGTCTCATTAATAAACACTCAAAACTGTTAGTGCAGCTTTTGATGGCAAATGTCAGTAACTCCATAATATTTTTTTCCAGCATTTCCCTCCAGATTTGAACATTATTTGTTCATTGTTGATAAAATGTGATTCACCAACAGCACTTATCTTGTTTTTCATTGTTTAGCAGAAACAATTACTGCAGTATTTGCTGACACAAAAGGGCCAAGCATTCACCGCTGGAGCGTTCAAGTCAAGCTCACATCTGCACCGTCACAAGCTCGCTTCTCAATGCACAGAGAGAGAGAGAGAGAGAGAGAGAGAGAGAGAGAGAGAGAGAGAGAGAGAGAGAGAGAGAGAGAGAGAGAGAGAGAGAAACATATAAACAAAGGAAGAAAGTGAGAGAGTAATGGACGGGGGGTGGAGGAGTGAGAATCACCAGATGGTACAGTGAAAAGAATACACAATGGTAACACTACACTGGCTTCATTCACTGTGCTTATGTAAGCCTGTACTGCAATACTATATGCAGCTCAGATGTATAATGTAGCGTTACGTTGGCATCACTGGCTTGGGACATCGTCTGATTGCTTCAATTCTGTTTAAAAGACAGTATTTTATTTATAGATACTTAGATATAGTAAGTTTATTTTTCATTATATAAAATACAGAAATATGTCATATATATAAAATCTGTTACCAAAAAAGTAATTAGACAAATAATAATAGTGATAGCTATAATACGAGTAGATACTAACAGCAGATAGATAAAATAAGTAAATAAGTCAATAAATAAATAAAAATATAATAAAAATAAAATAAAATAAAATAAAATAAAATAAAATGACAAAATAAAATAATAACTAAAATATGTCAGGTTTCAACCTATTGTTTTTGTTATCAGTCTGCCAATTATTCTCTCGATCAATCGTTTAGTCCACAAAATGTCAGAAGACAATGAAAAATGTTCATCCCCTCCGTTGTTATAGCAGGGGTAACTACAGCTGCTAGAACAATATTTAGATATTGGAAGTCGACTAAACCCCCAGAGATGAGAGAATGGGTCAATTATATGACAAAAACCGCCTCATATGAATCCATGTTGACCAGGATGAATAACAGAAACCATGCTGAGGGACCTGTCTGAGGGGATTTTTGGAATTATATTACAGTGTCTGAAATTTGTTTGTTGTCTGTCTAATTCTTATCTTTATTTAATTTAATTAAATTAATTAATTAATTTATTTATTTCAAAATATTACCTTATTTTTGTGAGGGATTATGACCCGTGTTGTGCCCTCTCTTACATGGATCACCTTTATCCTGTAGCCATTTAATTTTATTTTTGCCTGTGGAATATCTCGTTTGATGTGTTGACTTTTCATGTGCCAACCCTTTTAAAATCAATAAAAGTCCATCCCTGCCTCTCAAAGCCCAAAGCGTCTTCTTCAGATGTCCCGCTTTGTCAGTCCAAAACCCAAAGACACCCAGCTCAACTTAATATAAAACAGCAAGAAAAAAAGAGCAGGAAATCTCCACATCAACATCTTCTGACATTCATGCTTTAAAAACAGAAATAAAATAATTAAAGGACAATTCTGATTTATTACAATTTGGGTCTTATGTTTGTAGCTTTTGCCATCATTTCTATTGTCATAATAATGTTGCACTCGTGCAAGCATGCTACAGTAAGATCTGTTAACATGAAGCAGTCAGATGAGCAGACATCTACAACCAGTCCACTAGACATCAGGATAAAACAATCCTTATTTTGTTAGCGTCCAACCCAATGACACAAAAGAGAGACACATGCTTGTGTCATTTGCAAGTACTCTTTCCTACCTTGTACTCATAGCAACGCCATGTTTTACTGTTGCAGACTGTCATCACTGAGAATCATCTGAAGTAATATGAGCCAGGTGACAGGATACAGTATGTCTTCTCATGTGTTGTGTTTTGGGACGCAGACGCATGTTGTTTTGTTTTGAAATGGCGTCCACGTGGCGAATGTAGCAACACGGGGTCGAGCTAGGAGCTGTGTCAATACGGGCCAGATCTAAGCACCAGCTGTCATACCTGGCCTCGGCCCCGTGCATTCACACCGCCACACCGCCACCTGGCTCTTTGTCAGCATTCCTCATACAGTCAGCTCCATTTAAAAGAAGATCACTACCAGTACTGCCTGCTCTTCATTTAGACTACAATCAACCCTGGTGACTTCTTTACTCACAGAAAAACTGTGGGGTTCTTGCACTACTTTTCCCAGAGACAACTGTGTGTATCCTTGAAGTTGAACAAATACATTTCCATCCCCATGAAACGTTTTTTTTAATATTACATGCATCATGCAGTGTTTATAGAGTGGTGCAGAAATGAGTGTTAAAACCCAGAGATGAGTTAGCACTTTAGCACTTCAGGTTCCCTCATCTCAAAGTAAATGTTTTTAAATGGGTTACATGCCTAAAATAAGGTCTGCGGTTAACACAAGCTGAAGAGAATTTAACGATCTTTTATACAGTATAAAATATGCCAGTAGACATCCCACTCATGAATTTTTAAGCTTTTATATGTCTTCAAAAAGATGTTTTCCAACAAGTGGCTGAATGAGACGACAAAACACAGTCATGCCTTTACAGCCTAGTTGTATATACTCATTCTTACTTTTGGTGATTGCATTAAAAAATCATGAAACTCATTTTCATATGTGAAGATTATCTTGCTGAACAAAACATGTCATTATCATAAACATTTGTTTGATTATGTTCTGCAATAATCCAAAGCCTAATGGAAAAATACGACTGGCCATTTCTCGATGTGACCCATGTGGCGCTAACTTCAGGGATGACCTATAAAAATACACTAACCCTGCAGCACTCTATAGATCATCTTGTCTGGCTGGCAGTCATCTTCCTCACAGTTCTTGTGGGCACATTGTTGTTTGCGTGTTACCATGGTTACCACCAACAACTGTTCATTGCTGTTCAGATCAGTGAAAACAGCAGCAGAGAAGTTTATTGTTGTTCTGGTGCAAAACTGAAGTCCATTCTTAAAATTGTGCTCCATGGTGCTACTTTTGGTTAAAAACTGAAATTGTATTAAAGGACAAATTTCCATTTTGTTTTGTAGATTATTCATAGAAATGTTTCTGAGGAGACCTTGGCTGTGTCCAAAATCATATAATATTCACTACATACCCAACATGTGTACTATTGTTCAGCATGCTTTGTGTGAATAAACCGTAGAACGGATCTTTTTGGACGCACTGAGCAGCAGAGAGCCTCTTCGCCGGTTAGAGATACAGGTAGCCATGGTAACCCATGCCAGCCTCGTGATCAAAACAACGATTAGTGAGAAGGAAAGTCTAAGAACTACTTAAAAATGCATATACATATATTATGCCCAGCAAAGTGAAATGTTCTACTTACACTTAAAGCATTATTGATCTTACAGAGTTGTTCGCCATTGTCTGTTACCACTACCACATTGCATAATTATGCCACTGTAGTGTCCAGTGTTTGCATATGGTAATATTTCACTGAAATAGTATGCATCTCAGGTATTACTGGTCTGTAGTAGAATAATTTTGTCACCTAAGGTCTTAAGATGCTCACTTAAACTTTTAAGTACATTAGATGACATTTTGTATCGGTTTTGATGCCTCCGTGCCAGTGATGGCCTCCGTCCGTCCACCATTCTCATGAATATCTCAGGGACTGAATCTGGAGAGAATTTCTTCAAATCTCGCAAAAACATCGACTTCGACTTAGTGATGAATTCATGAGATTTTGGTGGTCAAAGGTCAAAGGTCACTGTGACCGCACAAAACGCATTTGCCATGTCTTAAAAAATCATAGGCTAATTATCACACATATCATTTCACACATAAAATTATGACATTTTTGACAGACAAACTGCAACTTGTTGGAGGCAAACAACCTCAAAGCGCTAATTCTAGTTTCAGAGTAGGAGTCACATTCTCCGATCTCACTTTCAAACAATCAAACGTTGATTGGGACTGCCCGTAGCACCAGGCATCACTGTCATAAAGACCGCTGACGGGTATATGTGCTAAATTATTAATTGCAGGTATTGAAAGCAATTCAGAGAATTGGGTGATGCAAAATTTATATGGGCTTCGCCCATGTGTGGCCTCTCTGACCACTAAGAGATGAGGACAGGAGAGTATTGAACTACTGAGAAAGATGGCTAATGGACCTTTTTATAACAATCGTAAACTATTATTGATTCTCTCCATCTCTCAGTGCTGGTTGCTGTGATTGGCCACAGCCAGAGTCAGTGCGACTCAATGCCGGTCAGTCACAGCTCGTCTTTGTGCCTTTGAGCAACGTTAGTGAGAAGACTCGGATGGATGGTCGGCTGTGTGCTGGTCAAATTCAAGCTGAGGTCAACAGAGGCTTTGTCCTTTACAGTCACAAACGGATTTACGCTTGTGCTTGGGTTGATAATACCCTTACAAAAAAGAAGTTCATTCACGTCTGGTTTTAGTATACTTCTTCAAACTTAAAATAAGTTTACTCTTTTAAGAAAATTATACTTAAGTATACTTGGCTTATACCGACAAGTATACAGAAAAGTCTAAATATAGTTAGCTTATACTGAAAAATGTACAGAAAAGCATATTTAACCAAATGTACTTGATCTATTTGTGTGTTTTACTCCATAAAATAAACTTGAAGTATACTTCTTTTTGTAAGTGCACATTTCTTCTATGTTAATATTGTAGCATGTAGTTAATGCAAATATGTATTGAACAGAATAAAAACAGCTCTGTGAGATCTCAGCACCTAGAGCTGTTGTACAGGTTCTGACGTGCTATTAATAACTACCATACATTAATATTATGTGCTGTCTGGCAGTCAAGGTTAAAGTATGTCAGTGAAAAGCTCCTGAGCAAGCAGTTGCCTTGTGACTGATGTTGTAAGCACAAACACAGGCCACCTCCGAAACGCTTTTACCCCCTTCAAGTCCATCAGCTAGCGCTACCCAAGACACGGGCGATTAGCCGAACCCTGAAAGACGAGAGTTTATTGTTACTTCCTAAACTGAGCTGCACATCCGGAGTCCATTAACATGAATTAAGATGTTTACCTTTTGGTGAAATCAGCAGTCAGCGGGTCATTGTCTGTCCCAACACAGGTTGCCGCTTGTTCCTGAGTCATTAATCACCTTGTCCAACATTTCGCACCAGGTTTTATGGCGGATTGTCACAGCGAGGATTAGAATATGTGTTGTTGGTGTGTATCAGGGATTAGTGTTGATTGTAACCACTGATCCTTCCCGGCCGTAGAGGTCACAGAGCCGGAGGCCGTGGAAAGACAACAAAACAAACCCCCTCTTCTCCCTCCATCTCCTCCCCACCCCCACAGCAGGGAATGTGCATGTATGTTTGCTCCATTGTGAACCCTGCACTAAAAATGTTGTATTAGCTCATGCATCATCCCATAGAGTAAATGTCAACACATTCAGGTTAATGTTCTGAAAAACAGTGCTTGCATGCTGAACACGGTAGTTCAGTATGGCACATGGCTCCGAAGACCCCCCCCCCTTTTACAACTGCAATAAAAACGTTTTCTGAATATGTGAGTTGGGGGTTGAGTGCACAGTAAGAGTGAGGATCCTGACAGAAAGACCTTACTGAAATATGCACCATAAAGGGTAAATGCTCATTTTCATGTTCAGACTTGTTCACATGCTCAAAAACACTGTATTTTTCTCAAACTGAATATGCCTGTATTCACCCAGAAATGCTTCATTTTGGCCAAAACACTCTCACTCCCAACTTGTCAGATACCGCTGATTGGTCCCCACCCCTCCTGCCTGCTCTGAGTGGACTCTGACGGTATTACAGTATTGGTTTACATTGGAGGTAGTTGAAACCCGGTTTGTGAACTGGTAGCTGGAGAGGTGTCAGTTTACCTCTTGGGCACTGCCGAGGTGCCCCTGAGCAAGGCACCAAACCCCCAACTGCTCGGGGCGCTTGTCAGGAGCAGCCCCCTCACTCTGACATCTCTCCATACATGCATGTGCATGTGTGTGTTTTGGGTCTGTACGTACCGTGTATAAGTTAACAAACAGAGTGTAAAAATTGTATTTCCCCTCGTGGGACTAATAAAGGTTGTTCTTCTTCTCCTTCTTCTTCTTCTTCTTCTTGTCATATACTGTTGCTACAGGTTGCCTCTGTGTGTTGATTTCACAGTATTTCATGAGTTAGGCGTGATAACGGGTTGGTCAGTGAAGCTAACATCAACCAGGACCATTTCCTGACCCTACCTAAATGGTTGTGTTGCCTACCTAACTTCCTGTGAAAACGCTAGTTTATTTTAAAAGGACACTATGCATGTAACAAGAGTAAATGGACGCCCTGTCCCTGGTCCATGCAAAAGTAACTCAAGAGGGGTACCCTGTGCATGCTGAGGGGCACTGACCAAACGGCGGTATTTGACGAGTTGGTGAGAATGTGTTGTTCTGACATATGACAAGTGACGGCTCACATGACACGTGACAAAATAAAGTCATCGTTAGTTTTAGTTTCACACAGGACGCCAACAGCGGTCTCCTAATTGTCAGTCCTGTGTTTGTTTGACCCATCCACCACCTAGCCCTGAGAGGACTCACTCTCTTAATACTACGCTCCGAAACGTATGTGCACAAACACTGAGAACGTGGGTCGTTCATGGCATGTTCCCTTTAAAGGTGCAGGACGACAAACCAAACTACGAAGCTGTAAGATGCTATAAGGTTCTTAAGAGCAGAGGGGAACTGCAGAGTCGGGTGGCAGATCTCTGTGGCTGCATATATAATGTTGAGTGCAGTAGTTTGTAGTGTGAAATATGTGTAATCTGAAGCTTAATTTGCTCATATTCCAGGTTATGAAAACAGCCAAAGCTGTTTCATTGACTATAATCCTGAAGGTTTTTCTCTGATGTTTTGCTTATAGTGTTTAAATTGAAGTGGTTCTCTGTTCATTCGACAATTTCTTTATGTTTTCCTGTTTGAAATACAGTTAGACTGTGTTCACTTTTCTGTTCACATTACAGTCACACTACAACCATCAGATCAGATCTGACACTTCCTGCTCTGGTGTGATTCTATCTCTTTCTGTCTCCTTTCGCTTCCATCTGTCCTGTTGTTTCTTTTCGCAGCGGAAACAAAGTTGACATGATATGCACCATATCAAAGGAGAAGCTTAAATCCTGTCATGTTGTCTTCATAGCATAACTCACTTATCCTGAGAGCGCAGGGTTATGGCTGGGTTACAGCGTCAGAGGATGCCAAGTGTCTCTGAGGGCTCAACATCATTGAGCAGCACAGCTTTTATTATCTGTGCTGAGTCTAAATCAGAGTCCTTGACTGTATCCTAAAAGCTAGTATAGTTTAGTATAACACAATCTACACTACAGGACAAAACAGGATAAAATAGAGGACAAGTTGCTTTGGTAAACAGACAAAGAGGCTATAGAGAGAATAGTGTGTTGTGTAGAGGAAAAGGAAAAGGGTAAAGGCAAATATTTACCCTCACCGGAGAGCTGTTTGGGTTTCGGGTACCTCGTCCAAAGTCCAGAAACTTAAAACTTCACTTCCTCAAACTATCTCTGCCGGTCGAAACCGAAACAGGCCAGCAAGTGCAAACATAAGTCCCGAGTGACAAGTCTGACCCCACAGGTGTAGTCTGACCTCGGATTCCTACATGAGGCGTCATTTTTGTTGCTAGAATGAAGAGAGATTACGATGCCCGGAGTGTCTGCACGGAGGATTATAAATCCTGTTGACGCATGTCATCAAGGCTGGGAAAGCTTCTCCACCGTTCCCTGTCAGAGATACGACACACACACCGATATAGACGGACTCACTGTCCTCCCACATGTGTGTGTTGTGTCTCCACAGGCGGAGATAGCGGCAGAGCCAGCTGGATTAAATTCACTGAGACGAGTTCGGTGGGCGGTTGTGTGAAGTTTTCAAGGATTAGACAATGAATCAGCACAATTACTGATAAGAGACAACTCTTAAGTCCTAATGTTAATACCACCATGCTATATTTATAGAACAGCTCTACTTGTCAGGTTTATATGACACTTAAGTGGAAATATTTGTGCTTTTAATCCTCTGACTCAGTGCTATTCTTAGAGATACTGGATCCATGACTCTATATGAATCTTTTCTTATAGTTTGTATTGCCTGAACAGAACAGTATGCTAGTATAGTCTAGTAGTGCATATCAGCACTTTTAGTTCTCATCTGACTATTTGTTAAAAGCCTGTTACTGTTCCTGTGCCTATAACGATAACGCTGGCAGATTTACCATTGAAACTCTTCGTAGTCTTTGATTTCAGACTGATGTAGACAACAGCAGACGTTCTTTTATACTTTTCTGTTTCATCCACCGCCCATTCCCCCTGAGTCAGAAGCCCCTCTGTCCAGGTACATTCCCAACAGCATTAACTCAAATTATTTTTAATAAATTCCCCTGAACTGATTCAGTGCTTTGTGTTCTGCTTTTGGGTCCACTTATTGCCAATTCATAACACAATTGGGCTTTTTTTAAAAAAAAAAAGAAAAAGTAACCATGGGAACTAATGTAGTCAGCTAGAGATCATCTTTCAGTGCGATCACACTAAATCCCCACTTCCTACCCTCCTACTTCCAGCGTCCTTGCTTTGATCGCACCAATCTTCAAACTCAGCCTTCATTTTGATCTCATCCACACATCTGTGACGTTTTGTGACTGTGACCTGCACGGTTACTGCCAGCAGGTTAACTCCGGGTCTGAAAAGTGAAAGAAATGCTGAAGTGTCTTTAACTTGCCTTCCTTCTTATAACCAGCAGGGGGCGACTCCTCTGGTTACAGAAAGAAGTCTAATTGTATAGAAGTCTATGAGAAAATGAGTTTACTTCTCACTTGATTTATTACCTCAGTAAAGTTTCAAGTCTTCTTCAATACACCATGATGTTCATTTAGTAAATTATGGTCCCAATTAGTCTCAAATAGACCATAAAGCAGGATACGTTTTAGGGTGTGGCTACCATGTGATTGGCGGGTTGCTACCACAGCGTTGTCCAGTCTGGGAGTTGTCTGTGTTTTCATCTTACAACTTTAACCTTTTCACAGTGTGTTTTCAGTTCTTGACAGTTAATTATAACCTTTTTGGTCACTTAAAAAGTCTTATTCAGCGTTCAGTCGTACTGTATTCAGCTCCGCCGTCTTGTTTCACTTCTGGTTGCAAAAAACCAACATGGTGACAGACAAAAGGCTGAACTTGAGACTTCAAAACAGCAGTCCACAAACCAATGGGTGACGTCACTTTGACTACGTTCACTTCTTACAGTCTATGGTTGTGATGCTATACTGCCCTATGGGAGCCCGGAGGGACACTTCACTACAGGGAACAATCCAATTGCCAGAACAAGTGCTGTATCGTTTCGGCAAGTAATACATAATAGATATAGTAAGTTATTGTAAATGACATATCAAGTCCCATAATGCTATGCAAATATGCATTTAGTGGTATTTAACTGCAAAATTGACAGCAGAGGATAACAGTGGCCGTATTGAGTGAAGGGACCGTCCTGTTCTGAGCATCATGCACTCACACAAAGGCTCAATGTTTGCATCTTATGCATCCCTCTGAATGCGTCCCACACTGTCAAGAGAGAAGCTAAAAATAGCCGGATGGATGAAATGTTTCAAGGCCCTCGGGGTTGTTCGAGAGAGGCACATTGGTCCTGCTGCGCGCTCAAAGGTTTAAAGGTTTGTACTATATTTTCCGTGTAACAGCAATAATGTGAAGACAGTGTAGGACATAAAACAGGACAAGAAAAAGTGCAGCTTTATACCACTGAGGTGAATGAGTACAACCAAACAGCAGACCATCCTGCTGGTTTCACTTTAATTAACAATTATAGTTTCAGATTGATTTCCTTCCCTCCAGGCAGGCATTAAATTCGAAAATGTATTAAGTTAAGTAATTAATTTAAGTAAAGACTATTTTGCTTTATTTGTTTATGTTATTTTGTACAATTGGCAAATGCAGTTGTGAGCAGGGAGTGTTTTGAAAGATCATCCTTTGTGTGTCCAAGGGGGCCTCGATATGTCAGACTCAAGAAAATAACTAGAGGGGAAAGTCCAAGTGGATTTCCATTCTGTGTTGAAATAAAATGGGAAACAATGGCTGCCTGGAGTTAGGGCAATTATTTCTAAAAACAAGGTTATGATATGCAAAAACCGGCACTTCATTACGGCTGTCGAATTTTTGACCGAGGCACCCGTTAGCGCTGGTATGAGACGCACTGTGCGTTCCATTAACTACAATCTAAACCCATCCATGGCAGCAATAACCACAGAGAAAGCGCTGTGGTGACGTCGTATAGAGAGTGAAAGAGACACACATGAGGTGGATGGGTCCAACAAACACAAGGCTTTCATCCAGGAGACTGTTGTTCAGTCACCTCTTTGTTTGTGTCCTGTGGTCACAACATCAAGTCACACTTTCACTGTAAAAATGTAGTAATTTTAAGCCCAATCATGTTGTTTTTTTTTCCTAAACCTAACTAAATGGTTTTATTCATGGATGTATGAAGAGAACTGGATCCAGCGTTGGAGGCGGGGCCCCATTAATTCCTGTGAAAGTTGCTCGGTGGTGCATGAAGCCAAAATGACTCGACTTCCGTCTGGATAAGCACTCGGCTCTCTGGGGTCTTCCAGGTCTTATTTGGTCTGCTCAGTCACGGGGTCTCAACGTCATGGCATGCGCTGTCATCATGGTCTGGGTCTCCATAGACATAAACAGAGGAAGGAAATCAGGGATTTGGCTATCAGTGCGTTTACAACTTTTAGAACCTAATGATTTATATAAGGGCTATTTGAGTGTTAGTACTAGAGTTGGTTTACATATAAAAAAAACTATCCGCTGAGTTGCAGACGTCTGTTTCTCAATGTAAGTCTATGAGAAAATGTCTTTTTGGGCCCAATGACATTACGTGACGGACACGGAAGTTGCAGTATTACCGTTTGGCCACTACGAACTTCATAGGGGTATGGTTTTATTGCTCAATCCTAAGCTGTTTTTGTTTAATTCACAACGTTAATTACATGTTTGTTGTGACTGAGGGGTGATGCTGAAGGGTCTGACAAAGCATCAGTAAGAAATGAGTTGAGATGAGAACGTGTGACTGTTAATGTATTATAGTTGTGCTTTTCCTGCCAACATACAAGTGAAAACTAGGGCCAGCTATTAAAGAATAAAAAGTCTCTTCCACATAACATTTAGTGGATATGTATCTCATTTCACTGAGAATGTTATGTGGCGTAATAAATAAGTATTGTCTTGCTCCAAAGACACATGACTGTGATGGACAACCACCGCTTGTTTCAGGCACCAGGTCAGCGCTTAGTGAGGTAAAGACATGATGGTTTGGTACAGTCAGTAATTGTCTGGAGACGTGACACTGACGGAGTGCAGGGTCATTCATATCTGACATCAGGGAGAGGTAGTGGGGTTAACGTTTACACTGCAGTCCACCCTCCAACCCATCAATTACATCACCATCTGATTACATCATCTCCCACTGGGACTGGTGAGACATCTCAGTGTCTTCTCGTGATTGGCTCTCTGCGGTGGCGTCCTGTCCATTCTGCAGCTCAAGATGCTGTTAGATGAACTGTTGTGAAAAGGCCTCAGCCTGTTATTGTTTCTCGCTCTCTCCATTATAATTCAACACAACTACAAAGAGAGTTCAGACAGAGTTAACAGCTTCACTCGCTGCCTTGAAAGACGACAGTAATCTCAAGATTGACTGAAGCAGCGAAACACAAGCGTGGCCAAAGTAGCTCCGCTGTGATCTTGTGTCTCACATAGTTTTAAGCCTGTTCTTACCCTTCAGGTAAGGTTTCACTTACTTAAGTGGGACATTATGAGCTCAAATTATCCCCCAAAGTGTTTCGCAACAGCGACGCACGCATCAGCTGAGTGTGACTAACATCATTATCAATGGTGCTGGTTTTTATTTATTTTTTGCAAGTTTTGAAAGGTGTTTATAGATCATATCAGACGGTGTTAATATTCTGATGTTTAGCAGATATATTGTTGGTTGATGGGAGTGTTATTGTGCAGGTAAAGTGAAGGGAAAGTCAGGGGATCACCAAAGTTGTTATGATTCATTTTTGGGGGGAACTTGTCTGCACCAAATATCATGGCAATCCATCCAATTATAAATACATCAAAGGTGAACCTCCTGGTGGCGTAACAGGATCCTTCAAGGTCAACAGGCTTCATCCTCTGGGGATCGTGAATGTCTGTACAAAATTTTGTACCAATCCATCTAATACATATTTCAGTCTGGACCATGCCACTAGCATGACTAAAAACACTGAGCCACATTGATGCACTGGGTCACTTTACTGCCATTTACAGGGCCACCATAGTTCCCTCCGCCAAGGTCAAGGGCCTTCGACGGAGGTTTGTTTGTCTGTCTGTTAGCAGGATTATTAGTTCACAATGGATTTGAATTATATTTTTTGGAAGGATGGGGCGCGGCACCATTACATTTTGGTGGTAAAGCACACATGGTGATTGAGGGAAAGAGTAATGATGACGGTTTAGCTGAGTTTTATTTTGTTTCTGTCCAGTTTGAATGAAGAGTTTTGCGATGCTCTGCGACATACAGCTGATCTCAACATTAACGAAAATTGATGATGACGCAGACTGAATGGAGATGGGGGGCAATCGTACCTGGGCAACTTCGCAGAGGTCTGCGCTGTCTGAATGCCATTCTAGTTTACTTTGAGTAAATCCCGCATACACTGTCCTGCTGTTACTCTCTTGTTCACCAAATCTAACTGCAGTATAAAGTGAGGAACCTGTCTGTCCCTCGGAGTGTCCTTCACATATCTCGAGAACTGCTTAGCCGATCTACTTCGCATATGAAGGGTGTTTTGCTGGTGACTCCAAGGTTTTTCAAATTTTGTGCAATTTGGACGTGTTACATATTAATAAACCTTGAATAAACAGGCGAACAGCGATCTCCTCAGCAGCCAGGGCGGGGCTTCAGGGCTCTGAACGTAACCTCTCATGAGATGGTTAAAGTTAAGCATTGACCTTGAATGGTTAAGATTTGGACAGGTCGTCAGGCAGTGATTTTCGCAAGTGTTTTTGCATGTTTTCACAATTTGTAGGTTAGCCTTAGACAGACAAGCATATCGTCTGCAGCGGGCAGACTGCAGCGGGCAGACTGCAGCTCATTGCAGTTCACTTTTGCAGCGTGATGCTGGATATATTATCGTTATAACCGAACTCTTCTCCACCTCTCTGAAATCAACAAGCGATGATCTCAACAATGCTGCAAGCAGCACTTTCTAAGCAATCAGCTCGACACACCACGAACAGGCACTACACTAGTGTGTATTAATCCGCAGCTGAAAATAGTCCTGAACAAATGCACTATTAGTCTTTGAGTAACCTTTTCTAAAAACCATAATGTCCATCTATTTTAGGACACTACTTTGCCCTTTTCTTAAAAAAAAAATAATGGAACTACATATTTGTGAGCCGTCTTTGTAGATTTACGTCTTCAGCAGGAACAAATGGGCTTTGGGTTGAGGGCCCTAGGCAGGGTAAGGAAGGATATTCAGAGATGGACTAACCCTTTGTTTGGGAACACTGACCTTATCTCTTAAACAGATGACATGTTGTAACATTTAGGTTTGGTTCACCAGAGAGCTAAAAATCAGTTCTTTGATGGAAACTGACAGGAAAGCGACAAGTGTGTACCCAGTGTTTTGTCCACTCTTTCCATAATTAATTATTTTAATTGGAGAAACTAATGGCCTCTCTGCTAGTGTCACAATAACATGAGACCAAAACAATGAAAAGGGGACTTTATAGGAACAGATAAACAGGCACTTTGTATGCAACGACTGGGGCTCCACTCTTCAACCAAACACTTGCTAATTGTGAGATGGCCGGGTTGAATTATTCTGCTTTGAGCGGCTCAACAGCTTCGTCTGTTTGACAGGAATATTTTAGCACTGCATTCACTATTTTCTGACTTCAGCTTCATCTTCTACATACACTGTTGAAATTTTCTCCCACAATGATTCTCTGTTTTGTTGGTTTGACATTTTTTGAGCAGATAAAACCATTCATTGTCCTGCTTTGGTCCTTCAGTTTGTTTTATACAGTTTGTGGGCGGATAATTGTGTTCATATCATACGCGATAAATGTCATCCAACAATGAAATTACAAGAATCAGGAAACCGCTTTTTAAATTATTCATAGTCAGCTTTCAGACGCCTCTTTAGCCTTCTGGAAAAACAAAATGGAGGCGACACAGGAAAGGGAACGGCACACTTTTCTTTGTTCCAGATGGACTGCGTGGGATGATGTTGTCCTCAGTAATTTCACCTGTCATTACCCTCACAAATAGAAACCCAGTTTAATCTGCATTTCCATCACCGGATGCCTCTATTAGTACAAAAGAACTGGAGCTAATGATTGGAAAAGATTGCCTTTTCATCCATTTAGAGACCCACACACTCTCTCTGGGTAGAGAGTTCGTAATGCGCCTATTCTGTCTGGTGGTTTTATCCTTGGTTTTGATCTTCATTTTCAGCCTTTACTCTTTATAAAACACTTTTTGATGTTTGTATAAAGTGCCTCAGAAATAAATCCGGACTTCATTTTCCATGCCATTGCATGAGATCTTACCCTCATCTTTACCCCGTTTACTCAAATTTCCCAAAAGGCCTGTTTGAAAGAAACTCAATGTCACGTCACATCTGAAGACCTCCGCATTGATCCACTTGATCTCAGATGTTTTGTGCTTCATACAAATGAGCAACAGGCTTCAATAGATGAGAGAGGAGATTCTCATGACAACAGAGCGCAATTAAGAAACTCATGAGTGGAAGTTTCCTGGCTGCTCGTCAGACGAAATGAGCGAAGCGAAGAGTTATGATTCTCCAAGTGAATGAAATGAGTGTTGCGTGACTCATGCTGTGACTCTGCCTCCCTCAGCGGAGCCAGCAGGAGGCTCGCCCAGCTCAGCAGCTGCTTGTCTCTTTGTCTAAACAACATCCATAACACGCTGTACATCAAGCACAAACTGCTAATGTTTTCAAATCCATCAGGAAGGCATACTGTCGTTCTGCAGATTAGCTCCAACTTTCCAATAACTGCTGGAGAAGGAAACTGTCTTGCAGTTATTTCTTAGGATAAGTTACATATTCATATAACAAATAAGTTGAAATCAAGCACATGTTCACTAAGGATTTCTAGAAACCACCTATTATTCCGACCTGGTATCACGCCAACGTGTATAATAAACTCATTTGTCCACCGCAGGATAGAGTGTCAGGTTCCCGTTTTGCCTCTCCAAAACCACTTAGGTTCAGGAAAAACATCCTGGTTGGCCTGAAAATAAGAACGTACACTAAATACCATATGTATGTAAGTAGTACCTCAAACATTTAGGGTGACCAGGTGTCCCAGTTTATGAGGGACTGCACAGCATTTTTATCCCTTGTCCCACGTTTCACATATTGTGACCATGTCCCACATTTTTATTGGCTCTTGTTTTCAACAGTCAAATGACTGCAAGAGAAGAAGAAAGAAAGTATGGAAGACTGTCTTCACGGGACTGTGTTTGCTGTCAAACTGCGCACACGTGGGTCAGCTGCAGGTTAACATTTCACCCTCTTTGCTACGTTATGCCCAACAGGGAAAATTGCGAGTCACCACAAACGATGATGGAAACTACCACAAAGAAAAGAAAGAACAGCAACAACAGAGACTGTGAAACTACTTCAAAATATTTATAAGCTGTTGGAAGGCACTTCTTAGGGTATTATGTGAAATTTGCCAGTTATTTTTCAATTTCACAATACGAAGCAATACGATATAAAACGACACAGTTCATGGGAGACTTACAAGAAACGTGTTGCTCAAAAAGAGACGTGCTGATCTATGGATGCATTCGGGCAAAGCATAGAGATGTTACAAGATAAGAGCAGAATAGAAATGTTTCCTGTGGTTGCAGTCAGACATGTTTGGTCACTTTATAGACTTTGGAAACATGACTTGAATTTAAAGTAAGGTCTTGTGAGTCTGAACAAATTTTTGCCATACTGAGCAGTGAGCAGAGGTGAAAACACAGTCCGTTTGATTTGTAAATCAAGAAGCTGTAGAGCGCCTTTCTCAGTAATCTCAGGCATTATGACTTTCTAAGAGTCCCCAAATTGGAGTTCATTACAGTTGTAAATGCTCATCTTTCCCTGTTTAAAACAAGTCTTTGACAACCCTGAGTTGACTGAGAAATGACTGAGTTGTGATGAAGCAAAACACTGGAGTAAGCTCCCTGTTTCAAAATAGAAAAGCACACCTGAGGGTACATTCCCCGTACATGATTAAACAGCATCCTGGCGTTGAGTCAGTGCTGCAGGCTCGTCAGGTGTTTATCACTATCAGTCCCTGGCTTTTGATTGGCTCTCTGTGTTTTTTGTCCCAGTGACGCAGCTTTGAGCGTCCTTCGTCTGACTTAACATCAACATGACAAGACATGAGAAGATAACACATTCTTCTTTCTACTTAACTTGAATGAGTGGCTGCTGCGTATGAAGTTTATGATTAGGCAGGTGATAAGGACGCTTACCTGTCTTGTTCTTGCTGATCGATCATGCTACAAGCATCTTTAACTGCTGCTACACACTACACACCCCAGTGTGAATGTGCAGCAGGCTGTAATTACAGCCCTGGTAGCTGTTTATTTCATTTTACAGGCTTATTTTTTACAGCTTTTCCCTCTGTTGTAAATGGGCTTTACGGTATCTGGCAGGATGGTTATTGGTGGGATGCAAACATCAACAAAGGGGGTTTTGTGAGCTATTAATCCCGTGCAGGTCGGCCTGTTTCTCTGTCATCCAGTAATGGGCTAGTTAAGGCCAGCAGTAACCCGTGGGAGCGCCACCCACCTTGTGTGAACCGTACCTGTTGTCTCTATCAGGGTGTCTGCTTCAATGTCTTTTTTTTCATGTTAATGATGTGGAACAAACTGCTCGGCCAGTTTTCAAAAAGAATCTTGATTCATTATAAGCCAGTATGAGAGATGATCTCAGTGTAAATGGGTTAATTAGTGTTAATTAGCAGCAGCTGCAGTAACACAATCTTGTTTCAAACAATACCAGAATAATAAATAGAAACTTCATAAATATTTAGATTTATTTATTTTTAATTTTATTTTATCTCATTAACGCAACTTGAGATTTTCAGTTAACCTCTAAAAAATCCAGTGCGCCGTCGCTGTTACGTGATCTTTCGGAGGTTGTAGCGGGCTCAGTTTTATCATCGATTGCAATTAACTGTGATTAACTAATCATGTGATTAATCACGATTGAATATTTTAACAAATTCACAGCCCTAATTAGTAAATAAGTAAAGTAAATAACACTACAAGTGATAGGAGGAGAGTTAAAACATATCCATGTGGATGTTTGTTTTGTTTTTGTTGTTTTGATTTGAAAATTAAATGTAAATCGTGACAGAAACCTCTCAAAATGTCCCAGTAAGTAATGCTGTTAATAAAAACAATTAGTGGTAGAGTTACTTCATGACAATTAGCATCAGTGTTAGCATCATTTGTCACTGTCATCTTTCCTGATCCTGGAAGAAATTCATTAAAAATTGCCTTTATTTGTGCTGTTACCTGTGTGACAATATTTAATTATATTATCAGAATAAATGACGTACCATTGGCCTTTAGATTTTACACTGAATTTTTAGAATATTTGTTTATATTATTTATTCTTCTTATTCATAAGTAAATTACTTCTGTTACATTTTTGATTTTTTCAAATATTTCTTTTTTCTTGTTGTATATAACCAGACGAGAATCTAAACACCTGAGGTAAGTAAAGCACCTTGTCATTAGATGGGAGGATACCACGATATGATTACTTGTGATTCGTCACTTTATTATTATTGGTTATTAGTATTTTTGAAACAGGCTCAAAAATGAAAACCAAGGTCCTGTTGTAATTTCTGCTCTTTAAACACATTAGACAATGATTAACTGGTGCCTCTCTTGGAGCCGCTTCACCTCCGGCAGTGTGTGATCTCCCTCCTCCCTCCATCAATATAATACTTCAGTGATCAAACCCTGAACTCAACAGACAGCCAGTCGGCTTCAAAGCACCTGTAGACCAGCTCCTCCCTCCACGCGACCACATTAGTCTGTCTGTCCCGACTGAAAACTGACTCTTACTGGCTGCCAGACTCTTTTTTTGTATTAATGAGAGTCTTTGATGTCTGAAACAACAACCAACCTGCTATAACTCCTCACTGCTCAACATCAGCTACAGCTAACTTTCTTAGGTTCTTAAGTTTCTGAAAATCTGTCACCAGTTCTGTTTTAATTAACCTTTAACAAAAGTGGAGGCCTTTCCATTACATATACAAGCCATGCATTCAAACTATGACTCAGGGTGCGTTCACACCAGCCTTGTGTAGTCCGGTTGAACCAAACCCTGGAGTGTCTTACCTCCTTGGTGCGGTTCGTTTGGGTCGGTCTGAACGCAGGATGCTCCATGATTTACGATATCCAGCTAAGAATTAGGTTTGGGGCGGCAGTAGCTCAGTCTGTAAGGACTTGGGTTGGGACACGGACGTCACGGGTTCAAGACCCCCATGGATCAAGACCAACTGGTTGCTGGAGAGGTGCCAGTTTACCTCTTGGGCACTGCCGAGGTGCCCCTGATTAAGGCACCGAACCCCCAACTGCTCTGGGTGCTTGTCAGGAGCAGCCCCCTCACTCTGACATCTCTCCATTGACGCATGTATATGTACTGTGTGTGAACAACAGAGTGAAAAACTGAATTTCCCCACTGTGGGACTAATAAAGGAATATCTTTCTTTTCTTTTGTTGTTTTGTTTACAATTTCTGGACCGCCTTTTTGAAGGCAAACTAGACAAGCTGGTTTGGTTCAAGAACCGGACCTTTAGGTGTGAATCTGACCTTAAACACAAACACAAAAAGCCTGGGCTCGCTAAATAGCACAAGAATGAAAGCGCAATTTGTAAATAATTTTGTGTGCAATACAACATCATTCTTGCTTTTGATGTGTCATTTCACGCCATGATGTCTGTACTGAAAGCAATGTAAAGGTGTTTGAGACGTTTGAGGCGTTTAAACAAACCAACCCTACCAACCCTAGTTTTAAAAGAGCATATCCATTTATACAATAACAGTCATTTGTTACTCATTTACTGGAAACTTGATCCTTTAAATAGGTTGAACTGTATGCTTGCCTGTAGAGAAAAATGAATATTTGTGTTTATTGCACTGTTTTATTGAATACTCAATTCTGATTGGTCAATCACAGTGTTTTACGGTCTGTTATTTTTTTATAACAAGACCACCGCTATGGGCACAGTTCTGATGTGGGACTCTAGAGGACGTTTTTTGTGTCCAGTTATTGATTTGTTAAGTAAGCGGCCATGTAATAAGTGGGATAATGTCCAGTGAGCGGGTCATTGTTGTGAAATAAACCCCTTCAGGGCGATGCAAGACCTTCGTGTCGGGGTGTGGCATCGCCATGTCGGGGTTGTTTAACCTAAAATTAACAAGATACCAGATTACATTGTCCTGTACTTCCTAGAAGATTATTAGAAAATTACAGCCTCGTAAAGAATCAACCAGTGTAGCTACTGTTGCCTGTACTGGTTCCTTTCAATCACTACAACTCAATATGTGGTAAAGAGTGTTGTTTGTTGGCTTCAGGCCTGTTTTTTCTTCAGCCAGTCTGGCACCAGATCTGGAGGCCACTGGGTTCTGTAAACAGTCCTCGCCTGTAGATAGTTTACAACTTCATTGTATCTGTGCTGCTCCTGATAATCGGCCTGCAGGTCACAATGCCTGATCTGAAGCTGGCTGAGGTCATCCACTTCCTGCTGATTGTCAGGGAGATCAGTGTGGTGGTCGTGATAAACTGGGCCAGGAAACTGGTAGACTGGGAGTGCCGAGTGGAGCTGGAGGCAAAGGAGGGCTGGGAATATGGTTAGGCCTGGAGGCGGAGTTGGAAATGGTCATGGCGGTGGACATGGTGGTAATGGATGCTGGTTTCTCTGTCCACATTTCAGTTACAGCTCTCTGTAAAGCTCTGTAACTATATTTTTTGGAGCAACAGAAAATGGGCTTTGAGCAGGGATGTGTCATGCCCTCCACTTTCTATTTCAGGGCTTTAACGGTGCAATTTTCTCCTCCTAAAACAAAAGCCTGCTTTTAAATGTTTTCCGCTGGTGTTGCTGATTGCTCGGCTGAATGAGGAAATTCCCGGTCTAAATGCAGAACTACACCACCTGCGTTTATGCTAAACACAACCACAAGACAGAAGGAAGAAAGTGCAGAGCGAGGGTGGAAGGGACAGGATCTTATCCAACAGTCAAGGAGGTTAAATCCATCTCAATCCTGCGTTGCTATCTCATGGCTGAACTCCCGTCTTTGGGACTCTACAGACACAGGAACGCAGTACAAACAGCCCCTGGAACGACGCGTGGAATAAACACTGCGCCTAAACAGAACCAGATGTTCCTCCCGCGCTGTGATCCCGCTCTGGGTTGGGCTGATCCCCAGCGTCACCGAGGCAAACCAGCTCCAGCTTTAGGCCTTAGCAAAATAGGTCTCTTCCTGTGCCTCACAGGAGCAACTATTCCTACCCTGAGGCCCTCTATTCTGCTATGTGTGCATTTCATTAAGAGAATATTAACACTATGAGCGACTGAAGTGGTGTCTTTGAAATGACGTGGTGACTACGAGGTCTGTTCCTTAAGTAGAAGTGCGTAACAGGGTTGCTTTAGCCTCTAAGTGGTCTGAGCTGTGGTCTCAAATAGTTTTTTTTGACTTGGAGCAGCATATTTGCTGGATGACAAACTCAGATTACAACCTGTATCCAAAGTGAAAGCACAAGTAAAAGAAGCAGGACTGTGTCTCCAGCATACTAGTGGCACTGTGAGGCACAGCATCAAGCTCAATGCTAACACCATCATGCCAACATGCTCATAATGCTTACAAGCTGATGTGTAGTAATGGGCTACCTCCAGGTCTGAGAAGTGAAGCCAGTGCTAAGTTGCCTTAAACTTGCATTTATTTTAATGTCCAGCAGGGGGCGACTCCTCTGGTTGCAAAAAGAAGTCTGATTTATATAGAAGTCTATAAGAAATGAGCCTATTACATCTATAAACATTAAACATGTAAACATGAGTTAATGGTCTCAATCCATAGTTTCAAGTCTTCTTCAATACAGCAAGATGGAGACGGCCAAAATGCAGAACTCAGGAATTCAAAACAACAGTCCACAAACCAGTGGGTGACATCATGGCGACTACGTCCACTTCTTATAAAGTCACTGTTAGGGATGCTAATTTTGAAAAGAAAATCTAAACGATAGCCGACCCTCGTTAACCAATTGTTAACCGTTAACTGGCAAGATTAGCGTGTTCGGCGAAGTGGTGCTATTTTTAGTGCCAAATGAGGCGACCAGCTGCAACGAAAGGCCGATGCACAGACAGGTTAAATCCATCATTTATCAGCAGTGTATGAACACAGAAAACAACTGAGTCCCTGGTTCATCTGTGCGTTAGGGTGCACACCTCATGAGTCCTTGGTTTAATTCCCCTGTTGATTGGACCATTTGCTGCGTGTCATTGCCCTGCTGTCTTTGCCCCACATTTCCTGTTTTTCTCCACTGTCGCTGTCAAATAAGGAAGGAAGGAAGAAGGAAGGAAGGAAGAAATGAGGAATCATAAATTGCTATTTAACAGCGACACCTGTGGCCGCTGAAGGTCCCTCCATGAATCGATGCTGATACTAAAGTCTAACAGCTTCAGCCTCCTGACTGTGGTCAGAAGGAACAGGGGAGACAAGAAAGTTGGTTTTGACTTTGTAAATATCAAATGAATGTTCGATGGAAGTTGCAGTTTGAGCAGAAACAGAGTTTTCCTGTGGTCATGTGGTCATGGTCATGTTTAGTCAACTCAAAGTATTTAACTAAGGTTTGCACTTACACGTTCATTAAATACTGACATTAAATACTGTATAATCCAGGCAGTAACAGTTTTCTAATAGTATATAAATGTAGTTTCTGGGTGACAGAGTTGGTCGAAGAATCGTAGATTTTCTAAAGGAGACAACAAGGCCCTCGATATTTGGTGAGACTGTGAATCTGAGGCACTAATGACAGTCCATAAATTGTGAGATGAAAACCTTGATGGCTGTCTTGGCAGGAGAAACATGCTTTTGTTGTAACTCAAAACTTGGGCTGGGGAAGTTTGGAGAGGCAACAACCTTGTGGGATTAGTCTCCATGGCCCATGTATATTTTCACTGAAAACAACAGATTTTCACATTCCACTGCATCATTTATTCATCTGACAAGCATTATGGTTTCAGGCTTGCGTTATGAGATGATGCAAATATTTTCCCCTTGGATGGAAATGTTTTTTTCTGTTCCCAGGATGAAGTTTTGAAATAAAGCGAACATCCCGTTCGTACGGGCTTGACTGGATCCACCCTCGTTCTTCGGGAGGAAACCGTTCCATTCCCTCCGAATTGAGACTTTGAGCCGCAGCTCCGAGTCTGCTGTTACACAACCGGTGGCTTGGAGCGCAGCATGCTCGCATGCTGATGTTAGCTACATACGCAGCACTTTCCGCGGGTCAAACCTCAGCCTCCAAAGCCACAGACTATCTATTAGACTCAAAATGAAGCTGTTCATTTGTGCTTGTGGTTCCAAATTCCATTTGAGTTACAGTAAAAAAAAACCTTTAGCTTTGTCATGGTACAGTAGATGATGCAGAATCAGTTCTTAGTAAAGGCCAGACCTTATGACTCATACTTGTGGCTCTGCAGCAAGCGCTTACACAAGCTGCAGTCTGCTTTCTTGGAGTTCCTGACGTTACGTATTTTTTTCTGTTTGGTAGATTTATGCCACGCTCACATCATATGGGATGGATGGGATAGATTCTCCAAGTTTATGAATTTCACATTATCCAGCAAGGATAGAGTTGGCTCATGTGAGCTTTAAAAATACTGTGCATTGACTATATATGACATATGTTGGCTAATGTGAAGCATGTTTGTTTGTTTTTGGACATTTCTGTAGAAATTCCTCTTCTTATCTCCTACTCGTAATAGAGCGGTGCAGGAATGAGTCCTAAAACCCTGAAATGAGTTGGCCTTTTTCTACTATTCCCTCGTCTGGAAGTCAATTGATTTCTATTTAATGGGTTTTTAGTTAGATAACTGAAATAAGGTCTGTGGTTAACACAAGCTAATGAGGTTCTAACATTTTGCTCTACACCATAAAATGCGCCAATAAATTCCCAGCCCGGTCACACTAAATGGTGTATGAATGACTGAATGGTAATTCACAAATTATTTTGGATGCAATAAGAGCGCTATTTGGGGAGCCACCACAGGTCATGTGGTAAAGCAACCCCATGTACCAAGAATTACTGCAGCGGAGTCCAAAGCCGACCTATGGCCCTTTGCTGCTTGTCGAACCCTCTCCCCCTTTTCACAACTGTCTCTGTCACTATCAGTAAAAGAAAAATAAGCCCAAGAAATTATTGTAAAAAACAAAACAAAAACAAAAAAACCCTGTTGGTGTGACATTTGTACGCCATGTCCTCTGACTGCAGTGTAAATGCAGGACTTTCAACCACGAGACCAGTGTCCAAAACAGGTGTTGAGTATTTTTCTAAAATTACGTTACCAATGTTTGTGCCCTTTAACTGATAGCGTTAATCGATTAAAATGCTTAAGGTCAGTTATTGGTTAAACGGTTAATTATTAACATCCCTGGTGTAAGTATCATAAACATGCGTTTGCCACAGAGCTTATTTTCAGCAATAAGCCAAAACCCAATGGAAAAATGCCATTGGCTTTTTGTCAAGGGAACCAGAGTGATGTTAACTTCCTGGTTGGCCTACAAAAATACTTCATCCAGTAATTACCATCTACAGCCCCACTGGCCACTGTTCAGCAAAGTTAAGACTTGCTTTCAGTCAACAGACTTAAACTGACTTTGTTTATAGTGTTCAAAGATTTCCAAACAGAGACAGACGTCTGGATGACATGTGACGACTGAGCAGCTTTAAGAGTTTCCAGGAAGTGTGAAATTTGTTAGAAGTTTGACACCAAAGAAAAGGAAGGAAAAAGTGTGGTGATGGTTAGTGTAGGAAATCAGCTTCAGATGGTGGATCTCGTGTCAAATAGAGAGTCCTAATAAGCCAAGTTGGAAGTGCATGAAGGAACGTGATCCTCCCTCGGTTTCCTCCCTGTCCTCCGTTTGTCCTCGTCATGTTCTCCCCTCGTCGTTAAGACACAGACCACCAATAACAGCGCTCAAGTTCATTCATATAGCCGCGGCAGGGCTGATGCTGCACGTCGTCCCACATCAAGAGGGGTCACGAGTTTGTTCCTCGCCACAGCCAATATGTCTGTCAGCGGCCATGAGCTAAAGGGCCAAAATACAAACGTGATGCCAGATAATTAGCCTTGTACAAATCCCACTGTGCTCTGATAAAGCTCAGCCCAAACTGGTCGCCGTGGAAATCTTCAAATAACCCTCTATTATCGCTCCACCGCGCTGGCACGGACCGCAGAACAACAAAAATAACAAGCGTCGTTTGGCGCCCCAAACATCTCATGCATCTGTCGTTCATGCGGAGGCTTTGATAGTTTCTGCTTCGCCCGCAGAGAGAACCAGATTCCTTCTCTCAAAATAGCTGGCAGTTAAAGTAGATGATGTGTTTAAATTTGCACTCTTTTTGAGGAGATGCAGGAGTGGGATTTTCCCACATGTCATTAAATGCGGGGATTTAGGGAAACTGCATATAAACATATGACATTGGCAAAAACAAATTGGTCTAAGTGGTCAGAAAAGGAAGATTTCCCTTTTATTTTTAGTGTCAGAATGATGTTTACACTGTTTGCTGAACAGCACTATAACCTACTCGGGATGGGATGGAGCATGGCGTCATGCTCTTATCCCAACTTGTCACATACGGTCGTTTTGTCATCCACTCTGGTGTCGCTTCAGAATTTGGCATCAATACTATTTGGTAAGGTTTCAGAAAAAACGTACTTGTCAACCTCGAGGCCTCAAAAATAGGGTGGATTTCAAAAGCATAGCAGGAGATCTTTGGGTGATTTTTAAAGAATGAAAATAGCAACATAATAAGTACACTGCAATAACAATTTTCATGTTAAAAAGGCCTACTATTAATTTTAGTTCAGTTCAATTTTTGTATGTCTGCAATACAGACAGACGGGAGGAAAATCGGGAGGATTGACAAGTGTGTGAAAAACTACATGACTGGGCTTAAAAAAATAAAAAACTAAACTACCTAAAATTAAACTGGACGTTGTGAACACGGGACATGACCAAACAGCTGATTGTAAGTGAAACTTTAGGCTCGGGACAAGAACAACAGTCTCCTAGATGAAAACCTTGTGTTGTTGGACCCATTCACCTCCTATCCCTCCCACCTGCCTCCCTTTTCACTCTTTAAACCACACTTTGAGTGTTTAATATAACCGCAGATGGGCTTACACAACTCTTTCTAATAGAAAATAGCAGCGTCTCCAAGTTTTGAACAGTGTGCCACAGGATGCCAGGTAGTAGCAAGAACAGAAGAAACAAATCTCACACTCACAGATAAATGGTCTTTCTTAGTTTACTCTGGACAAACAAGCAAACATGTTGCAGTCATAAGCCATCATCAGCAACTTGGCTTATAGCTCAAACGCACAGAATCAGACAAACGACACCCCACACAGCTGAAATTTGGTCCAAGTCTAACATGAGTCGTGCAGCCCAAAGTTCAGGCCAGAAACCAGCTAAAATCATACAATATATGCCCAGCTTTAGATTTAGGAAATAAATAAACAGTTGGGCTTAAACTACTAAGTTTGTACTGTAACAATGACACTGAACGTTGAGAACACAAGACATAAACGAACAGCTGATTGAAATATTAAAGTGAAAGTTAACACACAGGAACGCACAAACATGGTGGATCCATCCACCTCCACGGCCACCCGCCCAGTGTGTCTCTTTTCACTATTTAAACTACGTCACCACACTCCTGGTGTCACAGATTTACACTGCAGTTACTGGAACACCGTGTGCGTTTCACACTGGTGTTGAAGAGTGCTGTATGTAGTGTTATCGAATACTGTGACAAAGCCTCCGTATTTGACGAAATGAGAACATGGTTATTAGTGAAGCATAAATACACTCCTCCAAATCAAAACTGTTTCCTAACTTAGAAGAACATTCCTGTGGTATGAGGGCTGACTGCAGGCTGTGCTTAACGTCAATGTATACTGAACACGAGCGTGTAAATACTTGTGCAAAAACGTGAGAGCTTCAAATAGAGCAAATGCTCAGTGACACACATACAGTGACCGATATTTGTCATGCAAACACTCTACTATTGTCAAAGTGCATCTTTCAGATGCAGCGCTGTGTTTAACCTGAATATTGACTCGACAGGTCTGGACCTGCAGGTGACTTTTACTGAAGGAGTGAATGCAGCCACCTCCTCTTCAAACACAGGCGCTCTGACAAACCTGCAAAGTAACCTGAGGTTTTGTCTCTTTTGTGAGATACTCAAGTAAAGCTTCTTTAAATGCTTTTTGCTTTTTTACAAGCAAAAAAAGATTAAAATCTGATCAAATATAACAGGTCAAAAAAGGAGTTTATGCATTTTATAATTGATTTTTTGTGTGGAAAAGGGCTAGTTTAGTGTGACCAGTAAAAAGACAAAGAGCAGAGGTGGGTGATTGGGTTACGGTGCTGCGAGGGCGGCAGCAGGATGTCAGGGGAGCTGTGAACAGGTTACGGCCTGTCCTGCATTTACAGGGCTGGATCCAAGCTGACATGCAGGAATGTGTCTCCATATAGAGCGTGAAATCTCTGCAATGCAATCTGCTCTGGACGCTCAAACACAATGACCCAAAAGATGAAAAACATCTCCATTTTTGTGGCGTGAAGAGTTTTAAGTAGTAATATTGTGACTGTGGCAGTTAAATTGCAGGTATGTTGAAAGAGACCAATAAACAGACGGCAGAACAGATGTTTCTCAAAGACTCAGGCTGGGATAGTTTGATGGATGTCTTCACATTGTGTTCTTTTGCTGTTTCCACCTGGAGGATTCCTGTTTTTATGAAGCTGAAACTCTCACAGTAGTCACTGTTTTATAAACACAATGTTTCACCACATAAATATTACATATGGGATAATGGTTACATAGGATTTATGGAAAAACAACAACTCACCTCTTAAAACTGCAGTGGAAGGATGAGCATCATGTTTTGCTTCATCAGGTTATCAGGAGAACAAGTTGCAGGTGTGATATGGACTCAAATCATGTGATCACAGGCTCCACACACATTATTCTCTCTTGTGAGACAAAATTACAGTTGTACACTGTATGACTTCTTCAGTATTGCAGTTAGTACAGTGTACAATTACACTTTATCCAGAAACTACAAAAATACATCAAATTTATGTGTAATTTAGAAGGCTGCACAGTCTAATCAGCAGACCTCAACAAAAGTAAGATAAAGTACAGTAAAATACTGCTATACATTCCACAAAATCTTACACTGACTTCAAATTAAAATCGGTAAAGTGGCTACAGTCCAAAAAACATCCAAAACAGAGCACAAAAAAACAAAATAAATACATAATTAATGTACTTTTTTGGAAGCATCATCTAGTATCAGACAGTTTTCAAGCAAAAAACCAAATGTAAATGTATTTATTGCCACGTTTGCTTTTCATCTGGATACCCTGATATGTGAAAAGGCTGCAAAAATATTATCTATATGTGGAAATATAATAAATATTAAAGGAGCAATGTGTAGGATCTGGTGGTATCATCATCAAAATTGCAGTTTGTACAGCATGCAGTTATATCCAGAAACTACAAAAATAGATCAAATTTACATCTAAATAGAGAGGTTACCATGTTTAGAGGATTACCATAAATGTATTTATCCTCAAAATGAAACCAAAGTATATTACAAAGTAGACGTCAACACAAGTTCAATAAATAAAAGTTAGAAAAAATTTTGTAATAGATATAGGAGCGTACGGTGTAAAAGAAACTGACATCCATGATAGAGTACAAAAAGTTTAATAAATACAAATATATTTAATTAATAATCGTATACTGGAAATAGCAGAAGGTTTTCAAGCCAAAAACCAAATGTAAATGTATTTATGCCACTTTTAATATTCCTCTGGTTACCCTGAAAGGTTAAATAAATATTTGTATTTATAAATGGGCGTATGATTAATATTAAGTAAAATACAGCATAACATACTTTTACATATATTTTTAAGTTTAGCCAGCAGCATCATATCTACTTTTGTTTTCTTTTCTGAAAAATGTCTGGACACTTTATCACCCTGATTTTACTGCACAATGTGGAGGTCTCTTTAAAAAATTTGGCCTCAGATTTTGTAATAAAAATTGTCTGTTACATGCAGAAAATATGACTAAAATTGAGCAAACTTAGTTGAGCGCTGCAGTTGAAAGCTCTGGAAAAAAGCTAGTCAGTGGACCTTGTGTTGAGATTATTTTCTCAGCCCATGTTTTCATGTCTACATTGGACAGTTTATATACTTTTAGCTAAGAAAATAAAGACCTACAGGTACATTTAGCATCACAATTCACCAATATTATGAAAATAAACAAACTTCTTTAGGCCTCATAATTCATATGAAGCATAAAGCTTCAGACACATCAGACAATACATTTCACGACGACAAGAAATATCTAGTAAATGAACGAAGCCAGAACTGTACAGTGATAAGAGGTCCAGTGTAAAAGTCCCTGAGTTGCTCTTTCTGTCAGACAGGAAGGGAATTCTTGGAGGAGACGAACAGCAATCATTGTGGCGTGAACCCTCCCGACCTCCCGACCTCTCACCTCCTGACTGACCCCCACCGGCTGCTGTGGAGTCGATTGTGGTGTCAGAGGGCTGGAGGCCCTCTAGTCAGGAGAAATGCATCTTCCCCATGCTGCAGGAGGAATGTCATGGTCCAGACGGTCCGGAGTGGCCCCCCCAGGACTTCAGGAATTTGGGCACCTGTGAAAATCCCTTTAGTCTTTTCAGGAGGGGGGTGTCAATCCTCCTTAAGCGCATCTGCAGGCGCCCCGAGTAGCGAATGTGAAGATGCTTGATTTGTTTTTCACGTGACTGAGAATCAAATCTGTGAGGTTTTTCTACGCGTTTGGTGTTCAACAGCTGTAAAAACCACCTCTTCACCATCTGTTTGTAGTTTTCTCTTTCAGTTCAAGATGGATGGGAATTACTTTCAGCGAACAGCGACTCAGATCTGAACGTAGCCCAGGAAGAGACGAGTTGATTTTAGTTTTCATAACTTTGCATCTTAAACAAAGATTAACAGCCTACAGCCATGTTACGAGCAGCTCTGAGGCCGCACTGTTGCATAGTTGAGCTAAATGCTAACATCAGCATGCTAATATGCTCACAATGACAATGCAGATGTTTTGCAGGTATAATGTTTACCATGTTCATCATCTTAGTTTAGCATGTTATCCAGCATCAGCTAATTAGCAGTAACCACAAAGAAGAGCTCAGGCTGATGGCAATGTCGTTAGTTTTGCAGATAGTTGGTCATAAACCAAATTATTGGCCAAATCTGACCTTTCTATGGAAAGTTGAGGGATTACCACAGTAATAGCAATTTATCCTGAGGGGAACATGAATGTGTGTATAAATGTCATAGCAATCCATCCAATAGTTCTCTCTAATATCCAGCAGGGGGCGACTCCTCTGGTTGCAAACAGAAGTCTGATTGTATAGAAGTCTATGAGAAAATGAGCCTACTTCTCGCATGATTTATTACCTCAGTAAACATTGTAAACATGAGTTTGTGGTCTCAATTACTAGTTTCAAGTCTTCTTCAGAACAACATGATGTTAATTCAGTAAATTATGATCCCATTTAGAGTCAAATAGACCATAAAGCAGGGGATGCTTTAGGGCGTGGCTACCCTGTGATTGACACGTTGCTACCACGATGTTGTCCGATCTGGGAGTTGTTTTCGTCTTACAACTTTAACTCTTTCAAGATACGTTTTCAGTTCGTAAATGTTAATAGTAATGTTCTTGGTCACCTAAAACAGTCTTTCATTCGGTTGTACTGAGCTCCACCCTTTTGTGTCACTTGAGGTTACATCAACAAGATGGCGATAGCCAAAAACCAAGATGGAGGCTTCATAACGGCAGTCAACAAACTAATGGATAACGTCACCTTGACTATGTTCACTCCTTATATATAGTCTATGGGATCATGTCATTAATCCATCCAATAGTTGTTGAGATATTTCAGTCTGGACAAAAGTTGACATCTGACATCTCCATCCAGACCAGAAGGTACAGCATTAGGATTTGGCAGCATCTAGTGGTGTGGTTGTAGATTGCAACCAACCCAGTACCTCTCCACAAGATGGCGGTAATGTAAGCTGCCATGTGCAAACTATGGTTACGGGTCCTTACTATAATAACACTCCTTTAGGAGCAACGGCAGTCAGACAGAAGCTGGTGGTGCCACAGTTTTATACTCTGCAGCTCATGTTCTCGCAGCTACGGTGGTCCTCAGGTAACGTGAAAATACTACCGTCTCTTTCCAGAGCTGAAGTTTGGTTTGTCCGTTCTGGGCTACTGTAGAAACATGGACAAGCAACATGGTGATTCCAACGTGGTCGCAGTGGCCATCGGTGGTACTGAAGCTTCTGTGTCCATCACATGATGGGCCCAAAAAGACTAAATTGAGACTACTTATACTGAGAAAGAGACGCCTGTGACTCAGCAGAGATCTTTTTTTCCTTTTTTTTTTTTTTAATCAACTTTTTAAAGGCTTTTAACACTCTGCAGCACTGGAGCACTTTCTTATAGAGCTTTTATGTTTGTGTTTATGTTTTTATATTTTGTTTTTATGTTTTGTTCTTATGTATTGTCTTATGGCTTTGTTGTAAAGCACTTTGGGAGCCTTGAATAAACTTTGATTGATTGATTGATTGATTGATTGAACTTTCCAGTTTTAAGACTTAAATTGCTCTTATTTAAATCATTTCATCTTCAAAGTTGTAAACCTCACTAATAGCCGAAGCCAGAGTTATTTCCTTCCTCTGTTTATGACTATTGAGACCCAGACTGTGACGAAGATGTTGGGACCCCGTGACCAAGCGGACGCTACTACGCATACTGGATGTGCGCACCAGGGCCCAGCAAGACCCGGAAGACCCAGAAGATCCAAGTTCTTTTCCAGACCCAGAAGTCTACCCATTGACTTCATGCGCCACCGAGCAGCTTTAATAGGAATGAACAGGGCCCCGCCTCCAACACTGAATCCAGGTCTCTTTATACAACCATGGGTGGACCCCATGAAAAGGACCCGCTCCCTATGTAGATAAGAAGGACTCATTCTAAGCTAACAAAAACATAACTATTTGTTTCAGGTGATTATACACTAATAAAAACATAGTTTTTTTGAATATGATCCTCTGAAATGCTTCACACTGTTCGTTTAACTGCTGTTAAATATTTTCCTGTGCGGTTCAACGTCTGTCTGGAACAGTTTTTGGAAGAAAGGTAACTGTGTTCATAAATAAAATGTAAGTGAGTGTAAATGAATGAAGGTGTAAGTTTTACATCCACACCGGATCTTTTAAAACACCTTATAAATCACCTCAGAGGTCGTCAGACATCACAGCAGAGTTTCATCCCCTCCTGACTGCCGTTGTTTTATAATCAGAACAGTGGCTGAAAGTTAAAGCATCTGTGTGAACTTCACAGGACGACAAAACTGGACCCGTTTGATGTGCTGCACGGCTGAATCAGTGTCAGCGGAGCCTGCAGCCCAGACAACGTGTTGGTGTCACCTTTCATAACCTGTGTGAGCAAAACCTTTGAAGCAGCGAGGCTGCACTTCACGAGTGACAACGGAGAACAAAAAGGTCTCTGCAGAAACAGTTGATTGTGCTCAAACAGGCTGCGGTTTTCAGTGCTATAAAAACTCTAAAAACCTGCTATAAACTACCTGCTCAGCACCAAACTGGTGAACAGAGAGGAGCATTTAGCTGTTAATGAGTCTGATATTTCACTCAGGAGAAGGAGGAGACTAAAACCAGGACTAAAAGGATCATATCAACTATATAGGGTGATAATATACCAGCATTTGCAGCTTGTTGCACTGAACCCAAGTGGGACAAAACAATCAAATGGTGCAGGTTTAAATCTGGAGAAAATCATGCACTTACATCACCTACAAGTGTGTGTGGTTGGGGATGTGTTTATTTGCACTTCGCAGCAGAGTAGAAGATTAACTGTAATCTAACAAAACCAGAAAAGGTGGCGGTGATGAAATAATACAAAAATAAATAGATGGAGAAAACAACCGGAGCTGTGGTGAGAGCTGAGGGCAGCTGATGGGAGTGTGACGATGTAGTAGCTGTTAAACTCAACATCATAAATCACTGAGTTGACGTCAAGACATGCACATAGACAAATAACTACAAAAGTATACAGAGATGTTTTTTACAGCCGGAGAGTGAACACTTGAATCAGTTGCTTCGCTGAAGGTTTATGTTGTAAAAAAAAACAGCCTCTATATGTTGTAAAATTTGACTTATTTTTGCAAACTTTAAAACAAAAAATCATTTCCACTTTAGTCGCCATGTTCTTCTGTTTCTCTCCTATAATCACAGCCTGTACAGTATCCTACAGGGTTATACAGTATAATCCATAATGTATGTCTGAAATGTTTTCCTGGAGCTGCACATCCGCTTGTCATCAAGCATCATGCGATCATCAAGCAAGGTTTAATATTAATAACTGTTCAACTGATCCAATATTTCACTAAAATACAAGACTAGAGAGAAGTATACAACCTAAAAACATACTTGTTTAAAACCTTTTTTCCTTCTTTCATCTCCTTCATCATCTCACGACCCCTCAGATTTATCTTGTGACCCTTTATGGGGGCCCGACCCCTTTGTTGGGAACCACTAGACCAAACTTTTACTGCATAATTAGTTGATACTTTAAGTATATTTTGCTGATGATACTTTTGTACATTAAAATGCTGGTCTTTTACTTGTAATGGAGTATTTTTGCATTAGTATTTTTACATCAGTAAAGAATCTGAACGCTGCTTGTGATAACTATCATTGAATCGCTTGCTGACTGTACCTGAGCATTGATATCAGAGGACATCCGGCTGTGAAACACCGGCCTGTTTGAAACATGTACCGACTTATGATCTGAGAGACGTCGGCGACGTCCTTCAGGGGACAAACATGACTTGAAAGATTTAAAGATGAGGGTGTGATGCAGGGTTCAGTCCATACTTGATGGGTGGAAAGTAATGAACATGTCAGAAGACAGAATGAGTTCATTTTAATATTCATCAGCTGACCACAGTCGAGATCAGAAACATGAAACATGAGCGCCGCCTCTGATGAGTTCATTACTGAGGTGAGTTCAGGCTCATGTTCGTCCTCTGAATTATAATCAGCGGGTCATAAAATCTGTCCTCTCCAGTCAGGGATGACTGATTCCTGTTGTCCTTTTCTTCTTCTGTGATCTCCAACCTCTGTTCAAAGTCAGACTGCCTCAGCTTGTGGACATTTTAACATAATATTATTACACATGTAATCATATTTCATCCTGTGTAGTCTCAAAGTGTCCTACTCAGACTCCCCAGGACTCTTGTGTAGCTGATACTTCAGATATTATCGGCTGTTTTTCTATTTTTGTCCAGTGGAGTTGGTCATATGGTTATGTTTTTGTTTATTTACATTTTTTTGGAATAAACTACCTTTCGCTCACAATACGAGCCTCATCATTGAAGCTGACCAAGCAGGGTCTGCAGAAGGCAAGTGGAAGCAGGACCTGGTCGTCTACGTGAGTCAGAAACCTTTACATCCTGCTAAAAGTAGTTAAGACGGTTTATAGCAAGCTGCCACTACAATAACTAATGGGAATCTTTATGTAAGCTATGCATCTTCCCTAAAAGTGTGTTGTTAATTTATATTTCTCTTATTATTAACAAATCCGATGAAAAGACCAAAAACAAGGGTACAGTGCCTGGAAATGGCAACAAAAGCCGCAAAATCACACATTCAATTCAAAATGGCCAACTTCCTGTTGGGTTTTGGGTATACCTCCTACTGGCTTTTTTGTGTGTCTCCACATTACATCTGCTTGCTGTTCTTAGGCTGCAACAAAAACAGGAGTGAAGATGAGTTTGATGCAAAATAACATTAATTTTATTTACAGAAATGCAGAAATTAACGAATGAATGCTAAGATCGGTATCAGTAATCAGTGGTTGAGGCGTGCATGGAGGCATGTGTGAGTGCATGGACAAGAAACATGAGTAGTGTGTGTGAGAGGATGGAGAGAGAGCTCTGAAAGGGGAAGAGGGATTTAGGTGGAGCTCTTCATCTGATGATGACCCCGCCTCAACCAGAGCCTGCAAGAACCAGAAAGAAGACCAGCGAGCCAACACACACCTGGTGGTGGGGAGGGCTCGTCACACTGCCAGTTTCATACATGTAGGTGAAACCTGAGCGAGGGGATCAAGCTTTAAAATTTTGTAGGGGGCTCTAACAAGCCATGTTTGAAAGCCTAAGACTTTTTTCACTGCATCTGATGTTAAGACCCTGAAAAAGGCAATTCATTTTGGAGAAAAAAAAGAAATAATAATCGTATTAATTCCTTCTGTTTCAAGTATTCAGGTTCATGTCCCAGTGTTGTCAAGCTCGGGCCCTAAAGAAACTGATCTCACTAACATGACTGATATCTTATTCGTCTGTTTATTATTGAAACACATCAATGAGCCACACTGGTTCACATGTTCCTTCCTCATGATGAACACGACCCTGCTGTTTACTCTGAGCTGCTCACACATTCACCCTCCTGCTACTGTAACTACTATTGAACCCCATACGTCTCTTCATCCGCAACTGGAAGTAGTCCCCAACAAATGCAGTATTTACTCCGGTTTGAGTAACGTTTGCTCAAACTGGAAGGAAAGGAAATTATTTGAAAAAAAAAAATGCTACTATGGTTTTGTGGCCTGAGTGTGAATATGTGGTGTGTAGTGAGTTACACTGTACGTTACTCTGCTTGTGACCGCTGACAGCAGCTTGTGTCGCTGTCAAGTGACCCAACATCAAGTGTCTCTGGTTCACAGGCAGCAAATGACTCTTTATGCATGAGCGCCTCAACGGTTAATTACATTATCTGACCTCAGATCTGCTGACTGTCGGCTAAATCGTCACCGTAAAGTGACAGAAGAGGACACAAGCAGCGTCTTCTGATGTACAAGTTATGGATTTTAAACATCCTATAGAGTCCCGTGAACCCCTCTATCACTCCTGAGCCTTCACCTAAAAATACATGTTGACAAACAGCAGAGTCCTGCAATTAAAAGGCCTCCAGGACACAGAGGCTGCTGCTGACGAAGTTCAGTAATTGTTCCCCTGTCATATATAAACCCTGTAATTACCTCATGGTGATGGAGGCATCTTTTCTCTGTGAGGATGTCAGAGCTGTGCAGAAATAGTCCGTCCTCCTCCTCCTCCTCCTCCTCCTCCAACATCTGCAGAGAAACACCGGAGTCATAATCCTGTGCTGCGCCTCGAGCCCTTTTCCTGACACTTTGTCTCAAACATAAACAGGAAGTAGTCGCTGCAGGACAGAAACTGTGCCAGGAAGTATGTTGTGGAGGGTTCGGGGAAGTGTCGAGGCCACTTTTATGAGGTTGAGATCAGAGGGTTTGGCTGTTCTACATGGTAGATAAGTGGGTAATAGAGATGTTGTTTTAGTCCTCATCCAAAGAGACACAAATCGTTAGAAAAATGGTCTCTGCACCGACCTGATTGATATTTATTAAAGCTGCAGGTCACAGAGGAGGTTTTGTCTGGAAGGTTGCCAGTTTGGATGCACTGAAAGATCCTGGCAGCAAATCTTTGTGCCTTAAAGGTGCAGCGTGTAGGGTATGGCAGCATCTAGAGGTGAGCTTACAGATTGCAACCAACTGTAACCTCCTCCATGTGCCAAAAGGTGAGGAGAACTACTGTGAAAACATGAATGATCTAGAGCCAGTGTTTGATTCATCTGTTCTGAATATATAGACATAACGTCTCATTCTAAGATAACAAAAACACAGCATACTTATTTATATACCGCCAACAGATCCCCCGAAATGCTGCACACTGGTCCTTTATATTAGTGCACCTTAAGGACCGGACACACCGAGCCGACATCAAAGATCAGGAGGTCCGGCTGCTGTGTCTCCTCGCGCTGCCTTTGTCTTTGTCGACGAGTTGCATTTGAACTCACCGCAAAGACGACAGCTGACGGCCAGTTCGCTCGTACGTTCTGCCCTGCGTGAGAGGAAATAACTCTCCACACCAGCAAGTGGCGGTAGTCTGTGTTCGTCATTCAAAGCCAACAGGGAATAGTTGGGAAGCCAACTATTCTCCCAAATATCAGCCATATTCAGCCATAACAAGCATTAGAGACATCTTTAATATGACAGAAGCTGTGAACCCGATATTCATCATTATTGAATTAACACAGGAAACAGACTAGTATCTATATGGAGTACTCCGAGCTGCAGCCATGAAATAAATATCTAGGAACTGGTTAAAGTCCATCAATTCAAAAATGGAAGGAAACAATACAGGAAATGGAGAGCATAACCAATAGAGTCAGAAATGAAGAGACAGACTATAAGAGGCGTCAGTCAAAGTGGCTGAGACATAAGACAATGACTTAATGTAGGAAATCACTCAGGATAAACAGTTAGAAATGAGGAGTTAAAGTACAAAAGAAACTGGCTAAAGTAGATTTAAGCTTTAAGCTGAACAGCCAATCAGAGTCATTTCTCTCACCGACGAGCTCCGCCGCTGATTCAACATGATGAATCAGCTGAAAAACCTCAGACACGGGCAGACTAGAGCCTACGATGTGGGACACCAAGCTCACCGCTCACCGACGGCCCTAAACTGTCCGACGGCCGACCGTCAGGCCGACTTATTGACCCCAGGTCAATAAGGTAAAAATGTTTATCTGAAAGATATCAAGAGGATGCATCCCGGTTGATTAATTTCATTAAGACTATTATTTTTTACATTAAAAGTTTTCTGAACTTCAATGTTTAAATATGCAAATTGGATAAAGCCAACGTAGAAATCCTTGTTTCATATTGTTGACATATTAGAGGCGAAGGCAGCAGAGGTTTTTGTTGGGGAATGTAGACTTTCTTTTTAATCTTTTTCTGTTATGACATTGTGTTTTTTGGCATATTTTCCTTGTTAAAGGTTTAAAAAGTTGATGAAGATCTTAGACTTCAGGGTCTCTCTGATTCATGTTTCCAGCGGACATGCTGTTCACCAGTCGCCCTCAGACACAGAGGTAAATGTAATGTTACCGGCTAAAGGCCAAAACAACCTGTCACTACTGGTTAGAGGAAACGCTTTGATGCCACATCTGACTGTGCAACTGTAATACCACCACACGAACGGCGATTACACAAAGTGCTCTGGGGCATCGCCACCGCCTTTCCCCTGATTATGTAACCTCACCATGAAGCAACAACATGAGTAGGTATGCTTCACCAGACAGTGTAGGTTTCTCACTGGTGCTTCATAAATAACAAATATCCATATGGTGACATTTTGTGTCTGTAAGTTTGTTTTGATTTTACCATATGATGATCTAAGCAGCCTAACACATATTAATCCTGACCTGCAGCAGAGACTTAACCCTCACAGAAACATGGAGGCGTGTGGCTCCAGGCTCACGTTCGCCGCTTATCTGGCCGTTTGAAGTGAGCTGATGTTCCCCAAGAGACTCAGATATCAGCTTTATGGGTCAGACATGCAGCTTCTGTCAAACTGACATAGCTTCAGTCTCTAAATCAGCTCTGAAAACCCGACAGGACCTCACCTGTGATGGAGGGTAACTCTACTTAAGTCTAATTTTGAGGTACCTTACTTGGGTATTTCCATTTTATGCCACATAATACTTTTATTCCGCTTCATCTCGGAGGAAAATATGGTACTTTTTACTCCACTACATTTATCTGAGAGCTATTTAATTCTTATTTTACTGACATAATATATGATCAGCCTCTAAATTATGATGGTTTGTTACAGTCTAAACTGCCCAACATCACACTAAGTAAGTTAAACGTTTAAATCAACTCCACCCCGATTAACTCCAACAGTAAAATGATGTTTACATGTTAATGTAGCCGTAATAATTATCATCCAATAATGTAATGTAATAATATATATCATGATATAACACTCTGAATGGGGTCATTCTGTAAATGAGTACTTTTACTTTTGATACTTTTAGTACATTTAGCTTCTGTACTTTTACTTAAGTGCAATACTGAACCATTACAAAAAAGAAGTTTATTCAAGTGTGCCATAAGTATACTTGGCTCATACTGAGTAGTATACAGAAAAGTATACAGAAAAGTCTAAGTATACTTGGCAGGTATACAGAGAAGTCATTATACTGAAAAGTATACTATAAGTACTATAAATTAGGATACTGTAGTTCATATTATAGTTGCAGAACAAAATACAACTTGTAGAAACTAAAATGTGGGCCAGTTTAGTCCCAAGAAGTATTGAAGTAATAAATAAACAAATATACTATTAGTACATTGATATTAGTATACTTGTTACATAAAGTATTCTTATGATTATATTTGAACTATACTTAAGTTTACTTCATAAAATAAACTTGAGGTGTACTTCCATTTTTGTAAGGGAATGCAGGACTTTTTTTGTAACAGAGTAAATTTACACAGTGGTACTGATACTTTTACATAAGAAAACGATCAGAATACTTCTATCAATGTACTTAGGCAAGAGTAGTTCAGCGTACTCCACTCCACTACATTCGGAGGTAAATAGTTGATATCTTCTTGTAGCGTTCTCTACTAGATTTATCTGAGAGTTATGATTACTGCTTTGCAGATTAAAATTTTACTTACAAAATATATGATGCAAGGAGTTTTCGAGCACCAATTTATCCAAAAATTTAAAAGAGTAAAGAGTTCAAAAAAATGTATCAGAAGTTAGTTTTTTCTTCTTTCATATCACATTAATCATCTCATGACACCTTATTATACATTAAAGTACATACATATTGTTAATGCAGGACTTTTACTTGTAAAGAAATATTTTTACTATGTTGTATTGGCACTTTTACTTCAGTAAAGAATCTGAGTACTTGTTAGTAATGACTTGTCACATTTTGGGCTCCCTTCCCTTTTCCTTTCATCCATTTCCTGTGAAGAGATTTAATACGTACAAAAGTGGAACGTAACGGTCTAAATGTCCCAGACTCAGAGCCAGATTCTGCTCATTCTGCTGACCTGTGATAATGTTCAAACTGCTGGGTGTGATTCACGGGTTAGTTTAGGGACTTTTCAGATGAGCCAAGAGGACCAGATGTGAGACTCGCATCAGGTGACGGACTCCAAAACAAACTGTCACATCCATGGAAACGGCCGAGTTCAGTTTAAAGTTTTGAGATTTGCGTAAACATCGACCTCCGCCTGACCAGAAGATTTCTGTCTTCACACCAACGCAAACCACAAGGCCCATACAGGAGAGCATCAACACCTCTGCACGCAGATTAACACTGACATTCATCCATTTTACAGCTTTTACATACAGTTTTATAAATGTGATGTACCTCCAATGATAATCAATGTATTTATTAGCTTTTATTTGTGACCAGATAGCTGTGAAAGCCCGTTTTTATAGTTTATACACGTAGTTACCACTATTTCTTTATTCAAATCTGTCAGTTTTAAAGGATTTCATTAAACCAGAGGAAACCCCTTTTAGTAGCAGCTGTTTCATGGAGTTTCCTTTTTGCATGAGTCAAAAATCTGTGAGTCAATTACATTTATTATTCTTTAAATGGACCTGTGTGCCTTTTCTGCAATGCCCTGCTGGGATTTCTCTCTGCTTCATCCCACCACACTGCAAACCCAGCCAGTATGTTTTCCTGTGTTTATACTTCAGGGAGCATGTGCTGCTATTTTAGTATCTCCTGCATACAGTGAAAGACAGACGTTTGCATCCAGGCGAAGCCAAGAGAGCAGGATTTTGTTCTGTCTGGCTACCTGTTGTAGCTGGGAGGGGAGACACAACAACAAAGCTCTGTGTTCATTCTTTCTTTCTGTTGGAGCCACCATGTAATTATCTGACCTGCCAGGAAGTGACACAGATCATAGATGTAAATACGGGTGAACAGAGGGAGGTGTTTGTGGAAGAAATAAATAATTTTGTCGGACTGTAATCATAGTGGAGAAACAATCAGTGACTAAATAGTCACACTGTCTGATGGATGTGTAATGACAGTACAATGGACACATGTGGGCCGAAAATAAAGAGCTATTATAGCGGCAGCATGGCTCCCACGCTCCAGACCAGCAAATTAGTCATGAAGGTTAAAAAAAAAAAAAGGTGAATTCAAAGGTTTAGAATTCATTCACGAAAATAATAATAATTATATATGTTTGATGCATTTCCAATTGCGGGTCGCAATGCAATAATACTGCATTAACGCAAATTTATGGAGGATTTGAACTTCAGACAACTGCTATAGCAGAAGAAGTGTGGATACATACATATTTGAGAACAACAGGTCTGATCTGCTAAATGTTGTGAGTTTTTGTGTAGTTTGAGAAGGAAGGCAGCCAGACATAAAGAACAAACCCCATTGTCTCAGTCTCCTGATTATCTTCCACAGATCGATGAATAAATCATCACTACAAGCCCAAACAGAGCATCTCAATCTCTTCATCTCCTTCATAGGTTTTAATGGTCTAACCACACGGAGGACACTGAGGGGACACGGCAGCTCAGAGAACAAGTGCTGCCTTGTTGAACGCTCACACTCGCACCTCGCTGGCATCCAGTAGCTCAGCGAGCAGCGAGGCAGGATAATATAACACTGCCTTGTTTTTCTCATGGATTTTTGTGGTCTGAGTAAAAACCCTCCTGGCCACTGGCCGGGGGATTTAAATCCCCCCCAAAAAAGACCTCCATCCAAAAATGCCTCGGCCTCGTCCTGCATACTGAAGAGGAGCTTGATGCTTATATAATGACACTTTCGGGCAGAAAAAGCACTTTACCAATCAAGTTGATATAATTCATCATTTGCTGGAGTGCGATTCCATTACTATTATGAGATTCAACAAAATATGTGGTTGCCAACTTGGAAATTAAATTGATTTACGCTGAGAATCAGATGAATTTGGTGTGTGGAAACAGTAGTGGAGTGTGGGAAAGTCAGCTGCTCACCACTGAGGTGGAAAACGTGAGTCAGATTGAAGTCAGACAGCAGATAAAGAGACTCTCAGGTCATTTCTCTACCACAACACAGTGGACAGTAACCATCATTTAAACAAGTACTGTACTTTGGTCCCATTTTAAAGGGACAGTGTGTAATATTTCCAGGGATCTATTGGCAGAAATGGCAAGATAGACAGATAGAGCCAGAGAAACACGACCTCCTCTCTACTAGGGAACATCGAGAGAGACCAGATTTTTGTTTTTAATTCACTGTTGCCTGATAATGTAAATGTATGTCCAAACAGAGTGATTTTGTGTTAATGACTGTTAAAGGTAGGGTCGGTAATGCTGAGAAACTAGTGAGAATACTCTTAAAAATGATCTGACCAAAAAATACAGCGCTGTGTTGCCAACAGTTTTTAGCTCCAGAAGTACCTAAATCTGGTTGCCAAGTTGGCAACTCTTACAGTCAGACCGCCCTCCAAAGCTACTCCCCCAAAATTATCATTATGAACATAAACATATCATAACAAATGTAAACGACCAACATGACCATTATTAGCACCCACAGCTGCCAAGCTAGAAGCTTGTGGACGACTCCAATGGCTGATCTGGCAGAGTGAGCGCAGATAGGCCATACAGTCATTTCATTTCAAATTAAATTAATGATTTATTGATTGCTGTTGGGATGTAATGACAATTTCAACAAAAACTGCCAATCCTACCTTTTAAAGAGTCTAAAAATTAAAAACACAGTTGCTTTAAGAGTAATATGCATTTGAACTACAAGTGCCATCAATCACTTTCTCTGATCTCAACAAACAGTGAATTTTCAGTGTGCAGTTTTCCACAGTGACGTCACACGGTTGATGTGGACACAGACAGGAAGGTGAGTGAAGGTAAATAATGAAATCCAGCGCTCTGCTCAGCAGCAACGAGTGCCAGTTGGCTTGAGACGGATCTGCTGCAGCAAAAAGCATTTGTAGTTTATATAAACAGCTCGGTTTATAGTGGTGGGAACTTCAACAATGGACTGGCGTTTTTATTAATGAAGGTTTTACATTTTACTCCTTTCTTTTTGTAAGTGAATTTAATGCAGATTGCATTCAAGTCATAGAAATGACTTTTTCAACTTTAACTCTCAACCAAATTTAATCGTTTATTCAACAGCATCTTGCTGGGTGGGCTCAACGTCCATGCTAGTAGCTCTAGGCTAGGCTGCACTGAAATTGTAATTTTAACTGTAATTTTAAGCCCAACCATTTTTTTTTTCTTTAAACCTAAGTAGTTTTGTTGCCTGAAACAAAACTACTTGTTGAATTCTCAACATTAAAAAGGTGTTTACTGCAACCAAAAAGTGACGCCGAGAGTCTGACAAAGCAGTCAGAGTTGGGATGTGATTTCAGCTTAAATGCTAACGTCATTAGAACTCATATACCTTAAATATCTGTAGCAGTCTTGTCATGATATTTTGCACTAAACCACCAATGTCAACCTCATGGTGGTGCTAGAATTAACCCCTGAGGACAGAAAAACGCCAGGACTCCTCTGTGAAAAATGTAAATATATTTTAATGTGTGTTGGATTAAAGTCAGGGGAACACCAAAGCCTGTAGGATTCATCTTTTGAGAACCATGAATGTCTGAACAAAGTTTTATGGAAATCCATCAAATATTTGTTGAGATATATCAGTGGTGGATCGATTGACGCAACTAGCATGACTGACAAAGAGCAAATTCTTCTCTACAAATGAGGCTTACAGCAATTGTGTTATTTCAGCATTCCTCCATTGCTGCAAACATCCAAAAACGTCCCTGTTTAAGTGAAAACAAGGATGATAGAAAACCACATGGACCAGAGCGAGCTAAATGAACGAGAACAGAAACCACTTTGGCAGCAACGGTGCCCATCTGCCTTCACTTTGTATTGCAGAACATTAAAACAGCCGACTGCCCATCCAGTGCACAAGAATCTGTGTGAGCTCGATAAATCAAAACCAGGCAGCTTTTATCAAGCATGTGCTCGATGTTCGGCATGTGCACACACACAACACAACACAACTTCACTGTAGTGGGATAAGAAGAGCCTGCAGGGGGCCAGTACGCCGGGGGAAACCCTCCCGACACCTTCCACCTCCTCCACCCTCAGAAGGCCGCTCCAGCTGCGGTGACTGATTAGAGAGCCACTCTAGAGACCGGCTCCCCTCTTAATCCAGGGGGAGGAACACTGCTCCACCAGGGTGGAGGAAGCTCCCACATTATAGGAAATGGGAAGCCCCAGGAGAACAAATGAACTGCAGCTTTACATTTGCTACAACACACATTAAGTGCCACTGTTCATTTCCTGTCACCTGCTCCATAAAGTGTAGTGCTGTGATATACTGGCAGCCCAGCTCTCTAACTGCTTTATTTCTTTTTGTATTTTTAAATATGTTATTTCTTTTAATTAAAGTATGTCAAAAAAAGGGGAAAAATCCTAGTCTAGTATGTTGTTAAAAAAAGTCATAGTATACTGTAGTATGTTGAAATTTTTTTTTAAAAATGTCATAGTATGGTATGTCGAATAAATTTCAAAAAGTCATCATTTAGTATGTCAAAAAAAATAAAAACATCATAATATACTGTAGTATAGTGAAAAAATGAAAAGAAGTTAGCATAATGTGTCAAAAAATTAGTATGTTAGGAAAATAAAAAAATCATTGAAGTATGTTGATAAAAACTCGTAGTATAGTATGATGAAAAAATAAAAGTCCTAATATTGTATGTTGAGAAATATAAAGTCATAGTATAGTATGTCAAAAAAAATAAAAAGAAATCATAGTATACTGTAGTATGTTAAAAAAAAATGAAAAAGTCCTAATATAGTATGTTGAAAAATTTAAAAAAAAATGTCATAGTATGGTATGTTGATTAAAACTTATATCATAGTATGTTGGAAAAAGTCATAGTATAGTATATAAATAAGAGTATATCATATAGTATCCTCATGTTTCTTTTCTTAACGCCCTTTATGTCTTTCTGTCCAGTATAAAACATTTTGAATTGCCTCGCTGTTGAAGGAGCAACACAAATAAACTTCTTGTCTGATGAACATAAACTAAAATGAGACAAGAGCAACATCTGCTGGCACAGACCGGCGATCATTATAATATAGTCCCAATTATCTTGTTTCTTAAAAGTTATAAATGATCAAATTTACATTGTACACTTTGTTCAACCTGCTTATAAACTTAATGATGATCTTTGTGATCAGGTTGTCGCCTCTCTGGCTGCAGCTCAGGACGTGATACAGACTCAAGTTGACCACAATAACAGATTTCTTTATGTATTCTTATATTTCTTATTTTTGTATTATTTTATATTATATCTTTATACTTTTGCTCTGTGTTTAATTTTTAATGCACCAAATCACCAAGTCAAATTGCTTGTACTATATGTGCAAACCTACTTGGCAATAAATTGTGACTCTAATACACTGATATACTGATACTGATATATTGTACAGTATAATGCAAATATTATGAATTGCAGTTCTGAGGTACTTGTACTTTACTAGACTATTTTATTTGATGCTGCATGATACGTCTATTTCTCTACTTTTCAGGAAGGAAATGTACTTTTCACTCCACTACATGTATTTATAGTGACTAGTTATTTTTCAGATTAAGATACAGTGCAGTAAGCTATACAACACAGTGTCCAGCTGGGGCTTTTTGTCATGTTACAGATGTGAGTTTCCCCTCTAAAACTCCCAGATAGTTTATTTTAAATAACTGTTAGAGGCAGCAAGGCTTTGATTTGTTTTTCTTTCCAGTCCCTTTACCCATCTGACGGCCCTCCAGATGTATTTTTTGACCTTTGGAGGGGCCCAACCCCAAGGTTGGGAACCACTGGACTAAACTGTATATAAAGTTGTTAAAACTAGCTCCACCTTGAGCAGTGACCACAATAAAATGCTGCTGATAATATCATAATAATATATATCTCGTAGGGGCCATTTTTCTGCAGAGGCTGTACTCACTGCTTACTTTTAAAGTAGGGATGCACCGATCTGACATTTTCAGTCCCGATACTGATGGTAATACCTGGGCTCTGGGTATCAGCCGATACCGAGTACCGATACAATACCAGTGTTTTATGTGTAAGGCAACATCAGGCTTGTGGAGGAATATTTATCTATTATCAAAATAATAAATTGTACACCAGCAACTTGGTAAAACATCTTAGAAATGAAGAGGAATTACAGATCAAGTGTAAACATATTTAATGCAGCAACATATTGGTCAAAACTTCAGCAGGAATTAAAATCCCAGTATATAATGTACAGTATATAATATATAAATAGGATCATATCTGCCCCATTGGCACCGCTATCCGATCCAGTATCGGTGCATCCGTAACTTAAAGTACATTTTATCTATGAAGGGTTTGAATGCAGGACTTGTACTGAAGTGTTTTTCATTGTTGTTTTGGTATTTCTGCCGTTAATGATCTGACTACTTCTTTCACCACTGGTACAGTATGTACTAACCTTCATATTTTGGCAAGCGTTTCTCCAAATACTTGATACTTATTTGTTTTCCAGGATGTTCCTGGAGCTCAGTCTCGGCACCGTCTCCCATTTAAAATGTTTTCCAGCTGTGAGCGACTCCTCTATTCCCTTTGTGCGTCGCTGATGAATATAAATACTGGAGGTTCACATCTGTGCCAGTTAACTATTGGAAGCAACAACAGTGAGACTGTTTCCAGAGTTAACCCTTTATTCAAAAGAAATGTTCAAACAATGAAAAGGAGCACAGGCTGCTCAGAGTAAAGTGTGAATGCTACAAGCCTTTAATAATAACAGTGGTACAAAATAACAACCTGTTTCAACTGTCACCGAAATGAGTAACCAGCTTTTTTTGAAATAAAAAGCTACATGAAAATAGATCAAAGTGCCATTATAAGCCTGAACAAACCAACACAGTGAAATATGTATTAAAAACACTGCTCGTATACACATACACACTTCCCCTTTTTGCTTTACAGGACTGAAATGGATACAGGCTGAGCTGAGAGTGGCATCAATAAAGGAGTGTTCAAGATTTCAATGAGAAACTAAATTTAGATAAATGAACCTCAAAAGTTCAGGTTGAATTTGACATTTTGAGCCTAAAAAAGTCTGATTAAAAGTGGTTAAAAGAAGATTACAAAAGGCTGAATTATGGCGAGCAGAGAGCTTGATTCTGGTCCTCTTACTGCTCCACAAAGCAGAGCAGCGTTAGGACGGATATGCCCGACTTCTCTCCGTAATGAACAATTTATTAAAAGGCCGTCCCTAAATTGTTCCTCTCTAACTGTACTACACCCTGCAAACACTGCTGTGTTAACCTGCTAGCAGGTTGACAACACACCTTTAAGTAAACGCCCTTTAATAATTAGAGAATCACAAGTAAACATTAGTAACACAAAATAAAATTAAACATCCCATAGGTTGATTGTATGATACATATTGGGAACATACAGTATCTACAGAACGACATTCACCAGGCCTTTTATTTGGAGTGAACATAGTTCCTTGTTAAAAACGTTTTGGTGCGATTGCTGGACTGAGAGGATGGCCTGACAGAAAACGACTGGGCTTTAAAAGAGATTTAAAGGTATAATCCTTCAGATTTGCATGAAATCAGACCCTGTTTTTAATATCATCTACGGTCTGCATTTTTCCTGCAGTAGCCATTCCATGTATTCACATTCAGTAATGACCTTTTTATGGAGTAGTTTTATCGTTTGTAGCGGAGTCCGCCATTCCTGCGCTGCCTTCACTGATTTCAGCCTCACTGTTTATTCTCCTAACAGTATCAGAGCTGATATTAAGTTGCTCCAACACACTTCCTTCTGCTGCTGCTGCTTCACATTAAAAGCATTCAACAGGAGTAACACCGGGGGCTTTACTGTGAAGGAGTCACAGGAAACGAGATGCTTGTTGAGTTTAGTGACTGTCGCTCGAGAAAAACAGGTCTATAAAACACTACAGTAGTAATGGAGCAAGAGGTGAGCGTGCAGTTGCCTCGGTAACTGCGGGTGTCACCTAAGTAACCTGAAGTGAAATCTTAAGGGTAATAACTAACATTTTAGGGCCCTTTCTTTTCACTCTTTCCTCCATTATACACTGAAATGAGGAATGGTTTGCGATAGGGGTGCCACGATTCCAACGATTCGATTTCACTCAAGGTCATGATTGAATTCGATTTAAATGTGCCATCGTTAGGCTATGGAGTCGTAAAGATCAACAGATGGTGTTATGCCCTCACAACTGTCATTTACTTTCAACAAAAATAAGATCCACAAAATGGCAGGATGGTGCCGTCACAACAGCAGCTAGTTTCTGAGAGTTTACAAGGCACACCTGAATGCACCATGACGTCCCCGTCAGCACCTACACACTTTACAGTATGGCGAGCATGAACCTGCTTTACCGTAAAAAGCGATATAGGAAAATTAACAAACTGTTTGATGAGCGCCGTTTTCGTTAGTTACTGCCGCCTCTAGAACTTCTGCAACCTCCAAACTGTTTTTTCTGTCAGCGACACCTTTGTTTTCGAGTCTATTAAAAGTTAAAAAAAAAAAAGTTTTACTCCTTCCACAGATGATTTACTTTATCCATTCTTGTTTTGTTTTTCAAAGGATTATGAAATGGGATAATAATCTGAAAGGGGGAGACAAAAACATACCACCTGTCATTAATTTTTTTCTTTAAAAAAAATAACATAAATGAGATCTATTTTTAATCAATTTGCATTTTGTTCATAACGTTAAACTTTTAACTTCAAAATGCAAAATGTCGCCACACCAGTGACTTCAGGGAGGTAGAGGATTTTCCAGTTCTGTCGTTTCTCCGTCATCAGCCATGGTGTCTCAAAGTGCAGCTGCAGGCTACAACTAAGATACGCTGTGTCACCTCTGTTTCCTTCAGACACAAGCAGAGAGAAAAAAAAAAAATACTGGGAGAATCGCCGATCTGCTTTTGAATTCGATGGTCGAAATGGGAAGCAAATTACGATCGATTTCCGATTTTGAATCGTGACACCTCTAGTGTGTGGACATCAGGGTTTCTAAAATATATATGAAACGTAAAATAACCGTATGTGTACATTAGCTGAGTAGTAATAAAATTTAACAAAATAAACGTCAAACACAAGCCTGGTATAATAATTCTGAGATAAACATATAATAAAACACACGTATCTTTAAAAAAAAATGATGCATAGCATAAACAACATTGCAAAAATCCAGCTCTACTGCACTTCATACCTAAACCTCAGCTGGGCGATTGGTCGCCTCAAGTGGAAACAGGTGTCAGGAGTGTTTCTGCTTTTTCCAGGTGGAGCCTGCTGCTCAGGTGGAGAGAGAGAGTCTAAAGCGCTCCCGTTGAAAAACGAGGGAGGGAGAAGAAAAGATGCAAGGTGTTTCTGGGGAAACAGGAGGAGGAGGAGGAGGAGGAGGAGGAGGAGGAGGAGGAGGAGAAGGAGGAGGGAGGTTAGGGGAGTTTAAGGGCTCCCTGCTGTAAACACTGCTGCTCGGGACCAAAGCTCCTCTGACTCTGCCGACTCGGCGACGCTCTTCTCAATGGAACCATGTGACTCTCTAGGTGTCCTCCTCCTCCTCCTCATCCTCCTCCTCGTCACGCTTGCCCACCACCCTCTTCCTCAGAGCTTCATCAGAGAAACCCTGTCCCTTAGGTTCTGGGCGACCCTCTGGAGATCCTCTCCTCCTCCGCCTCCAGACTTCATCCTGGTCCTCCTCTTCTTCGTCTTCATCGTCGTCTTCCTCGCCGTCAGCTTCGTGTTCGTCCTCTTGATGTTGGATTAACCTCACCTGATCCATTGTCTGTTTTTCTGCAGAATAACATTTAGTACAGTCAGTGACAATAAGCAAAACCTGACATTAGTAAATCTATTTCTGTCATGAATGTATATGCGATAAATATGTAATAAAACAGTCTTTAGTATAATCTCATAAACTCACTCTGATAGTAATCCGGAGAAGAAAAGCGTCGTGAGGGGAAGGCAAAATCTGCGATGAACACCAGTAACTGCAAAGCAAAGACAGCAATGACTATTAATTCACTAGAAATGCATGTGTTTGTGCTTAATGAACTCTGCAAGTGTTCACTAAAGTTTCACTATTTCTAAAAATCATGAATAAGTGTTGTGCTAGTACTCACCAGTCCCAAAGCAAGGCCAGAGAACAGAGTGGCCAAGCCAAAGATAACATAGGACCCCCAGACAGGAATCCCCAGCTGCTCCGTCATGTAGTTATGACAACGCTGGAAAACATAAAAACTGTTTTACTTGAGACTGTAAATGTCAATAATGCCTAAACTACAGTACAAAATACTTCAATAAGCCCCAGGGTTGCTCATTTTGGTGAACATGGGTACTAAGGCTGCCCCCTCTTACTCGATGAGTCGACTAATCGGTCATTTTGGTCTCAGTCAACAAGTCGATTTTTATGGTTTTTTTCATGCTGAATGACTTATTTCCAAGAAACCTCAGAGAACATCTCTGGTAAACACAAGAATTAAAGTGGTGCTTTTGTTTGATTCTTTGTGAGGAAACTCAGTTTTACAGATCTGTCGATTAGAGCAACTAATTGATTAGTTGACGAAATCATTTCATGATCATTATTTTTTACCAATTCTTGATATGTTATAGGTTGAATGGTTAATCAGAATAAATTATAGATGGATGAATCCGTACACAGGGTATCTGTAGGCTTCATTTTCATTTAATAATGGAAAATCATCTACTAGAAGAGGCCAAACTACCACTGTGCTTAGTCCAGAAACAATCAAGATGAAAAGCCCCAGACACTGGAGAGAATTTACTTCAACAGCGTTATGTTTCATGCATTGTCTGTATGCGCTACATGTCAGATTAATTACATGCATCACGTGCCAGCAGCCGTTTCCTGTAAAACCGGATTTGTGTTCTGCACGTACATTAAAAGCCAGTCTGATTCCCTCATACAATTTCACATCTTCATCGAATGGATTGTGGAAAATGAAATAAACACCCTCCTAAATATAACAACCTACATGTTGACAGTCAGCACGACCAAAGAGTGAAATCCTCACTTACCCGGATAAACATGGAGAGCTTGAACAAAGCAGACATTGAATTCATTCTGTCAAAAGAGGACAGCATGTAATTTAACACAGATTTGTTGAATTGTAACATCACTACAAAGCCTCAACATAAAAAATACAACAAGTAAGGGACAGGAGGGGGTGAAAGATATCTGATGTTTAATGTTATTTCAAAGAGGTACAGCTATGATTCAAAGCACTGGACTGTCACTATGACCACTATCAGTGTGTGTGCATCCTGGGTGGGTGATATCAATCTACATACATGTTACGATAACCACTAGACCTTCTATTGGTAGTGATGTATAATAGAATGTTTGTGGTGAATAGAGACCTGTGTAACTCCATCAACACACTACTTCATCATCATCATCATCCTCGTGCAAAGCTTAAATACTCACAGAAACGAAGACGGCCCGAACCAAGAGGAAATCGGCTCGACTGATTTCCATTTCTGCTCATCGATAAAGCTGAGGAAGTCGTCTTTAGTTCGAGCTCCCTGGTACTTCCTGAAGACGCCATCTTTACAGCTGAAACACAATCACAGACGCAAAACTTTTTAGGAACAGTGCAGTCGTTTGACCCACAAAAACTGAAGGAGATAAACTACATCTCCCCTTCACCACCACATGAGGACCCTAATCTCGACATGCTCAATGACATCCCAGCACTCCCCCTCTCTCCTCCTTTTTCCATCCAGGAGGCTGAGATGATGAAGCTCAAAAAAACTAAATAACTGCGCGCAGCCCCAAAGTGTTCAAAAATCAAGTCAGCCAAAATGACATGTGACATAAGGTGAGAGGATTTAAAATAGTGCTGAAGCTATTTGATGATAAATCAACAACATCTACTAAATTTTTGAGAGTCGATTAATAATTTAAGTCATTTATCCAGCAAAAACACAAATCTTTCATGGTTCCACCTTCTCAATAAGGGAGGATTTGCTGTTTTGCTCTGCTTTATACAACTATTATTCAACAACTTGTGATCATTATTTTTCACATTATAGGTTGAATGGTTGATGTGTCCGTACACAGGGTACCTGCAGGTTTCAGCAAGTCAAATTTAAGACTTTTTAAGACCTTTTTAAAGACCATTATGAATGCAATTTAAAATCCATTTAACGTCCATTTAAGACGACTATGAATGGAATCTAAAACCTACTTCACATCCATACTGGCAAGAAAGTACTGAGGACATAAAATAAAACTGGAACATCAGTATCATCGTTGCTGCTATATGATGTTTCGTAACCGTGAGTTAAGTCCAGAGCACCTCAGCTATTAGTGTAGGTGTCGCTCCAAACACCAAAGGTTGACTGAAGTTGATGCTCTAGATCCAGACATGGGTGTGCTCCGATAATACTGTATATCTGGGGAGCACAGCTATTCCCTTTTGGTTCCACTTTATAGTTGTGTTACGCCGTGCTCAAAAACAACACATTTAAAGCAAGATAATGCATTTTGAGGCTTTACATTCACGTCATTGGATTTTAGACCTTTTTAAGACTCCGCAGGAATCATGTATACAGATTAGTTGCACCCTTTGACTGAAAATGTCTGCATGTGTGTATGTGTGTTAACCCCACGTGGGGAATATTTTAGAAACACACACTGTATTTAACAAATTAGATGCTTCCCCTTACTGATGATTATATTGTGAATTTCCCCTCAGGGATGAATAAAATATCTATCTAAATTATGCAAATGAAAAATGAACATGACAAATAAAACAAAATAACAACAACGAATAACAAAAACAAAATGTTAATGTGTTATAACAGAAGAGCAGAGACTTGAGCTTTAAGAATACGAAATACCAAGCTTAGTTAAACCCACTAGATTATTTTCTTTCGAGATGGTGCACATCCACACACCATCCACTACAAGAGGAAGCAATAAAATAAGACAGAATAACTACGAACTTACTGGTAAATAGTAGGAAGTGAAGTGATGATAAATCGCCCACTCAGACCTTAAAGAGAGAGGAGACCAGTCAGTTTGGAGGAAGGAACAGTTTGACTAAACTGAAAGGAAATTCAGACTTGGCAGACGGGCTAAATTAAAGTTTGATAGCAGCTCCATTGCATCACTGGCGAACATGAATACTTACATTTTATACAGAGCTGGGAAAAAAGCATGAACACACAATACAGGAGAATAACGTAGCGCTTTGTTTAAGCTCATACAGATCATTCAGGTTGTAATTTCATGTGTTGTTGACCAAAATAGTCAGTATTTTAAGAGTCTGCACGTGACCATGGTTCCTTTTTACTAGTGTGGTTTCCTGATGGATGAGCTGCATGCTGTCAGGACTGTTGAGACAAGTCAATGTCAAATCACATAATTTAATGAAAGGGATGCATCTACAAATCTGGTACCAACTATCTGGCAACTTTGTACCCCAATAAGTTGCCTTCAAAACTCATAAAATGGCCCAAACTGTCATTATATGTTCAGTGTAACATTTGTTGAGATTTTACCACACTATCAAGAGTGTAGCATCTGTGTAATGGGGAAAACTTAAATAGTGAGGCATTCAATTTGCATTCCTGGCTTGTTATTTTGAATATAAGCAGTCTCTCAATAGACAGAAAGCATAACGTGTCATAACATACTGGATATCAATATCACATTACTACATTACATTTACTGTGACAGAGGAATTTATCCATATAGCCCACTCTTTGTAGCTGTGATATATGTAGTACTGACATTGCTGGTGTATCTTTAGCAAACACTGCAAAATGACACTCAGTTACCAGTTTATAAAGTCCACAGTTTTACAATAGTTAGCTTCATGAACATTCTAGTAAAGTTTTTGGACTGTTTGGAGAGGTACTGACTCAATTTTAAGGTCATTTTGGAGGCTGTAGTTAGTAGTGCTGTCACATACTGAGAGGTGTTTCTAATATTTTTTTGTGGACAAAGTATTAGAGATACATCCTACGATATACAGCTGTATGTTAGATTACATTACACGAAGCAAGGTCTCACCTTTGGTGCAATATGGCTGAAATATGCAGAACTGACTTTGAACTGACCTGGCAGTCTCTACAGAAACTAGACATTACAAGTTACACCTACATGTTTACTGCAGAGCTGCTGTAATTTAGCTGTTTTGTCTTGTTATTTAGTGCAGTATAGACTTGCTGCACTGGCATTGTAGCTCTGGTTTGCTATGCATTTAGGAGCCACAGTGTAGCTGCCAGCTGGCAAAGGTCATTGAAGCCTACCGGGTTGTTCTGTCACGTCCACCTTGGCTATGTTGACCCCCATGTCCTCCCCCCAGTCCGCGAACTCCTTCCACGCCGGCTGGAGCTGCTGGCATGCTGGACACCAGGGTGCGTAGCTGAAGGGTATCAAGTTTCACAAGTAAAGCCTCACATAAACTGCACAATCACTTATAGTAACGAGTAGACAACTACTGATTACAAGCTGAAACATCCTGATTGTGTACTTATTAGCGTGTTACTTAGCAAACTGGCAAGCACACAACTCTGGTAAGCTGGTTAGCTAGCTAGCTAACTATAGATAACAGCTGTTAACTTAGTTGGACACTTTAGCAACTTGTCGGGACTAAATGGTGCCATATAAGGTAATGATTTGATAAGATAGAGCATTTAGGCTTGAATCTGACAGGACACTGGAAATCATGATGTGTTTCTACGAGCTCAAAATAGCTAACGCTAAGGAACAAGCTAGCTAACTAGCAGTTACTGTTAGCCGTTAGCAGGACACTGACAATTCAATCATCCATTCTCCTGTCAGGATTTCCTCCCAGGTCCCGTCGGTCACTTCTCTGAGGCTGTCCCGCTTTGCCGAGACTGGCAGCGCCGTTAAATACACCACTAGAAACACACAGCATGCCCACGAGAGGTGTTTTGCTCGCCGTGTTAAAGAAAACATTGTGGAGCCTCTGTTGCTACTAGCTAGCAGACACGCCATGTCTGATCTGTTTGAGACAACCAAGCTCACTTCCGCTATGCGCCCTAACGTCCGAGTCAGGTGGGTAGTTTTTAACTCATACACAAGTCTGAAATTAACTTTAAAAAAAAAACACAGATAAAATGAGCAGCTATTAGGCGTTGTTTGCTTAGTCGTAAAACAGCAAAGAGAGCGATGCAAATGTTAGCATATAGCTAGCTAAAAGTGTGCAAGTAGGCTAGATAACGGCAGGCGTCCATTTGCACTGTTTCATCCTGTTAAATGTTTTATTATTACAAAGAACTAGATGCAGTAAAGTAAATATTATTTTATAAAGTCTGTGTAGTAAAGTAGAGGGGCTTGTCAAGTATTTTAAAATATGAAGTACAGTACTTTATTTCATTCTCATGTGCTGTAACCATTTATGACCAGCAGGTGGTGCTACTGTCTGTACAATAGCCCAGAAAGGAGGTGGATATTACTGTTACCGCAGGTAAATGAATGTAATACTGTATAGATAGTGATGAAAGAGTTATACTTTTACTTGAGTAAAAGTATCAATACTAAAGTGTATAAATACTTCGTTACAAAAGTTTCAGCATCAAAATATATTTAAAGAACCAAAATTGAAAGTACTCATACAGGATAGCCCATTTCAGAATAATGTACATTAAGATATTGTATTATAATTATTGATGCATTAATTTGTTATTTGTTCATCACATTCGGCATTAAATGTTGCAATTGGTAGAGGTGAGGCTTTTTTTCTCTGCTTTTAATTACTTAATATACTGCTTGGTGGCTTAACCTGTAATATTAGATCATAATTTATTTATTTAGTTGATATATATATATATATATATATATATATATATATATATATATATATATATATATATATTTTATTAGTAAACCAAATCTGCAAAGTAACTAGTAGCTAAAGCTATCAAATAAATGTTGCGGGGTGGAACTTTAAAGTGCCATAAAGTGGAAATACTCAAGTATAGTACAAGTACTTCAGAATTTTTCTTAGTTACATTCTTTAACTTGTGTGTACATGTATGCATATATGCATGTGTGTCTGTGTATGAATATATATGGTACATACAGTAATGTAAAATAGTAATGCAATGCTCATGGGGAATTTCTTGTTGGGTTTCTAAACTAGAGAATATGGTGTTGACCCTCTCTACATAAAAAAGCATCTTGAGATAACTTCTTTTATGATTTGACACTATATAAAAATATATTGAATTGAATTGAAATTGAATACTTTAAACATTGTTAGATTTGTCACATACACATAGGCACATACATGATATTTGACCTCTATATTTTACCCATCCTAATGAGCAGTGAGCTGCTGTACAGCGTCCAAAGAGCATGTTGGGGTTTGGTGTCTTGCTCAAGGACACTTCAGCATGCACACAGTAGGAGCCAGGGATCAGTCTGGTTAAAGGATGACCTGCTCTAGTACCCACTGAGCTACAGTTGCCCTGTTCCACTATAGATTATAGACTGTGTACTGTATATACATGTACACTGTATATTCAACTAGTATGCTATAGTGACATTGTATCTACTGTATGTGAGACACTAGAGTATGACTACAGCTTAAGTTTTAAAAAATATAGAGAAAAATGGCCATTACAAAAGAGACAAAGAGTGTCTTCAAAGGCCTTGTTTTGTCCAATCAACAGTCCAAAACATATTCAGTTCACAATTATATAAAACAGAAAAAAGCAGCAAATCCACACTTGAGAATCTGGTTGAAAAAAAAATCAAATTTGAGAATTAATCAGTCTGTAAGTGCAGATTAATAGGTTTGCACTCTTGATGAATTCTGAGAGTAATCAGTGTTTTGATCCACAAGGAGCTGTGTCCTTTACTCAGTATCTTTAAAGCTTTAACACCCTGCCTTCTAAGTAATGTCAAGTTACAGTATATTCTCAGCATTGTCATTTGTCTGAAGAAATTTAACTGTTAATAAAACATCCTTTCAATGTCCAGTTGCAGCCTATTAGTTCAAAAAATGTTTGCAAATTCCTCTCATATTCTCAAGCACTTAGAATCGACTAAAACCTAAATCTGTACATCTATTCATTTCTTGTCACATTTCTGGGTTGCCTGAATCACTTTTACTCTTTTAAATCTGAAGGATCAGTGGTTCAACTCGTGCTTTTTCCTGATGTATAAGTTCTGTAAAGGACAGGTTCAAATTTTTTACATTTCTATCTGAATACAGCAATCTGAGCTGCGCCTGTTGAAGCCTCATATTAACTGCATTACTGTGAATCATAACCTGTCCTTTAACCCACTGGATGCCATTCTTTCTGGCTTGTGGCCATCCATCTGCATCCATCCATCTGCAACTGGTTGCGGGGGGTTGCTGACATTGGGCGAAGGCAGGGTACACCCTTGCCAGTCCATCACAGGGCTGACATGTAGAGACAGACAACCATTCAGGTTCACATTCACACCTACGTGCAATTTAGAGTCAATAATTAACCTAACCTGTGGGAGGAAGCCGGAGTAACCGGAGAAAACCCATGCTAACACAGGGACAACATGTTACGACTGCTTGTGCTGCTGTAACCTGTCCTTGAGGGTGATCCCAGACACCCTGTTAAAGAAAACAAAAGATCATGAACATAATTGACGGCTGAAACTTAAATTGACTGAAAACCTTAATAAGCTTCTTCCGTGGGAGGTTTTAGGGTATATTCTGGAGAAAATACTGGCAGTAGATTTCAATCTGAGAACATAAAGGACAAAATTTAGCTTCCAAAAGATATGCTGTACCTACAAATCTGCCCTTCCCTCTCAAATCTTGACCTGCAGATTAACAGTTTGATTAAGACTTTTTTTGTAACTTATGAACTTCCATATTTTTATGCCAGTGTGTGTCTGTGTAAGAGAGTGTCAGTCATCCTGCATGTGTTTCTCTGCATGAGAAGGTTTCACTCTGAGAGAATCTGCAGAATGAGAGTGGTTATTATTGCTGGGAACCTGCAGGCAGATTGCAATGGCAGCCAGTTATCAGTGCACCTCACACTCTAAAAATACCCTGCAGATGACATCCTTTTGTGCCCCTACCATCGCCCCCTTACTCCAGCCATCAGCTCTGCTCCACTTACAGCGCAAAATGAATCTCCTTCCTGCTCGGCAGTCATCTGCTCTCCTCCTTCAACTTAATGTGGCAGTGAGGAAAATAAGTGGCAGATCGGGGAGCTGTAGTGCTGTTTTGTGTTGTTCTTTCAAACCCTATTATAGCTGCCGCTGGTTTGGAAGCAGAGGCACTCTGGCATTTCTCTCTTTTTCTAGCCATTTTAGCATGTTGTTTTGGTTGATCAGTCGGTCCACCACAAAAGAAAAACATCTTGAGGATCACTGAATGAATTTCCATGACATTTGGCACAGACTTTTACAGTTCTGGATGAACTTTACTTTGGTAAAACCTTGACTTTTCATCTGATTTTTCATACCTCTAACACTGGGCTCTTTTTAAGTCTTTATCTGATGCGATAAGAAGTTGCTCCCAATATCAAACAAGCACTCTACTGAAGACAATTTTTCTAATTTTACATTTAATTTGCTGCTGATTAAGCTGTTGATGGCTGGCCAGAAGCTGATTGTTGCCATGGTTACTGGTCTGCTACAGTGCAGCCTGCAGATGCCTGTTTCTGACAGTGTTTTCCTGTCTGAATTCTTCTCTTTGAGCATCAGTTTACATTGCTACATTACATTGCTTAACCACCATGTGGACCTTGAGATGAGATTGTTTTGTATGCTGATGTTTCCTTATTCAATTTCTAATGTGCTCAGAAAAAATAAGTAATTTCAACACGAACAACTGGTGCAACTCCATGACAACTAGTAAAGTCCACATGCTGATAAAGATGTGATATAATAGGACACTGGAGGAGCCGGTTGCACCAGCTGTGCTTCAGTTCAAACTTGTTACAACAAGTGTTTACGAAGCATAGATCTTTGCATCACTAAATTAAAACAGGTTGCCCATACAAACTAGCTCTTATGTAGAAATTAGCTCAAAGTGCTACGTAGCTAACCAAATCAACTAATGAAAGTAGTGTTAGCTTGCTGACATTATCCATTTAGATTGAAGAGTAGGATATGAGGTGGAATATGGTCAAATATGACCTAAAACTGAATTGAAATGCAAAACACAATACTCCTCAAATTACAAGCATTACGACTTAAAGCCTTAAGTCGTAAAGAACACTGCTGCCAAGCAACGGCAATATTAACGTTACTGTCTGAGTCTAGAAGCCACAGAGGCTAACAGTTTAGCAAGCTAGCTAGTGGGTAACATAATGAAGAAAATGCAAAGACATAATGAAGAGGGGGCTGCACGGTGGTGTAGTGGTTAGCGCTGTCGCCCACAGCAAGAGGGTCGCAGGTTCGATTCCAGCTTGCGGCTCTTTGTGTGGAGTTTGCATGTTCTCCCCGTGTAAGCGTGGGTTTTCTCCGGGTACTCCGGCTTCCTCCCACCGTCCAAAGACATGCTGTTTAGGTTAATTGATGACTCTAAAATTGCCCGTAGGTGTGAATGTGAGTGTGAATGGTTGTCTGTCTATATGTTGTCTGTCTCTATGTGCCCTGCGATGGACTGGCGACCTGTCCAGGGTGTACCCTGCCTTCGCCCAATGCCAGCTGGGATCGGCTCCAGCCCCCCCGCGACCCCTAACGGGATAAGCGGTTGACGATGGATGGATGGATGGATAATGACAGAGGAGAAAGATGAGGTAGATGAGAATATCAACATCTTCCTCAGACGTATTATAAAATGACCAAGAAAAACAACATAGGACTAAAATTACAATATACTGTACAATATTTATTATTAATTCTTTGTAAATTTGTCACAAGTTGTGAACTCTGAGCTTTCATAAACTTTCCACTTATAAGGTCGTGAATATGACATGAAGGGGGCGTTTATATGGGCCCAGCCGGTAAACACAGTAAACACGACCCCATTTGAACGCACCATAAGTTCAGGAAGGACTTTAATTGATTTAAAAATAGCAGGTGCAACCAAAATCTGAACAGCCACTAAATTGGACCTTGAGGTTCATTATTGTCAACTACCGTTTCCAAGGTGAAGACTCAACTTGTAATATGATCATCTCAAACATACAATATGCATTGTCAAATATCAAGTCATGAGAAGTCAAATTTATTTGTGTAGCTCATTATCACAGGAAATGTCTGTTAAGCACGTGGCAAAAGACAGGTTTGGACTCACACACAATAACAGGCTTAAAGCAGGGGTAGGCAATAATCGACGTCTTTAATACAAAGCAGGTCTGGTACACGGGAATCAATACTTGCAGTCAGAGTCCAAATCAGAAGGCTGAGGCAGGGTCACAAAACAGGCTGATAGTCATACATGAGGAGATCAATATCAATGAATGCTGGGACGCTTAACTCTGGGAAACAGGCAAGACGAACTGGCACAGGAGGAATGGGGAGCACACATTATATACTAGTGAAGAGAGTGACTAACTATGGACAGGTGGAAACGATCAGGGGCGGGGGCGACGATCAGACTCAGGTGAGTGGTGAGGAAAACTAGGTCACTGGGCAGTGCTCAAACGTGCAGGCGGGAAAGCATGCAGGGCAGGGGGTGAAGTGATCTGCAACAAGAGGAAAGGTTAAACATGCCAAAATAAAACAGGAAGTGCACCAAAATAAAAGCATGCAACACTGAGACACAGACTAAGACCTAGTTTTCTAAACAATGTCTAAAACAAACACGATTCTCAATCCAGCTAAATCAGGGGAGGAAATTTAAAGAAAGATCTCCACTATAGCAGAGAATATAACAATGGAAATGCAATATAACAATAGGATTACACTGCAGTTGGTCCAATACTAATATAATAAATCCAACACATGATGTTCATCAAAATAAGTCCAGGAAATGATCCCAGTCAATTGGATCCAATGGAATAAGTCCACTTCATAAATCCGCATGAGCTCTGCTTTGGTGCGTAGTCATGATTGAGATCAAGTTGGGATACACAGTAATTACTGCAAAACAAAATCCATCATTGGGTGATTATTGTAGAAGCACAAAGTATAGCAATGGTCCCTTCGGCAGTGCTGGTAGAAGATAATGTTGCTCCTGGTCGATGTCACAGCAGGTGTTTCCATTAGAGGTTTCTGGTAACACACCTGTTGTGACTTCAGTGATTGAGATGATCAGAGCAGTACAGCACTGGTTTTATGCTCTTTAAAGAAGTGGTATTGATGTGACTTTAAAGCAGGCACACGTGTGGGTCTCTCCCAAGTGGTTTTCACAAATATCTGTTAACTTCAAACGTCATAATGAAAAATCAAAGTTCTGCATTTGTAAAGTCTGTACACTAAATTACAAACCATGAATGTGTGTGTGGGTGGTTGTATTTGTACGAGCAGCTGATGTGACCTATTCACTGTGGGAAACACATGGATGTTGAATTATTGATTCTTTATATGCTAAACAAAGGATTTAGCTCTCTTACAAGGATGATGTGCACATGTATGTATATACTGGAGATAATGTGCTACACTGCTAGTGCCTTGAAAATGAGACTTTTACCTTGTTAGGGCAGCATTCATGGTTATACCCCCACGACAACACAGTCCATCCATCCGTCCTTCTGCTGTTGTTTCTGAAGCAGAGCCCGGAAACTATTTGACTTAGGAGCTTCAAATTTGGTTTGACAGTTGACAGTGTGGTCTAGTTGTGCCTTTTGGGGGTTAGAAGTCCAGGGTTCCCTTTTTTTTTAATTTTAGCCAAATACTAATTTTTTCAACTTCATTTTTGTTTTTGGAGCAGAACTCGAAATCTATTTAACTTAGGATCTTCAACTTTGGTATGATGATTGACAGAGTGGTGTACTTGTGCAATATTAGCATTAATGTGGGGTCTTGTTTCAGTCTAATAATCGCTCTCCTTTTAGCTCTGTTTTGGTCTCCACCTACTCTAACTTAGCTGCTAAATGCTCCACTATGCTCAACAGCTAGTTGTTAACTTGTCTGGTTTGCTGTTTAGTGCTACACCGGTAGTGTCTAGTTGGTTCATCAAAGGTTTTTGACTGAAAACAGCTGCAGCTCTGGCTGCAAACAAGGTTGATTTAAGTAGAGAATGAGCTGAAATGGTAAAGTTGTTGTCCGTAAATCCAAAACAGTGAGCTGAAAGATGCTAGAATACTTTATTTTTGTTAGACCCATTTTTGCAGCACTTCTGCACACTCTGTGCAGCACCAGCAGGTAGAAATGCTTGTTTTTGTTTCTGGCAGCCATGAATTTTTCCACCCTAACATATATTTTCTTTTTCAATATTTTCAAGGTTACTTGCCTCACCACAGCTCAGAGACCCAACTCACTTACTTACAGAAGGCCTGCAGCTGTTTCTCTGCATGAATATGAAGGCCATCATATTGTCATACAGCTCTCAGAGACTGTTAGCGTCCACGTGACAGCTGATGGTAATTCCAAGTGATGAGTGAGAAGTGGCACAGCGTGGGAGTGAGGAGGTAGAACATGCACTCCAATCACAGAGGAGCCTCTCAAACAGTGGCTGCACAACACAACATTTTATACTCAGGTTTCTCTGGATTTTCTGCTTCTCTCCCTCAGACACACAGGATATAGTGATGTAAAGTATAGAAATCTAAAGCTCCTGCCCGTCTCTCTTTATCGCAGTCTTTCCCTCTCATATGTTTCTTGTTCTTTTTCTCTTTTTTGTGGTAATGAAGTGATAAGGTGCTCTCATCAACCTCGTTCCATCAGCAGTAGGCGGTTGTCAAATGAAATGATAAACCCACCGTACGCTCTTACACCAAATAGTTGACAGATAAAAGTTAGAGACAGATATTTTTGCTGGAGCTGGTGGAGACCAAAAGCAGAGCTAAAAGAAGAGCAAATATTGGACTTGTGTTTGTTTGATGGTCAAACAACATTCGAAACCAACTTCCACCACAACTTTCTAACTTCAAAATAGGGGAGGACAGTTTTTCTAACTCTATTAAACCAGCAATCTGTCAAAATGTGCATGTGGTGGTGAGACAGTATGTTTGAATTTTCTCCCGTCAGCTCTCTTTTCTTTCATTCTTATTTATTTCTGGTACTTTTTGTCTGTACAAACGAGTACAACACTATAGATCATCTTAATGGAATTGCGTTACTAGGCAACAGCCCGGGACCATACTTCCTGTCAGGTGATGTGTTTCACTTACACTGCAACCAGAAATAAATAATAATTATATATTCCTAGCACTGCAACAGAAAATAAACTGGGACACATTTGGAATGCTTATATCTACAACGGTGAACTGGTCTATAAATGTCTTCCAGGAAAGACTGTATAAAACATCTTAAATCTTGCATCTCTCACTGTTGACAGCTTTCCACCTTTTCTGTCTTTGAGTGTGGCAGTTTTGAACAGCTATTAACACTTTTGTATGAACTGTTTTTGGCAATGCCCTGGCCTTAATGTTGCTCTGTATTTACTATCAGGTAATTGTAGCATGTTAGCTATAACATCTTTAAAAGGTGGTAATATGTCAAAGGTGTTTGTTAGCTTGTTTTTGAATTTTTCTGCCCCCTGGCAGCCAAAAATGGATGAATGCAGCTTTAAGATTAATTGTATGTCTTTTTTTATTAGTGCTAAGGGCAGTACACAAAACAGGGACACAATATGTACACAATATGTAGTAATAGACACAAAGAGGAATACAGATGAAATGAGTCAAAACAAAACATAAGACAAAACAAAGCATAACAACCAAAAAATAAATCCAAAAACAAAACAATAAATAAACAAATATAACAATATTGTTGTTATAGATATGCAAACCAGTCTGTGTTTCTAAAGGTGGTATATGTGTATGAGTGCATGTATTTGTGAAACTGATAGAGAAGAGAGAGGGAATAATAGTAATAATAGTAATGATCCATCAATCTGCAACCACTTATCCCGTTAGGGGTCGCAGGTGAACTGGAGTCCCAGCTGGCATTGGGTGAAGGCAGGTTACATCCTGGACATCACAGATGGACTGGCAACCATTGAATGATGGACCATTCATGTTCATGAATGCACACCTACGGGCAATTTAGAGTCAGCAATTAACCTGCATGTCTTTGGGCTGTGGGAGGAAGCCGGAGTACCCGGAGAAAACCCACGCCAGCACAAGGAGAACATGCAAACTCCACACAGAAGGGCCGCAAGCCAGATTCGAACCTGCGACCCTCTTGCTGTGTGACAGTGCTAACCACTGCACCATCGTGCAACCCACAATAGTTCTGATAACAAAAATAATATTAATAATAATATTACAAATAATAGATGAAAAAAGTCAGCAGGTAGGCTGGACCTGTTCGCTAACTTGCACATCTCAGTCTTTTATCAGCAATCATGTTTGTATGGCCTGTAAACAATGAACAGCTTGAATTCAGTTTTCAGGTTACAGTTCTGCATGTGCTTCTGGGACCAGATAATCATTGTTGCATTGCTCTCTGTGGGTCAAAACTTCATCAGTCATGTCAAGGTGAAAGTGTGAAGCACACTGTGATCAGATCACCTCACTTGAATACAAAAGGAAGAGTCTGAGTGTGTTTGTTCTTGTTCTCTCTTTAAAACGGTGTTGTGTCAGCAGAATTGGGAGAGTCAGCGGAGTGACACAGACATGGTGTTTCCCAGTGGAGCGACGAACACCACCAGACATACCTGAGAGCAGAGAAGCCTGGCGTGGCAATTACAGCTAAATACCAGCTGTTCTAGGATCCCCATCAACATCTGGAGCCATCGGAGCGGTCCTCATTACCTGTGAGATTTCATATGTTTTGCCCCGTGTCCCCTCATACATCTTACTCATTGTCACAATGAGGACTTCCTGTGGTTCAGACTCTCCAGAGAGATTCACTGCCAACTGCTCACACATTACAAGCTTCAGGCAGCATGGTTAAACTCCAGCTGTTGCTGTAACACACAGCATCATAGCAACATTATTCAGTTTACAGTGGATAACTAAATTTGCTATTAATTATGTGACAATATGTCTTGTAAGAGCAACCATGCATTAATGCATTTTTAAGCATTGATTAATTTGAAGTCTAATCTTCAAGGACAGTTTCAATTAAAGCAGGAAAACCTGGACTCTGCTTACCACCTTAAAATCTGTAAGCAATTATTTAAAACTTTGCAAGTAAAATGATATTTGGGACTCTGTTCTCCATATTATGAGGTTCATTTTTCCTGTGAAATTTTACAATTTTTATTCTAAATGGTTTTAAACGGTCTAAAACTCTTAAACTTCCTGCATAAAAATAGCTCTCTCTGTATATAAGATTAAATATATATTTAATAACTTTAAGTCAGACTTGCGAGGACACTTAAATTTACCTGTTGCATAATGTAAGGTGACTAGCCTGTCACGCAGTGCATTATGGGTGAAATAAGACATTTAACCTTAACAGAAGAGAAAAATGGCGGATGTAATAGTCACATCTCACCAACACACCAAGTGTGGGAGAAAATAACTGAAAAGGTAAACAGCATAAATCTAATGGTGGATATTCAGATACAATTCAAGAATATGGTAAAACAATTGAAATGGTTAGCTAAAAGTAAATGAATAAATAATTTAAATAGTTAGTCAAATGTTAGCTAAAATAAAAGGATAAACAGTTGAAATAGTTAGCTAAACATTAGCTAAAAGTAATTCCTCTCCTCTTATTTTTATGCACAGTGCTGTTAGTGAGCAATGTGTGAAATGGGAGCTGGCTGTAAGGACGTAAAAAGTTGATGTTAACTGAAATGTTCAGTATTTTATTGTTTTCTATCAGTATTCTCTACTTTTACATTATACTGTTTTGAGTTGTGTCTCCAGTGTGAGATCCAAGCTAAAGTAATTGCCTCTGTAACCGAAGCAACACCTCCGCCTCGTCTCATAAAAACTATAAATCACTCTGCATCCCCAAACCACATTAGGGATTCTGCAACATAATGCCTTTTCTCATTTGCGCAGTCGGTACAAACAGTATCTGCAGTGTTCAGCTCGGCAGTTTATAGAAGTGTCTGTCAAGCTACTGAACCCTCTGGCCACTGATTAATGAGGCTCTTTCCTCCCTCAGCCCTCTTAAAGGTGCCACTGAATTGTCATTTGTTTTCTTGTCTGAGTCACCTGAGGGGACCATGTTGGATTTAACCCATATGCTACATTTGGATGTGTCGCACTCTGGATGATAAATGGTTTGTTTCCTGACGGTATGCATTAATTATGCTCCACAGATAGGCACTTCGATAGACACAACTAATTACCAAACTCTGAAAAGCAATCAAATGAAGCAAAATGCAAAATTCATCAATGCCAGCCTGTAGAAGATGGTCTCAAATGCAGCAAATGTATAAATATTTCATTTTAAGTGTTTGATTTTTAACAGTGAATCACATTTTTCCAGCTGAGAAAAGTCTTAAAAATGGATGAGGATTCCCAGAGTGCTTTCAACCCCAAAGAAAAGTTGTTTTAATGGTGCAACCTAATTTAGTAAATCAATAGTTTGAACCGTAATAGTATAAGACTGTGACACACAAACTTAAGGATGGACCATCAGCTGGTGCAACCCAATCTTGCACAATAACAGGCCCTGAATGTGATGCAAGACAATGAATTCAGCAGCTAAAGAACCACACAAATGGTGAACACTCTAGTGCAATATGTGAAATAAAATTAGATTACACTGCCAGCCACCCAGGCAGAGACAAGGATGGAGGAATCCATCACCTACGGGGGAAGATAATAATGTTTTACCAACACTCTAACATAATTTTGGCTACAGTGAGATTTGCAGTAAGATTGTGAGAAAGTCTTTACTGGACTGTAGGTTGTTGCCACTGAGCATAGGTCAATGTTGAATTTGATCTATTTAATAGGTTAAGTTTAATCCTCTCCAGCAGTATTAGATGTATTAGAAGTAGTATTAGATCTGCCTCATGATGGAAAATGCATCACACAAGCTACATGCAGCGGTTGGCTTGTGACCCATTTTCTCACAATCTCATTTTTGGCTGGTGTTTTTGTCTATTCAAGCAGTGATGTAAACCCACTGGTATGTGAACTACTGTGACTCAAGTTTGGCATTGTGGTTATCGCCATCTTGGTTTTTGGCTGTTGCCATCTTTTTTATGCAATTTTTGGATGACCAGAAAGGTTGTAATGACTTTCATGAACTGAAAACACACTATGAAAGGGTTAAAGTTGTAAGATGAAAACACGGACAACGCTCTGGTAGCGACCTGTCAATCACAAAGTAGCCACGCCCTAAAGCAATTAAGACACTTCAGCATTGGCTTCACTTTTTAGAAGAAGAAGATCTACCTTTATTAGTCCCACAATGGGGAAATTCAATTTACACTCTGTTAAACTCGTACATGGTACATACAGACCTGAAACACACATACATGCAGTAATGGAGAGACGTCAGAGTGAGACCGCAGAGTTTCTCACTGTTTCTAGCCCCTTTGGGAGTGCATTTTTCCTTCATACTGTAGTCAACCGTTTCATTAATCATATAGTAAATAGTGGTTTTGTCTTGCTCTTTATGTAAATGCATGTCTGATTCTAGTGACGCTCTGCAAAAAAATAAATAAAATAACAATACAGTGATTCTCCTTGCTTGTCACTGCAGTGCTCTTAGGTTTGCCAGCAGCAAAGCGGCCATATCGCAGTGAGGTGGTGTGCAAAGGAAAGGAAAGGGAGGGGTGATGCATTGAGTGACGTAAGAGGAGAAGGTGTGGTTGAAACTGGATCAGTTGGACAGTGGGTCACTGGGCCGGGGAGCACCGCTGATTCTGCTGAGCTCAGCTTACAGTCCATTACCATGACTCATCATGTTTCCTACACTTTTTGACTTCCACTAAGGATGTGAAGGGCATAAATTACTGCTTCAAAAGTAATCAAATGTGTCAGTGCCTCAAGATTCATTTTAGCCTGAATGAACTTTTATTCCATTATCTTTGACCGCTTGAGTCATCTGTAATGCTTCACTTATTTGATGCCAGATAAATTTGAGAATATTTCCCAGTTCGCTCCATTTTGCAGACTTTTTAATTAATACATCCTTAATGTCTCCTGCAATTATGTCTCTTTTATAGTCCGAGGACAGAGCCCATGCAGTGCTGGAAAACATTTTACAGACATGTCCAGCAGGGGAGGAAACCAGGTCAGTGATATTCAAATGAGAATGACTGCATCTGTTGCTCTGCTTATGTTTGTTTTATTGCACTGTGTGTAGAGCAAGTGTGCTAAATTTAAAGAAAATCTGTAGTAGTGTCTATCCATTTATCGAAAGGCACACAAGTGCATTTGTTTGCATATTCTGTTTGGATTTGCAAAGCAGCAGGGACGGGTTCACAAGGGGTTTTGCATGCTGTCGATTAGTTCAGGCGCATTCGTGGTTAATAGTGTGCTGCCTGGGATGCCTCTTTATGAGGCTCTGTAAATGTGTCAGGCAGCAGCAGGGGAAAGCCAACTCCTCTGGTCCCTCTAATTGGATTTGCACGTGTGGAAGAAGGCCTGGATTCATTTGGAACAAAAGACTTTATTCTCCTCATCCTACACGGTTCATCCTATTGTTCAACATTTTCAATTCCCTGGTGGAGAAGAACCAAAACTGCAGCCAAGAAATGGCTCAGTTATGGTAAACAGGTTAGGAAGAGGACAGTTTCAACTAACTCTGCAGCTTTAAGGAAAAATCAATGCATACTGTATCATCACAAACAGACAATATTAGACATTGTAAGAATATGAGCAAGCAAGTCTGACCCATTTTGTTGTATTGGGTCTGCCCATTAATTTTAGAAGAAAACAAGTGCAGGCTGCTTTAGTTTGAAGGTGTTTACATTCATGTTTGATGAACCGTGTAGAAACTGCAGAACCTTTTTAGCCGTGCTAGTGGCGTGGATCAAGGGATGGCAATGTCAGCGTGTTGGCTGGTCCACCACTTTGGTCCAGACTGAAATATCTCACCAACTATTGGATGTATTTTCATGAAATTTAGCAACCAACAGTCATGTTCCCCTCTGAATGAAATGTAATAACTTTGGTGATCCCTTAACTGTGCATGTTAGCATTCCCACTGTGAGCATGTTAGCACACAGCACTACTGTGTCTACTTAACAGCCTTATGCTGGAAACACATCAAGCAGCAGCTCACTGCAGTAATCACATTGTTCTGCATCCAGGAGGCGTGTTCATGTGTTTCAGGCAGGGAAAAACTCTTTGTAACATAAGTCATTGTGTCAGAGGCGTCACAGGACATGTTTATGATTGGCTGCAAAAGTTAAAGGACTGATATGTAATAGATTTAAAGTAATAAATCATAAAATGGCCATGATATGTCATCAGAGATAAAGGAAGCTTGCTGACCAGCTTCTCTGACAACAATGGCACATCTAATATGTTCCCCTTTAAAATTTCCATGACGGTCCGGAGTGTCTGTTTTTGTTTTGGCCGGTGTTATCCCATCTACCTCCCATTTCAACACCCCGTTGCCAGATGTGAAACAAATCGACACACAAACAGCCTTCTGTAGCCATGGAAGCCAGCTAACCAACTGGCTCAACAGAGATAATGTAATGTTAGATTCTACCTGACCTGAAAAGCCTCGGCACATCTCTCTGTGGTCCGAGAGCAGCTGGGTTATCAAGGCAGTATTTGAGACACACAGCTGGTGAAGTGATTCTGACCATTGCTGGACAGAGGCTAACGTGGCCATGTCAAACTGCGAAAGCGTGTGCTAACTGTTATGAGTAACACAGGAGAAGCGGACTGGCCACAGCTCCAATTTTTTGAACTTGGCCTTCTGTTACCCATTTTAAACGCTAGCTGTCAGTACTACCCAACTACTACTACTACTACTACCATTGCTCCCTTAAACTATCCCCAGCTTTTAGTCTGGCCACACTGTCGCATAATCGAACATCCGCAGCTCGCTGAGCTCGCCGCAGGTTGCGCTTTATTACTTCTTGAGGTTTTTCTGGCATTACAGAGCTGCTAGTGTAGCGATAGACTCAGTCTTTGTTGTGAAAAAACATTTTGATCTTAAACTGCGCAGAACAAGAAACATACCACTCTCCACTACTTTCTAGCTCCACATCAGAAAATACACAGTAGGTTTTGTTTTGAATGTGGTTCAAGTGATTTTCCTCTCCACTTCACAGCCTCATATTTTAGTAAAAGGTTGTTTTTATCTGAATACTCTCCCCTGAGGAGACATGCAACAAAACACCAAATAACCCCTCATCTTGGCTCACAATGTACCCAAACATTCATCCAATCTAATTTAAAAGCAGCAATGATTACAACAGAAACTCCACAGCTTCCCGTCTTCACCCAAACTTCAGTTTAAATGTGTTAACAATAAGAGCTCTCAGGAGGCCATTAACGTGCACACATGTTCACATTAACGCTGGCACTCCTCTGTGGTGATCTGAAGGTGAAAGCGCGAGGTGTTGAACATGCGTGACACATTAATAAACAGTGAAACAAATGGCTTCTTTTGGTATCTCATTTGCTGCTAATGGCCTCTTTAATGGCGCGATCTGAAACACACAGAAGACTGTTTCATCTGTCGAGGTATAATGGAGCTGACGAAATCAGCCTCCTTTGCTGCTTTGTGCCTGTGAAGGATTGTCGTAATGTGTTTGTACACCAGCACAACAAAGGCTGCTTTCGACTGGCCTCTACATGTCTATTGATTTGCTGCTCCTATTGTCAGGTTATTTGAATGGTCAGACATTTATATCTGAATCTTTAGCACAGGTTCTGCTTCTCTGGAGCAAAAAAATGGATTTGTGGATGACAGATCCTGCAGTGACTTCAAAATTCATATTTCAGGAATAATCAATGGTGTAAAGTAAATAAATACATTTACTCAAGTAATTGAGCATCTCTATTTTATGCTATTATAATTCTGCTACATTTCAGATGCAAATAAAGGTGTTTTTTTTTTTTCTCCACTACTTTTACTTAATTTTGAAGGCAGGATTCATACTGTAATGAAGTGTATTTTAGGGCTGTCAAGTGATTTGTCAAGTATTTAATTCTCTTATCAACATGGGAGTGCTGCAAATGCAAATGGATAAAAAAATATGTAAAAAATGTTTTATTGGAAATCAATAAACAACACAAAACAATGGCAAATATTATCCAGAAACCCTCACAAGTACTGTATTTTGCATAAAACTATGCTTAAATAATAACATGGCAACAGCTGTCAGTGTGCTGACTTGACTATAACTTGCCCCAAATTGCATGTGATTATCATAAAGTGGGCATGTCTGTAAAGGGGAGACTGGTGGGTACCCAGAGAAACCATTTTCATTCACATATCTTGAGGTCAGAGGTCAAGAGACCCCTTTGAAAAAGGACATGCCAATTTTTCCTCGCCAAAATTTAGCGTAAATTTGGAGCTTTATTTAACCTCCTTCAGGACAAGCTAGTACAACATACTTGGTACCAATGGATTCATTAGGCTTTATAGTTTCATATGATGACAGTATATTCGCCCTAGTTTTAAAACTGATAGTATGTTTACATTGTAAAGGGTCTGAGTATCACTGAAAATACTGCTGTCAGATCTCTGTTCGCACTGTTTGGCAAACACAGACGCAACAACTTACGCTGTTCATTCTCCTCGCAGGCTGTGCTGCTAAAATACCATCAATCCTGCTCAAATTCATCCACAACCAGAACGAGACACTTACATAAGGTGGATTTCCTCATTGCTCAGAATGCCCAATGCCCATGTAAGTAAAATTGTTCATGACTCACTGACAAATGATGCTCACGCAGGCCTCTACTGGTGTCTGAGAGGCAGCGAGGATTGTCGGAAGCAGTGGGAGGACAGGACAGAAAAGTGTGAGGAAACTGCCTGAATAGCAAGAGGTGGGAAGCGCACAGTGGCGTATCATTCACAGACAGACACCCACACTGACACACACTCATCAAAACCCTTAAAATAAACACTTATATAATGAACTTCCTGCCTGGAGCAAATATGAGTAGATCCCATTCCTTTACAAAAATAAACATAAAGCAGACACCTCATTCGGATGTGACGTAAAAGGTTCCTCTTTTCATAACATACCTCTTGGTATAAATCGTTAACATTTCTGTCAAGATGCCAAAAATGCCTTTACATGAAGTAATTCATTGATTCATGAAGATGCCCCATTGAATGATCAAAGTGGTGGTGTGCAATGTGGTGCAGCGGTTGGGAGCTCTTCTTCTGCCTGGCACATGTCCACCCACTTTATCACACACAGGCTTTATGGAAGACAATTGCACATTTATTTTTCTTGACAGACTTTTCAGAAAATCCCCCAAAAATAAAGACTTTAATGCTTTGAAATGAGCCGACCAGCCTCCAAATTAATCAAGGTCATATCAAAAGATTCAGAAATAATTTATGGAAACCTAAACAAAGGGGACTGCCAGTGCATCCCAGTTCTATTCTCTAGATACACTGTAGTGCACCATACTATATCTTCTAGTGTTTAGCTAGATAGGCAGTGTACAGGAAGTTACAGTACTGCTCCATTCTGTACTAACAGACCACTTTGGAAAGACTGCAGCTAACGGATACCCATCAAGGAATGACTTTATTGGGTTTTATATGGAAACCTCACAATGCCTTGTAAATGTTTTTCCCAAGATTTGTTTTGTCACTGTCACTTTTTAAACACCATCCACCGTTTCCAGATGTGAGTAGTTCCAATATTTGTACACTTTTTAAGAAATATACTTACATGTAGATACTTATATGTATCGCATGCTGCAAAAGTGCCCCCTTGAATACCCTTATGGTAGATAAAATATGATAGAAGTGGACTCTACGGGGGCCCAATGTTCAAGAAAACATGATAAAGTGCCCACCAGGATGCTGTACATGCTAGAAAACTTTCTGTGCTTGGTTTAACCCTCAAAATGTTTATTTTATTTTATTTTTAACAATCTTCCTATTAAGGGTTTTTAAAGGATTTTCTGCATAGTGTAAAGTTTCCAGTTCATTAAAGGGCTTAAATATTTCAGTCAGGTTCACCACAAAGTTGTGTTTATGTGATAAATGAATTACATTATTCTGCTTTATGTCCAAAAGATCTTTGAATAATTTTAATGTCATCAAGTGTTCCCAAATCATCAGTGTCCTCTATCAGCTCTGATACATTTCAGCTGAGATATGAGTCACTTCACATCTTATTAAAGCTGGTAAAGTGTTTTTACTCTTTGCTTTTCACAATATGCAACATCTTTATGGACAGAAGGAAATCACAAAGACTGTGAAGGTTGTGGGATTTGAACCCACAACCTTCAGACTGTAAAGCTCTTTATCTACCAGCTGAGCTACCAGGAGTCTGTACACTGAACTGAGCTTTAGAGTATCACACAGTGTGTATCTGTTTCATTTATTTGTTCAATTAAGATGCAAACGTGCGGTTCATTAATGGATAAATGTTTATATTATACTATATTAAGGGTTTTTTAAAAACCCTCAAAGACTTGTGGCTTTTAATTTAAGACAGTCCTATCTTTCCTGTTGAGTGTATTTTAATGAACCGTCAACCTTCAGACTGTAAAGCTCTTTCTCGGCCAGCTGACCTGTCAGGACTCTGTGAGGTAAACTGAGTCTCACACTCAGAAGAATGGGACTTTGCCAGTTTGTAAGTATGAATCTGTTTCTCTGCAGGTTGATGAAGATGAAGTTTCGGCAGCTTCAGGCTGATCTTCTCACTCTCTCTGAGCCGGAGATGGTCCAGTAGTTAAGGACGCCGTCGTTGGCATGCAGACTTGAACCCTGGTTGAGGTACATCACTCAGGTGTGCGTGTGATAAATGTGTGTGGTTTCATTTGTCTGCTCCACCCCACAAAAACTAAAAACGGCTGTGATCACAAAAAGTTGTTTTTTCGCTTTGCACAATTTTAACTTGCGGATTTCCGAATTTCCAGCATCGTTCAACGAGGAAGGAACAGAGAATAGGTGAGCCCAGACTGGTCGAGCTCGCTATCTTAGCAGGCCAGCTAGCTTGATGGGCTTTTTGGTTGCTCTTGTTATCACTTTACATTATCAGCAGTGTTTTATTCTGCAGTTCAACTGATTCTGCAGGTGACAGACGAACTTTCACCTGCATGTTACATATTGTATTCCTGCAGCCGTAGTGGATCACCTGCATGATCTCAGTTAAAATTGGCTCATTTTAATAAAAACATTTTCTCAAAATGTAAAATCTTACAACTTAATTAAAATGGATTTAAGTGTTAAACCTCCTTAAAATAAACAAAATAACTTTGAATAAATTACAGGTATCTTCACCTTTTATTTATGATGGTGATTTAGATGCAAATTTGAAGTGAATTAATGACCAAGGGGCGTGATCATGTTTGAAAGAAGATAAAAAGAATGTAGCTGAAGTTCCCTCCCCTGTTGTAGATAAAATATGATCTTCTACAGTGGCAATGTGTGCAAGAAAACATGATGCAATGCCCTCTAGGGTGCTCTTCAGTGGATAAAACATGATACAGCGCTGCCCTACATGCAGGAAAACGTTCTATGTGCTGATGCCTCACTGCATGCAGATTATTATTCAGACAACCTGAAATACCATTTTCTTGGATGAAAAACAATTATTCTCTGGTGTGCTTAACAATTTAAAAAGGTGGAGAAAGAGTAACTTTGGTGTAGGAAGTAGGAATTCACTTAAGATTGCGGGTATCGCTGTAGTTTACAGCCAATTTTCAACTATTTCTCAGCCTTGGAGCTTTAATATTATCACAACACAAGAAACAGATAGGTTGGTTTGATTTTCAAATACTTCTGTTCCTTTCTTCATACTGGTGGACATGCAGCTTCATCACCCTGAAGTCTGTGCTTTAATGCAATATACCAGAGAAAAATCTATCATCCTTATTCAGTACAACAAAAAGCATCAAATGGTTGAATGAAAGCCAACATGAAGCTGCTGCAGTCTGTCATTTTTCCCCTTTTTCCCTTTTTGCTGCAATCTTTTGCAATCTCAGTTCATCACAGACACACAAAGCGCAACTGTTAATGTTTAAAATATCAACTTAAAGCCACGACAGACTTGTTGATGTTGTCAGGGTAGCTTTTGCCTCGTCTAGTTTTCTCTCAGATCACTTTTTTTTGACAAATTATGCCAAAAAATTGTCACCTACTGCACCTTTAAGTACATACAGTAAGTTGAGAGTATAAGTCTGAGTTCATGAGTCCAGCCTGAATGTCTAGGAATTTATGTACAGATCTGTACAAGCAAGCAGTTGAACTTTTCCTTTACACTTTTCTCTCTCAATAAGGACAAGTCGTTTACTTCCATTAAAAAAAACCTCACCTCCACAGCCATTAGAGGTATACTGTATACTGTATATACTTGTTCTTTCTTTTTCCTCAGTGTCTCCCTGCAGCACAGTACGAGGGGTGTAATATTTGATAAGGGGAGACCTTCCGTACGATGACATTTTAAAGCTTTCAGTGATGGTCTGTGTTGTTGTTTGAAGTGCATTAACAAACTCAGCTGTCTTTGGCCCATTTGAGCTTCTATTTTTGAACACTTTGCCTCTCAAAGAGACCGGGAATAGCACCTTGTGTAGGGTAAATGAATCTTGGGTATACTTTGCCTGTGTGGCTCAGTGTGTTGAGGGAACACTCCAGTATTTTTCAACCTCAGACTTCGCTCATGTTATATATCGTTTAGACCGAGTGCCGGAAAAGCTGTAAGCAGCAAGCGACATAATAATGAATGAATGAAATGGCACAGAGTATAAAACTCAAAATGTGATCATCAAGAACTCAAAAATACCCATGAAACATGAAAAATGATTTTTGTAAGTGCATTTACATAAGCCAAATGATTTATTCTTCCCATAAGACATACTACTGTCTGAGAGAGCGTAAATTCAACCATTCAATCATGACCCGTCACCATGATTTATCCAGCAAGGCCAATGCCCAGACTTGACTGTTGGCTTTCTAATGTCCTTTACTGTCGGAGCTGGTGTTCACCACCGAGCCTCTTATTGCTCCCCAGGGGGGCTGCTGATGCTGAGATGGAGGGAGGCATCAATGAGCTAACCAGTGGATCAATGGTCACCAAGCCAACCTCTCTGTCCTCATCTAGAGCCTGTGGGAGGTCAACTGTCAGTGGCAGAAAGGACAGATTTATACCTGGGTGTGGCTGGAGGAGGAATTTCAAGAAAGATGGGAGGAAGATTGTGGAAACAAAGAAACAAAGAAAAGGGAGGTCAGAAAAATTAATGTACAGTCCATGATATCATGGAAGATGTATAGTTATTTTTTGTTTTCACTAAAAGGCTGACTTTTATTTTTGGGTCTCAAGAGAAATGATAGTCACAACCTTCAGATGCTTATTGGTGACAGCTCCCTCCCTGAAAAGCATGCAATTACTTTGTACTATAAGGGGTACTCATGGTTTCTTGCTTTTCATATGGAGAACTGGCCTTATTGGTCTTTCTTCAGGTTGATTTTGGGCTGATAGAACAAGTCTCCAGCATGGCGATGTTGTTTTGAGCCATGAATTTGTCGCAGTGGTGCATCTGGGTTAAGTCAAAACCATAGACTGTATATATGTGAAGTGGACGTAGTCACCGTGTTGTCACCCATTGGTTTGTGGACTGCTATTTTGAAACCTTGAGTTTGGCATTTTGGCCATCGCCAAATGGAGCCAATGGAGCTAAATACAGCTGAATGCTATTTTAGGCGACCAAAAAGATTCGAATGAACTTCCATGAACTGAAAACACACTGTGAAAGGGTTAATGACGAAAACACGGACTAGTCCCAAACCAGACAATGCCCGATAGCACCCTGTCAATCCCTAAAGCATCCCCTGCTTTGTGGTCCATTTTAATCTAAATGGGACCATAATTTACTAAATGTCATGCTGTGTTGAAGAAGACTTGAAACTAGCGATTGAGACCATAAACTCATGTTTACAGTGTTGCAGCAAACTTTTCGTCCTGTGAAAAATACCAGAATGTCACCTTTAAAAGTGAAATCTAGCAACACAGATTGCTGCTGTCAGTAATACAGCACTGTTTGGACTTTATATTACATTACAAGTTCAATAACTTACAGTATAACTGCTTCTTCCATCACTCTGAGAGTTGAAATAACATCACTAGTTTATGAGTTGTGATCCCCGAGGTTTTACTGTGTGGAGACAGAGGAAGTCACATTTCACCAGCTGCTGTAAATGGCTCTTCATATTTGATAAAGACATTTAATGAGTTTAAATCTCTCAGCTTTAGGCTGTATGAGGGCTGTTCCTCTGTTCTTCACAACCCCCAATGGGCTTCCTGTGCTTTATGTCTGCTGATGGATATCGCCATCAAACTTTCATTGGACCTGAATGTATGTTTTTTTTAGAAAACAGTCTGTAAAAGCAGCGTACTATACCTCCTCTAGTTACCTGGTGTCTTTGTCCTCAAGAAGAATAAACACTGGCACTGTTGTAACATCATACAGTCATTTTTTTATATTCATGTGCTCCTTTTTTCTGCACCTGTTCTGTTTTCACTAAATGGGAGGTAAACAGAGGAGTCCTCAGGCCGGTAACAAAGCCCACAGTAACAAGAGCTGACTCCATTAGCAGGGAGTCCCTGCTGGATGCTACACGCTGGGTGGGGGTTGGGAGAGGGACCGAATGTATGGATGGAGGATTGTGAAGCACATTGCAGCTGGAAATAGAAGAGGGAAACAATAAGTCTGGGAATCCAACATTGCCTAACACCATAACTCTTAATTTTCTTGACATTTCTGGGTTATTGAGAGTATTTAGAGTAAAGTCCTTGAAGGAGAAAGGAGAGGTGAAGCTGGTCAATGAAAAGGCTCTACACTTAAACTGAACTGCATAGCTATATTATTCAAATAAATGATCCCTACAGACACATTGATTTTATTGTGGCTCAGCTTATTTCAAACTGTGTCACATAATTTGTTTGCTTTAGCCCACATGAGCTCAGAAACACCTAAATTTGACTAATGCATGTTGGAAATAATCAATACTGTACGTTTTGTGTCAAATCCCAAGGTTTCTTTTGGTTAGCAGAACATTGTGCAAGCCCACATGCAACAGGAGAGCAAGGTTTTAGTAGCAAATCCCCATCCTACTCAAAATAAAAAATCATTAGGCTATTAATTGCAGCACAGATTCCCTGCAGAGCCTGGATGTAGCGCTGCACGTGGAGGCCTCACATGTCTCTTCATGCAGCCCACGCATTCAGTAAAATGACTATAGCACTTTTGTGAACGTTGCTCTCCATTAGAGATGCAGCCTCGCATTGTCGATTGCTTGTTTTGTGGAAATTCACAGTAACTGTGACGCTGGCCCCTCTAAAGGCTGTGCAGAGACAACGAACCACCCGGCACACAATGGAGCACTTAAATGTATTTCAGTTGCAGTTTCAGCTGCTTTGGTTGTGTCTTCACTGACAACATGGCACTGAGAGGCAACGAGCCAATCCAAATCAGTGGCTAAGAAACACATCATTATGGCATTCCTCTCGTGCTGATTCCCTGAACAAAATTGCAATATTTAAACTCAGCGTGCAAGATGAACAAACAGGCAGAAATGCTATTTTTCTTTCACTGGATCAATCAGTGTCAGTAGTTCTGCATTTCTTGGCAGAAAGCATTTCAAATGTTTGTACATCTCCAAATGTCTAAATGAATGTGAATGTATACTGTATGGTTCCTGATTTTTATTTTATTTTTTAAAAATTGTATTTGCATCAGAGCAATAAAGAGAAATGATTAGATTTGTGATCAACAGGAAAATCAAAATAGTCTCTACAAATTGAAATTGCCACTCCACTTGCTGATCTTTGCAAGTTCTCTTAACAAATACACACAACAAGCTGTAAAATGTTTCTATATTCTCCTTGAATTAATGTCAGACATGTGGCTTAATGTAAAATGCCGTAATAATAATAATGTGATCAGTGTAACTTTGTGTTTTTGACAGTGGGCAACCTCCGGCTTTGAAAAGTGAAGCCAATGCTGAAGTGTCGTAAACGTGCATTCTTTGTAACAGCCAGCAGGGGGCGACTCCTGATACTGATTGTATAGAGGTCTATGAGAAAATGAGCCTACTTCTCACTTGATTTATTACCTCAGTAAACACTGTAAACATGGGTTGAGGTCTCAATCACTAGTTTTAAGTCTTCTACAATACACCATTAATGTTCATTTAGTAAGTTATGGTCCCATTTAGAGTCATAGGGCCATAAAGCAGGGGATGCTTTAGGGCGTGGCTACCTTGTGATTGACTGGTCACTACCACGGCGTTGTCCAGTCTCGGAGTTGTCCGTGTTTTTGTTGTACACCTTTAACCCTTTCACAGTGTGTTTTCAATTCATGAAAGTTCATTCTAATATACTACAAGAGACCAAGATGGTGACAGCCAAAAAGGTGAACTTGAGGCTTCAAAATAGCAGTCCACATACCAGTTTGTGATTCTTCTTATATACACTCTATGATTTTTTTTCCTATTTGTAAGCCCTCTGTTTTTTTATTTGCTCTTTTTACCATTTCACGTCTTCTGCAGGATATATAAGTAAAATTACACTTTAATAACAGGGTAAAAAAAAACATCTCAACGTTGTGATTACTGTCATTAATTCTGGAGCATATTGAGTTTAGAAATAATATTCATAAAAACAAGGCATCATTCTCATTTTCTCCCTGAAGGCCTAATTTACAAATATTGCATCAAGGAAAATATGCATTCTTCAGGTCACTGTGAAGGGCACAGATGGCGCTGAATCCATAAACATGAGTTCACTGGAGGTTGTTGAAGATGCTGCAATGCTCTGAGATGTCAGGAAGTCAGCAGAGTGACTTTGGGTTTTTGTGTGGCAAGTTATTCGTTCTGCTACAGAGAGCCACAATAGCAGATGGTGATAATGTGAGAACTGCTGCATAAGGAAAGGTTACTGGAGGTGAATGTGCAAGTCATGTTTGAGCAGCTCCTTCATAACTTTGATTCAGTACTTTCTGAAGGTTAGATAAAGGCATGAACTGTGGCATCACAAATGCACTTTATAAATAGCCCAGTATCACTGGGGAGATTACACTGATTAGCCATAACTGCCTAATATTGAATAAGTCCTGCACATCCCACGGATGCTCAATTGGATTGAGATCGGGAGAATTTGGAGGCCAAGTCAACACCTCAGATTCATGTTCCTCAAACCATTCTTGAACCATTTTTTGCAGTGTGCACACTGCCTTTGTCGACTCGCCTTCTTCCCATAGTGCATGCTGGTGCCATGTCTTCCCCAGGAAAGGGATGCACATGCACTCGGCCATCCGTATGATGTAAAAGAAAACATGATTCATCAGACCAGACCACCTTCTTCCATTGCACCATGGATCAGTTCTGATGCTCACCAGCCCATTGTAGCTGCCCATTGGCGGTGGACACGGGTCAGCATGGGCAGCCCCATATGCAAAAACTGCGATGCACTGTGTGTTCTGACACCGTTCTATCAGAAACGGCATTAACTGTTTTCTATTAGATTGGATATCTCGGGCCAGCCTTCGGTCTTCACGTGCATCAAGCCTTGGCCGCCCATGACCCTGTCACTGGTTCACTGGTTTTCCTTCCTTGGACCACTTCTGGTAGGTCCTGACGACTGCAGACCGGGAACATCCCACAAGAGCTGCAGTTTTGGAGATGCTCTGACCCAGTCATCTAGCCATCACAGTTTATCCCTTGTCAAAGTCCCTCACATCCTCAACTTCAAGCACCGAATGTTCACTTGCTGCCTAATATATCCCACCCACTGCCAGGTGCCATTGTAACGAGATAATCAATGTTATTCACGTCACCTGTCAGTGGACACCATGTTATAGCTGATTGCTGTATGTCCATATTAGACGATTCTACTCGTCACGATTTATGCCAACGATTTGTGCCCACATTTAATGCCAAACGCAGGAACTAGTGTGTCCTAGAGGTAAAAAGTAAAGTTGTGTGTTACGATGGATGGATGTGTAGCAAGTCTGACCTACAGTAGACCACAGAACTGCAAGTACCATTGTCTTAACCGTAGCCATGATCTTTCTCCTTAACCAAATGTTTTAATTTCTTAACCCTAACCTCAATCATATTTCATTTGGAAACTGTCCTCCCAAGAGGAACAATAGCATAGGAGCAAAGGAACAAGGCTAATGTGGATATAGAGCAACAAAGTCTGTGCAAGGAGGAGGTCGGGGTGGATGGATGGGTCAACAAAACGTTGAACTTCATCACAAGAGGTTGCTTTTCATTTCCCATTTCTAACCACCAGTCAGTGTTGTTTTTACAACATCATTCCCAAACCTTGATCACATGTTACCATGATGACAAAGACCCCCTAACCTTAACTACGTACTTACTTTTTAACCCAAACCATGATCTTTCCTTAAACCTAACCAAACCTTAACCATAGTGTGGTCACATCATAAAACTGATTTTTTGTGAGTGATTTTGTAATGGTTTTGAAAGGTACTGGCAAATGATATTGGTTATAATGATATCAGCTCAGAAAACACCTCTATGTTGTTCTTGAAGACATACAAAGTATATAGTCATTTCATTTGGAGGACTTGCCATAACCACAATCTTTAACCATACTGTAGTAGTCCTGCATAGATAGTACTGGAAGTGAGAATAACATTGGATATAAAAATCTTTCATGCAAAACTACAAATACACCAGGATGCTGCTGACAGTTCTCATTTACTCCCGTTGAGAATAATAAATTCTTCTTCTTTGTCTTTAAAGGGTACATATCATAACGAACTCACCTTTCAGTGCATGTGCACATATATTTTGGTATCTGGAGAGTCTAACAATCCACAAAATAAGATAACCCAGTGAGTTTTTGTTGGCCATTCAGATCTGGCTCCCCTTCCTGTATCACATTCAGGCTCATCAGAATATACCACCAACAGCTTGACAACTACTGTTGTAAAGGTGTACCATATTTTTCTCATAAAGAGACGGGCCAGCGTTTCAGATGGAGGGTGAATACAGGCGTATTTAGACAGACGGTAAACATGTTCTGGTAAAAACCCAAAATACAAATATATATGAAGCAAAAGCAAAGCAGAAAGAAATGTCTAAACTTATTCAAAAAGTATGTTTCCTTCACTGTGTAATTTTGGACCCAGTGTAACCACCCATTCTCCAAAATTACAGTAGCTTCATCCTTTAAAGAGTTATAAAACCACAACTTTTCTTAAGCCAGAGCTCAGTAACAAAAACTTTCTATTCTTATCTTGAATATCACCAGTGCATCCCATAGAGATTCCTATCTAGTCTGAGCCGTGTGCCGTAAAGCTCCTGCAGTCTGTGTGTTTCTTTACACTTGAGTCCTCTGGAGGCTGCAGAGGGAGTCTTTGGTAAGAAGAGGTAATAGACTCAGTGCAACACACAAAGGGGACTTTATCCCTTATCGATAGAGGAGAGGACTCCAATAAATTACATGAGCTCCAGGCAGGATGATTGAACTGTGGGTTGAATACTGCTTTAACTAACAACGGGTCTTTTTTTCTCTGGTGTGTAAGAGATCCAGATATTGAAGGTGTTGTGATGCATTCAATAGCTTTTCATGAGCGGACAAATTTACAATAATAAGAGTATATCTCTGCCTGAAGTCAAGGACCTGCTGTTTGAATTTCAAATGGTAAATCTGCAGTGGGTAATTTTAGTAAAAATAGCAATACTACACGGAAGAAATACTTTGTTACAAGTAAAGGTCCTGCATTGAAGCTCAGCCAACTTCAATAAAAGTACTAGCATCAAAAAATACTTAATGTACCAAAAGTAAAAGTAGTTTGGTTTGACATTAGAGCCACAGAGTTGTGTTGGGCTAAACTTATATGGAACTGTTGAATCCCAATTATCAAATAAATCAAACACAACTTGACAAAGGGTTTGAAATCCATGGGTCCAAATTAAAAAGGAATTACATGCTACACTCAATTCGCCGCACCGGCCCAAAGAGTACACAGTGGCACTCAGCCACAGAAGTATCAATCAGCCATATTGCTGACGCTTACACTAAGCAGCCAGAAGCAAACATATCATCTGTTGTCTGTTTCATAAACTAAACAAAGAGCACATTTTCTTGTGGTGGCTTTCCTTTTTTTAATGAGCACCGGTAAAACTATATTCTGTTTATCCGATCCGGTTGTCTTTGCGACAGCAACAATAATATAACTCGGAAACATGAGGGGGAAAAGTTGTCCCTTGTCACTTTTATCTACAGTGCTGTGAAAAAGTATTTACCCCTTTCCTGATTTCTTATAGTTGCACACTTTTGTCACATTTGTCACACTTAAATGTTTCAGATCATCAAACAATTGTTTTATATTAGGCAAAGACCCATCCATCGTCAACCGCTTGTCCCATTGGGGGTCGCGGGGGGGCTGGATCCGATCCAAGCTGTCATTGGGTGAAGGCGGGTACACCCTGGACAGGTCGCCAGTCCATCACAGGGCACATAGAGACAACCATTCATCCACATGCTCACATCCACACCTACAGGCAATTTAGAGTGATCAATTAACCTAAATTTGCCTAAATTGCATGTCTTGGGACATGGGAGAAAACCCACGCTTACATGGGGAGAACATGCAAACTCCACACAGAAGAGTCCCAAGCCGGAATCGAACCTACGACCCTCTTGCTGTGAGGCGAGAGTGCTAACCACTGCAAAGATAAATCTAGTAAATAAAAAATGCAGTTTTAAAATGAGGATTTCATTTATTAAGGGAAAAAAAAACCTTATCCAAACCTACCTGGCCCTATGTGGAAAAACTAATTGCCCCCTTTGTTAAATGATGAATTAACTGTGATTAACCACATTTTTTTGGAAAGCTGAGTTCAATTACACTTGCCACACTCAGACCTGATTACTGCCAGACCTGTTGAACCAAGAAATTGGAAAAATATGCAAAACATATAAGAAACCAGGAAGGGGGCAAATACTTCTTCACAGCACTGTATTATAAAATATCATAATGTATTATTGATTTATAGTTTGTATTAATAATCAAAATCTGCAAAGTAACTCAGAACTAAACACATCAAATAAATAAAGTGGAGTAAAAAGTACAACATTTGACTCCAAAATGTATCCTAGTGAAGTAGAAGTAGAAGGTAGCTCTGTACAAGTACCTCAAAACGCACCATTATTGTTACAAACTGCACTATGTAACAACATATACAAACAATATACAAGCCAGTCTTAACAGTGTGGTCAGTTAAGTTGGCAAAAAATGTCCCTTTAATTGGACTTTGTTTGTTTCCTGATACTGTTTCTTTATCACCAGCCAGTTAATCAGCAGCTATTCTACATTCGTCCTCATGACGCCTCTTGTGTGTCAGTGCACGCGAGGTCAAACCAAAAACAACTTAATCACCAACTTCAGGAACATTCTGGGATGTGATCACCGAAAAAGTAAAAAGAAATCTGTGAAGCTTTTCTCTCAGAGCCGCCTGGTGTGTCTGTCCTGGCAGCAGGAGCGAGTTGGCTCTGACACAAAAAGATGAAATAGAGATTCAGAAGAATTGGCCACTTTTCTACTCGGAGGCGGCAAACAGGAAGACGCAGTGTGGCCCCAAACTGAGGAGATTACACAGAGAACAATGTCATCATGCTGGAGGCGTCAGTAAGCATGCATCCAAAAATAGCTGATGGTCTTGTTACAAACATTTGGTTTGGATCAACACTGTATTTGGTTAAATCCAGAGGAATATTTACATGGATAAACTTGCCATTTGTTGTATATTTTCCCAGATCTTAAAAGAATTATGAGCAGAAGCATCATCAGCACTGACAGAAATTAAACACCTCACGCTTTAATGGTGTCACAGAAGAGAAAATCAGGTGCACAGTTTGAGTTTATAGATGATTATTATGTCTAATTATGTTCGATTTTGATTTCCTTCAGTACATTTGCTTTGAATCAGCATTATTACTCACTGAGATTATTCACATTTCTACCTTGATATGTTTATCAGCCAGCCCACAATCTGATGCATTGGACACATTCCTGGGCGATTATCTTTATTAGACAAAGACGTTCATATAACTCTCCTCTCGTTCTCAAACTGCTTTACAAAATATGCAAATGTAATCACACTGAGTGGCCTCACGTTGCCCTCTGCGGATCTGAGAAAGCGTTCCGTAAAATGGGATTATTTCATTTAATTTCCCTATCAACGGCCTTACTGGGGGCTCACGTTGCCATGGACGCCTCAGAGATGACTGAGGTATTTGGCCATAGAAACAGAGAGGCTTGTGGATACTGAAAGAAAAACCTCTTTAGAGAGCTGCTGCTTTATCTTATCTCACAAGGTGTCAGTTTCCATGTTGTCAGTTTCCTCCAGGAGAGATCTTTGCTCCCTTAGCAGCTGAGAGGAGAAGCTTTTCAAATAACAAACAACCCAAATCCTGCAAGTTTCTGCTGTGCAGCCGCCATGCAATATATTATGCAGATCCTGGCTTAAGAAATCTGTCGATGGTCTCTACTGTTTCTGTCAGTCACAAAATCAGATGTGGTACATTTCTGAGGATCGATATCTTACTTTATAGTATTTCATTTTACTTTAAAGGTGCTAAATTTGATATTCAGAGCATTAATGTACCAGGAAACAGCTCTTATAGCTATATACAGCTATATAACAGCTATATACAGTGTAGAGGAGTAATGTCTACCTGAGCAGAGAACGAAGTCACTCTCCCTCTGTTCGTGTTGTAATCAGAGCTTCTCTTGCCTTGACATAGTCAGGCTGACCGTGCATGCTTTTTTTTTCGTGCATGTGAGCGCGCCCCACTGGCCGCCACGTTGCACTGCTGTCAAACAACAGTTACAGCTGATAAAGTCCAACAAGTCAAGTCAAACTTTATTTGTAAAGCACGTTTAAAAACATGTACATGATAAAATGAATACAATGCAAAAAATACAATGAACAATGCAAAATCAATAACCATAATGTGCACATAACAGTGTGTGGTCTGAGCAGTTTTAATATGAAGAGGTAAACTGTTCCACAGCACAAACCATTTCTGAGTCTAGTTCTGGGGACGTCCAGGAGCATCCGACTGGTCGAAATCATTAAGTCATTTATGAAACAAACAAAAAAAATAATAGTAAATTAACTTACTCCAGCTACTATATAAATATGAGGATTTGCTGCTGATTTCTATCTTCTGTGTCATGTTTACATTAAATTACGGCTGTCTCTGATCAATGAACTTCTTAGTGGACTAACTGATTAGTTGAATTAATTGTCAGATCTGTGAAACTGAGTTTCTCCACAAAGAATCACACAAAAGCACCACTTTACATCTTGTATTTACCACAGTTGTGCTCATAAGTTTCTAGGAAATAAATCATTCAGCATGAAAAAAGCATAAAAATTAAAGAAAAAACTAACTACTAAAGAAATCTTAGTAGTCTAAAACACAAATCAGTCAACTAATTGCCTAAGGGGGGCAGCCCTCATTTAAATTGATTTTTTTGGGATTGTTTATTGGAAAAAAAACAAACAATTTGATGATGTCACGCTGGGTTTTGAGCCTGTGACAAGCATTTTTCATTATGATTTGATATTCTATTGACAAAATAATCTATTGATAAATCAATACTGTAAAATGCTAATACAAATTAACATTAGTTGTCCTACAGCGTCGGTTGTTATAGATGAACTACCAGTAGCTCTGTATAAATTATGTCAAATGTTGCATAGACATTAATATATTAGTAAAAATAATCCAATAATATATTATATAATCATGTAACATACTGATAATACTTCAGTGCTAACTTGGACTTGTAGCCTGCTTTTAACTGAATATATTTAGGCTACATTGTTGTACTGCTGCTCTTTCTTCTCCTTGGTTGTCTTCATATATAAGTGATCTATTATATCTGCATGATCTCACTTTATTAATAGCTCTTGAAAGGATGATCTCGCATTGTTTTCCTCATAATCCCCCAAACAATTAGGTCTCGTAATGTCTACAGACACCGTTGTATCTGTTGTTATATCTCGCTGTAAAGCTCATTAACGGAGCCTCGTCTCCACACTGACAGTTGACTCATCCAATGGTTATTTGGAATCCACCGGTTATCCAATGGCAGCCCAGTCTGAGCTGATGCTGGTTTCCTATTGGTGGATCGCGTGTCTCCTCGGCGCTGATGTCTCTCCTCCGGTCAAGGTTGCACTTGCAGTAATAATCGCAGTAGGACGCGACAGGAGCTCCGTTTACGCACAAACAGAGCAGCAGCCTGATCAGCCGAGACTCCGCTGGAACTTCTCCTGTTTGTTCTCACATCACTGAGGAATCTCCCACCTCTCAGACGCAGCCATGGATGAGATGGAGGAAGAGTTAAAATGCCCCGTTTGCGGCTCTTTTTTCCGGGAGCCCATCATACTGCCGTGCTCCCACAACATTTGCCTGGCTTGTGCTCGGAATATTCTCGTGCAGACCCCCGACGCTGAGTCCCCGCAGAGCAGCCGAGCCTCCGGATCCGGCGTCTCTGATTATGATTATCTGGATTTGGATAAAATGAGTTTGTACAGTGAGGCGGACAGTGGATACGGTTCCTATGGGGGCTTCGTCAGCGCTCCGACCACCCCTTGCCAAAAATCACCAAACGGGGTGCGGGTTTTCCCCCCGACTGTCCCCCAGCCTCCTCCTCAACAGCACCTGCTACCGCAGCCCGGCTCTTTGCCCCCAATCCCCCGCAACTCCTGCATCACTTGCCCGCAGTGTCACCGCAGCCTCATCCTGGACGACCGGGGGCTCCGCGGATTCCCCAAGAACCGGGTGCTGGAAGGGGTTGTGGACAGGTATCAGCAGAGCAAAGCGGCCGCGCTCAAGTGCCAGCTCTGCGAGAAGAGTCCGAAGGAGGCCACCGTGATGTGCGAGCAGTGCGACGTCTTCTACTGCGACCCGTGCCGCCTCCGGTGCCATCCTCCCCGCGGTCCCCTAGCCAAGCATCGCCTGGTGCCGCCAGCGCAGGGGCGGATAAGTCGCCGCGCGAGTCCCCGCAAAATCTCCACTTGCACGGAGCACGAACTGGAGAATCTAAGCATGTACTGCGTGCAGTGTAAGATGCCTGTGTGTTATCAGTGTTTGGAGGAAGGCAAACACGGCACACACGAAGTCAAAGCTCTGGGCGCGATGTGGAAACTCCACAAGGTACGTGCGTAAAAACACATCAAGCTGCAAAATGTATATTTTCTGTTTTACCAGTGCGTCTTTTCTCTGTATGTGTGTTTATTCACAGTGATTCATCATCAGCTGAGCTGAGCAACAAGTCTGCCTTGAAAATTATTTGCGCTGTATCTTGTCAGTTCCGCTTCGCATCCAGTAGATATACAGAGCTGTGGGGATGTTTACTCTGCCACATTGGATTTCAATGAATGCTTTATAGTGCACAATATAGTAAGTAGATGAATTTCCACCTCCCTGACAATCCTCCAGCTCACATTTCATAAAATGCGCACGTCTCCAAACTGGGAACTCTGCTGTCTTTGGTGCGCAAAGCTGTCAGGAGGCGACTCTATTTTGAAATTCTGTTCACGAGTGGACAACCAGGAGCAGGCCTCCTTTGCCAACAGGAAACCGCTTCTGTCACATCTGCATTTCTCTTTAAAGGGATGAGCTTGATTGATTCTGGCATGATTTCAGCTCTTGACCATTTGTCTCCTGAGGTTGCATACAGCAGATTCCTTCACTCTATATATATGTTCCCCTCCCTACTGTGCTCTGACAGCTCAACAGGCGCCCCAGTGATCATTAGGCATGGCTAATATTGGAGCTATGCTTTAATTAGAGCCAGCAGTGGAACACAGATGCAGCAGGCCTTCAGTGTGGCTATTTTGGAAGCTGAGTTGTTGTGGGCAGAGAGGCGTTTCAGAGGGCTGCAGAGCTGAGATTATCTACGCCTCTGCAGCTGCAACCCTCACCTACACACTCTCAGCTTCCAGAGGTGAGGGAGGATGTTGAGCTAGATATAGATGCTCTTCAATACTCACCCATGCACCCACCACATGCAGGGAGGGTGATGTGTAGTGATGGTGTTGCCTGGTTCCTGTTAGAAAACCAAAAAAATACATGGAGTTTTTGTGCACAAGAAGCTCTCACGCTCCCTTTGCCTCGCTACAGGTGTTGATAAGCTGTCCTCGCCATTTATGGTCAGAATTGGTCTTGTATGTCTCCATTTAACAGACCTCCAGTGCAATCATCTCCTCGAGATGGTGGTGGAGATGATGTGTCACCTCAGATGTATGAGGCAATTGCAAAATTGATGGAAAAATCAGAGGATGGTTGATCATTTCACTCACATCAAATTGCCATCACTTCAGAAGTTGCTGACCTTTTCTGCTTCATCTTTCTTGTATCCAAACTGGGGAAAAAAACATTTTTTGAAACCAGTCGATGTGATATTGGTGCCAGTATGCAGTGTGTCGCCCTGCTTTTGGCTTCTATGATGGCACCTGTTTATTTGTGACCTGTTATCTGAAGCTGCTGCCGCCTGCAGAACTGTAACAGATGGCTGAGAGTTGGAAGCTGGCCGCATTGAGGATGGGCATCTTTCAGAGCTTCGGGGTGTTCCTCATAATTCATCAGGGGAAAAAATGCTTTCATATCCTGCAGATACACTGTAGATTTCTCGTGAGTCACTTGTGCTTATGCATAATGCAAATAGTATAGTGTAGACAGTCAACGAAGTGGTGGCACTGGCTTCCTCTGGCATCTGATTGGTCACTCTCCAGATTTCCCTCCAGGGATTAATAAAGGTTCATCTTATCTTATCTTATCTTCTTATTTTCTCATATATTACTGGGAGGTCAATTAGAGCTGGTCAGTAATTCAATATGATAATTTATTGTCTTTCAATGGAATCATGATAAAATCATATATTATGATATTATGATACACAAATTGATAATAACAAGCACAGAAGACTGCATCATTTTGCACTAAAGTTCTTAATTACATGAGAAAATACTCAGTACTTTTCATTTTTACACAGGAGTATACAAAAATAGGCTTTACCATGTCGTTATTTCACAGCAATGACTCGCTAGCTGTATATTATCCAGCTTATTACATGGCTACTTACTTAAGAAATCAATAATTTGACACAAAAAAGGTGGCAGACATTTGGCTATTTAGCTGCTAAGTGGTCCACTATGTTTGCTGTGTCTGTCTGTTGTTTGGTGCTGGGCAGGTGGTGTACAGTTTATTTGTAGAGCTTTTCTGCTAGAAACAGCTTCCTTCTGCTGCTGGAAGTTGATCAGAGTGGCGAGAGTGAATCAGAACAGTAAAGTTATGGGCTGTAAAACCAAAACAATGAGCTGAAAAATGCTAAAATGCGCCGAGGAGCCGAGGGGAGCTGCAGAGTTGGGTGATGATTCTGTCCGGGTTCATCGCTACGAGCGACGCCTTTTGTTATTGTTGTCATTTGATCAACTTTATATATAAAAATTATAGCTGGCGCAGCTTTAAGGTTTGGCTTTGGCCATATGCAAAACCATCCAGTATTCAAATACATGTTCTCTCACCAGCATACTTGTACCGCCAGAAATAGTGAAGATAAACACACATTAACGTCTTGCTTTTCCTTTAAAACGGATCAAAGCTGTTGGCTGTCTGATCTTGTGACTGGGCTGCTGCATTTTGTCAGCATCACTGTCTAATGTTGATGCATGAAGAACAACACTAAGAAACTTGAACCTTGTTACTTTTCGACAAAATCTTGAATCCACTCCTGCGGCAGTTACATTTCAGAGCAGAAAACACGCTCGCTTATATCATTTAATAAGATCTCTAGGTTCCAACTGGGGTTTTCCTTCAAGGTTTCTAATCTGTACCATAATCATCATCGTCGATGTCTTGGTACTCTGGAACAAACTGTGCTCGCTCTATCTTTGTGAAACATTTCTCTCTTTATGGAGACGGAGGTGAACCACCTGACGCCATGGCAACCAAATCCCTCTTGATGTTGTGCAGAGCAGCAGAGGTCTCCAAGATACCGGACCCCAGGAGGAATCCATCCCAGATGCTTCACAGCCTTTCCCCTCTTCCCTCTACATTACATGTGTGTCTAAATGAACGTGGCTGCAGATCATCACTCCCGTTTTTTTTGCTCTTCTCAACTTCCCTGCTTGTCTCACAGGCGATAAAAACCCACCGTGTTACATCTCTAACGCCTCCCTTTTGGACTGCGTGACCGTGTCTAAACCGCGATGGTAATCAATTTCATGTCTCCAAAGTCAATTCCAGTCACGAAAGACGAGTAGAAATTTAAGAGCTACATCCCCCATCTCTCGTCTGCCTCTTCAGATTTGTGTCAGAGGGTTTTATGTGGTGACAGGATGTCTGTGTTAATCACTGTAAATCATATTAAAACCAGTAAAGGGGCATCGTCAGAGTGTTAAATCTCTACATGCGGAGTGGTCCTCGGCTCGTCACGGGTGTCATAAGGGGTCGTGCAGGACCCCGAATGCAAACTAGGTCAAGCTCTGTTGCCTCAGTGTGTTTAGTGGCAATTAAAGGTGATTAATCACACAGAAGCTTAAGCACAAGAAGATGCGTTGGTGGGCAGAAAATATAAGCAGCAGATCGTAGCAGAAAATTAGCAATTTGCCTTGTTGCCACAAGAGGAGTGATAAATCAGAGGAGACTTGAACCCAGACATTCCTGGACATTTCCCTTTGAGCTCTGTGGAAAAAGGTCGGAGAAGTGAGTGATTTCAGGAATTCACAAGTGATTTAAGGAGTTTTTCACTACAAGTGTGCACATGTTTCCCTTTAATGTCACCATGCGTTTGATCCTGAGCCTCCTGACACAAACAGACGGCCTGCACACCCTGACGCAAAGTCAACACAGACGGATGCTCTCATGCAAGATGCCCCAGAAAGCAGACTAATGAGGACAGACAGAGCAGGTACTGGGACGAATATTAAAAGACTCGTCTCAGTCTTGAGGCCAGCATTGTCAGCGGCAGTAGATTTGTGTCTGGATGAGTGACCTGCAGCTCTGCCCGAGCTCAGCGGGAGCAGGGAGGGAAAAGCCTTGAAGATTCAGACACTGGCGGCGGGATCCCCGTCCTTCTCTCCTGGTTTAACTCCTGTCTGCTAATAGTAATGAGGCTGGCTGTCAGTCTGGATCCATTGTACTCTCAGTCGGTCCCGCTGTGCTGCTGCTCAACACACATGGCATCCAGGCAAAGACCAGCATGCAACTGTTCTATACAGAGGATTAATGAACTTTATTGGTTAAATATACCATGCAACTATTAGTCCGGATGCAAAGTACAGTATGATGGCTTTAACATAAATGACTGCAAGGCAACTGCAAGTGTGAACAAAATGTGCATCTCTCCCAAACGGTAGAATTCATTAGCAGCACAATATTTGGATATACAATACAGCTGCTGATTTAACTAAACATTTGCAAACACTAATATTAGAAGTCTCTAATTTTGCTCATGTGACATCAACACCTAGTTGTCATCCAGTCACATGCTTCAAACATGAGCTACTGCAACTTCAAGCAAATCAAAGCAGCGTGCAGCATTAAAACATTAACTGATTCTGCCGTGCCTTTAGTGAAACAGCTCTGATATACCGACTGAGCAGCAGACAGACACAGTTAGTGACCAGCTGGTGAACATAGTGGAGCATTTAGCAGCTAAAGAGACAGATATTTATCTCAAAAATTGGTGAAGACCAAACCAGAGCTATAAGGAGAGTGAATATTGGAACTGGCGATATGTTAATGTTGTGTTAAGAGCTTGTTCTGCTGTCCTCAAGTGGCCAACAAATAAATAAATTTTTCTTTTTGTAGTATTTAAAACGTGGTCTTTCAACAGATTATATGATGTCGATTTACGGTGGTCAGTAGAAGTTGGCGTAAATGCTATCGTAACATCAGTTATGTCAGAACTGGAGGGTATTTCTTCATTGATAGAAGCATAAAGAACAACACTGAAGGCTTTTCTCGATGGAAAAGATGTTTCCACAACAGTTTGATTGATAGATAGTTCATCACGCCTGTCAAGCATTTTTTGAAAGCGCCTGCCCAATGACGTCTTCTCAGATTATTCTGTGTAAGAAAAACATCTAGTCAGGTTACAGATTTTTGGTTGTATCACCCAACTGTACTCAGAGACAGCAAGTTATGACTGTTGTGTTCAGGGGTTTTTCATATGAGAGAAGAAGTCATCAGTCCTACGTTGTTTATGACGAGTCAGTCAGTAGACTGTGGTTACAACGCAAACTTGGGTATGTTTTCTATACGATAAGTGATTCTCTGCAGATAAAAGACACAATGGCTCAATTGTTCATGATAGCAGACTGATTCACTAATATGGGGATGAGGCGGAGGACAAAGGCAGGACAGAGGTCTATAGAGAATGAAATTTCACAGTGGGGTGTCGAAGCCGTTTAGGTTGATGCAGCTCCAGTATAGGAGGTGATAGTTACCCCTCGAACTGCCATGTAAAGAAATTTGCTGTGTAAATGTTAATGAAAGAGGGAGATAAAGGAGAGGAAAATGAGAGTGACAGAATGACCCAGAATGCCCAAAGAGAGGAAGTGAAACACACTGAGCAGGAAGGAGAGGCAGGGTGACGCTGAATGTCTCATCGAGTTTGACGAGATACTCAATAGAATATTTCATGTCCAGTCTGGGTCGTCTTGACTCCACACAGAAAATATTGGCTTATGCACTGAAGGTATTTTTGTTTTGACATACTTTATATAACTTCTCTGGGCGGGAACACGGACCGGCTGAACAGTTCAGCTTGCTCCAGCGTGGAACTGGAAAGAGATAAATGCCAAGTTTTCCTTTGTGGCCCAACTTGGAAAGAAAGATACGTTTTTTTCTGTGCATAAATGAGTCCAAACCAAAAGAAAGTTATCAGATATTTAAAACAGAGTAACTAATTATGCTCCGTCACATTTTGCTGCCCTAACACAGTAAGCCCACATTAAATGAGGACATCACTTGCGTAAGAAAGTGAGCTCAGTCTGAAATGTGTGCAGCAGATGCTGGAGGACAGGTTACATCCTGCAGTGACCCTGTTCTCATCAGTGCCAACGCCATAATTATCATCACCATAATCATCATCACCATAATCATCATCTGTTTTGATTTCAATGATAAGGTTACAAACTTAGAAGAGGAACTGATGTAATTATCCTCAGTCTGTTCTCAGCGTCGTGACTTCAACACAAACAAGTCTTTACAGAGCACAATATGAGCAGAGCTTCATCTTATTGGATAAATGTTGGGTGAGGTCAAAACTAGGGCTCTGTATTGGCAAGATACATATGATACAGGGGATGTGATTCAGTACATCAAGATATATTAAAATTTTAAAATCAAGTCATAGTGTAAAAAGCACACCACCATATGCATAAAAGTCATAAAGATTTGACTTTTTTAATGAAATCAGAACAAGGGGCTCTGCATTTGCATCCAACTTCATTTCATTTGCAAATAAAATTGAGAATTTACTGATTTAATATTTACATGTAACAATTAATTTAGCCGACAGCATTTGTGAGAATCTATATATCATCACAAAACACAATATCACAATATTCAATATTTCCCTAGTCAAAACCCAGAATTTCACAAAGCAAATCAACAGTCTTGAAAAGATCTTTTGAGATCCATGATCCAGATCTCAGAGGTTCAGGTGGACAGCCATCTCATAAGATAAGCCTCGGGGGACTATGTTTCTGGGGTTCTGGTGTAGCCAGCAGATATCCGGGCCAAGACTTCCTTTTCCGCGCGCTGCTCATTGTTTACAGTTCGATTAGCAACTTGAGATGTGAGAGTGGAGCTGAGAGAGGACGTTTACAGCCAGATTGTTTTACTGTAGCCAGATTACAAGCTAATTTTGAACTGATGGCGAGGCTAAATCATCAACAGACAACAGCCGATTACAGGTTACATTTCAGGCCGGTGCGTTCCACCTCTTTTGCTCTCCACACAGACTGATTATCTGCATTCAACTAAATCCTGCTCGAACGTGATTGGCCAATACTACTCGGACTACAACCAGAACATTTCCAATGCCAAAATCTTGTCCAGTTGCCTCCAGATTCTTCACGTGGATACAGATCCTGTTTATAGAGACGAGGTGGACAGTTACAGAGTACTCTCTGTAACTGTCCAGCTCGTCTCTACGGCGTCTCTATTGCACCATGGCAACAGAAAACTCCTGTTTGTGATTGGCTGACAGGTATCTATTAAAAGTCTATATTGGGACACCTCTAACATTATCTAATCTGTCCTCAACTCCCCCTTTTATATTAGAGTGCAGGTAACCATAGCAACAGCACTGACACAGTTACAGGGAATGATGGGTAAATCAAATATTTAGTTATAATTACAAAAACAAAAAACAATCAATAAAACAAATGCTCTGACAAAAAACAAAAAAGGCAAAAAATCCAGTATCTGTGGCTGTTACAACACTGTAGTCTATTTCATTTCAGTTGCTCTGCCGGTGCATTCATTGGGCATCACTAGAGTCTCCACAAGCTACTAGCTTGACAGCTGTGAGCACTAACAATAGCCACATTCATTGTTCACGTCCAGTATGATCGTTTTTGGGGAGCGGCTTTGGAGGGAGGCCTGACGGGACGGACTGTCAGTGTTGCAGACTTGGTGACTTTCTCAGTAGATTTAGCAACCTTTGGAGCTAACAAGTGCTGCTAGCTGCTTTCATTGGAAAAGAGTTGGCAGTACTGGGCTGGGTTTTTCAGTTGGATCATTTTTAAAATCTAGCATAGTCTTAGTTTCTCAAGAATACCAACCCTAGCTTTAAATTGAAGCAACTTGTCATAGTTGATTTATGGATAGATTGGACCTGTATCTGGCTGACGTCTTTCCTGTAATTATTTATAGTGCATTCTTTCTAATTTGTTTCCCACATTCCCAACCCATTTTCAGCTTCACCACAGGGTGCATCTATATGTCTGTTACATAAATGTCCAAACTTGTTAGCCACTTTGTAGCATGCAGCATTGACTGAAAAAAATAGAGCAGGAACAAACTCTCCAGCACTTACAGATAAAGTGTCTTTGTTATTTTGTTGGGTAAACAAACAAACGCGTTTCAGCAATAAGCCTTCGTCAAACTGATCACACAAGACGTAAAGCCAGTTTTAAATACTCACAGACACCAATCAGGGAAGAGACTGGAAGATTGCACAATAGGATTCATCTGTGGATGCAACGCCTCTATCAACTAAGGAGGTGTGACAAAAACAGTCGGAAATAACTGGCAAAACGATAAAAAACATCTTGAAAGCCCAAGACTGAAAAATATAAGAATGGTAACACACCAGACCCCAACAGAAATTCATAAACATTTTCTGTAGTCTCAATGGAGAAAAGGCCCAATGAAGATAAATATATACAACCTGTGCTTGCAAACTGTACGTCATAACGTCATAAGTGCTCAGTGGCTCATGGGCTGAAACTGCCCACCACTGCCAAAAATTTGAAAAAAGAGGGAATCAGTGATGTGAAAAGTGTAATTAAGAGCTATGGCCCCATACAACAGTAAAAACATTTTCCAGAGTGTACAGGAAAGAAAAAAATATGGCCCCAAAAAGTCAAATCTCAATATGATGGCCCCTGAATAGGTGAACTAAGGTCAGACTTTGCCTTAAACACTGCAGACTACGTGACATAATCAGCACATTTTACTTCCACTACTATTATTATCTATATTTATTTAATCCAAGTGTACCCCCCTTGCCTTAACCCCCCCCCACACACCTACAGTCCATCCATCGGTGTTTTCACTTATGTTGCCTGATTGGATTTCTTCTCTGAATATTAACAGCAACACCTTCATCATTATTAGCACATACATAGAGTTCTCTCTCTTTTCTTGTTTAAAGTTGGAAACAACAGGCAATTTAAAACAGCTGTGTGGGTACACAGGGCCTTTTAAAATAGAAACTAGTTCATTTCGTGAATTTTGAAACCTTAAGCCACTCCACACGTACATGGAGCATATTTATGTTCCCCAGCTCAATATCCTCTTAATATGACACATTAAGGAGACGTTTCAAAGGGTTTTATGTCCTTAGCAATGCTTGTTTCCCAAGGTTAAATCTTCAATATGTTGAATTCACCCACCGACAGCCTACTGATGTTACACTCTTTAAAACCTACACTCTCAAATTCGCCACCAAGATAGTTTTCTTGACATCAGACCTTGATCTCTCTACAGTGGCTGAACAGATTTTTATCATTCAAACTGCATTTGCAACGTCCATCTCCCTTCGTTCTTTTGCAGTTTGAACTGTGATGATAGCCCACACTAATCTTTTATAATAAGGGCCCTAGGAACTCAGAAATGCAATGAAGCTCCCCGGATGGATGCAAAATAGAGTGCTGCAGGAATGAGTCCTAAAGCCAGGAAATTAATTTAGCACTTCTGGTTCCCTCGTCCCAAAGTCGATGAGGTTTTTTTAAAATGGTTTTTAGTTAGATGCCTGAAATAAAGTCTGTTTAACACAAGATTAAGAGATTTTAATGTTTTCTACAACATAAAATACATCAGTAAATATCCCACTTTGTGAATTTTGAAGCTTTTATATGTCTTAATAAAGGAGTTTGCTAACAAGCGGCTAAATGAAACTACTAAACATCATCATGCCGACTCGTCCGCCATTACACCCTTGTTGTGTTTACTCGTGCTCATTCAACTGTGGTGTAGTTTGTTTATAGCCTTCACAGTGTTAGCTTTTTACTTCTGACTTCAAAAATCATAAAAGTGGTGTTCATTTGTGAAGATAATCTTGATGAACAAAGCGTGTTAAAGTAACATCAACATGTATTTGCAGCAGAGTGTATTTTCTGCAATAATCTAGAACCCAAATGAAAAATCCCATTGGCCATCCCATTCTTTTTGTCGAGGGAAACTGGGTGAAGCTAACTTCCTGGTTGGCCTACAAAAACATGTCATACCGTCAGCGCTCTATGTTGCTGTTTCCACCCCAGGAACGTCCTTTTTACTAAACAGATACTGCTCAGTTACCAACAAGTGTGCTCTAGTTAAAGAACGTATATCTAACACCTGAATGACCTGAAAGGACACCTTCCTCTTCCTCTTTAACAGCATACAATCCCCATTTCACTCTTTTTCTGTATTTGCTTGGCACATTCAAACACAGTCAGCATATATAGGTGACTTGACGCCGCCCTCGCTAGATAAATCCAGCACCGACAAGAATAGATCACTTCTGCCCCATTTCCAGCTGTGTTGTCCCCGGTGTCCGTCAAATAAGGACTCGCATGAATAACTTTTTTTTTATCTGAGTTTCATGGGGTTTTTATTTTTTGTGTGTGTGCGCGTGTGTGTGTGTGTGTGGATAGTTAACGACTTCCTCTGCATTATTGATGACGGCAGATATAAGCGATGAATAATGCACCAGCCACTTAGGTTCTGCTTGTGGAAGATGGGTGTCGTATGGGATCTTGTTAAACACGGAGGAGTATCACAATCTGGTCAAATCTTAACTCTTCCAGCATGTTGGAAGATGTGAGAACTTAATTTTTAACAACAGAAAGGTTCCCAAGATGGTAAATATCATGAAGTTGTCTGCTTAATATTTCAAGCTGTATTCTCTGAGGACCGCGGCGGTGCGTGTAAACAACAGCAACCTTTCATGTCTTCAAGTCTCTGGTTACTGACAAGTATCGAGGGAAACAATCAGTAATCAAGCTGTGCTAAATCACGTTCATTTTCACTGTCTTTCATCGTAGGCCTTCCGCGGAAGTTTGGCGTTTTCTGTCACTACAAGTTGACCTCACCCTCTGTTTATGCCTGTTTACAGTGTGTAACCAGAAGACACACAGGATTAAATTAGGCTGAAGAGACTGTTTACAGGGCACCAGAGAAAGTACTTAACCCTGAAGCTCTGAGAAAGAGCAGGACACTCTAAACGTTTTCTCCGAGAGGCAACCCAGCTTTATGAAAGTAGGTTATGGGAACTCAAAATCTATCTTTACCGTGGAAACATTTTATGTATATATGTGTGTTTTAATTGGCTTGGAGAGTAATGCTTTTCCTCTGCTGTGGCTTTAAGAGCTTAGCAGTGACATTACACCTACCTCCCTCTTTCCTTGCACTTCCCACTTCCTCGTGGAGGCTTTAATCCAAATTGGCTCAAACGCCTCTCTGACATACGCGTTTTCCTGTGACAGATTGGCTAGTTCGCTCGGCCGCAGCGAGAAAATGAAACACGCCGAATGGCCCTGGAGCCGCTTGTGAATTATTCATGCACGAGTTCCCACTCGGCTTAATTACTGACATGATTAGAGCTCCCAAATAGCAGGGACATGCGAAACCCACCACCACCTCAACAAATCCTTCGTAGCAAACATTTCAGCATCGTCTTCACTATTGTTGCATGATGCTTTTATTTCTGACACTGAACAAGCTTGAATTTGTGTTGCATTAATTTAAGTGAACTGATCTCAAAGTGTTTTTACTAATAGTTCTCATCAGTCATTCCAGAAATGATGGAAACTTCTTCATGTTGCCCACAATTGACTGTTTGCTAAGAGTTAGGAGGGTGTTCAGAGACAAATCTAAGTCCAGTTGCCTTCGATTCAATTTTTGCCAGAATGAATATGACCTGGATGAATGAGAACATTCACAGACAGCTTGTAGGGTAGTGTCTAGGCTGACCATATTTTCAAAACCCCAAATCAGGACCCTTAATTGTACTTGCACGTTCATGCACATGCACATGTATGTGCTTATGCACGCACCACAGGCATTTTCTTCAGAATAGTCACACCAAAACATAGTTTATTTGAAAGCTGTATAATAACACTCGTAGCCGCCAGTAAAATAAACTTGTGAGAACACCAGTGTTACCGATCAGACCAGACATTTTACAAGAAATAATGATGCTCAGTATGTGTAGTGCTTACTGAGATTTACTGTTGGGTGGCAGTGTGTCTGGCCTCTCTGGTCCAGGTCTTACTCCATCCTCCTAACAGCGATTTCTTCAACCATTTGTCGCTAAAGTCTGTCCTTCCATATGCCGACCTGCCGGCCATGGCACTGTTGTCTTCACCTAGCAGGAAGTAGCCGTAAGCTGTGCAGAAATAAAACAGCCTCAGTTTTCATGGCACGTTTTGACCTGGTTTTGAGGACTGAGCTCTGCAGGCTCTCGAACAGACACTGCGGAAAAATGCCTCCAGACAATCAAGTGCTTTTCATTTCATCTGCTCTGTCACTGAACGCACGCTGACTGTTAACTGGGCGAGGCGAAGGCAGGAGCTCCCTCAACGTCCATCACTGCATCACAGGGAGGAAAATGAGAAAGCTCACCGGCAATTTGGGACAAGCTGAAAGGGCAGATGTGAGTGACCTGGCTGATGTGTGATGAAACCACCATAGTCAGAGGGAACGTTTTGGATGGCTGGACTGATTGTCAGGATCTTAAAATGATAACGTGAGATGGAGCTGGATTTCAGAGACTCAGAAGTAGTATCACCTCAGAAAATGAGGCTGACCTGGAGTATCCGAGGGCACGGTCGGCGAGCGATAAATCAGCATTCACCTCCATTTTATGTGAGCGAAGGGGCGAAAAAACATTCGCTTCCGCTGGCGAAGCAAATGTGCATCTTTGTGCTGAACGTTCAAGGAATATCCCCTCGGCAGGCGACGGTCACTCACCCGCATTTACGGATGTGTGACTGGGCCTTTGCAGGAGGCAAGGTCTGCTTTTGAAATGTCTTCCCTTCACAATCTCATCCTCTCAGGTAAAATAGCAGTACCAAGAAAGAATAGGGTGACATTTTGGGAAATTTGCTTTCTTTCTGAGAGATGAGAATGCTTAGCTTAGCATAAACACTGGAAACGGGGAAACTGCTAGCCTGGCTCAAATTAGCGCATCAGTTTGTTTATATTTATGTCTCTTTGTTTAAAAATGTCGCTGCACCCAAACCACAACTTGTCATTTCTACACTTCTGCATGGATTAAACATGTTAATTTAAGATGCTGGTGGGTTGATTCTTTTATATTTGGACAGAGCCAGGCTAGCTGTTTCCAGTTTTTATGCTAAGCTAATTGACTGCTGGCTGTAGCTTCATATTTAACAGACAAATATGACATAGACCTGTATTTTTTCTATCTCAACAAAATGAATAAGGATATATATTTTTTTCCAAAATATTAAACCTCTCCTAGAAAGAGAAAGTATACACCCATCAAGGCTAAAAATTCTCCATCTTCAGCCATTTAAGTTACTTTAATTATTAATTAATTAATTACACTAATCAGTTCCATTAGTGCTGAAATTATTTAATCGATTGACAAATATTCTGGTAATATGTTTCGTTACGTAATGTTCCCAAAGTGAAGAATGAGCTCCCATGCTCCACCTGTGCTAATCAAGTAATTGTTTAAAGTGCTTTAAAAGTTTTGTGGGCTAAATTGCAAAACATTTACAGGTGTCTGCTTTGTAATTGTGAGAAAATGCTGCATTTTTCTGATTAGTTTGTTGTAATTTGAATACCTTTGAGTTTTAGCTGGTTGGTCATACAAAACAAACAATTCAAAGACATCACCATAGGCTCTTGTGACAGGCATTTTTCATGATTATTTTACATTTCATAGACTCAATAATTTGATAATGAAAACAAAGACCTATTTGTAAGTATGTAAAAGTATGTCCATAGGTTTTGAGATGTCAAACAACAAACAAACAAACTAACATGGGAGAAAACAAACAGTTCATATGTTTTCATCCATGCAGGTCTCTAGGGACGTTGAAATAAGAGTCCCAAGTTAACAAAGAGGAAGTTTCTTACAGGAAAGTTTACATTTCAGTCTTTGCTCAGCTGTTACCAGCTCAGACTTCCCTTGGTGCAGCAGTAGAGTCGTGTTAACGGCAGCTGTCATGGTTTCCCAAACGCTGGGGTCAAAGGTCAGGTGTTGGCCCCCGCAGACAGATTCCCATTTGACCGGCTAACGTCAGATGCCAGGAGCTGCGTTGACTCAGAGCTGTTTTCACAGTGTTTTTCACTGTATCAGCTAGTTCCAGGTTTTATTGCTCTCTTCCGGAGTTGAAGTGATTTTTTTTTTCTCTTTTTGCCAGATACCCTTTGTTCCTCCCAGAAGACAATACGCTCCCCAAGTTGACGGTTGTTCGCTCAACCGAACGAGGTTCCCACAGGGTCAGGCCACGTCCTCTCGCTCCGTCACCTCCTTGTTCACACAACCTCGCCTCACATACGTGAACACCCGTCTCTTTTCCTCCCAATCCAAACAGGAGCGTTTGTGTGTCATAGCACACATCCAAATCAGTGGTATTTCCCGTCACATGTACAGAGCTCTACTCCACATGACCAGGGCCTGTAATCCAATAATAAGACCATGCCCAACAGTCAAGTGCTTTATTGGACATAAAGTTTTGAAATGTCATTTTGTGTGTGAGAATAAAGCTGATAGTTCATTTGGCCTCAGGGGTGAAAACTTTGATTCTTCAAAATGTCAGTTTCTCAGCAGCGATGAAAAGCAGCTTTGTTTGTAAACTGATTTCATCCAAAACTTAAAAACTGACAAATTCAGAGATTTTCACAGCATGTCGCCGGCAAACAGGGTGTTCATATTCCTGATACTTTGAAGTGAACAGGCCACACTGGCCTGGGAATCTGCATCTAAAATACCTCTGACTCAGATATGTGCTTATAACATGGAAAAGCCATTATTCTAATTATTTTATTAATTGTTGTTTGGAGTATGGCACTTTCTGTTTGCTATATTGTGGCATAGCTGAGTGTAATGCTGAATTCACATCAGAGGAGCAGTGAAGTGCAGCCTGCTGCGAGCTGCCATGCAGTGTCTATGAAAAGCTGCAGCAGCCTCTCCTGAGCTCAGCGAGCTGTGGCGATTCTGTGGCAACATGCTGCCAAAACTAAAACTTGGAAAAAGTTTAACTATAAGCGATAAAATGTGGCGAGAATGGACCCGCAACCAATCAGTAAACAGAGTGCACCCTGCAGAAGCGCATCTGCCCAAAATGGCCATGCATGAGTGAATCTTAAATTGCAGTCTTGTCCCACTGAAGATGTTTTATATTGTTGGTCCTGATGATTCAGCATCTATTTATATATAATCTAGTGCTAATTTATGTTTTTTTGTATGCAGTACAAACCCACATAACTGCAGTGCTACTGCTGCATCTCTAATGTCCTCTCGCTGTGCTCTCTCTCCACAGGGTCAGCTGTCTCAGGCTCTCAACGGTCTGTCAGACCGAGCCACTGAGGCCAAAGAGTTCCTGGTTCAGCTCAGAAACATGGTGCAGCACATCCAGGTACTTAAATACACAAACGCACGCAGACAACCGCTGCTTTACCCACTGCGTCCTCCATCCCAGCAGCAATGCACTGACTTCTCTTGGCAGCTTGTTTCCTGTCTCTCTGTGATCCCAGACTGTCCACTGTTAACATCTTGTAATCCCTGGCATTGTCCAGCTATATGACAGATGGAGAATGACACTATTTATTGTAGGACAAAAAAAAACCACATACAGCACCACTCACAGTTGCACTTTTGTATAATCTGACTTTATCATCAATTTCAGATCAAAGTCCTCTCTTTTATGTGCATTTTAACACATGAAACATTGAATTCGAGTCAATTACATAATGAATGTTTAAGCATGTAGCATGTACTCAGATATATTTGTGGTGAAAATTATTTCATATGTGGACACAGACTGTCAGGATACATATAAAGAGCACTGTAATCAATAAAGGCAGCTACATTCAATGAAACTGATGCATCACCATAGTAACAGCAGCAGAACATTACGCTGCTGCAGCTTTCAGTTCTTTTAAATTTGAGCGAGGATATTGATTTGAAATGTCTCGTATGTCTGATATCACATGTACAGTACTTAGTGTAAGCACAACATATTGACCAGGAATAGATTTACATGCTCGACAACCTCCTGCTGTGTGCGGTGGAGGCAAAGCTGCGGACGGCTCAAGGGGCCGATTAGAGGAGGAAGGTGGGGTTAAATGTCGTCGCTGATTATCGTCACAGTCAGATGGTGTTCCAGGGAGACCCGTCAAGGTGGGAGATGAAGGACAGGAGAGGAGGCGAAGGAGAAGGAGGAGGAGTGGAAATTTGGGATGTGTGAAAACAAATTCTACAAGGCGGAATTGTACTCAAGTCATCTCATGGTGCCGACGCTTCATGATGATTTTATTAAAAAAGATATTCCTTTATTAGTCCCACAGTGGGGAAATTCAGTTTTACACCCACCTTGTACGATAGCGAGCTACTAGACGGGCCAATGAAGATGCAGCTCTTCTCAAAGGAAACATTACGATGTACTGCTGGGCAATACTTCAATATAATAATTTATCATATGGAATCATATTGTGATGAAATCATCAGACATCAGAGCATCGATTAAAATATTTAATCACAATTAATCACATCATGGTCCATAGTTAATCATGATTAGTCGCAAATTAATCACACCTTTTTTATCTGTGCAAATGGATGTATATAATAATAATATAATATTTAACTTAAGTTCTTAATTAAATGAGAAAATACTTTTCATTTGTCAAGTGTTTAATTCCCATAAAAATAGACTTTAACATATGATAATTTTATATGGACTATTTATTTAATTAATTACCTGAAATCATGCTATATTGTAATATATATTTTTATCGAGATATGAAATCACCTGTATCAAGATAGAACGCCCAGCCGTACGAATACTATGACTCTTAATATCTCTATACATTTCAGTGTTCATCCTGCCATTAAGTTGGATTAGATCATTCGTATCTCCTCTGCTTTTGGTTTTGTGTATTGTATATTTTGAATTGAAAGCTCCTACTGTTATGATGCGTTATTCTTTTCAGCCTTTGTCTGTTGTGTTGCAGGAGAACGGAGTGGAGTTTGAGGCCTGTCTGGTGGCGCAGTGCGACGCCCTCATCGATGCCCTGAACCGACGCAAGGCCCAGCTGCTGGCTCGAGTCAACAAAGAGCACGAACACAAGCTGAAGGTGAGTGGGCACGACCAGACAACGAAACAGGCATCTCGATGTGTCAGAGATGGATGCAACATTTATCAGAAATCTATGGGGTGGTGCCTTCATTCACAAGAGATGGCATTTTGTAGGAAAATCTGACCAAGAAGCTAAAAAATCTGAATATGATGTAAATATGGCTGTGTTTGCATTAAACACAGTTTGAGGAGTGGATCTGAAATTTCAGACAGGTAAAACTGTCAATAATTGACATGACAAAAGTAGATGCAACAATATTTCTGATGAGTCAGGCAGGTTTTTAACCAAGTGGCTCCTTGATTGGTAAGAAAATCACTTCCATACTGGCTCTACTGAACTGAAAGCAATTGCTGCTTGGAAGGACAGAACTTAATATAAATGTTAATGGTTTGCTGTAGTGTCGAATGTAATATTATCAAATGTAAATTATTTAAGTTATTTCTGCAACTCATTGCAGGTTTAATATTCATCATCACAGTATTAAACGACCTACAAATACACATTTTTTAGACTGAGCATAAGAAGTGAAACCCAATTCCACTGATTTCACAGACATAAAGTGCCACATTTGTCTTTACACCATCTTCAACACATTGAAGGGAAGAGATGGAGTCAACAGTAGAGGAGGAGGAGGAGGAGGAGGGAGAGATACATTTGTGCTGTACAGCATCCAATTTCATGCTTGGATGCTCTGTAGAATCAAGGTTTCACACGTGTAGGTGGTTTGAGAAACGCAGTCTGAGCATGGCAACATGCAGCGCTCATACTGTACACACACACACATTTTCTCCATATATGTAATATTTAGATGTGAGGCATTTCATGGAAGTGGACTCATAAATCACTCACAGACAAAAAAAACAACTCATTTTCATTTCATTCACGTTTAATTCTCCCCAAGGAGGACCTGTCCCTTTTCTTTTCTTTACATGATGACTTTTGAGGGGTTTTGTAACTGAACTAATGTGTGATTTTTCTCTTTAAACATTTCCGAACTGGACTTAAAGGAACAGAGTGTAGCATTTAGGGGATCTATGATCTATGACACGTCTAACTTCGGACCAAACTACGCTGTAGCTGAGTTTATTCATTCCAAACCAGCTGATGGAAACGCATCTAAATCATGTTTCTTTTTTGAGACATTTCAAAAATTTGCTTAAAATTTGCTTCACAATTGAATGGAAACACGACAAATGACGCTGTGAGCAGTGAGACCTCCTCCCAGTCTTTAGCTGTAAATATGCTCCAGTCAGCAAAACTTGGCTATTTTGGAGGTTACAAATATAAAACCTCTCACTCTCAACAGTGGCACTCATAGCCCTCAGTGACCTAAATGTCAAAATTACAGCAGCTATTGCTTATATTTTGCCTGCAGATGGAACAGGCTATGACATGTTAACAGCTGCAGCTAAACTGTCACTATTGCTGCTTTTATTAAAAATAGATAGCACTGGTTGGACTGGAACTGCAGGTTCAGAAACTGCAGAGAGTTGCAGGGCCCACTGTAGTTTTTGGCTCCATTTTGCACGCTTAAAATGCAAAGTCTGTTCTATTAATGACTGATTGGCTGTTAAGTGATGGGTGGATGTTTAATGTGTGCTATCGGACACGTTCACACCTCCAAGAGGGAGGAATGTTAATGTATCTCAGCGCAGATGTGATCCCGCCTGTCAGCCGACAGATCGGTACCTCCATGTGTCGTTCACTGAATCTTAATGGCAGAAACACACATCTCGCCTCGCCAGATCTGATATTCTTTTTACTGCCCTGCTCACTCACTCGGGGACACTGCCTCCATCATAGGAGTTTCCCTCCGAGTCAGTGATGGAAGAAACTCTCAGTTTTCATGTGTTTCTCATCTGCTCCTGGAGGGCAGCGTGGATCATCTGAAGTAGATATCAGCTGCAGTGAAGAGGGGGGAGGATCACTGGGGGCGTCGCTTGTTTTCTGGAGTGCACCTCCAGTAATTGGAGACCCTCTGACACGACCAGTCAGTGGGATGCTTTCTGCTTCATTAGCATGTGGCTCAGTGGCAGGAGTCCTCCTGCTACTGTTACTGAATGAGACACATTTCTGTCTCCAGGTGTTAATGCAGCCCTTTGTATATTCTCCAGCATCTCAAATGTAAATTTCCCCACCGTGGGACTAATAAAGGAATATCTTATCTTATCTTATCTTATCTTAAATGGGATTTATTTATATGAAACACAGATTGTTGCACAAAACAAAATGCCAGCTCTGCATTTTTTCCATGTCCAATTAAACTAATGAAATGGCCTGATTACTTCTGCTGATTCAGTCACATGAAGCTCTTTTTATGAGAAACCATAAACACATAAAATCAATTAACAGCAATTTAAACTGTCGTTGCTGCTGACTTGGCATCTCCCACAGAGCTTCCTGCTGCTCTCCTCTGGTCCTGACGGGCAAAGCCCCGTCGCCATGGTGACGACTGGGACGTGTTGAGCTTGTTGTTTGAGGCTGTGGAGGCGAGAGAAGTAGTCCTTAATAACATGAGTCAGATTCCTTTTTGTCCAGCGCTTCAGGAGGACTGACCCTTGTGTTTGTTCAGAGAGACAGCAGAGGAGGAAGGTGGTTTTACTGCAGTTTGTCACACTGAGCCAGTTACAAAAGCTCCTTCACTCAAATATCCGTACTGTGCTGCTTTGAAATTTACTATAGCCAAGGCAAACCACAAACCTTTTCTTGTAGAAAAACAATAAAAGTGAAATATTTTTTATTTGGGCTGATAAAGCATTAACAGGAATTTGTTTTAACACCCCACTCAAATGCATTTACGTAAGTTGTGATTTTTTTTTTAGGTTTAAAGCTAGAGTGAAGCATCGTGACATTATGTAAAACTAGAAAATCGAAGGAATCCACCGGTACCAACCAGGTCATACTAGCTTGTCGCGATGGAGGATAAATAACTCGGCAAGTTAGGCAAAATTTTGGAGAGGAAAAGCTGGCGTGGCCATGTTCAAAGAGGTCCCTTGACCTCTGACCTCCAAATATGTGAATGTAAATGGGTTCTCTGGGTCCCCACCAGTCTCCCCTTTACAGACATGCCCACTTTATGATAATCACATGCAGTTTGGGGCAAGTCATAGTCAAGTCAGCACACTGACACACTGACAGCTGTTGTTTCCTGCTGGGCTTCTGTTTGCCATGTTATGATTTGAGTATATTTTTTATGAACCTGTGAGGGTTTTTTGACAATATCTGCCACTCTTTGTGTTTTTAATTGATTTCCAATAATAGATATATACATACAATTGCATAAAGCAGCAGTCCCATGTTGATAAGAGTATTAAATACTTGACAAATCTCCCTTTAAGGTACATTTTGAACAGATAAAAATGTGCATTTCATTTGCAATTAATCCTGATTATCTATGGACAATAGTGATTAATTGCAATTAAATATTTTAATCGACTATCTGCCCTAATTTTTAGACTTTAAATAAACATCAGCTTTAAAATCCCTTAATTTGTTATATTTGTGTGCAATAGTCAAATGTAAAGACATAATATTGAGGACACAACCTCACTGTCCTCATTTGTAGCTACTACAGCCTTGCTTGTAGCTAACTTAACTTCATCTTTTACTGGCAGCAAATTTCCAAATAGTTTTTGACTGATTTTCTTCCCTTCAAACAGACATTTCTCTCACTTTAATGTCAGTAAGATATGGAAATCAACTTACAAAGACATGAAGCTTGTTTAATTAATAATCCATCACAGTGAACTTTTTTAGATGCTTCTTGATGAATGTTTGCCACAAAGAGGAGGGACTGTGCATTCAGGAGGATTTCTTGAAGTTGCTGTTCTGCAGCAGACTCAGCAGCAGATGTCTGAGCTTTCCACAAACACTTGAATGCACCAACAATAAGAGTCTATGAGCTAATAGTTTGATGTTTTGGGTGATACACTTAGCTTTCTTACAATCAGAAGACTGATACGTCTCTGTACATATGAAGCTACAGCCCAGAGATGATTACATTAGCATCAAGACTGGGAGCAGAGGGAAACAGATCGGCTTTAAGACCCACTAATTATCTTGCTGAAATGTCAAAACAAGTCCTGGTCTTACATAGGAATATGTGCCGGTTTATTTCTTGGACAGACCAAGCCCCCAGGAAGAGCGCCAGGCTTTGAAGCAAATATTAGTACTGGCCAAACTGTAAAAATTCAACTTCAGTGTCATACAGTGCCATTGGACCCAAAAAATACTTTTCCCATTGACTTACATTGGGAAAGAGAAGTCTTTAAACCAGCGGATATGTTGTTGTTGAGGTGAATCAACTTCCCAATACAGACACATGAATACCCATTATTTTCAATTTCAATTTCAATTGAATTCAATTTTATTTCAATTAGGTCCTAAAAGTTGTAAAATGTACTAATATGTGAATCCAGAGTTATTATCGTGCTGCCATTTATTTGAATGAGACTGAGGCTGGACCGAGGAGGAAGGTGAAAATAGGAGATGACACACATAATCGTGTCATATTATTGGGGTACAACGCATGCGCACTTTGCCGAAATCGAGCCAAAAGCAACACACGACTGCAGCTCCAGTCACACCCTGTTGCTCCAGACTCACCCTCTTTTAGTAGGCCTTGGGCGGGGTTAAAGGAAACACTACTGCACCTGCTCTATGAGCCCAGTGGATGTGGAAGATTGCAGGAAGATGCAAGTACTTTATCACTTGGCAGCCATTTTTGGCCTCATGCGCCACTGAGCAACTCTCATAGGAATGAACAGGAGCCGCCTCCAAGTGACTTCCTGGCGTCTCTGTTGGTTGGTTAGCAAGCTCACAGTGACGAGACTACTTTTGTTTTTTTTATAGATTACACAAACAAGATAATGGCCTGTTAATTAGTGAGCTTTAAAGATGCTGGAAGGCAGGTTTTGTTACCTCTGGACGGAGCCAGGCTAGCAGTTTTCCTCTGTTTCCGGTCTTTATGCTAAGCTAAGCGCCAGTTTAGTGCTTTAATGTGGAGAATTATTAAGTATGATCAAACCACTGTTAGTCCCTTTCACTGTATTTCACCTGGGAGACCCGAGCTCAAGGAGTCAGCAGTGAAGTGATGAGGTATTCTTCTGAGGGCTGATCAGAGAAACACAAAGTGAATCAGAAACTAAGTCAGTCTGAGTCTTCTGCCACCGGATGCTTCGTCCTCTGGACACCAGCCCATGTTGTTTAATGAGTACAGCTGCACCGAGGCTATTTTTATTTCCACTGTAGTGACCTCCCTGTTGACTCCCTGTCATCTGACTCAGTGTGTTGCTTCGGGGATCCCTGCTCCCCAGGTTCTCCTCTTTCCAGCACTCAAACATGGGAACAGTTTGGGCTGTACGCAGATGAACTCAGGAAATATTTAAAAAAAAAAAAAAAAAACAACCACTGGAGGCAAATATCGAATGATTAATTCTCTCGCTGTGAACAACAGCTTTTATCACTGCTGAGGGATCTGCAGCAAAGACGATGAACATGAAATATTAAGACTGCTGCTGAGTTCAGTATCGGGGGATTATTCATCAGTAGTTTTGGGCTTTCTTTGTAAAGTACTTGGTCAAAGAATCAAGTTTCTGCCAATCCTCAGAAAACTTTTTGAAAGGCTGCAACTACATTATCGATTAATAATTAATCATTTTTTCCAAAAAAAGTGATAAAATAATCTCAGTTTCCTAGAGTCCAAGGTAATGTCTTCAAATGTATTTTTTGTCCAAACAAACAGTCTAAAACCCCAAAATATTCTATTTTTTCCAGTTTTACATGAAAAATGACTGAAAATAGTTGCTGATTATTTTCCGGTCTTTGTCAGATTAATCGATAAATTGTTTCAGCTTAGATCATTTTAGCCTTACTTTCTTTCTTTAGTTGCAGCGTCTAAAAAGTGAGAATTTGCTGCTTTTCTTCATTTTATATTATTTTCAGTTTTATTTATGGACTGTTGATCTGTTGATTTTCTGGACATTTTATAGACTAAAAGTTTGAAATTGAACAGATAATTGATAGATCAGTCAATAATGAAAATAGCCCTATGTCTGACATTTTGACCCCTACTCCTTTTTATCATTGAGTGTCTTGTTATGTTTGCATCAAGGAAGCGAAGCTCATCTTTCGGTTGCATTTTCCCTGCATCCATCGAGTACGAGACACATTAATGGCGAGCAGGAAGCGCCTCCACCCTCGCTGACAGCCGAGTGTCGGTGGAAGTGTCGCTTGTCACTTTCTCTGACCGTCACTGCAGCGTGGAACATACAGGAAGTGATTTAAATCCCTTTATTCATCTTCTTTTCATCTTGTAACAGTTTGATTTAACGTTTCCCATCACAATCCCTCGTACCTTTTTGTCTTCCTCCTCTCACTATTCCCCCTTTTCCTCAACCTCCTTTCTTTCACTCCTCTTCTGCCTCCATTCATTTCCCTTCCCCTTCACCTTTCTCTCCCTCTTCCACTCCATGTCAGTATCATTAAATCATCTTCATGCACTTCCATAACGTCAGCCTGTCATGTATTTCCTGCCTGGGTCCTGGCTGACTGTACAGCAGCCTGTGCTGCGGCTGTAGAGGGACAGGTTAGCTTAGGAGACTGCAGCCACAGCATCTCACAAGGCCAAAAGTGCCGCAGTGGCCTAATAATCACAACAGAAACAGATAGAAGGAGGTAATTTGTTTCACAAAGAGGCAGCCGGTCCTGCAGACTCGCTCGCAGCACAATATGTGCAGCTGATGAGATACTGAATAATGTCCTGCCTTGTTTGGTTGTAGTCAAGTTTGATTATTATTTTGGTTTTTACGACTTTTTTGTTTACTGTTTAACTGTTTTGGTTCACTCACTCTCATAGTAGGGCGATAATTCAGTATTTATCATCTTTCAGTGGAATCATATCATAATGAAATCATATGTGATACACAGTTGTCATCTAAATTGATAATAACAAGCACATACAAACTCAAATTTCTCAGAAACTCTGATCAAACTCAATTAAATCAAACTATTGTCATCTGATTACTATGTACTATGTATAGGCTTTACATGTGGTTTTCATACTTCATATTTCATACAGACTATTTATTTATTGAATTATCAGGGAACATGCTATATCGTGATATATATCAGTATGGAGATATGAAATGACCTATATCGCCACTGACGATTTCGGCCATATCACCCAGCCCTGTTGTACAGCAGGCAGCGTTTTCAGTGAAAAGGCTTGAAAAGCGCACCGCACACAACCTGCTCAGCATCAAATGTTAAACAGACACACAGGTAGAGACTAGCTGGTAAACATAGTGGAACATTTAGCAGAGTAAGACCCAGATATTTCCCTCAGGAGAAAAAAACGGAGCGAAAAGGAGAGTGAAAATTGGAGTTACATCAGGTGGCCAGAAATGTGACTCCAAACTAGAGTGGCAATTGGAGAGCACAGACCTCGGCCAAGGCGCTCAAGTTCAATTACCCCCCTCCTCTGTTCAGCGTTCGCCATCCTGCATGTATATTATTATTTATGTTGAGATCAGCTGTACGTAGCAGAGCAGCGTAAAACACTTCATTCATACTGGACAGAAACAAAATAAAACATTGAAACCATCGTCGTTAATCTTTCCAACAGTCACCATGTGTGCTTTACTACTCGAATTCTGGTAGCAGTAGTATTTAGTATAATATATATATATGTATATATATATATATAGTAATCTGACCCCAAAAAGAGAAATACATCTCCTTTTAATACCTGTTTTAGCTTTACCTCTCAGATGATACTTGTGCTCCTGTAGTGAAAAAAACCTTTGTACACCACCTGTAAGTGACATATGATTTGGCTCTATTGCATTATTTTATAATATACCAAATCATTACATTTTATAACATGGGAACAGTGGATTAGTGTGATCACAGTAATAGTACGTATGCCGTTTATAGTCGTTTTAAACGCTGACCCCCACAATTCCACGCAGTAAGAAATATAAGTAGAAGTGAACAATAAATGATAAGCAAGGCCTTATAACTTAATATATCCCAGATCTATAGAGGATTGCTACTGACTGAAATTTTACCTTTACTATAGTCAATATGTTGTTTCCATGTTAGTTAGAACTCAACTCTGATGTCCCCGAGTTTGATGTCAAAATATGGACTGTGTGAATCTCTGTGTGAAGATGTGTTTAATCACCATAACAGCCACATATGTCACAAGAGGACAGAGTTTGTTTCCTCCTCGTGAGCGTCGTTAAGAAGCTGTGGCCCACTTTACCCAGCCTGCTCTGCTCCCAACACTGACCTGCACTCACCCCTCTCTCTTTTTCTCTTAATTCATTCCTCCCACATCTCTTCTCTTTCTGGATGCTTAATTTCCTCCCACATCAAGCTGCTGCTGTCGCTTCGTTTTGTGTTAGATTCAGGTGAATGAATCTTCCCTATGCCGATTATCTGCTGATCAGCCGGCAGTGTGGTGTTGCCAGCGGCAGCTTTTTCATCTGAGGCTGATTTACAGCAGATTTCAGGGAAGATGATGGGAATGCTGAGAGAAGCTGTTCAGTAGGCAGCGAGTGTCGAGTCTGACAGAAAACGGAAAGGGAAGGAGCCCGATATAAGGTGATTGCAAAATTCCCCCTCATGTATGGTCCTCTATGAATTAAGAGATTGTGATTCCAGCTGCATGTGGAGGAGTGACAGCGACTCTGATTGTTAAATAGGCAGCGACAGCAGTGAGAAACTCTTCCTGGAGCGCCGCCAGGCCACTGCAGGGGTGTGGATGTTCCAGGCTTGACACAGCAGGGAAGGTTTGGCCTCCAGCCAGAGAAATATAGACCGAATCATCAGAGGTCTCCTCACTGGAGAGGTTAACCACGGTGCTCCTCTGGCTGATTGATTACAGCACTAAAACAGGGAATAATTAGAATGTGATTAGCTCCATCTCTGTAAATACGTGTTTACTTGAAAATATTCTATTTGCAGTTAATATTTAATCCTCTTAGAGTGCAGTCAAACCCGCAATTTGTTTAATATGGTCTGAACCTTGGAGAGGTTGCATTTTTACATTAGGTTCATTTCACACTGTCGGCTAACATTCAGTTGTTTTTGCAGTATTTTACTGCAGATATTTTGGCAGAGTGAAGGAGGTCAAAACACATATTCAGACTGTAACTTCAGCTAAACACGATTGACCAATTTGCAGATAAATTTACCTTCCCTGGTGTTTGCAACAGATAAGGAAACAGCTGAAGAGGAGGAGGAGATGAGATGGTCTGTGGTGGTTCAGAACTAAAAATCTGTATTTTCAAGTGTCTCCATGCAGTTTGTTCGAAGGCGCCTGTGGTCAGTTCAAATTGTTTTCAGCTGCCCAAACAATCCAAATAGGGAACACAAGTTTTCAGTTTTCTGAGGTTTGAACGAAGCAAACCAAACACGGTGTGGTGCCCTGAACAATGCACTGAAAAAACAAAGTGACACAATGCTCCTCATTATAAACTCATGCTATGCAGCCAAACAAAATCGTTTGAAATGAAAGGAAACGGGATGTTAAGTGATTAACACTCTGTTCTCAGTCTGAAGAAGATGCTGCCATTTTGACCACAATCATTGAATATTTGCACACTTTACATTACAAGAAAATGATGATGTGGTGATACGCAGCATGAGACAATACTGATTTGTTAGCCAGTATAAATTTTGCTGGATGTTGAGATAACTGTGCCTTTAAAGGGTAACTTCTGTTTTTTTCAACCTAGACCCTATTTTCCCATGGTCTTGGGTCTAAGTATGGGGACAGCAGTTATTGAAATGTGTCCAGTATTGAGGGAGAAAACGCTGCCAGCCGGCGCTAAATGAGCTACAAGGACATTGTAATGTTACGTTCACTAAAAGTGAAGTTTTTGCCACTCACACGCTCAGATTATTATTACAAGTGTCTGACAGCATTATAGAAAGGACCCTACAGAGAAATACTTTTCTCTTGATCCGGTCTGTTTGTTTTTGTGTCCGAGTTTTGCTCAAGGAGAAGTCTTGTTGTGAAATCTGAATATCTCTATGCTCTGGCTCAAATAAATACGTAATAAATTATTAAATGAATATAATCAATCAAATTCAGAGATCCACATTGTGGAAATCATCTAAATATTCAGCCATAACATTGAAAATCTTTTAGATAACACTAAGCTGCACTTTCTGAAGTCCAACACAACAAACTGCTCTACTCCTTGAGCGAGACTCTTTCCATGATGTCAGACACTTTTAATAACAACATCACAAAAACAAGCACTATTAGTTGACGTAAATGACGGTGCCAGCTTGCCCTAATACCTCCATATTGCAGCCCGTGAGCAGCTGCTGTCTGCAGCGCTCTCCGTCGATGCTGGACCAGTTTCAGAAATTATTACCCCCATTAGTCAGTTAAGACAGGTTCACACCAGCCTTGTATAGTCTGGTTGAACCGAACCCTGGAGTGTTTACCCCCTTGGTGCGGTTCGTTTGGGTTGGTGTGAACACAGGACTCTGGTACGGATCAAGCAACCGCTTCCTGGTTCACCTCGATGGGGGGGTCTCGGTCTGCTATCAACTCTGGAGCGGCTCATTTCTGGTGTGAACACCATTCAAACCAGTCACAGGAAGTCTACCCTTTTATCTGCCATTTCATTGGTTAAAAGAAAAGAGGACATTACCCAATTACTCCAGAAGGTGTATGAGAACGCCGAGGTTTGCCTACATTATAAATTATTTCATAACCGCTGCAGATGTGCTCCAGATCAACACCAACATGAACGGAACGGTGCTCCATGATTTACGATATCCAGCTAGAAATTACGAGCAGTTTGTCTTTTTATCCGCCATCTGTCTGACCAATAATTAAATGACATTTCCACCCATGTGAGTTTTGTTTACAATTTCTGGACCAGACCACTTGGTTTAGTTCAGGAACCAGACCTTTAGGTGTGAACCCGACCGTAGACGTAAAAACACTGGAATATAAATAGAGTACTGTAGTTAATTTGGATTTAATACGCAGGACTGCTCTATCCAAATCCAAGTCCAAATTTATTCATAAAGCACATTTAAAAACAACAAAAATGCTTTACAGTTATACATGAAACAAACATAAAAACAACACAATAAAACACAATTGACCAACCAATTTAAAACCAACAGGACATTAAAATAATAAAAGGCAACTCTCACGCCGAGCCAAAACCCAGGGAATGAAAAAAAAAATAGAAATTTATAGCAATATTAGATTAATGTGATTTTTGTGTCAAACATTATAAAGTACCGTGATTGGTCTTTTTTTTCAACTGAATGTATAAATTATGATATATATGGCTACTGTAATACAAAATACATATACTGTAATAGAATATTTTATCCATATTGTCCACCCCGCTTTCCTCCTTGAAAAGCTTACTCTGTGCATCTTACAGTAATACTACGTATTGCATACTGAATAATCTATGACTAGAATAAAGTACTATGTGTCAGTGGTATAATACTTGCATATTGATGCACTGCAGTAATCACTAAATCATCTTCATGTATACCGTCAGTCTGCAGAGAGGATTTTCCTCTCCATTCAGCCTTGGAGCCCCTTACATAGCAACGGCCAAGTTTCTGTTACCTAGCAACCCTTGGTCCAGCACCTCCGTTTATTTCACACTGTTGTGAGGAGGCTCAGTGGACATCAGTGAGCGGCGGAGGGAATCTCCCCATTCTATCAGATATCACATCAAATCAATGAGATGTCTTATTGTATGAGTGATAAAGGGGGGTTTCCTTTATTGATTTAAAAGTGCTCCCTTGTATTCAGATTAAGATAAATTGTGAATATGGGAAAGGCAGGATTAAAACAGATTGAAGAACAGATTTTTCTTTTTTTATGAGCCAAAAATCTGACTGCGTGCAGAGAATTCAAAAACTGGTACATGTTTTGATTGTGTAGCTGCTCAGAAAGACAGAAACATCTCTGAGCAGTCTCATCTCTGATGTAACCGGCGATGCTGACGAACGTTCACACGTGTGAAAACAAAATGTCACTTTCCTTCCGTTAACGTCAATAACAGGATCGGTCGCCGATGTCCCTCCAGCCTCCTCTTCCTCCCTCGAGCTGTGTGTGATTCTCAAGAGGAAAAATTACTCGATCAATCACTTTGTCGACCCTGCTGCTAATCTCATTATTGGTACTCCTGCTGGTGGTCTCATTCAGCTGCTCTTCCTCCATTAAAGGCCTTGTTTAATCTGGGTCCTCCATCCTCATCCCTATTTTCTTTCTCTGTCCTTCTTCCTTTCGATGTCGCCATATTTTCTTGTCTTAAGCTCTCTGCATCCATGTTTCTCTCCTCTACTCTCCTTTCTCTCTTCCTCCCTCATTTATCAGCATTTCTGCCACCTTCTGATTATTTAATTTCTCTGCATCTCCAGTCTTTCCTCTTCTTTTCTGCCCTGTTAACACTCCACAGGACTCGCAGACTTTATCAAACCCTCTTTGTTCATCTTATTCAGGTTCCAGTCTGGAGTGATTACATGAAAAGGGTGATGATTAAGATATGATTATCCTCTGTATACGTGTTGTTGTTGTATTATACATGCAATGCTTGATTCCCTCATGGCTGTTGCTTCATTTCTCCTCCATCATCCCTCTTTTCTTTTTACTCCTCTTTTCCCCAGGTGGTTCGGGATCAGATCTCCCACTGTACGGTGAAGCTGCGTCAGACCACGGGGCTGATGGAGTACTGCCTGGAGGTCATCAAGGAGAATGACCCCAGTGGTTTCCTGCAGGTAAGACAACAACAAGAAGTTACAGCTGAAGCTTTTTTTCATGTCCCAAGTTACATTAATGAAGTGGAGCAAAATGCAAAATGTTTCTTAGAGCACCTGTTTCCAACTTTTTCAGCTTGTGACCCCTTAAAACGAAGCTGTATTTACTTACAACAAGGAATGTGCATTCCAAGCAAAGTTACTTATTTGAAAATGGGGGAATTATTCGAGTATTATTCGAAAATTGCTGCATGACCAACAAACGAAAGTTTATTCCAACCACACTGATGGAACAGTGGAAGAGGCCAGTGGAAAGACCAACCATGAAACCGTTTTATTTTGTTTCTGTAGGGTTTTAATGACGATATTTGATCTGATCTATCTGCTGAACCTTGTGGTGCAGCACCGCACACACACGCACACACACACACACACACACACACACACATACCACGCATGTTTTACCGGTAGTAACGTTACTACTAGGCAGCACCTGCAATGGTTAATACAAGGGAAATCTACAGTATATGTTTTAAGATGGAACAAATAGCATAAACTATTCAATTTATTATAACGACTAACTAATAATCGATGAAATCATGGCCCATCCCTACTTACAACCCCTCATCTCTGTTTGCATATGTCTACGAATCATTACCAGCTCAGCCAAAGATGATTTTCATTGCTATCGTTATATTTGAATATTTTTTAAATTGAAATCATCCATAAATTTACAAGATAATGGCACAGATAAAAAAAAAAATCAATAAAATGAATGTAGTTTTGTATAGTCTCCAAGGCTCCATTCTGGGCCCTCTTCTGTTCAATATCTTAGCTCTATCGCAAAAAAAAATATCGCAAAGCATTTTTATGTTTGGCTGAGGTGCAAAAGTCGAAGTATTGATAAAAATAAAATGTGACAAAGTGCAATGGAAACAGATTTTGCGAATAAGTACATAAATGATGGCTTTCATGAAGCCTGTGACTTTAACATCCAGTGAAGATTCGGCTCCGCAGCAGATTTAAAAGTCTCCTCATCGATCCACACAGATCTGATGTAACCCTCCTCACATATGAAATGTTCATGTTTATGTTTTTACATCCCGTTTTCTACATGGGTGTTTTTACCGTTTGAGGCGCTCTTTTAATTACATCATCTTGTTGCGACCTCTTCTTCTGCAATGTTGTGATGGTTTTCTGACTGGAGAACTGGCACTACCTACTGCTTATCTCGATGAACCAAGTCCCAGTAATCACATAACGGTAGTGGGTGGAAACAAGTATTCATTTGCGCTTCTTTTGCCAATTTTTTTGAGATTCTGTTAAAAATTGTTCTTCATTTGGATGGAAACCTGGCTACTGAATTGACTTTAAATTTCTACCGTTATCTCTTATGTTTATTCTGCTTTTAATAAAGCATTAAATGGCTCAGGGCCAAAACATATTTCAGATCTGCTGCTCTTTAATGAACCACCCAGACCTCACAGTCAAAACTAAACAGGGAGAAGCAACATTCAGTTTTTATGCATCACATTTCTGGAGCAAACTCCCAGAAAACTTGATGTAAATTGGAGACAATCTATTTTGAATTTTGTGCTTTTAAAGCTGCAATTTTCACCCATTTTGCTACTTGTAGTTGTAACTTTAGTAACACTTCTCTGTGGAAGAAAACTAAAAAACAGTAAATTATGACGTGAGAGATGACCCAAACCCAATCATTTTAGATAAAGTTGACTTTACTTAAAGATGAAAAATAATTACAATCAAAACTGATTTAGTTTGTTTGCTGCCAGGAGATGTTTTCACTGCCTTTGCTGAACAATTTCACCTTGTTAAAATCAAACCTTGTTTGACGTCTTTGATTTAAGTTCAGCAGTTTTATGGCTAAGAAACTTCAGTGTTTTGTTTTTGTGACTGAAGAGCTGAATCTGATGAGATGAGGAGGAAACTCACAGTATCACAGTATAGAAATGTAAGTGACTGATAGAGGTTGACTGTTTTGTCATGTCTTTACAGCATGGTCCAAAATTATTTTTAACCATTATGATCAAGTGTTTATAGGGGAAATATATGTTTGGTCTTTATGTTGGTCTTTTATTTTCTGTAATGGGTTAAACAATAATTTCCAGATAATTTCCCTGGAAGCTTTCTTTGAAAAGGCATTCAGGAGAATTGTTTTTCTTTGTAAAATCAGGTCAATTGAACCCAACTAGATATTATTCTTTTTACATGTTGAATTGTTTTCCACCCTGCAGACAAATTTTACATCTTTGCATCTTTAGCTGACCTGCACTTATTTCCCTGTTTCATTTTGGGGGGATTTGCTCCTCAGCTGAAGTAAAATTACACAAATTAAAATACAAAATTTATGTGTTGTTTAAGTAGAGGATGCTGGAACATGAGATAATCACCGATCCATCTGTGAATCTTTGGGGTTCCCAGTACAGTATTTGTCACTGATGAATAACAGAGTTTTAAATATTGAATTAATGTGTTGTCCTCAGATCTCTGACGCTTTGATCCGGAGGGTTCACATGACCGAGGGCCAGTGGGGGAAGGGAACCCTCACCCCCAGGATGACCAGCGACTTCGACCTCACTCTGGACAGCGGACCCCTCCTACAGACGATCCACCAGCTGGACTTTGTCCAGATGAAAGGTAAAGGATGGTAGTTAAACGGTACAGACACCTGAGGGATTTATATAAGAGTGGGCTAGAGGAGGGACTGCAAGAGGAGAGCAGGCACTGCTAATTTCTATAAACACAAAGAGTCAAGTTTAAGTCCTCGAGAGCTAATTGCTAGCTGTCTCAATTTGGATACTTCCATTTGTACACTTCCACGTAGTAGACTGTGCAGCATGAATTTTGCCAGGGTAGGATTGTCTCAAATCACTCTCGGCCGTTAAGCACTTACCGGAAGCTCGGTAGATCAGCTGGTGATAATCAATGACGGACATCACGCCGGATTGGCAGTGATTTAGAGTTTGCTCTCATCTCTGAAGCCAGCTGTCTATCTGTATGAGCCTTCATCCTTCTGTCTTAATCACAGCTGTTGCATCAGAGGGTGATGGTTTGACCTATTGATCGTGACCATTATGAGTACACCATCTGGATACTCATAGTGTACTGTACTTTGCCATACTTGTGCTCTCAAAATAGCAAGTGTAAGTACAGAAGTACAGGAATTGAGACACAGACGGTTGAGATGGTAAATCCCTTCCAGCCTGTGAAGGAGCTGTTCTGTGGTCAGACTTTTTTCTGTTATGAATGTTTTACCTATGATATTTCTGTAGTCGTAGTAGTGTCTTTCTAAAATGTTTTATGGACACTAATGATGTTTTTGTAAAAGAGTGTTTTTTTCCGGCATCAACAGTCTGTTAAGTTTGCATTTGCAATTAGGAGACATGCATACTTGCATATCTTTTAAAATCACGAAACATAAAAATATATTCAGAAGGAGTTTGAGTTGGTCAACTTGCTGGATGTGTGCATTTGATTTGATTATAGAGTCATATGTTCATAACTGAATTTACAAGTAATGAATATTGAACAGGTCTGTACACTGCAGTCATATCCAGTGTGTGTGTGTGTGTGTGTGTGTGTGTGTGTGTGTGTGTGTGTGTGTGTGTGTGTTCATACATGTGCGCTGTAATCTGTAACCTGGGTTTTCCCTCCTCAGTCCCAGCTGCTCCCATGCTCCAGCTGGAGGAATGCTGCACTCAGAACAACAGTGCTACGTTGTCGTGGAAACAGCCACCTCTGTCCACCATCGCCGTGGACGGATACATCCTGGAGCTGGACGATGGAAACATGGGGCCGTTCAGGGTAGGTTCCCCCTCTGCCTGTTAGGATTTATCTGCCCACTTTAATGAAGACAAACTTTTCTTTGTGAAAGCTCAACAGGGGGATCTTTGTTGGATTTACATTTAGATTGAAAGCCAAAAAGTGAAAAACAGGACCAGTTAGAGTAATAATTCACCTTTACAGAACACCGCCCATCTCTCCCTGAACAAAGACTCCTTCATTTGGTGCCAGGGAGGACACCAGCTCAGCCAGGGGAATGTGAAAGCAACGCTTTGTCGCTGAAATCCCTCGAATGCTCTCTCGCACCGTACTCAGCTCTGAGTGATATGAGAGCAGGTCATGTGACACACTGTTGCGAGGCATTGAATGACACAACGTCAGGAGAAAGGGTCTGCAATGCAGCTGCCAGCTGGGATGATCCCACAGGAAGTGTGATCTGGGATCAAAGCTGAGTTCAGACCCTCTCAGACGTTCACCATGTAATCCATCCAGCTAAGACCCTCCCCAGCTCTCTATACATTGAGGCTCCTGCTTTGTTATAATGGCAACTTAAACCTCCTGAACAATTCCCTCAGCACAAAGGCAGAGGGTATCTGTGTCCGACCTCTGAACCTGTAAAAAGAAAGTTCCCCCATACAGTACAGCAGCCTATTGCCTCTCATAACAATCAATCTGGGAGATCTTTAAACTTTTTTAAAATGACGTTAAACTCCCCGCAATGTAGTTCAAGTAGATAATCTTAGATGCCATAATTTTAGATAGTTTATTCAGCTAGATTAGTGAACAAACCCACTCAACTCCTGATTGCCCACTGAAGCCAGCAGTGGGCTACCTCCAGGTCTGAAAAGTGAAGCCAATGCCAAGTGCCATAAACTGTCATTCTTTCTAACAGCCAGCAGGGGGCGACTCCTCTGGAGGAAAAAAGTAGTCTAATTGTATAGAAGTCAATGAGGAAAATAAGCCTACTTCTCATTTATTTCCCAGTAAACATTGTAAACATGAGTTCATGGTCCCAATCGCTAGTTTCAAGTCTTCTTCCATACAGCGTAATGTTCATTTAGTTTATTATGGGCGCATTTAGAGTCAAATGGACCATAAAGTAGGGTATGCTTTAGGGCGTGGATACCTTGTGATTGACAGGTCGCTTCCACAGCATTGTCCGGTCTAAGAGTGTACAAGTTTAACCCTTTCATATTGTGTTTTCAGTTCATGAAAGTTAATTGTAACATTTTGGTAATAACTGGGTTAAAATTTCCTCTTTCTACCAGGAGTGGGGTTCGAACCCACGTGGACTATGTCCATTGGATCTTAAGTCCAACGCCTTAACCGCTCGGCCATCCTGGTACACACTAGTTAACCACACACCAGCTGAAACACAATTTGACTTTGACTACCCACCAATTAGCAGTTAGCGGATGCAGTTGGTGAATCTGTTGGCAGATTGGATGTAAATGATCACCCTCTGATGCAACAGTTGTGATTAAGACAGGCTCATAGAAACAGACAGCTGGCTTCAGAGACCAGAGCAAACTGACTGAAGGTCAATGGCTGCCTTTTTCTAAATAAAAACACAGGATGCCTTTGCAAACAGCTGCAGGACCAGTTACATTACATGAGAATTTAGCTGATGCTGAGTCTAGAGGAGTGTAAGCAACTGTAGTCCCATTTCAGCCTCCTCACAAAGCACCAGAGTTGACATTTATTTTCAGTTTTAAAAGGTGTAAAAGTCAATAAGACACTTAACAAACAGAATATGCAGCCAATTATGTTCAGCACGAGCCAAAAGTTCAACATTTAGATTATTATCTCATGTTCTGGGGTATTTGAGTGAATGAATCTGGTTACTACTGTCAGTTGTTTGTACAAATAGAGTAAAATCAAACCACTTTTGATATGCTGCACCAGCTGTTTAGTGAAATCTGATGGACATATTGTGCTTTTGAGAAGATGGCAGCAGCTTCAGATTGAAATATAGGGGCTATATTTGGATTTATGTGTGTTTCAGGGCTGTTAACCCTTTAAAACCTGAGCTGTTTTGCTTACTTTTCTCTCTTTTTCTAGATTCTGTTTTTAGGCATTTTAATTTAGAAAAAGGAGCCATTGACCTTCAGTCAGTTTGTCTCTGAAGCCTTAAACCAAGTGGTTTATGGCACTGGACTTACAATCCATTGGCTGTAGTCCTTGTGGGATTGAACCCTTTTCCTGGTAGGAAGTGGAGGTTTCAACCTAATTATGAGTTGTGGAAAAAGAAGAATAAAGGAGGAATTTTGGGATTACTACTGTCTGAGTTGTAGGGCAAGATTAGTGGTTCAATTCCCGGCTCCTGAAGTCAACAAGTCGCAAGCAAGAACCCTAAATTGCTTCTGAAGGTTGTGCCATCACTGTGTGAGTGAGTGAGCATTGGAATACCTCATGATGAGCAGTTTGGCACTATGAATGTGTGTGTGAATGTTGGCATGTAGTATTAAGCACTTGGAGTGGCCAGAAGACTAGAAAGGTGCTATGTAAATGCATGTCCATTTAGCTTGGAGCCATTTGTCTGGGGTTTTAGCTGTTTGTTAGATTTACAGCAGAGATATATGTAGAGCATCTGAGAACACATTTTGTATGTTTATACAGTATATGTTTTCTGTGTTTCAGCCATCCAGCCTGTGCATCTCTTTAACTTCAACTCCAATTTTCTGTCATACATGTATCTGGTGCTACATTTTGCCAAACAGCTATTTACTCTCCAAATTGCGAGGGAAGTTTTCTCTTCCTCCTCTGACTCATTGAGGCTCGCCAACGCAGCGCCACACTGAGCTTGGCGAGTTGTGTGTCCCCATGTCTATTTATACTCCAGTGTGGGCTGCGTCGCCCACACTCAATTGTACAAACTCACACTCTCACTTATTACGCTCACCGCCAAAAATCCAAACGGGACGGTCCTTCAGAGGCAGCACGGTGAGGGTTAAAGGAGAGGCAGGACTCTCTGTGTCATAATTACGCACTTGATGTATCTGCCAGCTTAACAGGAAGCACTTTGTGTCTTTACAGGAAGTGTACGTGGGGACGGAGACCATCTGCACGGTCGACGGGCTCCACTTCAACAGCACTTACAAGTCCAGAGTGAAGGCCTTTAATGCCAGTGGAGTGGGCCAGTACAGCAAGACGCTGATCATGCAGACCTCTGAGAGTATGTTAAGCATTATCTCCTCCTCCTACTACTACTACTACTAATATGACTTTAAGGAGAAATACACTCTCAAAACAGAATTCATCCATTTGTTCCCCTGATCTTGAATCATTCAGTCAGTATTTGGATTGAAATAGTTTTAGAATCCATAAAGAGCCAAGACTCAAGTCTGTGCTGCCAATAGAGCAGATGTGTTTAGTACTTCTTCACTGGCAGTGTTAATTAATCAAGCAAATATTATCAACAGTATTCATCTACACTTTTCAAAGCAGCAAGTCTGAAGTAGAGGTAGGCCGATCTATCTGCTGATAAGTACCAAGAAATGGTAAACTAGATTTAGATTGATTCAGAAAAAGTGTCACTGTTTCATAGTTTGTCCACCAGAGAGTGCTGAAGTTTATTTTTGCACTGTAAACTGTCAGGCCTGGTATGTGTCTAATCTAATCTAAGGGGTCTGTATCAAGGTTGGTGATGTAGAAAATCCTATTGGCCAATTTTAAAACAATTTTAAACTAAATATCCATCCCCGTCTCCCACAAAATTAAATTTGCATACAGCTAAACTGCATTCTCAGTTACACTTCTAAGGGAAAATTCAGCTGCAGTTTTAAACAAAACATAAATGCAAATAAACAACTTGGTGAGGTTTAGTAAAACATCACAGACTGGCTGAAAGTAAGTATGTTTGTTACGTCATTTAAGTTACAGACGTTAATTGAAATGAGTCAGGGTTGATTTTTGGTTTCACATGTGACACAAACAATCTGCCAACAGATTTATCAACTGCATTCGCTAACTAACAACAATTAGCTTATAATACGTTTTGCCCCACACCGCCACAATGATCTGGTGTGAATGCAGCCTGGCATGTGTTGTGTACCAGGATGGCCGAGTGGTTAAGGCGTTGGACTTAAGATCCAATGGACAAAGTCCTCGTGGGTTCGAACCCCACTCCTGGTAGGAAGTGGAAAATTTAATCTGAATGTGTACTTACTGCTGTCATGTTTGCGTCATCGCAATCAGCAGTGTGTTTTCCTCCTTCCAAATTGCTCCTGAAGGCTGCCATCGATGTGTGAATGAACACTCGTTATCACTTCTTGTTCCTTATTTTCCAGCCCTAATGCTTCTCCAAACACCTGCCACATGTTTGTTACTGAATCCCTGTGTTTCCCAGGTGATGTAACACAGTTTTAATCTTTGTTGGTGCCCAAATATGATTGACGCACTCATGTTTTTGTGCATGATCAGATATTCAAAAAGTGACATTTCTATCATGAAGAATCAGTCTGACTTGTCGTGATGTTGCTGTAGCAAACAGCTGGCAGGTATTTTATCACAGGTCTGATAATGGTAAATATATCAATTCGAAGTTATTCACATCATGAGATCACAGACTGGAGTCCTGGCTCACTTTCCTTCTTCTTTTGGGAGTGAAGCGTTCATTAACGGCAAAGAAATCTTGACTGAAATCATGAAGATCTTAAGAATAATAAAGTGTTGCTGCCAGATTGAAGCCTTGCATCTTCAGAAATGTCTTAGAAATTTTGTGGAAGTCACTTGGCCACTTCCTCTGCAATTTCTTTTTTTTATATCAGATATAAAACTATGCAGTTTGAGTTTTTAATTATGGATTTCAATGACCTGAGGGACATCAAACGCCCTCATCTTCTTTTATCTGTCATGCAAGACAAAAATAATAACAGTGAAAGCCTCCAAAATATCACTTGCAAGGTTTTAAACCCAAAAGCAGCAGGATGTGATTCTGTTTGAGGGTGTGTTTGAGCTTTTAAACCCGGTACATCCAGTAGCAGCTGTATAATCCACCCATGTGCCTGCTTTCCCATTAGTTAAATGCTGCTCTGCACACAGGGACTCTTGTCATCCGTCAGTGGACCTGAAAGGCCCAGACGGCCTCCCCTACCTGCCAGACAGAGCACTCAGCAGCTGCACAATGTGATCTAACCACTCAGTGTTTTTGCAGAGATCTGACATCCCGGACCGGACTGTGATTTGATTTTGTCGGTTTTATTTCCCACATGGAGAGAAGGACTGTCTTTCTCTTTGTTTTCGTGCTTGTTCTTATGTTTCCCCTGATCTGTTTCTAGGAACCCTTTGCTGTTGTTTTTAGGATCTCCTTTGTGGTGTTTTGGTTGAACCAGCTTCCCTGATCAATCCTGCTTTCTCCTCCACCCCTCCCGACCCCTCTACACTGTCTGCTTCACTGCTTCGCTACACTTTCCTCCCCTCTTTTCTTTCTTCCTATTTTCCTCTATTCCCCTCCTCCATTTCACATTTCAGCTGGACTCCCTCCATGTGATATTCAGTCTATAGGCACAGGTATGGATGGCTCTCACCGCTCTAACCCCCTCGTTACCATTGCTTGTGTCATTAGTGCTTCACTCTGTGACCAGCAGGTGGGCAGCTTGCTGCTCTGTGGGCTCCACTTATTAAACGTTCAGTACAGATTTCTAATAAATGGCTTTGTTTTATTTCCTTTGGGAAATAAAGCTATGTAATGAAACTTTACTGTGTATAGTGACACCAATGAAGGACGGTGGACAAGCAAGTCCGGTGGAGCCCATATAAAGCGCAAACATCCCATCTGTTAAACTCCCATGTTTCTCTGTATAGAGTAAAGAGCTTTCTTAATACCCAAGTCAAACAGTTTGCAAAGTTATTAGCATTTGATTTAGCCTGCTTGCAGTGTAATGTGTTGCAAAAGCTCACAGAAAGTTAAAGGGTCAGTTCACCCAAATTATACAACATACATTTAAAGTGAATTGAATTTTGTTTGTGGTGCATAAATTAAAATAGTAATAAACTTTTTTTTTGCCACTTGGGGGCAGTGCAACAATGACATATTATCAACCTGTAAAGTTAATGTGGTAAACAGCATATAATAGTATATTATGCTATATATATATATATATATATATATATATATATATATATATATATATATATATATATATATATATATATATATATTCATTATTCAAGGCCAAATCACAATGGAATCTTTTCGTATAGAGCTGGTTTAGACCATACTCTATAATTTATCCCCATGAGCAAAAGGGGATTTTTTTTTTTAATCTTTTGTCCGATGTGAGGGTTGAGCTGTAAAGGACAGTACAACATTATCACTGACCACTGCACTAAAAAAAGATAAAAAGATACAGATAAGTTTAGACTTTGAGGTGTTGTTCACAATGTTTTTCTTGTTGTAGTTTGGGTGAGCTGACCAATTAAGATAAGTGAGGAATAAAATGTACTAAAAGATGGATTTTAAAGTGAATGTATTACATTTACTTATTATCTAGATGTCATAAACCCACCCGTCTGGTGTTCCAAGCCGGTGAAAACAAATGCCAATTATCATGTGCAGACTGTCTGACACAGGTGTGATTTTATTATAGCTATTATTAAGATTATTAGGATTAAGTTAAGTTATAGAGTATAAGGCTAAGAATTATAACTCATAATAGTGATAGTGAATCTTCTTTCTCTCATCTTCTTTCATATGATTATTATTCCTTTCATTACAGTGTAAGTTTACCTCATCTAACCGCCAGACTCTAGATCCATGTCACCTGTAAAGTCATCATCATCATCAGATGTTGCCGTCAGTGACGCCAAACATCAGTGTGTGTAACTTTCCCGTGTGTGTGTTTGCACAGTCGCTTGGTTCACCTTCGACCCGGCCTCCGCTCACCAGGACATCATCCTCTCCAACGACAACCTCACGGTGTCGTGCAACAGCTACGACGACAGGGTGGTCATGGGTAATTCTGCTTTCTCCCGCGGCGTTCATTACTGGGAAATGACCATCGATCGCTATGACAACCACCCGGACCCGGCCTTCGGGATTGCTCGGGGCGACGTGCTGAAGGATGTGATGCTGGGGAAGGACGACAAGGCGTGGGCCATGTACGTCGACAACAACCGCTCCTGGTTCATGCACAACAACTCACACACCAACAGGTAAAAAGAGTGTGATGTGTGTCCAGTACTGATGCAAGTAAATGTAATGGAGGAAATACTACAATATTTGCCTCTGAAATGTAGTGAACTTGGAGAATAAAGAAGCTGAAAATGAAAATACTTGAGTAAAGAACAAGTACCTGAAAATTGTACTAAATGTGCAATTGTACAATACTTGTGTGAATGTACACTACAGTTACAGTATGGGATGACAAATGTTCTGCATGATGTTACTGAGAGAAGCACCAGATTATCTGTCATATCTTGAGTTAATTTCTCTGCGTGTAAACGTGCAGGACGGACGGCGGCATCAGCAAAGGAACTACAATTGGAATTCTACTGGACTTCTCGCGCGGGATCCTCATCTTCCTCATCAATGATGAGCAGCAAGGTCCGGTGGCTTTTGAATCCTTGGAGGGCGTCTATTACCCCGCTATCAGCCTCAACCGAAATGTCCAGGTACTGAATGATATGTAAATGAACTGTGGCTACACATTTAATTCAAACTACTTCCATTTCTATGTTGGAAAATTGCAAAATTAATCCCTTAAGGCCAAGACATACCAATGTAACATCAAAGAACTAGAGGCGATGAAGTCCGACTCTCACATCGCCTTTGTGCCCTTGAACACACTGCAGACTGCAGTCGACAGCCAGTTAGCTCGTATGTTCTGTTCCTGCATGAGAGGAAATAACTCACACCAGCAGGTTGTGGTAGTCTGTATTTGTCATTCAAAAAGGGAAACCAGAAGACCAAGGACTGCGGCTTTACAAGCCATTGTTACGATACGTACATGAAACAAAACAGCATTTGCCGACCATTTTCACACCACTCTCACTCACCACTTAGCTTCATTCCAGATGGCTGTGTTGTTGTGAAAATATCTGTGTATTGGAAGCATCAAATTAGATGATGAGAAATGAGCCTTCTGTGTTTTCCTCTTGACTTTACTCATTGGCTTGCTTTCCTCACTCTCTTCTCGTGCCCTGATTTGCTTAAGCTGTCAATCAGACAATCAGAGTGATTTCTCCCATTGATGGGCTCCACCGCCAATTCAACATACTGATTTGGCCAAAAAGCCTCCGACACGGGCAGATGGGTGCAGATGGTGTCGGACAAAAACTAGGCCAATAGATGCTAACCGACGGCCCCAAACTGCCTGACAGATGACCGTCTGCTTTCTGTGTCAGGGCCTTTAACATAAAGATTTTGCTTTTGTTTTCCCTCAAGTAGCTTTAAAGGAATAGTTTGCATATTAAGATTGAGACCACTCTCGTGTCTGTAAATATGAGGCTTTAGCCTGTTAGCTTAGCTTAAGCATAAAGTCTGGAAACAAGGGGAAAAATTCTTGGCCAGGACCAGTTAACAGGCAACCAGTGAAGATTCCAGGAAGTTACTGGACTCCCAGCCAAGGAAGAGTCCTGCACATAAGAGCAAATTGTCTTTTTCACACTTTGGTTTCAAATGAATTAAACACATTTGGCTCAGCTCCAGGGGGAACTGTTTTCTAGCCGTCCCTGGCTCTCCCACCCGGAGCAGCGCTGCAGGCCAAAACAGAGGTTTTTACTTGTAGATCAACAAACTATCGTATAAGTACAGTTATTATTCATTAAAACTGCTTTTCCAAGTTCTACAAATATGGGCTCAGAGGATTAAACCTTGAAAGAGGAAGCTTCAAAGACTCAACAACAGTTCGTAGCTTTGAATTTCTTATTGCTCTCAGCCAGATTTCTCAGTTTTTAATGCCGTCTCTGGGTGATGAAAGCAAAGCGCCTCCAAGACAAAACACTTCACTCACAGAGGAAATAGTTCAACAGCTCCACCTGCAGGCACAAAAATAAATCAAACATTTTTAACATGATTTACTAACCTATATATTTGTATGTAAATGTGTTTTTCTTCAGATCACACTGCACACCGGTCTACCCATCCCTGATTTCTACACTACCGGGGAGGCAGATCCCACTGGCTCTGTGTGCTAAAGACTCAAACACCGGCTGGCTGTGGAGAACCTCTCCAGGATTTCCCAGGGTTCATCCTGCCAGTCAATAACTATGATCCAACCCTCACCCTCCCCACCTCCTCTTGTCCCCCTGACCGACTGACCCCCTTACTCTCTGTAAGAGGCCCCATCGCTGAGCCATGCCTTTATCATGCCTAAACCTTGGACACTTGGACCATCAGCCGGACAAAAACGCACCGTGCTTTGCAATCCGTACGTTGTATTTTAACATGTTACAGTTGAAGAAGGTGAAATTCTGTTGAAAAATAATCTCAAGCTGATGGACTTGGAATCATGTGCAATGAACATAATATCTGTTCAAAGGAATAGTTTGATATTTTGGGAAATATGCTTATTTACTTTGACACCACTCTCATGTCAGTACATTAAATATGACGCTATCTAGCAGTTAATTTATCTTAGCATAAAGATTAGGCAAAAATATGTTTCCTAACACTTCTATTGTTTTTAGGTTTTTATATCTTTCTGTAGCTTCCCAGTGGTGTTCTAAGGTAAAGCAGGGAGAATATTACAAAAATAGCGTACACTTGAAATGATATAAATTTCTTATGTGGCTAAAATATGTTTTGCTGCTGCTCACTGTCAGACCACCCTTTCCGACGGGGAACTGAAGCCGTTATATCGGTCTCTTCAAGACCTGCCAGACTCCAGTCTCAAAACTAACAATTTTATGTCACAGAACATTGGAGTATATACACATCCCCACTTCAAAAATCCAAACTAACCCTTTCAGTTATTTCCAAACTTTGACTCAGCTAGTGCTAGCCTTCACATTATTCATAACCTGATTGATTAGCTTCATGGTTAACTTACTTTGGTAATGTACATGACTGCTTTTTGCTAACGGCTGAGTGGGCGTTTCCATTTGAAAAAAATGAAAAAGAATGCGGATGGACCCACTCATTAAACCATTATATCTTATTTCTTTACAAAAACAAGTGTAAAAACAAAACGTTGTGGCTTTAAGGGCACAAAAAATTGTCATGTAACATCCCATAAAGGTACAATTTCGTTTTTACAGTTCAGTTTTAATCCAACAAGATATAACATTTTGATTATGACCGTTGGAGATACTGGTAGGTGGGTTTTGTTATCTTAAACACAACCAGGCTAGCTGTTTCCACTCGTTTCCAATTATTTAGCTAAGCTAAGCTAAGCTAAACTAACCACCTGTAGCTTGATATTTAGCATACAGCCATGAAAGTGGTATCGGCCCACTCATCTAACTGCCCGCAAGAAAGCAAGTAAGCATATTTACGAAAATACTGAACTATTCCTTTAAAGGGAGGAGTTTGTTTTGTAAATGAGTCGACTTAGAAAAAGTAGCCCCCGTCATACCATCAACATACAGTTCAGTATATCTTATTGGTCATTCTTATTCTACACAATATCCTGTCGGTTTCTTTCCTTGCCATCATGAACATCCTGACACTTTCACACCACCAGGGGGAGCGTGAGAGGTTGTGTTTTGTGTGTTTATGTGTGAATGTGTGTGAGGTGGGGGTGGAGGGTCTGGTCTGGTCTGGTCTGGTCTGGTCTGGTCTGCAGCTGCAATGATCCCGGAAGAGAGCAATAGTCCGACTCTCTGCCGCGCTGTCATATCCTCATCTGTGTACAAGAGACGCTTTTCTTAGTGGCTTAGCTCGTGTGATCCCTCTGTATCGTCTGTAAAAAAAAACAAACAAAACAAAAAAACATGCAGCCTTTCTCTGCAGTGCAGCTCTTAAAACAGGAGGGATGGATTTTGGTGTAACGTACCATAAAAGTGGGCGATTCTGTGCATTGAAGTGTGTTGTAAATGGGTTGAAGGTGATGACCGTGAAGCTCTTTGAATAAGGTGCTACAGCAGCTTTGCTTCATTCTGGCTTTTTTACTGTAGGTGACTGAATCCTGGTAGTTTTGTAATATTGTTATTGAAAAGATCTATTGCAAAGAGGTGTATAGCTAAATAAGTTATTGATGTTCAGAGTTTTTTCAATGAGAATTCATCATTACTCCATTATTTGATGTATAGTTATTACAGAAGAAAAGAAACCATCTTTTTTTGTCGCTTTAAAAATGTGATTTGGAGTTTGTTGTCAAACCGGTTTATGTCCTATTAAATCAGCAGGAAAGGTGATGTACTGGGATGCTGTTGTGGCGTCACATTTGGGCAACGGCCTCCTCAACAGGCAACAACTAAGCCATGCAAGCAGCTGTGGTGCTGTACTTAAGCACAGCTGTGCCTTGAGCTAAATGCTAACGCTATCGTGCTGATGTTTAGAAGGTGTGTTTACTATGTTTACCATTTTTGTTTAGTGTGTTAGTATACTAACATTTGCCAATTTGCACTGCATACAAAATACAGCTGAGGCTGATGGGAATATTAAAGGTTTTGAAGGTATTTGGTCATAAATCAAAGTATTGCAAGTTATTGAAATGTATTCCCAGTGTTGGTACAATTCAACCTGCAGGGGACATGAATGTGTGTACCATATGTTATGGCAGTTCAACCAACATTTGTTGATATTTTTCATTCAAAACCACAAATGTCAGCCTCATAGAAGAAAAGTCAGAGGATCACCAAAGTCATTAGGATTCATCCTCTGGGGACCACGAATGCCTGTGTTAAAGTTTGTGCCAATCCAACTGGTACATGTTGAGATATTTCACAGGATAAGTGACAACTTTAACCTGCTGGTGACGCTAGAGGAAAAGCTTAAGGAGGAAAAAGGATTAGAAAAGTCTGTAGGATTCATCCTCTGGGAACCATGAGTGTCAGTACAAAATTTCATGGTAATTTATTAAATAGTTGTCACTAAATACTTAAAATTCCAAACTTAAGGTGGTGCTAGAGGAAAAGAGGATCCCCAAATCAGTAGGTTTGATCCTCTGGGGACCATGATTGTCTGTTCAAAATGTCTATCCAGTAGTTGTTGAGATATTTCACTCAAAACCGCAAATGTAACCCTCATGGTTGCGCTAGAGGAAAATTCAGAGGAGCACCAATATCATTGCAATTCATCCTCTGGGGACCATTCATGTCTGTGCTAAATTTTGGGCCAATCAAACTGGTAAATGTTGAGATATTTCACTGGATTAGTGACAACTTTGACCTGTTGGTGGTGCCAGAGAAAAAAAACAGAAAAGTAAGAGAAGTCTGTATGATTCATCCTCTGGGAACCATGAAAATGTCAAGTCGTCAGATAGTTGTCAAGTCATCAGATAGTTGTTACTAAAAAACAATAATGTCAAACTGATGGTGGCGCTAGAGGAAAATTCAGAGGATCCCTAAAGTCAGTAGGATTCATACTCAGGGGACCCTGAATGTCTGTCCAAAATGTCTTCAGAATTCATGCAGTAGTTGTTGAGATATTTCAGTCTGGACCAACGTGGTGGACCAACCAACCTACATGGCTGTCCTTGGCGACATGATGCCACTAGCATGGCTAAAAAAATAACTGAAGTTAAAATGTTGAGTGGTCCGTTTGAGGGAACTGTTGCCCTCCAAGTTGCTCAGAAACGTTTCCCAGTGCATCGTCTCCCTGAGATGAACCGTACATGTCTAGCATACACATAAGGTGCTATCCTGTGTTTGAGCTTCATGGGTGTGCCTTTTCCCCTTCAATACAAACAAGATTTATTATGAAACTTTGCTACAAACTAGATTCATTGCTTCAGCAGAGTCAACTGTAACATCTGTGATGCCTGACTTCACCTGCTGCTACCTATTTTTTCTATCGGCAAAAGGGCAACAATAACCATGTTTGTTATGGATATAATAACCACAGTATGGAGGTTCAGGTTCTTAACTTTATAAATCCTCTGTGATTTTTATTTTATCTTCCCCTGGATCAATAATAATTGCAGATCATCGTAGACTGATATATGGCTACTAAAATGGCAGCACACAGTAAACTGTGTAATGTTCAGTATGATATGTGCATGTGTGCTGACTGATAAACCAGACTACTGCAGCGTTCAGCAAGTTGCATGGCCTTTGCTGCAAGGCTGGATTCAAGCTTTGATTCATGCAACATTTAATTGGTGGTTTTTCAAGTTTAGCCTTTTGTCCGGCCGCAATTATAATAATAAAGTACAAAAGCAGCCCATTCAACTGAGGGTCGCTGAGCAGCGTCAGCTTCCTTTGACTCGCACTAAGACAAGTGCAGCCATTATCACGGCATTACACAACCTCAGATTCCAGGAAACAAATGGCTTTAATTCAGAAAAACATTTCGTTAAAGGGATTCTCCACATGTCCAGTAGGCGATGACACACACGTCTGTTACTGTTTAACACAAATGATCTTCTCATGGAACAATTTCTGTGTGAATAAGTTGTATATTTGATTGATAAATAACATAATTGTGTGTCTGTACTGGACATTTGAGGGTGCTAATGTTAAAAGTGTGTGATTGTAACATTTCTTATTTCTAAACCAGCCAAATACACTTTAATGATATTAAATTCAGACCCGGGGATGATTTAAAGTCCAACATACAGCCTCCTCAAACTTTTGTGAATTATTAAAACTAACACACAATCGCTGGGCGACACTGGGTGTTATACAGTATATCCAAATGTACATACAGTACATGTGAGTGTGTGTGAGTGTGTGTGTTACCTGCATTATAACCTCATTTTAACTCCAAAGTGATTCTTTTTGCCCTGTTTGATCCGAGGTGGACTGTCATCACTCAATATTATTATTTACATTGATGCTGAAATATGTCTATGGAGAGTTTTATGAATATAAAATGAACATTGTCATTATTACTATGATTTTAACACAGTATGATTATTATGATTGTTATGATTATATGTCTATCATTACCATATTACTGCTATTATTATGATGATCCTATGATATGAGCCTCTGTGTTTTTTTGTATGTGTGAATATTCAATAAATAGGTGTCAACAAGGTCTTATGTTGCCTGGAGAATCTGTCTGTTCGTCTGTATGTGTTTTATTGTGCTAAAACACTGAATTAAAGTAGATTTTCCACACACAGGTGATCTCCATTTAACCAATTGCATAGCTTTTAATTAACCCCTCGCTAAGCCCCGCCCTCTAACGGCCACTGTCCAATCATACGTTAGCAACCGTAACTAAGCGCAGGAGGCCTGTCAGTCAAGGTTCAGCGGTTCGTATGGAACCGGAACTAGCAAACCCGACAGCAGATATCCTCAGTTTACAGGGAAATGTCGCATTTTTTCGCTTTTCCGAGGCCAAAAACGAGCGAGGAGCGACGAAGGATATGGATTAACGTTGGAAGCTTTCACGATAAAATAAACTTGTTTGCGGAGGTATGCTTTCCTGCTGTTGAGTTTAATTGTTGGGTGTTAGTGCGCCTGTCAGGGTGTACCCGCCTTCGCCAGCCTGGAGCGTGTTCCTTGCTCGCACTGAGTGAGCCATTTCGGCATTACACCTGCAGGATGGTGTGTGGGTTGTGTGGGAGGTGTTTGGTGGAAGGGTAGTTGTTGGGGTGTTGTTGGAGGGGTGTGTGGGTGTTGTAATTTTTTTGCTGTGCGGGGTGTATCAGCCTTGTGTATTGTGGGGATGGGGTTAGTTTATGTATGGTGGTGTGTGTGGGTGTGTTCCTGCATTACTATTTAGTGTTTTGCCTGTTTGCGGTGGCTGTCTCAATATTTTTTAGTGTGATGTGGGGGATGAGTATTTTGATTTTCAGTGTTGTTGTTGTTGTCTTCGCTTATATGATGATCCTATGATATGAGCCTCTGTGTTTTTTTGTATGTGTGAATATTAAATAAAAGGAGAAAAAAAGGGTATGGAGTGGGGGAGAAAAGGGGTGGGGGGGAGGGTTTTTGAAAAAAAAAAAAAAAAAAAATTCCGGGTCTGTGTTTTTACCCTCGCTAGCCCCGCCCCGGCCACTGTCCAATCATACGTTAGCAACCGTAACTAAGCGCAGGAGGCCTGTCAGTCAAGGTTCAGCGGTTCGTATGGAACCGGAACTAGCAAACCCGACAGCAGATATCCTCAGTTTACAGGGAAATGTCGCATTTTTTCGCTTTTCCGAGGCCAAAAAACGCAGCGAGGAGCGACGAAGGATATGGATTAAACCGTTTGGAAGACTTCATTCACCGATAAATCATCAAAACTCATTTGTTTGCGCCGAGGTAAGATGCTAATATCCTAAGCTAGCTTAGCATGTTAATAAATTAGTTAAGTGTTAGTAAGTTAGTAAGCGACCTGTCCAGGGTGTACCCGCCTTCGCCAAATGCCGACCCCTAACTGGATAAGCAGTTGCAGATGGATGGATGGATGGATGGATGGATAATAAATCTCTTTATCTATGCATAAAAAATGAATTAAAACATTCATTAGCAGGATTCTCAAACTTTTGGGCCTGGTAATCTTACAGGGGAGAAAATTTCCCAAAGACCCGCTTAATCGTAACACTGATTACACTTACAAACATTTGTACTCTTAAATGTTAAACTATTTGAATTATAAAACTTTTTAACCAAATACTTGAGACCTATTTTACAGTGATATACACATAGATATTTCAGTTTGAATCCTGTTAAGATAAGATGAGGTAATCCATTATTAGTCCCACAGCGGGGAAATTTCTTACTGAATGTTAATACCATTTTAAAAACAGGGTGATTTTATTCAAATTGCATTTGGACTCAACTTGACAGGATTTATACATTTCAAGTATTTGATCTTAAAAGCTTTCAGTTGCAGGACTAACAAAGTCCTAATAAATCCAGATGTTTAAATTAACCAGTCTAAAGCTGACTTTCAGGTAGTGCTTCAACTTAAAAATAAATAAAACTTATGAAGTTATTGCTGTGTGTCACGACCATATCACACTTTCTGTTGGCCCTAAACAAAAGTGGGATGGGTGTAATGGACACAATATTTGTTGCTTTACTGGTGCAAATGTCCCCATCTGTAGATATGCGCTATTTAATGATATGTCACAATTTTATCATTTATAGTAAATAATTTCATGGACCCCTGACAGAGTGCCACGGACCCCATTTTGAGATTAAAAAAAAAATCATTTTTATTGTCAGAATAATAATTTCTTTCTGTTTCCATGCAGCTATTATTCATTTGAATGAACTTACAATAAAATATGACTTTTAAGTGTAAATCATAGAGATTTTTGCCAGCTTGACCTACTCATAACTTTCAGTCCTTCTTATCTATAGTCTCTCTGTGCACCTTCTCTTCAGCTCTGCAGCTCGGTAGGGGCCGGCTGGGGAAACACCCTCCCCTTGCACTCACCAATGAAAAGCAGCAGAAGGAGGAGACTGCTACATGAAAACCTGCCACCACCTTCCCTTTCAACTACACTTCCAGCCGGGACAACTTTACAGTAACACACAGGACAGACCTGCCCACCCAGCATGGCGACACCTCTCACCGACCAGGAGAAGCGCAAGCAGATCAGCATCAGGGGCATTGTGGGAGTGGAGAATGTCGCAGAGCTGAAAAAGGGCTTCAACCGTCACCTGCACTTCACTCTGGTGAAAGACAGAAACATTGCAACTCCCAGGGATTATTACTTTGCCCTGGCCCACACTGTGAGAGATCACCTGGTGGGGAGATGGATCAGAACACAGCAGTTTTACTATGAAGCAGACCCAAAGGTAAAGAGCTAAAGTTTCAGCTAAGCTACATCTCACATTGTGAATATACATTCTACGTGTAGTTCAGAGTATGATTCAACTGCAAAACATTACAAAGTACCTCTAAATGCACATTTTAGTCATCTAAAATAAGTTTTTTAATGTATTTGAGACACTTGAAATCCTGATACCTGCACTGCTAAGAATATATTTCACATAAACTTGAAACTATATGTTTCAGACTGTCGAAAAACTTACCAAACATATACAGTATATTTCACATGTAGTTGAAATTCCTTAGCGCACATGATCTGACTTAGTATACAAATAAAATCTGTTCACTGCTTTTCAAATCCTTTCTCCTGACACGGTTTTTGTTTGTTTTGGAAGAAAGCCATGAATTTATTCCTTAGAGCAAGTCATAGTACGAAGTAGGCTTTTGCAGTGTTTTTCTGTTCCTTTTAAATTTTCCATATTTTCAAGAAGTGCTGCGTTTTAAGGTCATTGCATCATCTTAACAACGCTAGGAAAATGTTAGCTTGCTCCAGTTTCATTCATTTGCTCCTCAGCTCTGCTCTGCATTTTCTGCACCTTCAAGCCACAAGTAAACAAAGTATAGCATGAATACACATTTGGAGTAAAAAATTAAGTCTGTGCAAAGAAACATGTTTTTTTTTTTTTTTTTTTTTGGTTCAAATGTCCAGAGGGTGTATTATCTGTCTCTGGAGTTCTACATGGGCAGGACGCTCCAGAACACAATGATCAACCTGGGGCTGCAGAATGCCTGCGACGAGGCCATCTACCAGGTCAGACACAAGTTTACAAGAAACAGAGACAACAACCACACACATCAAACACTGAACACACATAATTACTGTGCTATCTTGCTGTTTCCTAAAAATGTAAACAGTTGGCTTTTATGTTTCCCCATGCTGTAGCTCGGCCTGGACATGGAGGAGCTGGAGGAAATGGAGGAGGATGCAGGTCTGGGGAATGGAGGCCTGGGCAGACTGGCAGGTAAAAGCTGCAGATATTTAATACAGAGAGTAAGAGAAAAGGGGCTCTATTATAGCTCCTCATCTAAAAGAATTGAAAGTTGCAGAAAAAATGGAGAAAACAGAAAAGCAGGCTTCATACTGCTTTTAAGCTGACTAAATGAGTCAAAGACCAGCCATTTTTGCATGCAAACACTTAAACTCTAACGCCGAAATACTCCACTATAATTTCTAAGCTGTTTTGACAGTTGTCCATCAAATACCTCTATGTACCTGTTGAGTGTTTGAAGCAATTTGCAGCCAGTGTTGCAGCCGAATGTGTAAATGAGCATTACACCATGAAATGTCATTTTGTGTCTCAAGTCAGCACTTTGGAGTTTGTATTTTGAATTTATGTCTAATTATTTTTCTGCATGCAGCATGTTTCTTGGATTCGATGGCCACCTTGGGTCTTGCAGCGTACGGTTATGGCATTCGATATGAATATGGAATCTTTAACCAGAAGATAAGAGATGGCTGGCAGGTAACTGCAGCTAATAATTTATTTTCTGCTAATTCTGGTGGTGAATCAACTGTATGTAACTGTGAAAATACAGTCACTTGAGCTTAATTTAAATAAAAAGACAAGATATCTACTTACAAATGCACCATTGCTCTCTCTAGAGCTCCTACATTTCTTATCTTTTACTTTGGAATTCAAGATTCTGTTGTTGGCACATATTCATGCTGTAAGGAGTCAAAGTGGAGCAAGGCCAAAGTAGAAATGAGTTGGGTCAGAATACATCACAAGCTAATCATTAACAGGAACTTAACTTGATGTCTGTCTTTAGAGACACTGAAGTGGTGCAAGCTCCTGACAGAAGCTGCTGTTGGTTGGTTTTAGACAAAATAGATATTGTGTATCTTGTGATAAGAGATATTCAGACTGAAGGCTTTTGCCCTTTTGAATTCTCCTAGTTATTTGCTGTTCAAACCCTCAGTGTAAACATGTACTTCTGAACACTGAACTAGAGTTGAGTTCAGTGTTTTCTCACTGGGGTGGATGAACCTGTAATCCCTGCTGCAGTAAATGCAGTGAAAGTTGGTGCATTTTATTCTACAAAATCTAATCTAATCATGGACTTTTTGGGCTTGATGTAACATTGGAAAAACTTGATAAATCACAAAAGGGAAATCTTTTTTTCTTACCTCAATCTGCTGTATAAAGAGGTCAGTGTCTTGCTCTATGACTGTTTCTCTCCGACTACTCCAACATGCTCTATCATATTAAAGCTTTTTATCTTTACTCTGTCTGACCTGGTAGGTGGAAGAGGCAGATGATTGGCTGAGGTATGGAAACCCGTGGGAGAAAGCACGTCCAGAGTACATGTTGCCAGTTCACTTCTACGGACGAGTAGAGGAGACGAGAGATGGCTCCAAGTGGGTCGACACTCAGGTACTGAGGATGTGCTTAGATTACAGTAGGTACTGATGGGTAAGATAAGGGGCAGTGACAGAGGGGTTCCCCCCTGCCAGAGTCACAATGTAATAGGTAGTTAGTATAATGGATACGGGGTACAGGCCCAGGGGCCCCTGGAGCAGAACCTCTGTATTAAGTGACAAACAGTTATTGCTGAAAAGTCAATGAAACAACTACAAAGAGTTGCAAAGGAACTACAAAGAGATGCAAAACTACAAAGAGACATAAAACTGCAAATATATAAAACAACTACAAAGAGATGCAAAACTACAAAGAGACATAAACCAGCTTTAAAGAGACATAAATCTACAAAGAGACGTAAAACGACTACAAAGAGACATAAACAACTATAAAGAGTCATAAAATGACTACAAAGAGACATAAAACAACTGCAAAGTGATGCAAAACAACTACAAAGAGACAAAATCACTACAAAGATATTCAAAATTACCACCTTTCACGTGTATTTGTCCAGGGGCCTGTTGCCTCATACTCTGTTGATGTTGGTTTAGTTATAAATAGCAGCTATTTTTTGATGTTATTTCATATCAGAATCTTTAAAGGATTTTATTGGTTTATTATTACTATGAACTGGGGCTTTACATATTAGGCTTAACACACTTTTACCACATCCCCATTTTTTTTATCTCATTCAAACAGCTCAAAACCTGCCTCAGGGTAAAATCTCAGGCTTTTATCATTATCTTCCTGCTGACTCAGTGTTTTCTCTTTTATTCATGCAGGTGGTTTTGGCGATGCCCTATGACACACCCATTCCCGGCTACATGAACAACACCGTAAACACCATGAGGCTGTGGTCCGCCCGCGCCCCCAACGACTTTAACTTGAGAGACTGTGAGTGCTAAAGGCAACTTTGACCATTTCTAATGAAAAACCCACTTTTGCAAAACAGCCCGTGTTTCCTTTTTAGTTTTCAACAGAAACACTTTGCAAGACAAAGAAAACTGCTGCAACACTGGCAACTTGCATAAACATGTCTGTGTTGCAAAATAGCTCAAATGTTGTGGTTTCTTCTCCTGCAGACTTTAATCTTTGACTTAAGATTACACTATAACATGTATATAGTGTAATCTATAGTGTAACTAAAATGCACTTCTCCTGTCTGCAGTTAATGTTGGAGATTACATCCAGGCTGTTCTGGACAGAAACCTGGCGGAGAACATCTCCCGTGTTCTCTACCCCAATGACAATGTAAGTGCAACATATTGTTGTGTCTATGCAGCAATATGCAAAATAATACTATTGTCTGCCCATTGATGCCTGAACATTTTGCATCATAAGATCATCTTCTTCCACAGGAAATGCATAATTTCCTTTAAAAAATGTCTACTGTGCAAATGCCAAGGCCTTCACTGTCTCTGTGGTCTTTATATGTTGTAGTTCTTTGAAGGAAAAGAGCTTCGTTTGAAGCAGGAGTACTTTGTTGTGGCGGCCACACTCCAAGACATCATCCGCCGCTTCAAAACCACTAAGAAGGGCGCCCCTGGCCGAACCTCTTTTGAGAGCTTTCCAGACAAAGTAAGCTTCAAATACATCAGTCATATATTGATAAATGCAAAAGGCAAAGGAGCAAAGAAGCTCAAGAAGAGTGTGTCTGTAATGGCAGCAAGGTTATGTTACTTCACTTCTTCTCTTAATCTCAGTCACTGACCAGAGGCGATCAGGTGGCAATTGCAACAAGATCTTGACAGCTTTTTTTTCTTCTTATACTAATTTATGGCACGTCTTTATGGCACGTCTAACTTACTCAAACAATGAAAATGTGTCTTCAGATTACAGTAAAATTATGCAGAGATGCATTTCCATGAAAGATGGTGTGATATTTACACTGCTTTGTCAAATGTGTTTTTGGCTCGAAAACGAAATGTGTTACATTAACAGCAAACATTTTGTTTCATAGTACCAAGTGAGAAAATCTCTGCCAAGTGAGAAACACTGCAGATATAATGTTGTGATTTTGTGCAAAGGTGTGGCAAATCTTATGTAAGTTGAGTCTTTAATTTAAAGGTGTTGTTTTAATGTTTCGCAACAGCTTCTTTAATCTCCTATGATTCAGTTATAGGAGGTAAAATTATTAAGATGCCAATACAGAATGTCATGTTTTCCAGGTCGCCATCCAGTTGAACGACACTCATCCGGCCTTGGCCATCCCCGAGCTGATGAGGGTCTTTGTGGACATTGAGAAAATCAACTGGGACACGGTGGGTGAGAGTCAGATGTGGTAGATTAACATTTAACCATTTTGCTGACTGACAGTGCAACAGGATTACATTAAGAAATCATAGCAGGTAATACAAAAGAGGTTAAAACCACAGAGCATGACAAATTGCATTCCTTTGTTGCATAATAGTCATGTGCAATAGGGAAAGTCAGGGAAGTTAAGTAATAAAATCCGGACAGGCAGAGGCAGTTTGTTGATGCAACAATAATGTAAATGAACACGGCTATAGAGGGAAGAAGGGGAGGTATCAAGAAAGCAGTTGACTTAGATTAGGATGCAAGGAGTTGCAAAGCTTAAGTGTGATGTTTAATCAGAATAAATCCTCCTCTTCTGCAGGCCTGGGACCTGACTAGGCGTACCTTTGCCTACACCAACCACACAGTCCTTCCTGAAGCTCTGGAGCGCTGGCCTGTGGAGCTGCTGGAGACGCTGCTGCCCAGACACCTGCAGATCATCTACCAGATCAACCAGGTCCACCTGGACGTACGTCTACTGTGGTTCAGACACTGCCAAAAGAGAGAGATTGTGTTTTATTGTTTTTTATTGTCACGTGGATCTGATATCCTAGTGTCTGGTCTGTTTCGTTACTGCAGAGGATTGCTGCTCTTTTTCCAAAAGACATGGACAGACTGAGGAAAATGTCTCTGATTGAAGAGGACGGGTGCAAGAGGGTGAACATGGCGCACCTGTGCATTGTGGGATCTCACGCTGTCAACGGGGTCGCTGAGATACACTCCAACATCATCAAGGCTGACGTGTAAGCCACTTCACATACAAGCAGCTTCAAAACATAAGTCTGTGTACAAAATGCAGTAAAGTACAGTCAGACTGGCGTCTAACACCAAGCTGCAGCTCTGTTGGTCATGAAAAACATTTTTATGAACCTTGACAACAAATGACAAGGAAACAGTGGCGAACTGTATCTGCAGAAATAAACGAAGGTAGCTCAGATGGGCCGACCACTAAAATAATAGTTGCTAAATACCACATGAGAATGGGCTCATAGGAAACCACAGGGCTGAATCATCTCCTCTGTGACATGCTGAACAATAACCGGATGATGGGAGCTTGAAAAGCAGGACTGCTGTTAGGAAACCAAAACAAAGAATAGCTAAAAATTCTTTAGCAGTGAGAAATGAATGTAATCAGATGCGTCAACTAACTTTGTTATTATGGTGAAGGACAACACCAGTACAAAACAAATGACAAACTGTGCAATTAACCTAAATACTGAATGCAGTAACTGATGGAAATTTGTGTAAAACGAGCAATTTGGATGAATTTAGATCAGATTATTTCCTGTGAATATTACATCAAAGATGATTTGTCCTGTTGTTTTTAAGAACTTTTAATACAATTGTCTGTAATGTCCATCCATGGTCAACCGCTTATCCCGTTAGGGGTCGCGGCAATGCCGGAGCCGATCCCAGCTGGCATTGGGCGAAGGCAGGGGACACCCTGGACAGGTCGCCAGTCCATCGCAGGGCACATAGAGACAGACAACATATAGACAGACAACCATTCACACTCACATCCACACCTACGGGCAATTTAGAGTCATCAATTAACCTAAACAGCATGTCTTTGGACGGTGGGAGGAAACCGGAGTACCCGGAGAAAACCCACACTTACACGGGGAGAACATGCAAACTCCACACAGAAGAGTCCCAAGCCCGGATTCGAATCTGCGACCCTCTTGCTGTGAGGCGACAGCGCTAACCACTGCACCACCGTGCAGCCATTGTCTGTAATGTATTTTTTTAAATTATTTTTAACAATTATATATTAATAGGCTTCCCTTTTTGACAAATTTGGTGTTTTCTTCTCCCTGATGCTTGGCCATTGTTCTATTAGCTCTTTGGTCAGAACTGCGTACTTTTCTAATGCAGGACGTAGCTGTTTAGCAGAGAGGGAATGCTCTGTGACTATAATTTGTGTTCAGGTCTTCACTGTGCCCTTATCCTGTTTTTATCTTAAATAATAATGCACATTTTAAATTAACAATGTCATTTACTTTCTTCACAGAGTTAATAAAATGCTGTGATATAGGTCAACTGTAAATATTTATGTATTTATTGATTTTAAATTGTCTTCCACACCTTTTTGAAATCAAGAGGGCCGCTTGACCATCCCGTGAAATTTTGGTCACTCCTAGTTGGGGTCAGGACCCCCAGATTGGGAACAGTTGACATTATTTGATTTTGCAAACAATGCTCGGAGGCCTGAACTATGAAGCGCGTTCAACATACCCAGGGTACGTTCTCGTTATCTGGCTTAAATAACCCTGATAAAAGAGATCCTGCTCAGTGGCCCTACGATGGTGGTTATCAACAAATACAAAGAAGTTAAACACATAATCCAGACTAAAATTAGCACAGCTGAAGCTGCCAAATGGAGGAAGGACAGCTGGCGAAAGAAAAAATTGCAGATTTGTGAGTGCATAAATTAATTAAAAATAAACAGACTACTTACAACTTACATACTTAACAGAATACTCAAAAGTCAGATATAGTAGTCCAGATGGGGCAGTGATATACAGTATTAATAGCTTTCAGAAGTGTAATGGATGAATAGATTCCACTTCATTATGCCCTTTAGCAATGATGAGGCATGTATGACCCTGTTGGGCTACATAGGTCAGCAAAACTCTAAACATCACATGATTTTATGGTTGAGGAGATAAAACAAACATAACATATGCACTATTCAGATGTTTCCATTATTTTGTCCCCGATGGACCAAATGAGGTTCTCCCTCAAGAACGTTTCCCATTGTTCTCTCGCAGGTTCCGTGATTTCAGTGAACTAGAACCAGAGAAGTTTCAGAACAAAACCAACGGCATCACTCCCAGACGCTGGCTGCTGCTCTGCAACCCCGGACTGGCAGAGCTCATCGCTGAGGTCTGTCTGAGCTGTAAATAAATGATCGGCTGCCAGAAGATGCTGTAGCGAAGCCTCAATGATATATTCCCCAGCTGTTGTGTGATCAAATCTTGGTGTGGCTTTCTCTCCCCAGTCTTTTGCTTCCTGTGTTTCAGCCACCTCTCCAGATATTTATGAAGTGGAGTGTAGTAAACAGTGTCAGTTTGTTTTGCCCACATTTCACTGTGACCTTTAACGTCTGTTTCAGGTCATCGGAGAGGATTATGTGAAGGACCTCAGCCAGCTGCAGAAGCTGAATGACTTTGTTGACGATGCTGTGCTCATCCGTGATGTCTCTAAAGTGAAACAGGTACATTTACTCTTGTACTGAAGTACTATTTTGAACTACTTGTACTTTGAGTATTTCCATTTAAAGTTACTATATACCTCTATTCCACTGTGTATCAATAGATTTAGAAGGTGTATCTGACATGAAAGTAGTTGAACTGTGTTGATAAATTGCTAAAAATAAGTCTTTCATTGCAAAGGGGTTCCTGTTTATATGTTGCACACTAAAAGTGGCTTTTTTTCTCAATGTCCTGTTACAACATGAATGCACGCATTTCAACATGAACAGTTTGTACCCGTGTGCAGTAACGACCATCTCATAGTTGTTCATTATTTCAGCACATAATCGCAGACAAAGACATATTAATCCAGTTAATGTGTGCGTTTTGCAGCTTTAAACTCCGTACGTGTCAGGACAGGCCACATGCATGATTCAGCTTCACCTCCGTGAATGGATTCTTTGTTGCCAAGTGACATATTTCTGATTTTCTCACAGGACAACAAGGTGAAATTCGCCCAGTACCTGGAGAAAGAGTACAGGGTGAAAATCAACCCATCCTCCATGTTTGACGTCCATGTGAAGAGAATCCACGAGTACAAGCGGCAACTCCTCAACTGCCTGCACATCATCGTCATGTACAACCGTATGTGAAATGACTCATTACTAAGTTTAGAAGAAGGTTTCACAAACAGGACTCTGTGAGAGCGAAGGTACATGATAGAATCTGACATGTCCTGATGTGTCACCGATACCCCGGTCACGCACACACACACACACACACACACACACACACGCCGGTGCACCAAGCAAGTTAAAACAAACACTGAGGATGAGATGCCTGTTAAATCACTGGTGGGGTAATTTTCCATGCTGTCATCAGACTGTGATAAACAGGAAATTAGTTTCACCAGCAGTTTTATTTTGTGCAACATGCAATTTACTTCACTGCTGACTTTTCCTGCATCTAAAACCTTTTCCTTACTTGGGAATATTCCCCAGCAAATATCTCTATTGTATATTTCTTTAAAAAATGGCAATTCAGTGTCTTAAATTGTCTAGAAGAACAGAATGAAGCATAAATCCATAAGAAAGGACAGATCTATCACAAGACAAGAGCCTGCAGCCATGCTAGGAACTATGTGAGGCTGTTCTAATGCTCTAATCTAACATTAGCACGCCAGCATGCTCATAATGACTAACATGCTAATGGAAAGCAGGTAATGGGTGTGTTACAAATCGCATGCTTTTTCTTTTTACTTCTAGTACGTAATGCAGCTACCCTTACAAAATATGTACTGTTGCATGCAGTACTGCTTTATTGTGCCTTCAACTTTGACCCTCTTGCTCGTATATCTGCTCTGCAGGGGATTGTGGGTCAGAATACCCAGAGAGGCTTGCGTACTGCGAAATTTTGCAGCTATCCATCCAATATTTGTTGAGATATTTCACTAATTCAAAAGCACAAATCCCAACCAGCTGGTGGCACTCAAGGAAAAATGAGAGGATCACCAGAGTCAATATCCTTCATCCTCTCTGGATGATGAATGTGAAGGAAAATATTTAGAGCAATTAAGTGGATACTGAAGAAGTGGACTAGAGACCCAGAATGACTTACACTGGAGGTTTATTTTATGTCTTGAATTCAAGGAGAATCCAGTCAGCAATACATGTGTGTCGCCAGCTCTTTTCTGACCATGCAGCTGGCCAGCAGGGACTCTTTACCTGGCTCAGTGTGAACCATGATAACCCAAACACATTGCTTAGATATAAATGAGACAAAACAACTGAGAATCTTTCTAGTGTAAATCATTTAAGTCTGTGTGAGTGAAGATGTTTTGCAACCTTGGGAGGTGGGGAGAAAAGCAGGAAAGCGACCTGTACTAGAGTAGAGTTGGAGGGAGCTAATGATGTCTAGATGAAAATATAACTGGCCGGATTATTCTTCATATAATTATGACACAGAAAAGGAGGGGAAGAGCCCTTTCCTAATTCACTAACAATAAACGTTTTCACAAAATTTAAAGGCAATCCAACCAATAGATGTTGAGACATTTCAGGCTGGACCGAAGTGGCGGATCAATCGACCGGTGAAACAACATGTTCTGTGTAAATTGTTTTTTGTATAACAATGACAGAAAATGCAGCTTTCTGGTGTTTTGTACTGGTACTAACCCACTGAACAATTTGCAGAGAAGAGCCACAGTATGTTAAAATCAATCTCCTGACTTATTTGTTGTCAATGCAGAGACCTGAGAAAGGATACCGTGATGTGCTTATATTTGTTTTTGTTATAACTGCATCACTTCTTATTGTGTTGTGTCCGTTTTTGTTTCCCCAAGGCATCAGAATGAACCCCACAGCACCCTTTGTACCACGAACAGTGATCATCGGGGGAAAGGTACGAGCTCAGACACAGCAGACGTGAAGTCCAATAGACAGGCCAGCAGCAGTGTGATATATTAGTTTTACAGTAAGTCTGTCCTCTGTCGCCCTCTGCAGGCTGCTCCTGGGTATCACATGGCGAAGTTGATCATCAGGCTCATCACTTCAGTGGCTGATGTGGTGAATAATGACCCTGTTGTGGGGAACAAGCTCAAAGTCATCTTCCTGGAGAACTACAGGGTCTCTCTAGCAGAGAAAGGTAGTGTTCAGACAACTGTCTTTGGTTTCATGGGAAAATATGACAGATCAGCAAAAATTCATATGATCTCTCTCTCTAGTGATACCGGCCACAGATCTGTCAGAGCAGATCTCCACCGCTGGCACTGAAGCGTCAGGAACAGGTAACATGAAGTTCATGTTGAACGGAGCTCTGACCATCGGCACCATGGACGGAGCCAACGTGGAGATGGCCGAGGAGGCCGGAGAGGAGAACCTGTTCATCTTTGGCATGAGGGTGGAGGACGTTGCTGAAATAGACAAAAAGGGGTAAAGGAGGCTGTTTTGTTGTTTATATTTGGTATTTCTTAGCTCCTTTTATGTTGTACCTATATTAACCAAGCCCCCAGTAAGAGTACCGGTTGTTGGTCCCAACATGGTCGTAGTGGCCAACGGTAGTACTGCAACATCAGGCAGTCACATGATGCCATGGGGTCCTAAAAGACTTTTTCTCACAGACTTACATTGAGAAAGAGACCAGTATGAACACGCTAATAGTCTTTAATTAAATCATTAGGTCCTAAAAGTTGTAAAACGCACTAATAGCCAAATCCAGAGTTATATCGGACATGCACGCTAGCGCCCAGTAAGACCCGGAAGACCCAGAAAATCCAGGTACTTTTTCAGACCTGGAAGTCTACTCGTTGACTTCATGCGCCACTGATCAGCTTTCATAGGAATGAACGGGGCCTCGCCTCCAACGCTGTATCCAGTTCTCTTTATACATCCATGATATTAACTGGTGTCTGTTTTTAGATATGATGCCATGTCGTACTACAAGAAGATCCCAGAGCTGAAACATGTGATGGACCAGATCACAAGTGGATTCTTCAGCCCTAAAAATCCAGATCTTTTCAAAGAGCTCACCGACATGCTCTTTAAATATGACCGGTGAGCAACACACAGATGCATTCCTAGTTATTTCACCTCTCAAACCTGTTTTATTTGAGACGAAAAGGTCACTGAAAATGTCATGACAGCAACCATTCTTTGTTAGTTTTTCTTCTAATGATGGATGTCAAATTTTAAGCTTTTTTGTTGAGTTCAGACGTGCTGTATTTATTCTCCCTCGTCTCTCTTCAGGTTCAAGGTGTTTGCAGACTTTGAGGACTACATTAAATGCCAAGAGAAAGTCAACAAGCTCTATCAGGTAACAGACCTGACGATCAGTGAGTTACACAGCTTTCTTTGGGCTTCACTCAGGATATCAGCTCACTTTTAACTGGGGTACATCACCGTGGTAACCTACCTTAACTTCAGGTTCAAAACCTGCCAACTGACCAATCACATCACTGGAAAAACTGACTCATCATTCCTACAGCATCCCAACATGGACATTAGAGGACTGATTTTGTTCTTGCCTTTCCATGTGTCACCTCATTTATGCCACTAAACAGCCACATGGCGATGTGAACTGGTTTTGTGGTCCAGGCCCATGGAGCAAGTTGTATTTAAAAACACTTGATGGATTCAAGAGCACCAGAAAATTTAGCCGACCACAAGAGGGCAACTTTCCTTTTACCTTCTACTTTCTTTTACTTTACTGATTTTTTTTCTATTTTATTTTCTTTAACTGATTTTTAGTTGTCGTTGTCTATTTTTGTTTTACTTTGTTTTTTGATTTTTTTTTTTTACTGCTTTTTTGTTTTACTTTCTTTCACAACTTTTTTTTTGTCATTTTCCTTTTCTTTTGTTTCTGTTTTCTTTTACAATGTGTGCTTTGTTTTCTTTTTCTTTATTTTGTTTTCTTTAACCGTCTTTCACTTTGTTCTGTTTTTCTTTTTCCTTTTTTTCTTTTAAAGTAGTGATATAGCATTTACAAATCACATTTTTACAAATAACTTTACAGAAGTCAAAATTACAAACTAGTAAATAGCAACATTTTTTAAGTTACAGGAGAAGAATTATCACAAAGACGACAAACCAACAGAAGCAGAAACACCACAGTATTTATAGTATTACAGTAATATTTCTTTTACTGTTCTCATTCCCGTCCTTCCCTTTTTGTAGTGTTTTTCTCCTTTAGTAGCATAAGAGCATTTAAATAAACAGTTATTATAAATAACTACAAAAGACAACATAAAATGAGAAATTGTCAAAAGGAAGAACAAGTAACAAGTATAAAATGGTAAAGTAGAAATTTAAAAAAATATGAGAAGAATTATCACAAAGACGACAAACGTCCAGAGGCAGAAACGGCACAGTGTTTATAAAACTGATAATAAAAATGTTTTGTTCTCTAAAAGAATCCAAAGGAGTGGACGAAGATGGTGATCAGGAACATCGCCGCCACAGGAAAGTTCTCCAGCGACAGAACCATCACCGAGTACGCCACCGAGGTGTGGGGCGTCGAGCCCACCGACCTGAAGATCCCTCCTCCGAGTGAGCCGAGAGAAGCCTTCGAGGAGACGGCCAGAGCTCTGAAGAAGATGTGAGGCTGTTTCACCACCGAGCGCTGCCTCGATGTTTACAAATCACTTACTGCTCCCTTAACCTTCGAGTCGCTGAACTGAACAAGAACTGGCGGTGCTTCAGAAATCACATCTGCACACTTTTTTATGTTCTGAACACGTTTTTATTGTCACAGCACCTGAGTCAAAGCACTTGCATTTAAGAAAATGTCTGTTTCTCATAAAGCACCAACACATCCAGTAAACTTAGTCAGTGTGGAGAGCAAGATCCAGTCATTTGTTCATATTTACATTCCTGGAGTTCAGGATCGGTTCATTTCTGCATTTCAGGAATTCAGTAGGATGTCAGTTACAGAGCAGCTGACTAAACTGAGTTTTTAATTACATTCATTTATGCTTCGTGTACTGAATGGTGACGCCTCTGTACTCCAGGAAGATTGAAACAAAGATTTGTTTGCGTCCTTATCAGTTCAACTTGGCTATTGAAAGATACAAACCTACCTCCTTTGTGATCTAAAGTTACTGAGGAGAGGGATGTCTGGAATTCCCTGCTAAGCCTGCTGCCCCTGCCACCCGGCCCCGGAAGAAAATGGATGGAAAGATGGATAATGAATAGAAATAAAATATTTCAGACCACACACATTTTGTGACAAAAATAAGCCTGCATGTTGGATCCTTATTTACTTCTATGGAGGAGGGAGAGCTGTTCTATTCAGGCTTCGTAGAAACTTCCTGCAACCAAAACAGATAAAATATTCAATTTATTTCCTGTTGTTTCCTGTGATTTATGGACAAGGTTTACAGGACAAACACAAACACATTTTGGGCAAAAATGTTTTCAAACACAGTTCAATTTTAAGATTTTGGACTATTTTTCCTCTGTAACAAGACTTCTTTCAGACTAGTGGAAAGAAAACATCCACACATTTAGGCATTCTTATATACATGGGAAGGACTTTTTCTACGTAATATTTCTACTTCAGATGTTAAAGATGTTCAGATCTGCTGGAAAAGGTCGTTCTTACAGTATGTGTAACTCCAGAAGGCTTAAGGGCTAAAATATGTTTGTTAAATCCTACTAGTAGCAGTTATATAGAGTATCACAAGTAGGTGGTTGAAACTTAACCATCCCTCAAACATGTGCAGTCGAAATGTACGGGAACTTTGTAACGGTTACTCAAGTACTGTACTCAAGTACTGTACTCAAGTACAGTATTGAGGTATTTGTACAGCCATAAATCTCCACTTCAGTAGCAGTGATATACTCCAGACTATCCAGTTTCATTCCTCTCTGTATTCTGAAGGTTTTTACCAAGGGGTTTGCTCATATATCATTCATAGCCTGGTTTATACAACAAATTAAACAAGAATAATGAACCTGACTTTATCCAAAGTTCAGATGTCTGTTCTGGAAATGTACGAAAATTAGCACATTTTATGAGATAATGCCATATATAAACATAAAACTTTAGAGAACTCAACAACATGAATAATAATAGTTAATTTATGTAATCAGTTGGACAAGTTTCATGGTGATATCTATTAAAGATTGTTATGTCGCTCTTACATTCACGAAACTTTCCAGTTTCATTCCTCAATATTCTGAAGGTTTTTACTGACAGGTTTGTTCATATCATTCATAACCTGATCTACAGCATGTTTTATTCCCAAAAACATTACAGAAATGTTTTTTATGGCTGTTGACTGTACTTTTTATTTATGGAGTGATACACAGACAGAGATATCTAATCATTTTGAACTTGGATTTATCCAATATTCTGGAAATGTATGAAACTTGCCTATTTAAATATAAAATTACAGAAAAATTATAATACAAAAAATAATTGCCTGAATGTTAGTTACCGACGGGGAAGTGTCATGGTGAAATCTATTGGTTAAACCTTTAACCCTGTTCACCTGGGATGTCTTACAGGCATCAGTTGTCAAGATATTTACACAAATTCATGTCAGGTTTGACTAAACTTACCCGATCACATTTGGCAGATTTGGATCTAAGTAGATGTGGCTGTGTCCGTATCCAAGGTCGCCGCTGTAGATGATGATCTCAACCGGAACATCTCTGTTATTGTCTTTTTTAGCCTGGAGGGCTATCTCGTACAGCTGGGGTCAAAAATACAAAGTATTTTTAACATGGCAGCAGTTTTATCCACAAGGAAATAATGTAAAGAGTCAAAGGAAGCACATTTAAAGACCAACCTACCTTGACACCCATCTGAGAAGGCACAGTTTCGTCATCCTCTGAGTGTATGAAAAGAAGTGGGCAGGTCAAGTTCTTTACACTGTTGGGATCAAATACATATTCACAGTCAGATATGGATGGGTTTCATTAGCTGAATAACATTTATTTAGCACCATTTTATCATATTGTTGTGTACACTGAGAAACCCTACAAAATGAATAAACCAGGAAGTAGAATAAGCTTCTGTTTGTTAAGTGTACTTACGTTTTATCATTTGCAAAAGAAATGTTGACCTTATCCAATACGTTACAAAGTAAGTTCTGAAATCCTGGAAGGAAATTGTATACCTGGAAGAACACAGAGTACAAAGTGAGGCGAAATAGTTTTAGTGTACTGTAATAACATACGGATACTTGCAGAATAGAAATACTCCATGGTGAACCAAGTGGCCTACAGGTAACATTAGAAATGTTGCAGTGCGTTTGCAGGAAAAGGTAAAAAATAAATGCTATGATAATGTGCAAGGTGTTTAGCATACCGTAGATATCCTTTTCTTGATTTTCGTGTGTCATTTGTACACCGTGTATCCTGTACTGACTGCAGTGTAAACGCATTCACATATACATGCCGCGGAAAGAGAGACCCATGTTCAAGACCGTTGTTGACCGATGTTTTGTGACATTTATGACGTGTTTTCTGTAGTTGTTTGCATACTTTTTACTTCATTTACGTGCTTATTTGAAGCCAAACCATGACGTTTTCCCTTACCCTAACTAAGTGCTTTTGTCAGTGGTTTCCTTAAATGCGGTCATATGCATTGCATACAAAGATGACACATAAAAAAGCTAAAATGCATACTCCTAACATGGAATGTCTGTGTAATATCGTAATATTTAAGAAGAAGAAGAAGAAGATATTCCTTTATTAGTCCCGCTAGGGGAAATTCAATTTACACTCTGTTAACTTATACACACACATGCACAAACAGGTCCATGTACATGCAACAATTGGAGAGATGTCAGAGTGAGGGGGCTGCTCCTGACAAGCGCCCCGAGCAGTTGGAGGTTTGGTGCCTTGCTCAGGGGCACCTCGGCAGTGCCCAAGAGGTAAACTGGCACCTCTCCAGCTACCAGTTCACACTCAGTTCTTGGTCCATGTCGGGACTTGAACCGGTGACCCTCCGGTTCCCAAGCCAACTCCCTACAGACTGAGCTACTGCCGCCCCCTTTATACACCTTTCTGTGAGACTGGGTTGCAGACCTGGGCTATTGTAGGAACATGGCAGAACAACATGGCGGACTCCTTAGAGAGGACCCGCTCCCTATGTAGACATTAAGGACTCATTGTAAGCCAACGAAAACACATTAATTCTTAGTTTTCACTTGATTTTACATCAATGAAAACACAGCTATGAAAATTAATTTTCCATTTCTGCTAATAGATCCCACGAAATGCAACACACTGTTCCTTTAAGTGATTTCAACATAGTAAACGCAACCTGATATTTGCATCTAGATAGAAAGATTTTTTATTTCCTTATTTATTCTATTAAAACTTGGTCTAATTTTGGGTCTCAGGTGAATCAGCCGAGTCATATAAACAACCAACCAGTGTTTCCCTTCTCTTTCAGCTTCTGTAGAGTCTCATCTGTCTAATTAACTGCAGACAGACAACTCACCTTAGTGATCTCATTGTCACCTATGATTTCTTTCATAGATGTGAACGGAGCATAAAGGACAAGAGCATCAACAGTAGACCCTGGTAGATTAAAGACAAGAACAAAAATGATTAGAAACAGATTACAAAATACAACAAAACATGTGGATGGATGTTTATAACAACAATCATAATAATTTGAAATTAATAATAAAATGTACATTTTTATTAATAGTTTTATATTATTTATAATTACTACTAATAATAATAGTAATTATAATAATGAGGAGGAAGAATAAGAAGAATGATAATTCTAATCTTAATAATTGCAATAAGCATAATTTTCTTCATATAGCACTTTTCCAGTTTAAGCACAAAGTGCTTTCCAGATTAATAATTCATTCATCAAATTACAAATCAGAAACCCATGTAAGCTGGAGGGCCTTACATGAGTTTCTGATTTTATTTTATTTATCTTTTTGTAAGTCTTACAAATATAAGAGCACATATATCAAGCAGCACTGAGCCCATTCATAAACAGAAATAATTCATATAGGTAAATAAGATGTGGATGAGAGAAATAAGCTCATTTAAATCTGGTGAAATTTAAGTACAGGAAACATATATTATAAATATATGCACTATATACACTATATATGTGTGTATATACTGTATATTCATCCATCCATCCTCAACCACTTATCCTGTTAGAGGACTGGAGCCGATCCCAGCTGGCATTGGGCGAAGGCGGGGTACACCCTGGACAGGTCGCCAGTCCATCACAGGCCACATAGAGACAGGCAACCATTCACACTCACATTCACACCTACGTACAAATTTAGAGTCATCAATTAAACAGCATGTCTTTGGACTGTGGGAGGAAGCCGGAGTACCCGGAGGAAACCCATGCTTACATGGGAAGAACATGCAAACACCACACAGAAGCCATATTCGGTTACAACAATAAAAACAAACAATACAAGCAGACAAATACAACAGTCACGCACCGCAAGTGAACAATCACGATATGCAGCTTGTATATAACACAAAAACAGCTATCATGCATAAACAGGTCAATATCAAAACAGCTGAGTGACAAAATCAAGAGCAGTTGCATCGACCAATAGTGCTGTTTTATCCATCTTTTAAAATGAACTTAAATTCTCCCATAGTAATCAATTCTGGGCAGCATATTTAAACACTTTTTTTTGCCTAGATTCGTTCAAATCTTTGAGACCAACGTCTGTCGAGCAGTTTGAGATATATGCACACAGATATGAAGGATCCAGTCCAAGGAGTGATTTATGTATAAAAGCCGACCAATCTAGTACATATATGTATATACAGTATATACACACACACATATATATACTATATAGAAGTGCATATAAAAATATTAATATGTTATGACAATATAGTTAAAATAAGGACTATGAAATAGTGATAACTAGATGAAACTTGAGATGAGGTTTGATCTCTAGCGGTATGTAACATCCAGTCATCCACGCAGGTGTTTTCAGTTATTCTGGCTGCAAACTAGCAGAAGAGTGAGAGAGATGTCAATCAAACAGTCTCTACATCCGTACACGCCCCACACACACCTCTATCTAATCTAATCTAATCAGCCAGAATGGTTAAAATCACCTGTGTGGGTTTATATGTTAATGCGGTAACGTACCTTGTTTCTGTATTTTCAATACAGTATTGCTTGCCACCCTGCAAGAAAACAAAAACGGTGAGTGTTACACATCTCTGATGTTTCCTGTTGTGTCTGCTAGTGTCATGGACGGTGGACGTCACTGAAGAGCAACTGACCCGGTGCCGAGCGAGTGTCCCCACATATAGACGAGACCTCTGCTGTGGTTCTTTACCCAGTTGTACACGAAGAGGGAGTCTCTGGTCACTCCAGCTTCAGTGGGGCTCCCAGTGGAGTCTCCAAAACCTCATTAGAAGACACACAAAGCTAAGTAAAACAAAGTAAATTTTGCATTTCATTCAGAAATCAAGGACACAGAGTCTGGAGGGGAAGTGGAGAGGTTGAGTTGCTTAAAGTCCAGTGTGAAGTTTCCACAGTCGGTGACGATTTTGGGGGGAGCCATGTCATCTGCTTGTGTCGGTCCACTGTGTTTTATTAAGTCCAAAGTCAACACAGTCGCATGCCAGGACGTTTTAGAGCACTTCATGCTTCCGTCTGCTGTCAAGCTGTAAGGAGATGCTGATTTTGTATTTCAGCAGGACTTAGCACCTGCCCACAACGCCAAAACTACGACTAAGTGGTCTGCTGACCGTGATATTACTGTGCTTGACTGGCCTGACCTGAACCCCATAGAGAATCTATGGGATATTGTCAAGAGGAAGGTGAGAAACACCCGACCCAACAATATAGATGAGCTTAAAGTGTAAACTCAGAGCAACCTGGGCTTCAATAAGGCCTCAGCAGAGCCACAGGCTGATCGCCTCCACGCGATTCAGAAGTGGTACATTTCTATATTGTAAATCCTTTATATGAAATATTCTAATATTTTGAGATACCCTTTTCTTTCTTTTTTGAGCTGTAGGCTGTAATTAGCAAAATTAAAATGAAAACATGCTTGAAACATTTTAGTTCATGTGTAATGAGTCTAGAATATTTTAAATTTCCACTTTCTTAAATAACTGATGAAGAATTTTGAACTTTTTCATGATATTAGAATTTTTTGAGATGCATGTCATAAAATTAGGACAAATACAGAACCCCAAAAAGAACATATTATTTCACAGAAATATGAAGGGAAACACCTGAGGAGCAAAGTTACGTGCTGTAGTGTATTGTGTGTACATCACAGGAGATGGCAGTTTTTTTCCTCATAGTGAATATAGTGTGTTCTGTTGAAGTGTAGATCATTAGGTTTAAGTTGGTGTTTGTACATTTTCATTTATTGTTAATAAATTGTATAATTTTGTTTTTGCACTCAGTCTTCTGACTCTCCCCTATGGTGATGAGGGCTGGGTCATGACCCACAGAACTAGATTGTACAAGCAGCCAAAATGGGTTTTCTCAGGAGGGTGGCTGGCGTCTCCCTTAGAGAGAGGGTGAGAAGCTCAGCTGTCTGTGAGGGACTCAGCCGGGAAAGACCCAGTGGAGAGATTACATCTCCACACTGGCCTTGGAACGCTTCGGGATCCCCCAGTCAGAGCTGATTAATGTGGCCCGGAAAAGGGATGTTTGGGATCTCCTGCTGGAACTTTTGCCCCCACGATCCGACCCCAGATGAATGTTTTTGCGCTCAATCCGTTGCCAGTTTCTCTCATTCCTGAGCAAAACTATATTATTACTCCCTCCATACCCTGGAGCCTAAACAGGGGAACATAACAAGCAACAAAAAGCATCTTACCTCTGTAGTCAAAGGATATGACATGGTACCCTGCAGCACTTAAAACCTGCAACACACACAAATGTGAATTTCATCTAAAGCTGGAAGTCAAAACAGAAAATGGTTTAAAACAGAAAGCGTACCTTCACCAGCTCCACTCTGTAGTCTAAGGCCCTGCAGAAAAGAAATGAGAGCACAAACAAACAAGTGGCTTTCAGACTCATTTACTGCATTGTATTCATTGTGGATGAACCCAGGGGTCCGAGCAACCACATGATACCCACTAGACTCCATTAAGGGCAAGTCAAGGGTCCCTATCCTGCCGCTCTCACCCCACCTGGTCTCTTTTTGGCCGTGGAGATAGAGAATAACAGGACTGCCGTCTCCCAGAGTTGCCTGGTACCATGCAGGGCTTTTCCCCTCGGCTCTCTCCCATTGGCTGGCAGGGAGTGTATGCCTAAGAGACACAGATAATAGAGAGGGAGGAGAGAGACAAACAAATACACTTGTGTTTACAGACATACTGACGTTTTCTTTCTACTCGTTACAGATAAATGAGTGGATTGTGGTCCTATTCACTCCAGAGCCACCTGTAACGAATATGCTCACGCTCGGGGTATTTTTAAGTACGTGTGCACTTCAAAGGACAAAACAGGAAGCCACAAATGACCTACCAGACACCCAGCGTGACACCCTCCTCTACGTTGAGGTAGAAGTTGGATGTGTGGTTCAGGAAATTTTCAGGTTTGCTAAGATCCACATCAGATGGATACAACTCTGCAGCAGGAGAGAGCACACAAGGTCAGTTTGAGTTTTGTATTAACGTCGTAGTTATACGTCATATTCTATCATTATCAGATTGCATTGTATTACTTTATCATATCATATTGTATTTGCAGGCTATTGTAGATTATTTCGTATCAAATACAATCGGGTCTTTTCACTCTCTGGATAAGATTTCTTGATTGATTTAATTTCTATGAAGCTTCTACAAAACATTTAGCCCCCATGTCCCTCCTTTACCAATGGGCCAAATCCAAGAGGGCCATTGGCACCATCCTGAAAGGTGAACTTTTGAACCTAGAATCATGTATGATGACACTTTTCATGAAAGTTGACAACAAAGATTCTGATTCTGACATCAGTTTTGACCCAGAAATCCAATATGGCCGCCATCCAGTAGAGTGAAATTGTAACTTTTGAACAGAAGGATGTTGTTCAGTAAAAACTGTTTATAAAAGAGATCATGACATAATATTGTAGAAAACAACTACATCTGGGAAGACCAGATCTGGGTAGGATGAGACCAGATCTGAGTAAAAGACAACATCTGGGTAGAATAAGACCAGATCTGGGTAGAAGAAGACCAGATCTGGGTAGGATGAGACCAGATCTGAGTAAAAGACAACATCTGGGTAGAAGAAGACCAGATCTGGGTAGGATGAGACCAGATCTGAGTAAAAGACAACGTCTGGGTAGAATAAGACCAGATCTGAGTAGAAGACAACATCTGGTTAGAGGAAGACCAGATCTGGATAGGATGAGACCAGATCTGGGTAGGACGAGACCAGATCTGAGTAGAAGACAACATCTGGGTAGAATAAGACCAGATCTGAGTAGAAGACAACATCTGGGTAGAATAAGACCAGATCTGGGTAGAAGAAGACCAGATCTGGGTAGGATGAGACCAGATCTGAGTAGAAGACAACATCTGGGTAGAATAAGACCAGATCTGAGTAGAAGACAACATCTGGGTAGAATAAGACCAGATCTGGGTAGAAGAAGACCAGATCTGGGTAGAATAAAACCTGATTAATAATAATAAGACCGCATCTGGGTAGAATGGGACCAGATCTGAATAGAGGAGGACCAGATCCAGGTAGAATATGACCAGATCTGGGTAGAAGAATACCATTTGTGGGTAGCATAAGACCAGATCTGGGTTGAATATGACCAGATCTGGGAAGAGGACACCACATCTGGGTAAAACAAGACCTGAGCTGGGTTAAAGACGACCAGATCTGGGCAGAGGATAACCTCATCTACTGTGGGTAAAATAAGACCTGATCTGGGTTAAAGATGACCAGATCTGGGTAGAAGATAACCTCATCTACTGTGGGTGAAATAAGACCTGGTCTGGGTTAAAGATGATCAGATCTGGGTAGAAGATAACCTCATCTACTGTGGGTAAAATAAGACCTGATCTAGGTTAAAGATGACCAGATCTTGGCAGAGGATAACCTCATCTACTGTGGGTAAAATAAGACCTGATCTAGGTTAAAGATGACCAGATCTGGGTAGAAGATAACCTCATCTACTGTGGGTAAAATAAGACCTGGTCTGGGTTAAAGATGATCAGATCTGGGTAGAATCAGATCAGATCTGGGTAGAACAAGTCTTCATCACACATGCATCAGAAACTACTGAACTTTGCACCTGCATGGTGGATTTTTTTCAGTACAACATTGACCTCACCCTGAAAACCTGTTTGAAGGCTGGATCTCGTCCAAATTGGCTCATTAGCGACGTCCATGTACCTGATGAGTGGAAGGAGGTCTGTCCATAGGTGCAGTTTGATATTTATGGTTGAAGTTTCACAAAAAAATGTTTAGGGAATGTAATATGTACAATATAACACAAAGAGGTCTGATGGACTGGGCCTACACCTTCGACCCTTCAAACAGAATGTGACGTGAGCAAGTGTCAGTGACAAAACCAGCTTGATTGCATTGTTTTCTATTGGAATGAATGAACTGGCCTCACGCGATGAATGACGATACTGTTTCTATTTATTCCTTCTTCTATTTATTTATCTATTTATTTATCTATTTATTTATTCCTTATTCCAACAGATGAGGAAAAGCTGATTGGTTTAGGTGAAATATGATAGGACACTTCCTCATTTCTCTACAAGCACCTAAATAAGACAACACATAAATAAATTTATTTAACAGTGTGTGGACAGAGCATCCAGAGAGTATAAGTCAATAAAAGATACCACACATTTATCTTTTTAGCTTTCTTATTCAGTCTATTTGAAGACACAAGGCCTATATTATGATTTTATTTCAGTTTAACAGTGTTTGAGTCTAGATATTAGAATAAGGACATCATCTCTCTTAACCACACCACTGTGTATGACCAACCTGGTTACTAAAGCATTATGTTGTTATAGCTGACAGCTATTTTCTGACGTTATACATAGAGAAGTATTGATTTATAGTAAGTGGAAACACATGTTACTTACTGGTGTTAGCAAATACAATCAAAGTTATTATCCCAGGGTACAGGTAGAGAAAGGCAGGCACTGAGGCGTACACACTGTACAGAATTAGCCCGACTAACTTAACCATTCCTGCTCTGGGTGAAAGTATTTCCTCTCTGCAGCAACAAAATGTAAAGTTTTCCTTGATTTTAGTCTGGAACTGAGGGTGAATCCAACAGAGCTCTCCTCCTCGGTGTTGTGAACTATTTCCTCTGTTGCTGCCGGTTCACATTTCATACAGTGTCAAACCGGTTCATTAACTATAAACAACAAAACAGAGACACACCCAGCTGACGTCACAACAGTGCACTGCAATGCATGGTGGGTTTTAAAGTCTCGTCATACCACATTTCAGTCTGTTACAGATAAAAGTCATGCATTCAAAAGTTTACATGTATTTTAAGTATTAAAACTGAAATACTCATAACCCAGAATGGCTCTTAAAGGGACAGTGTGTAGGATTTGGTGCATCTAGTGGTGTGGTTGCAGATTGCAACCGAGTACCCCTCGGTGTAAGGCTATATTATGCAAGAGATAATGTACAGCGAGCTGGTTATTATTGTGAGATAAACTCTGACATGGTGATGTGGCACCTCAACATGACACAGCTAGTTATATTAGGTATATTATCCTTCATCCCAGTATCTATGTCAGTTAGCCCCTCTTATACGTCTTATTAACAAACATTTGGGAGAGATAATGCTGCATAAAAAACACAGTCAACACCAATCACAGATAAAGAGAACATGAAAAAACGACTGTTTTTAACCAGCAGAGGTCACAAGAGTGATGTATTGTTTTCTGTAGAGGATTTCTGAATCATATCAGTCATGTTTATGAGTAATCCTCATAAAATTAGGACAAATACAGGACCCCAAAAAGAACATATTATTTAGCAGAAATATGAAGGGAAACACCTGAGGAGGAACAATAAGCATCTTACCTCTGTAGTCAAAGGACATGACATGGTACCCTGCAGCACTTAAAACCTGCAACACACAAATGTAAATTTGATCGGGAGCTGGAAGTCAAAACAGAAAATGGTTTAAAACAGAAAGCGTACCTTCACCAGGTCCACTCTGTAGTCTAAGGCCCTGCAGAAAAGAAATGAGAGCAGTGAATACAAACAAACAAGTGGCTTTCAGACTCATTTACTGCATTGTGTTCATTGTGGATGAACCCAGGGGTCCAAGCAACCACATGATACCCACTAGACTCCATTAAGGGCAAGTCAAGGGTCCCTATCCTGCCGCTCTCACCCCACCTGGTCTCTTTTTGGCCGTGGAGATAGAGAATAACAGGACTGCCGTCTCCCAGAGTTGCCTGGTACCATGCAGGGCTTTTCCCCTCGGCTCTCTCCCATTGGCTGGCGGGGAGTGTATGCCTAAGAGACACAGATAATACAGAGTGACACCCTCCTCTACCGTGAGGTAGAAGTTGGATGTGTGGTTCAGCACATTTTCAGGTTTGCTAAGATCCACAGTGAATAGAAACAACCCTGCAGCAGGAGAGAGCACACAAGGTCAGTCTGAGTTTTGTATTGAAGTCGTATCTTATCATATTCTATCATATCATGTTATTCTATCATTGCATTATTTTATTGTATCATATTGTATTTACTGTATACTGTAGACTGATTATCAAATATAGTCGGGTCTTAAACCCTCAATTTCAATCTCTGGATAAGATACCTTGATTGATTTGACTTCTATGGAGCTTTTATTAAAAAAATGAAGCCCCCAGGTCCCTCCCAAAACTCCCTGAAAAGATGACCTTTTGAACCTAGAATCATGTATGAGGATACTTAATTATAGAATTATAATTATTACTTGTATACTTGTCGGTATGAACCAAGTATGCTTAGACTTTTCTGTCTACTTGTCAGTATGAACCAAGTATACTTACACCTTTCTGTCTACTTGTCAATATGAGCTTTGTATACTTTGACTTTTTTGTATACAGTACTTGTCAGTATACAGTAAGCCAGGTAGATATTTCTGCATACTTCTCAGTATAAGCTGGGTAGATTTTTCTGTAAACTTGTCAGTATGAGCCAAGTATGCTTAGATGTTCTGTCTACTGGCCAGCATGAGTAAGTATGCTTAGACTTGTCGGTATATTAATCAGTATGAGCCAAGTATACTTAGACTTTTCTGTATACAGTATTTGTCAGTATACAGTAAGCCAAGTAGATGTTTCTGTATACTTATCAATATAAGCAAAGTAGATCTTTGTGGATACTTGTCAGTATGAGCAAAGTATACTTAGACTTTTCTGTAGATATGAGCTAAGTGACCTTTGTGTATACTTGTAGTATACATAAAAAGTGAATTAAAAGTGTACTCTCTCGTTTTAAGATTAATTTGAATAAACTTCGTTTAGTGAGGGAAGCTTGCTAGGTGCTAAGAAAAGGTCACAGTCTACTGGTGTTGTATTGAATACTGTTTCCTGTATATATGTGAATGAATTCAAAACAGTCGAATAATACTGACAATAATGGGAACATTTCGTTATATTTTAAAGCAAGTGAGTATTAATTTGATTTCGCAGTGTCAGTTTGGTCCACAGGGGGCCGGACTGTGGCCAGTCAGGCGGTCTCAGGCTCCCGGTCACCGCCCCTTCCTCCACCAGCCGCTTTTCAAAATCCGCTACGAGGCGGACGGAGGATGATACACAACCGAGGAGGACACAAAGCGACCACCACACTCTCCGGTGCCGTTTTATGGGATATAAAACGTCTCCTACAAGCCCCAATAACGTAAAACCGACTGCATCTTCAAGCTAACGGAGCATTTCTGGTTGAGGGCCGTTTACCTGCGAGGGAACCGCGGGAGAAATGTTGTAAAAGTTTATTTTACACCCGCGTTTAAGTTAGCGTTAAGCACCAAAATACAGCTGGAAAAGGAGCCGGCTGTCGTCCAAGTTCGGAGGCTTTGGTGAGTGTTTTTAGCTAACAACATTAACCGTTTATTTGCTTCCTCTTCTTTGTTCTCTCACAGTTTTTTTGAGATGAATTTGAACAGCAATCCCGACCAAACCATTTCCTCCTAACAGCCCGGTTAGCATAGCCCATCAGTTTCCTACGGTAGCATCTTTGACCAGCTTAGCTAGCGTTAGCTAAACTACATCCCATAGTTAATTAAAGGTTTTATTATGCCCATAACTGACGTTAAAGTTTACTCAGGTGGAGTCAAGCTGCTTTACAAAGACAACTGTTGACAGCGTTTCCAATGAGTGATGCTAAAAGCAGATTCATCTACTGAGTAACTGGTAAAATGAGACGGTAGCTGACATTTGACTTGGTCTTTCTCGGTCATTTTGATATTTTGAGCCTTTTTATTTAAAAATAATAGTAATTAATGAGTCTTTTGTGGTGCCCAGTGTTGATTTTGTATCACAGCATTACTCCAAAATACGCAAATGTGTCCTCCAGTTTCATCAACTTGGACTATGAAAGTGTTGGAAGTGAGCAGATGTGATTTATAGTTTGATGCCATGTGAACTTTGTGGGCAAATTATAAAATCCTGTTTTATCTATATCTCATCTTTAAACCTCCTGAGACCCTGAAGAAAATGCTTTTAATATTTACTGTATATTTTCTGTTCCATAATTTAATTTGGATGTAAGAAACCTATCACAAAGGGTTTTTTTCTGTAATGTTAATTTTTCATAACGTCCCTTGTAGTGGACATTGGTTCACTTTTTTCCTAAAAAAAAAAACCAATACAAGGCACACTTTGGTAACAACAACATAATTTAAGTTCTTTTTCATTTGATGAATATTGAAACTAATATAAAATACTTGTTAAAGCCTGCTCTGTCTGCTCTCCTGACACTTCAATGTCTGACTTTCCCTCAATAATAAAAAAAAAAAAACACTTTTCTGCCTATGGAGATGGTTGAAAATGAGTAGAAGCAGGTCCCACTGTCCTCTGCAAAGGACACAAATGAATTGCCAGGTCTTAGGAGGTTAAGTTGAGCAATGCAACTTTGCAAAGAAGTGCATGCAGTTGTGTTTTGTTGTGCAAAGTAAAGCAAAAGATAATGGAAATGCATGATGTTAATGGACGTGTAATGGGTCAGTGACAAGAATTAATTTGCACAAAAATGTCATAATAATTGTGGGAATAAAGCAGTTACAGGCCTAAAGAAAACATGTTTCGGAGCAGTATTGTGGTTCACCCCTACAGGATAGGGTAATGTAAACACAATATAAAAATAACCATAAATATGTGCAAACAAGTCCTAAATCAAGTGTTAGATAATATTTCTTAAATATTCTCAATAGTCTCCTGTTAAAACACTTTTGGATTCCATTTGTAACCTTTATATCGTTTATATGTCCTCTTTTAACCTTTGTTTAACCAGGCAAGTCAATAAAAAGCAAATTATTATTTACAGTGGTGGCCTGGCAAAAGGCAAAGCCTCTAAAAAGAAATATCAAAAGTAACAAAGACAGCCCTACAAAAAAGGAAAATGCAGACACGCACAGTCAACAGACCACACCAGACAAACCGTAGACTATCAGGCAATACAGCAACAAAACAAGAGCAGCAAGTAGCAAAGACAATCACAGCAAGCTTTACATTTAACAAGAAACACTACATAAAAGACGTGCAGACTTGTACACAAGTCTAATCTCAAGTATGTGATTCTCTATGCAGAGACAGCTTTTCAAATTAAAATGCAGGAAACTTCCTTTTGTTCCATACTCATCATCTCCTATCCCAAATTATCCCATTGCCAGCAAAACCATAGTTCACCCATCAGTTTCACTAGGCTGATGTTGAAGAAAAAAAAAGTTTTGAAATTTTTACTTTCCCAGTCTGACATCTGCTCGTGATAATTACCAGTGTCAGTGAATGCTGGGATGGTGTGAAGGATTAACCTCCTTCTTGTGACCTGGACTAGAGCGAGTCTTTAGCTGCAGCAGCTGTCAAACCACAGAAAGCCACTGTGGCCGAGCAGGAGGGCTACCGGGATAATTGGCTCAGAGGCTGCTGAAGAACGCCAACACAGCAACACAAGCAAAGTGTGTTGAGTGAAACTTATTTAGTAAAAAACCTGACATAAGGTCAGGTCGGTGCTGTTATGAATAAAAACATCCTACATTTGTTTTGATTTTCTGCCACACAGCTGAGTCATGATTTCCTTGCGTTTCATAAGTTGCTCAAACGTGCAGATGCAGAATACTGATTCGTTTTTTGTCTCTATTGTCTGCGGTGATGTGAATGGGAACCCCGAGTCTGGGGGAGTATGGGGGACACCTGGCCGAGCGCTTGATGATCTCTCTGAGAGCAGCTGGAAAAGCAGGGGTCAGGAGGCTGCTCTTTGTGTAGATATTTAGGCACAAACTTGGAAGTTTCAACTCCTTTAGATGTATGTGTATTTATGCATTACCTATGACAGAACACAGTTTAGTTCAGATAATTATTGTCCCACAAGAGGAAATTATTTTTGCAGCGAGAAAAAACACAAAAACATGAAACATAAACACACAGACAGACACCTGGTACAACTGGTATACACCAAGGTGTATGATAAAAGCAACAAAAGCTGCAAATGAAGAATAAAAAGAAAAATAAAGTGATTAACTGTGCAGGGAACTAAGAGATGTAAGATGTGCAAATGATCAAAAAACAAGACACTTTATTTGTTCATTGCACAGCAAAAGATTTAAGTTGCTCCAAGAGCGTAAAATGCAGGATTTAACATGAAACAAATTAAAAAGAATCATAGTAAAGCAACTAAACCCATTCAAGGTGGGCAGTTAAAAGTGCGGTAATATTAGCTGAACTCAAGAAAAAACAAATAAAGAAACAATGGAGGCTTTATATGAACATACGACTGGTGCCAACGGTCCACTTGCATAGCGTGCAGAAATGTGTTGCAACGGTCAGACGTCCAATTTGTGGAAACAAACATTTATAGAAATAGAAGTGGATGAATGTTTTACTGTGCTCTGCTCTGCATTGCTATTTCCAGTCATGTTAACTGACATGTGCCTTCCTTAAGCTTCAGGTGGCTGACCTGTTGCGTCTGTGAGTTTATTTATGTCACTGCTTAAGTTAGTCAGACTTTTCTTTTTTTTATTTGGCACATGATTACGTCTCACATACGTCTCTCTTGTGAAATAAAAGATAAGCTTTCTATGTAATTACCCAAAATTCATTGTTTGTGTGTCTATTATTGCTCACTGAACTGGACTCCAGATTTGTGTCTGGGGGCCGAAAAAGAGCTGCGTTCACTGTCAAATGCTTTTTATTGTTTCTCAATTACAGCAGTGATGCATCCCAATTGGAAGTATAACAGTGTTGTTCATGTCTCTGTAACTGATGCAGCCAGCCAGTAAATGTTGCCTCAAGGCTTTTGGACTAACTTTCCCAAATTAGCTCCTGGCTGCTTTGTTCCACTTGGTTCAGAACCACTTTACTGTCCTTCGTCTTTATCACCAATTTGAAGTATTCGAAGGAGCATTTAGTCTTCAAACCCTGACATTTTGATATTAGATTTATTGATGCTATTTCTAACAAACCTGAATGTGTGTTTATTTATTTATTCATTCATACATTCATGGGCAGGAAACGGAGAATGGCATCTCTTTTAAGAAAATGAACACAGCAGTTTAACAACACAATGACAAGACAGTAGTTCTTCATATTCATTATACAACAACATTAAGACAGCACAGCAACAACCACAAGATTTCACAACATTAAGACACGTTAAGTGTTTTATGTGTGATGGGTACATGATTGGGCTGATGGTTGATTTATAGCCATGATTTCATCTTGTATTTAAAATCAGTACATCTGCAGTGCTCTGTTGCTCATCGTAGTTGTCCTCCCATTATCTGAGCACAGTGAACTACATCCAACTGTGTATACAAGGTGAAATTTTCCCTTTCACATGCCCTTCAGATTGAATTACATGGGTCATGAAACATCCCAGCTAAAGGTGTAAAAGAGAGTCCCGACCAGTGTCAGACTTGGACTTGTCGATCAATTTACCTGATTGTCTAATCACTCTAATTGGATTAGCCAAAGCCTCCACCACCAGTGACACTGTAGCGGTAGCTCATTCACTCAGCGGCACTCTCAGATGAAGGAGCTGGTAGGAACGCATGCTGTTCTGGTAGATGTTTCCTCTCTGTTTGTGAGTATCTTTGAACAGTGATCAGATATATCACTGTAAATTTAGAGTGAGCGCCCTCTTGCTTTGTTGATTGACACATCAGTTAAAATGTGATGATAAACACAAACATTTTTTCTTCTTGTCTTTCAGGGCAGGGTGCTGTCCTGTGGGATGGATGACACCCAAGAGCAGGACCACTACGAGGAGCGCCTAAAAGAAGTTTTTAACAGTTTTGATGCCAGCGGCGCCGGCTCACTGTGCCCAGAGGAGCTCTCTGACCTCTGCCAGTCCCTTCACTTGGATGATGCCACTCCAGCTCTTCTCCACACACTGCTGCAGAGCCAGGACCGCCTCACTGCCAGGGTGAGTTTAGTCCTCTGCCATTGAAAATAAGTTTTCTGAATCTGCTCTTTTCGGGCAAAAATTTCCAGAAGAAATAAATCTGAGAACAAAGGCTGTGATATGTGTAAATAATAAAACAATCCATTAACTAGTAACAATGGGGGTCCACAATGATGTAAAATTGCATAGTTTTAAGTCTAAAACCTTCAAATTTTTTGAGGGAGGACGCCCAACCCTGTATCTCCTATTATCTTTATCTAGTATCTCTATTAATCTTATAATGTTCCATGTTGGAATATTATTAGTGTATTATAGGCCTACTATAAAAGATGCATAGCCAAGTATAATAATAGCAGTAAAACCACAGCTGATTATGGCTGACACAGTATAAAATGTTTAAAGAAATGATAAATAATAGTGGCCAATACACACAACAGCATGTCCCTCTTCATGCACTGGCTACAGGTGTGTTATGGTGTGCAGCAATTTCAGAAAATCTGTATTTGCAGAATTAATATTGTTCATTTTCTGATGCACATGTGAGTTGTGGCCTTTTGGCTTTCCTGTGCAAAGCATCCTTTGAATTTGGCAGACCCCTGTGCTGAGTCACTCCAGCTCTCAGGTCTTTGTGTCTCCAGGCTTTTTTGGTGCTTTGTTAGCTGTCTTGTTGAGAAGAAAATGTGCCCCCATCAGTCCTCATCCCAGGTGTCTGTCGTCAAGACAACCAAGCCGGCTAATCACCATTCACAGATGCATTTCTTTGAGGGTGCTCCATGTGGAAATGTATGAAATAGAAAGGACACTGGTCTAATCTGTACAATTCGGTTTGTAATAATGCAGTCAGAGGATCTCCAGTTAGTCGTTTTTATCTTATCAGTCTGAAGTTGACGGATGATGAGATAAACTCTAAATTTCTTACCTCCTGTCCACACTTTTGCATCAAGTTGTGTTCGTATATAGCGTGTGGACAGACGGCTGGCTGTTGTCGTTGCGTGTGTGGGGGGGGGTGATGTTAGCAAAGGGCAAGTGAACTGATTGCCTACCCATGGCATCCAACAATGCCAAAAAAAATATCCACATAAAGCCGGCAGCCGCCAGCCTCGGCACACAAAGAAAATCACCATATTCAGGGTTAGCAGCTGTTGATTCTTGAAGTGTGACCTCGCTGCTCACCCTCCTCCTCCACCCAGACGCCCAGACTCCACCCGACCGGCACACTGGGAATTACATCCAGTCTGAGGAATTTCATGAACTTTTGTTTTTACTTTGCTTCACATACGAAGCATTGCTCACGCTTATGTAAGACTACTTTTTTTTTTCTGTTGTTGTTCCAGGTTGACTTTGACCAATTCAAGAATGCGCTGATTCTGGTGTTGTCATCAACTATTGAGCCACAACAAGCAGAACAGGATGAGACCTTGTCAAAACCGGGTAAAGTCTAGATTCTGGTGTTGCATGTTATTAAAGAAATCTCACACGGATATTAACATAACATTAACAGTTAGGGCTGTCCTCAACCAAAGAAATTCATCATCGACTAGCACTCATACGATTTTGTCATCTAATTATTTAGATGATTTAATCAACAGATCTGAGTTTCTCCACAAAGAATCACACAAAAGCACCACTTAAAATCTTGTGTTTACCAGAGGTGTGTGATAGGTGTGGGACGGTTCATAAAATTCACGGTTCGGTTTGGTTCACAGTTTGGGGTCACAGTTTTCTGTTCAGTACAGTGGTAAACAGTATTTATGTTGCAGCAAGGAGGCCAGTTTCAGTTTGAACAGTTTTTCATTTATTTGCCAAAATAAGTCAAGTGTTTGTCTGAACAACGATAGACTAGGCTAACATAAGGAACAAGTGCCACTGTGTTATTTAAAAAATAATTAATAAATATAAAACAAATGATAGGCTCAGGACATCAACAAAAAATGCATCAGGGCAGCCAGCACTACACCTTTTTTAAACAGTAACATATAATATGTCTCTCTATTACCTGATATTTAAAAAACAATAAAAAAAACCACATAGGCTAAGGCCATCAACATAAAGTGCAGCATAAACCAAACACACACACAAATAAGTCATTCAGCATGAAAAAAAGCATAAAAAACAACTAATCACCTAAAGAAATCTAAGACCAAAATGTCAGATTAGTAGACTAAGAGTAGACAACTAAGAGTATTAGTTGTTTAGTATTGAACTTCAAGGAGACCTTTCCCCCCCAACAGTTCAATTAAGCAGATGAGAAGGCGACTAAAGGCTGAGTAAGTAGAAGAGCCCTCATGCTGATTCAGCTGTAAATCTACATACAATACAGGCACAGAGCCAAACAGTGCAGGCTCAAAGCCAATTAGCTGACAGTTGAACAGAACAGTTGAATTTGCAGACTCATGGTTTGCTATTTTATGGATGCAGTTAACAAAAACAGTGGTTTTATACGAAGCTATTTCCTGGATCGTTTGTTTATACTCCTGAGCTTCTTTTTTGTGAATGAATACTTCAGACTCCTGGTTAAGACCAACATCTTTTCAGCTGAGTTATTTTATGTCTTTAAGGTCACATCTCACACTAGTGATCACAAAAGAGACAGACTGACCTGTATGATGTAATATAATACATGTATTAACATTATGACACTTGAGTCACAAGATATGAAGAATATGATCCAAAGCAAATACTTAACTGTAGAGCTGCAACGGTTAATCAGTTTATTGATTATTTGTCAGCTATTAAATTAATCACCAGCTATTTTGATATTTGATTAACCGATTTGAGTAAGTCATTAAGGAAAAAAAAATCTTAATTGTGAATATTTTCTGATTTCTTTACTTTTGTATGACAGTAAACTGAATATCTTTGAGTTGTGGACAAAACAAGACATTTAAGGATGTCATCTTAATATAAAAATAGTAAAATAATAATAAAAATAATCGACAATGACAATCGTTAGTAGCAGCCCTACTTCATTGGCAATATTTCGGTCTTACTGTTAATGAAGCATAAAGTGTATTAAACCTTTAGAGTTACAGACATTTTCTCTGTTGTTTGCACGTCAAACTCTGTCGACCTGTAGTTTCATGTCTGCGTCATTCAAACAAACAAACTGGAACATACTGTATGGCTTTAAATAGATTCTGTATTTACCACTTTTAGAGAAGTAGCTGCTGAAGGCTGCGGCACGTATTAGTCATTGAACATTTTCCTTCTGTATTTAGTAATGTCCTCTGTTGTGCAAGCCTTTCTATGATGTATGCAAGTAATCATGACTCTACTCGACTTGGCATTGGCATCATGAAAGGAGATGGAATAAAATCATCAAAAATCCAATATCATGCATCCGTGATATACACAAATACAGTATGTGGCTGCCACTTTTTTTTTCATCATTGATTGATTGATTCGCTGGTTATTTTCTTGATTAATCACTTTATGGCTTGAAAAACAAAAACAAACAAAAACTTCAAAACAATACAAGACAAGGAAAAACGGGAAAATTCCCCATTTTTGATGCTAAAATTATTAGCATTTTAGCTGGGAAAATGAATCTATGGTAATTAATTGTCAGAATAGTTGCTGGTTAATTTCCTGTCATTTCATCTACTAATTTTACTTATTTGGTTTTCTTGTCATTTTATCTCTTCAGATTCTACTGAGATCCAACCAAAGTTTGTGAAGGGCAGTAAACGTTACGGCCGCCGCTCCACACCGGAGTTCGTAGAGCCCACCTCAGACTTCTCTGAAGTTACCAACGCAAACCCGGCGGAGGAGGGGAAGGATGTGGAGGACAACTATGACTCGGCTGTTCCCCGGAAGCGTGAGGTAAACGGCTAAAGACTGATGAGTTTTTCCAGCACTGACTGCTCTGAACCTCCAGACGCTCAGACACCGCCCTTATCACCTCCTGTCCTCGCCGCATTTCTCGGCAGCCACAGGCCGTCAGCGAGGCGTTATTCTTAGCTAATCAGCTTAGTGGCATGCAGGGCAGATCCAGAAATGTAATATAGATGCTCAAACACAGGATTCACAAGGCCTTTTCCACTGCATAACAACGCAGCACTGTCTGTAAATGACAGCATAATTTCTGTTTTAATAAGCTTCCAGATGTAACCGCAATGTTTGTGTAATGCCACACAGTGTCAGTTTAATGTGTCATAATGTGATTCTGTGTTGAGCTGCACTTTGCCCTGAGTGGGCCTGCTGGCTGTGATGTGGTTGTCAAGACAGCAGCACAGTGATTAAGGAATTTACATCATGTCCAGTCAGATAAAAAGAGAGACGGGAGCTGACTGGTGTGTTTATGGGCATCAATATTTTTCTTTAGTTAAGACTGACAGTTGGCGCCTCCCATTGTCTGCAAAGGACAGTAGTTATAGCATTAGTTCAGTCATGGCCACGCACGGCCGAACACGCTGCATGGTTCCTCTCTTGATCTTTAGATCCTTTTCTTGGATTATACTGCTCTCACTGCTGACAGACAGTTGTTTGACATACAGTATTGTACGGAGGTTTAAGCTCACAATTTGTGTGTCGACAGTCTGCAATGGAAATTAGAATGGGAAATTTACAGTAACACCAGCAATGTATATTGCTGTAAAGTACTAAGTCTGTGTGGTCAATTAGTCTGCATACTACTGCTTCCTCTTAGTTGATTAGTCACCTAATCGGTTGTTTTGGTCTCAGTTGTCTTTGAATTCGTTTTCTTTAGTCGATTAGTTGTTTTTTATGCTTTTTTCATGCTGAATGAGTTATTTCCAAGCAAGTTATGAGCACATCTCTGGTTAAAAACAAGATTTAAACTTGGTGTTTTTGTGTGGGAAACTCTACAAAGCCGTTGATTAAATCAACTTATCGATTAGTTGACAAAATTGTATGAGTGTTAGTCGACTTTCTTTGGTTGAGGACAGGCCTAAACGTTCACTAGTGCCGGCTTCTCAAATGTGAAAATTTGCTATTCTCTCTCTTTTATATCGTTTTGAATTGCTTATCTTTGGATGTTGGACTGTTTTGTTATGTAAAACAAATGTTTTGAAGGCACCACCCTGGGCTCGTAAAATCTGTGATAGTTAGTTTCTTGCTTGAAATAATTAGCAAAAGATTAATAGACAATGAAAAAGATAGTTAGATGCAGCCCCATGTTTATGTTTTTGGTACATATAGGATTTACTGACTGCTGTGGCCTTTTGACAACAGGTTAATTTTCCATACTAATGAATGTGCTGCAGCAGAATAAATCACGACAGAGAAAAGTCCCCAGAACGGTATAATGATGGCCAGTTCAGCTTGTGCACGGATGGATGTGTTAATATTCTGTGTATTGTCTTCGTTCCTGACTCCGCCCCAGATGACAAACACTGTTGGAGACATTGAACTGAAGCGTGTCTCGGTGTTATTGAGTAATCTGGTTGCAACAATGCTACAATGTCCAGTCCGGGGACCAGCAGATGGGGATGGGTCAGAGGCTCTGCCACAGCGACGGCAGGCCTGGTGCTGTGGGAGGAGGAGGGTGTAGGACTGCGACAGAGGAACAATGAGCCCCACTACCCCCACCCTCCTGGATGCCTATACACCATGTATCAAAACGCCACTCGCAGAATCCCATCTGTTCTTCATTCCCTCACTGTTTGCTTCTCAAACAATAGACGGTCACGCTGGGACTGGGCTGGAGCGCAGTGGGTCACACCCACATAAACCCCTCCTCCACTCGGATATCCCGACAAGCACAAAAACGCATGTTAAAAGCATGACTCCACTGGTATATAAGTAATAAACACTCATTTAGATTTTAAACTGAGAAAAACCTGATTTATGGTGTCAAAAAGCAATTTTAAAACATAATTTTTCCATAATTTATGTCATTCAAATGTTAGATTTAAAGTTTAATTTATATTGTTTAAGGTAAAAAAAAAGTGTCCATGACATTTTCTCTGTTCTTACCACCGTTGCCAATTTGCACACTGACCATCCCTGATGTCCTCGTGCCGTCACAAAAGCTCTTTTGTGCTTTTTGTCAGATGCTCCTGCCCCCCTTTGCACCCAGACACCCACCTCGCCTAATTTAAAAACATGTTTGAACTTATAAACTGCTGATTGTTGCACAAAAAAAACAGCCTGTGGGGTATATATTAATGTGGTATTTTTTTCTCACAAATGAGTTTCTTTCCCAAAATTGAAGCCTCTTTGTGATATTAATCACAATTTCTGTGTTTTTTGTCTCTGACAGCGCTGGAACGCTCACGATACAAGCACAGAGGAGTACGAGGCAGAAGGTACGTCCAAGTCACAGTATTTTCCTTAAATTCCCTCTATAGATGTTCATCACTAGATGATCACAGTCTCTTCGTACGTTGTTTGTAGGCCAGATGCATCTCTGGAACCCCGATGAGCCTAGCACACCTCGGGGAGCCATCTTACCTCCATCAACCTGTTTAGAGGAGAGACTGCGTGAAGCCTGTGATAAGCTGGAGATATCATGGGACGGATGTGCTGGTCACACCGAACTGCTCGCGCTTTGTGAACACCTGGGCCCGGAGGTGAGATTAAATGTGAATGGAGAGACAGTTCATTCAGCACAACTTTTCAAATCTTATGATAAATACTTAAAAGTTAAGAGTTTTGAAATCACTTAGACTTTTTAGACTGTATTTCAGTGCACTCTGGCCTGTGGTTATAATTTATTCATGTTAAAATAACCATGCACTTCTGTGTTGCCTTGTTTTTTCTTGTTCTTCCTCAGATTACATTGTTCATTTAGACAATTTGAGTCCAAGAAAAGTGTTTTCTGCCTCCCAAGGACCACTCTCTTTAAAGTTCTAACTTGTATTACAATACGGAAAGTACATATACACTACATGTATACAGTATATCATATACACTAGGGATGCACAATGATATTGGCTCGTCAGCAGTATCGGCAGATAAAGGTTTTAAAGTGTAATACTGGCCAGAAATTTTTCTTCAGGACACCTCACATGATACGAACCGTTGATGCGAACCGTTGAAGTGGGAGCAAAAACAAATGCCTGCTCTTATTTTCATATCATTAACAGAGATTACATTGTTTTGTGAAATAGGTCAAATTAGCCCCGGTTTTACCAGTTTTCAGGATTGTCTCAACATTATCCAAGCCTGTTAAAGTAGGGTATGTTTTTCAGTTTTGTTTTGTTTGTTTAAACATGTAACCCAGTTGAAGTAGTATTCTTATTTTGCCCAGTGAATATGTACCTTTTGAAACGAATTGTTTTATGTCTGCATCTGCTAGTGGGCCATCACGATAACCATAAGGTGATGTCTACAAACGTCTCTTTTTGTCCGACCAGTAATCGAAAACTAATTGTGGACTAAACAACAAAAAAACAAAAAAATCACTCTCATACACATACAGTGTAAAGAAATTACCTTGTCTCTTTAGCAAATGTTGTTTACAACAACATATATTTATTTTTCAGATAAATGTTGATGTGCTCCAGAGTCTCAGCAGCGATGGATTTATGAATGTTCAGGAGTTTGTTTCCAAGGTTGTAAACCACAACAAACCCCCCACACCGTCGGCCTCCACGCCCTACAGACAGCTCAAACGTCACCACTCTACTCAGGTATTTTTTTTTTTGTTGTTGAGCTCTACGAGATCCCTTGAGATTTCTTTTAATTAATCTTTTTGTTTTATCTGTTCTAGTTTTATTAAAGAGTTTTTTGTTTACATTTTCAGATATGAAAAAGATGCATTAAGCAAAATATTAGATGACAAAAACATTTTCCATTCTGGTTCCTCTGTAATGGAGCAATTGAAAACTAGATGTCAGGTTGCATTTGGTCGGGGAAAATGCAAGTGGATTTTTTGACATTAACTGTTTTTTTTTCTAGTAAAAATAAACATTTTTCCCTGTATAGCCGTTTGATGAAGGAGGCCGTAGGATAGCCACTCCTGCTGCTCTAACCAGCACCATCGGCATGCGTCTCTTCTCCACCCTTGATGACGGTACCGGCTTCACTCCAGTCGAATACATCCTGGACGCCTGGATCGAAGAGGGAATAGAAAACAGCACTGAGATCCTGCAGGTACTAATTCTTCTGAAAGGAAGTCAAGATTTGTGTAGTTTTGGAGAAAATTATTTGCAAAACCTTTTTTTGTATTTACTCCATGATTCAAATAAATAAGAATATTTGCAAAAAAGTGTAATTGTTATTTTTGCAGGCTTTGAATTTCAGCCTGGATGGGAAGCTGAGTCTTAGTGATCTCACCATGGCCCTTGAGAATGAGCTACTGGTTACTAAGAATGGGATTCATCAGGCAGCACTGGCGAGCTTCAAAGCTGAGATCAGATATCTTCTGTGAGTCTAAGTCACAACAATAATGCAGCTCTTTCAGATCTTAATCAGCTCATTTTGAATCTGTCTGAAATAAAACAAGATAAATAAAACTTTGTTTCTGTCTTGTGTCACAGCTAAATCTTAATGCAACTACTGACCCTGTTGTTTTTCTCTTTTCAGAGAGCGTGTAGACGGAGAACTCAGGGAGAAAGAGAAAATCCGATCTGACCTGGAAAAGGCAGAGAAACTAAAAACTCAGCTCGCCACTGAGGTGGATGAGCGTCATTCTGCGATTGAGCACATGAACAACCTCAATCTCAGGTAATTTATCCCTCAGATTGCACCCGGTGTCCCTTTTCTCTGTTTGTTTTTGTTATTCTATCAAACTCTATCAATGTGCTTTGTAAGCGTTACACCCTGTTTTCTGTGTACTTGTATGTCTGTAGGAAGCTTGAACAGGACCACAAAGAGAAGTTAGCAGCAGTACGATCAGAGCTGATGAAGGAGATGGACCAGATCCAGCAGCAGGCCGGCCGGCAGCGCGAGCAACTGGAAGCCGAGGTTGAGAAGATCAGGGAGGATGAATCTTTTCTCAGAGACCACCTCTCCATCTCTGTGAAGGTACCAAAGGGACTCTCTTTGCTTTAATATGTTTTTCTAATGTTTATTGACGCACAAAGCAGCCACTGACGGACCTTGACATGGCTTCATTTCATCTGTTTTTGCTGGTATCTTTATTTTTTAGGAGAACCGACGCCTTGAAATGGAGTTGCTGGACAGCACCGAAAAACTCATGGACGCACAAAGTCAAAATATAAAACTCCAGACTAGTCTGGACAATGTTATGAAAGAAAAGGTACAGAGACATTTTATGGCTCTCTGTAGTTTCAAGTCTGACTTTCTCTGTTGTTGGAGTTAATGGAACATACACAAACTATATTAGTTTTCTTTTGGGTTTTTATGTGTTGTTTTTCTGCTTGAGATTTTATTTTTATTTGTTGATTTCTCTCTCCTCTTCTGCCTAGCTCTTTTTGTTTGTGTCTTTTATTGTATGATTTCTGTGCAAACGCATTATTAACTTGTAAATGATCATATTTTCTTTAGTTTGGAGACTTGGACCCTGGCAGTGCAGACTTCTTCCTCCAGGAGGAACGTATTAAAGAACTACGCAGCAGCTACGAAGCTCAGTACAGGGTAACTGCATCTAAATCACCTTTTCTTGAATTTTCGCTTGCATGTCCGGGCACACCGAGACAACTAGGAAGAAGGGACAGTAATATTGTCTTCACAGACCTGTTTAACTCTTACTGCTCTCATTTTGCAGGAGCTGCAGGATCGTATTGACGAGCTGCAGTCAGAGTTGCAGGAGTTTCACAGTCTTGGACGAGTTCATCAGCCCTGTCACAAACCTCTCTCTGAAGAGCTGGAGAGTAAAAGCCCCGGCATGGAATCTGATCCAGGTAACGCATACTGTGCATAGAGCTAATTACAGTGCAAAGACTTGGCTACTGTCTGCTTGTGACAATAATCAGTGCATAAACATTTTATATAAAAACAAGGAAACCCTGAGTCAAAAGTCACCAGTGTCACCAACTTGTTACATGACCTTTTGCAGGTATTGGTTCAGAAGAGGTTCAGCCCTTCAGTATGAGCCTTGAGGCAGAGATGATGTTGGAGCAGCTGAAGGAGCAACACCTTCAGGAAATGGAGGTTTTGCAAAACCAGCTGGAAAGCAAGGTTAGTGTAGTAGATATCTTTTTATATTTCATTGTGTTAGATGTTTTATTTTCCAATAAAACCTCGAGCATGGAGACTGATTGATAGTTGAGACGAGTGAAATGAACAATTACGCATTCAAAGGATTAGTTTCACATCTTGGGAAGTCTGCTTATTTCCTTTCTTGCCTAGAGTTAGTTGCAAAGAATGATACCACTCTTGTGTCTGTGCAGCAAATATGAAGCTACAGCCAACAAATGATGTGATTAGCTTAGCTTGGAAAAAAGACTGAAAACTTGGAAACTGCTAGCTTGTAAACAACTGTTTGGTATTTTTTTTTGGTACTTTTGTACCGAGCCAGGCTAGCTGTTTCGCCCTGTTTCTGGGCTTTATGCTAAGCTAAGCTAACCAGCTGCTGCCTGTAGTGCTGTGTTAAGTCATAATTATCATGTTAACTTGGACAGCTCTGATTAAAAGACAAACTATTCATTTAATTCCTCTACATTCTTTATATCTCCACAGATCAATGAATTTGATAAGATGGCAGGTAAGCAGAGGTCAACCCATGAGGACCAGAAGGCTGCCCTAGCCCTCCAGTACCAGCAGGAGGTGCAGGCGTTGAGGGAGGAGATAGCCAACATTCACAGTCATGGACAGGAACTCCAGAGCCAGCTAGAGCAGGCGGAACTAGAGCGGACTTGTCTGGAGAAGAAGCAGGCCGAGGAGAGGGAAGAGCTTGAGAATATGCGAGAGGAGGAAGTGGGAAGTCTCAAACTACAACTGCTGGAGGCCCACACCTATGCTGCAGACCTGGAGGAGCAGCTGAAGACCCTTGAAGCCCAGGAGACAGAGACTGATGGAAATCTTGTCAATGAGATGGAAGAGCTGAGGAAACAGCATGCCACTGAGATTAAGAAACTGGGTGAAGAGCATGTACAGCTTTCTGAAGCCAGACTAGAAGACGAGAGGAAGAAACTGAAGGAAGAATATGCAGAGTTTGAGAAGAGACTGTTAGGTGATTGTGAAAGGGGGAAAGAGGTGTTGCAACAAAGCCATGAGGATGAACTGAAGGCCAGACTACAGGAAGCAAAGGTGAGGTCTGAGGAGGAGCGTGACGAGATTGTGCAGAGGCTGACGGAGCAGTGGCAGAAAGAGAGGGCTCAGCTGGATGAGCAGAATAACGAGTCTCTGCAGGAGGTGTTGGAGGAAGAGATGTTGAGGCTTGTCAGGGAACAGGAGGAGAAGGAGGGCAAGCTCAGGGAGGAGTGGGAGCGTGAACGAGCCCGGCTTCAGGAGCGTCACGAGGAGGTTCTGCTCAATAGTATACTGCAAGAAAGGCTGCAGGTACAACAGAAGTTTGAGCAGAGGGAGAAAAAGCTGAAGGAGGAGTGGGAGAGGGAGAGACTACAGCTGGAGGAGGACTACGAAGGGATGCTCCAGGAGAGGCTGAATGAAGAGAGGGAGAATCTTGAGAGTGAGAAAGAGGAGGAGGAGAAGAGACTAGAACGCTTAATGGCAGAGGAGAGCGCTCGTCTAGAGGAGAGGCACCGAGAGGCCATGAAGGAGCTGACGGTCAAGCACACTGGAGAGAGGGACGCTCTCAGCAGCATGCTGGACAAACTACGAGATGACGTCGTTCAGGAGAGGTGAGATATTTGGCTTTTGAGAGATTTTTAATTGTGTTTATATCACAGTAAGTTCTTTGTCCTTAGGAGTGCTTTCACAAGCCATAGTCTGTTTGGCTAGTCCAAATCAGTGATTGATTGATACTTTTGGTTTGTGTTCTATTTAGTCTGGTTTGGTTTCACAGTGCACAAATGAAAGCAAACCAAATGTAAAAACTTAGTTACCATGCAGGGAATCACAGACTTTGAAATACTGCTGTTTACGTTTTTTTCTTTTTCACTCTTGACTCGTCTACTGTGTGCATAAATTGCTTCTCCAGTTTATCTCAAATTACTTTATTAACGTCGCTATTTTTTTGTGGAATTTGTCAATCGTATTCTGTATTTTCTGATCGGTCCAGATGTCAAGCAGACATCGTTCTTCCACAGGAGTCCAAGTTGGTTTTAGTTCACTTGGAAACAGTCTAAGACCAAGCAAGCGGTCTTGGACCCAGGGTTGGCTAAAGGCATAGGCCATATAGGCGGTTGCCTGGGGCTAGAGGTAAGATCTTTCGGGCCCAAAATGTCAATTATTACGTTCGGGTCGGGCCGGGCTTCTCTCTCACGAACTTTTTTTTAATAAATATATATTTATATATATATGTATACTAAAACGATTTATGGATATTAAACTGAGGAATACTAATAAAATAAATAATTTGGATAAAACAGAGAAGGCGCTGTATGGTAAGATATAAATGTTTATTGAATATGCATCTTACAGTCTTGTTTAACTGGGAGAATTCGTTACAAAAGACAGGCTTTAATTTGTTATCATTATGCACAGGCATTGTCACAAATGTGATCACACAAATCGCAACCAGTCCCTTTTCCCGGAGCAGTGCTCTGTCCGGGTCTGACTGACGCATCCCCTCCCTTTCCTCCTCCTCCTGAGTCCTCACAAATAAAATATAAAATTTCGGGTTTGTTTCGGGCTCGGGCCTGCAAATCAAGTTAATTGATCGGGCTCGGGCCGGGTCGGGCTTTAATATCCGCGGGCCTGGGTCGGGTCGGGCTGGATTTTTTAGGCCCGATCTTACCTCTACCTGGGGCGCCATCTTCCTGGTGCCATCTTCCAGGCGCTGGTCGCCTTTTAAAAAATAGTAGTAGTAGTAATAATAATAATAATAATAATAATAATAATGATAATGTCAAAAAAAAAAAAAAAAAATGCCAGTAGGTGCCTTTCCTAATTTTCTGCATTGAAGTAACAAAAAGAATTAAAGAAAGAAACACACTTCTCACCCCAGTAACTCTCTTTCTCACACTTGTCATCTGCCCAGCCGTCCTGATTTGTTAATAAAACAATGGGGTTCTGGGGGTTGAACCCTAACCCAACAGCGGCGACACTAGACGGGGGGGCTCAAATCTGAATTTTGCCTAGTGTACCAAAAGAGCTGGAGCTGGCCCTGCTCGGACCGGCTGTATTGGTCCACACCAGAGTATGATTACTGTGTTCACAGCTACCCAAATGAATCACACTAGAGTTTGATTAAAACTACCGTAAGTTGACTTGTGAAAGCGACCTAATATGTGTTCTTTTCACCTGAATATGCTAGTTATGGAAGTTGCAAGTTATTTGTTTTAACTTGTACTATTAAAAGTTCAAAACAGTTGCTGTAACAATCATTACATAACTGTGTACAGGAGAGAGATCGAGATCAGCTTCACCCAGAGAATCAAAGAAGTGGAAAGTCGTTTCTCAGGTGATCAAGAGTTTGCGGCGCAGCGTTTTCAGGCTGATGTTTTGAAGCTTGAACAGCACTACCAAAGTGAGATGACTGCTCTTTCTGAAAGGCATGTCGAGCAGAAGCTCGACTGGGAGGCGCAGATGCAGGAGGTCCTGGAGAACGTGGAGGAACAGAGAAGAATGATGGAGGAGGCCATGGAGCAAGAAAGAGAGAGCCTGGATCAAGAGTGGACAAAACAACGACAAGAGCTAGAAAGTGTTCATAAAGAGGAAATGGAAGAACTTGTGATGAAAAACCAGCAACTGCAAAACGAGCTGGATGACTTCATCAGTTCAGCTCAGACTAAGGAGATAGGTCTGAGTAGGCAGTTGAATGACCTCCACAACCGGCTTCAAGGAAGCCTGGAAACCAAAGACGAGCTTCTCGCTCAGTCTGAGAAGAAAGCGCTTGAGTGTGAGCTCCTGTTGAATCAAACAGTGGAAGATTTTAAACAGGAGAGGGAAGAGCTTCTGAGCAGACAGTCCGAACTTGAGGCAAAATACAACGAGATGCTTTCCATCTCTGAGCGGCAGATTGCTGAGAGGATCCAACTGTTGAGTGAGCGTGACGATTTGATGGTGAAGATTGAGGAGCTGGAGATGCTGCTTCAACAGGCAGCAGTGGACTTTGAGCTGGAGAGGAAGGAGCTACAGGAACATGCATCCGTCCTTGAGGAAAAGTTAGAAGAGAATGGAGAGAACGAAAGAGAAGAGCTTATAGCAGAAAGAGATGTGCTTAAGAACAGAGTTAACGAACTAGAGAGGATATTCAGTCAGGTTCTGTCTTCTGCAGAAAAGGCCAAGGAAGAAGTAATGGAAGAATCAAATGAAATAATCACTTTAATGGAGGAAGAATGTCTTTCATGTTGTGTACGTCCTGAAATCTCTTTCAGTGATGCTAGTCTTGCTGACCCTTGTAATCAGGAGCTAGATGGTTTGTCACCATTTCTGGTTGAAAAAGATGTCGAGACCAATTCAAGCCCCCAGAAAGTTGAAGGTGACCCCAAAGGAGGTTGTTGTTATGGAGAAATTGGACACAAAGACTCTGAATCCACATCCTGTGATGACCACATCCCAGACTCCCCAGTTCACGATGGAAATAATTCAAAAGCGGTTACCCCAGAGATGCCATGTGAGGCGGTCTTATCCCCTGAGGCATCTGAAGGTGTAGATGGTGATGAAGATGCAACAGATGGTGAGAATAAAATAGGTCTTGAATCATGTGAGGAGCAGAACCAACCTCAAGATGTACAAACTTTGATCATTTCCCATGAAGACGAGCCAAGTCATGAGACTGTGGTTGATCCCTCGGCGCTGGAGGAGACAGGTGACCCAGATGAACTGTCTCTGGTGGATGCTGAGGTTAGGTGTTTATCAAATAACTCTCATGACTGTAGACGGGGAGTTGAACTTGTGTCAGACTCAGACAGTGAAGTAAACAATGATTGCACACATGACCGTCTGGATGAAGATGCTGAATGTTCTCTCAATAAACTACAGACTTTGTATAACACAGCAGCGGAGGAGAACATCCTCCTACATGAGAAGATTTCTCTGCTTCAACAGAAGACAGAAATACTAGAGAATCTTCTGGCTCATAACACTGAAAAGATCAATACAGGCCGCCAGATATTGGAGGAAAACTATAGCCTCAAAGTTAAAGTGCTGCTTTTAATGGAGCATGTCAAAGAGCTGGAGGTGAAGACCTTAAAGATGACAGATGTCCAGATTAGATATGAGGATTGCATGTGTGAAAACGCCAAACTGAAGGAACAAAACGGTGAGCTTGAAAGGAGAGTTTGGAGCCTTGAAACACAGATGAATGTCTTCTATGATTTCCAAGATCAGCAAATTGCACTGGTGGAGGAGATCGGCAGGATGAGAGAGGAGAACAGAAAGCTCTCTGAGTTGTTGGGTGATTTAGAGAGGAAGAGTGAGGTTCTCAAAGACGCCGGCCAATCGGAGGAGTCTCTCCTGGATGAAGTTCAGGCCATGAATGATCTGGAGGACAGCTGTGAAGAGTTTGAGAAGCAGAACAGCAGGCTTCGCAGAGCCATCACAGAGCTACAGAACAAGTCGCAGTCATTAAATGAAACCACACAGGCTCATAGGTAACGTGGAGAGAAAGTAGGATCCCGTACCCCCTGTGGCTTCATGTTGTTCCATCCCTGTGGTGCTTTGATTTTTAAGAGCGCTTTTCCTTTTGTTCCCAAGCACAGCGTAGTGCCGTTTCTCCTACCTGTGATTAGGTTCCTAAACCCTTTGTGAGATGCAACAACTCTTGAACACTTGTGCAGCTTTGATCCCTGTAGACCAACAGTGGGATAGCAAAAGTAAAATGGATGTTGATGCTCTTAATCAATATGTAGAAAGTGACTACTTTTACACCATCCCAGTGAATTATAAATGTGTATCCTGATGTACGGTTTTATTATAACTTGCTGTAATCTAGATTTATAATGGATTTTTTTGTCTGTCTGTAGATCTGAAGCCAGTCGTCTCGCTGAAGAAAACGTCGTCCTCACGCAAAAGATTGCTGCGCTGAAGGAAGAGGACTTGAAAGAGGTCCAGGAAGAGTTGGTGTAAGAGACGACACATTTAAACATATTAAATAATTACTTCTGTTCATTTTTGTTTTGTCCTGTAAACTGACAATTTCTTGTAATGTTTAATTTTAGACAAACACTGGAGCAATTACAAAAAGGGAAGACTGCGGCTCAAAAGGCAGAAGAGAATTTCAAGAAACAGGTACTGAAGTGACTTATTAAAATAAGAGACTACAGCCATGCTGGCAGCTCTGTGAGGCGGCACAGTGCTGCTTTGAGCAAAATGCTAACATCAGCAGTGACATGCTAACATGCTCACAACAGCAGCGATAGATGCAGTCATAGAAAGTCAAGAGATTACAAAAATTAATCCTGAGATGGACATAAATGTGACCACGACCACAGGAACTTTCCCCCAGAACTAGGAAACATTTGAGGAACTAAACTAATTTCCCCCAAAAAAGACCCTGGTCATGAGGGTAGTACTTTCTGAAAGTATTGGAATTTTTGGGGTGGAGATTGCAAGGATGATTGCTGCTGATTGGTTAAAAAACACAATGCCACTGCTTCAATTGTGTACCACTTCAACAAAAAAGTACTCTAGTATCACTTTAGGATGAGGGGAGAGCATTTCTCTTTGTTTGATAAATAACATTAAAAGTAAAGCAAAGCTCTGACTTGTTCAGAAATCAAGAGATCGCGCCAGCGGTGCTGTGATTAAGAAAATTGATTGTCTCCTCTTCTGCATCTGCATTTCATTCATAACATCCAATGTGCATCAATTAATACTATGTAGCAGTAAATGTGTTTTTTTGTTGTTGTTGTTTTTTCCCATGTTTTCAAGATGAAATTGCATACATCATTTTTCATACATCAGCAGATTAATTTTACTAATCTTCACAGGTCTTTAGACCACAATGGAAACACGGACAACAATGGGCTGAAGGAACCTTTTAGTTGCTTAAAAAGTAATCCAGGGACTAAAATAACCAGGAACTTCTTGGTAGAAATGGGGCTTAGTAGTTGTTTAGACATTTCTCTCAAAAACAAACCTCATGGTGGTGCTAGAAGAAAAGTCAGGGGCTCACCAAAGTCCTCAGGATGCATCCTTTAGGGATTTCATGGGAATGTATCCTGGAGTTGTTTTAGATATTTCAGTCTGGACCAAAGTGGTGGACCAACTGCCCGACCAGCATGGCCATCCATAGAAAAGTCTTTTGAAATAATTTTATCTCCACGCAGTTAAATCTTCCTTCATTCAGAAGCAGTTAATAAGATGCATTACCTCCTCTGCAGATTTCAGAGCTCAGTTTGCAGAGCCAACAACTGGAGGATGAAAATGGGCTGCTGTCAGAGAAAAATACCCAGAATATTTCTGATATGGAGACTCTACGAAAGCAGCTGGCAGAGCTGATAAAGGAGAACAAGAGGAGGGAGGTGTCCACCACTGAAGAGAAAAACAAGGTAAACAGAGTTTAATGACCGACTGATGGTCGTCATGGTGTCGTGTCGGTCGTAGCGGGTAGTTAATCGGTGGCTGTTTTGTGTTAGTTGGCAGCTTGTGTGTCTGCTCTGGAGGCAGAGCTGACCAAAGCTCTGGAGGATGCTGCACAGCTGGAGCAGAGGAATACCCAGCTGTCTCAGCAGCTCTCTGGCCTCAGAGAGAAGGTGAGCATCAGGGCAAGGACACTCTGATAGGGGCAATAAAGCATGACACAGACAGAAAGTGATAAAGCATTAACATCACCTACTCTTGCCATGAAAGAACTCAGACAATACAGGTGAATATAAGTATTTCACCTTCAATGACAAAAGAAAGTTTTCTGTTCTTAAGGCCACTGAGATACTGTGGTGTGGAGCTTTAGCTGTGAAGGTGCACATAAAGGATTGTTTAATTACAGCTGTAGTTGTCTTCTGGTTCTCAGGCGATCAAAGTTGACTCTATGGAGAGTCAGCTCAGCCTCCTGGTAGAGGAGCGGAAGAGAGCAGAGAAGGAGACTCAGGGCCTCTACAGCCAGCTAGCCAAAGCTCAAGAGAGGGTAGGAGTCTGCTGTCACCCACAGAATAGTCTCTATCTATCAGTAGCTGTTATGTATTTTTTCAAAGCATTTTACTGTAGCATTCATGGTAATTAAACAGATTTAAAACTGGGCCTGTCCTGGAACAAGTTAAACCAAATACGTTCCTTTCTCCACTGTAGGTGAAGACGGAGGATGAAACTCGTCATGCTGTGAACCATCAAAGTGCTCGTCTGAAGTCAGACCTCTGTGTTTTGCAGCAGGAGAGGGATTCTCTCAAATATGAAGTTGCAGTACTACACAAGCAGCTGCAAAATGTCAGTGATAAAGTAAGTGATGTTTTTCACTTCAGGCAGACACATAAAGGGACAGTTTGGGCGTTTTGAATTGGGGTTGTATGAGGTACTTATCCATAGTCAGTGTATTACCTACAGTAGAATCAGTTTGAAGACAAAACAGACAATAGTACAGGAGCAAAGCAATGTACTGCTGTGGACGGGGCCGGCAGAAAACATTTTTAACATTAACACTATATTAAGAACATTTTCACCACTTTGACTTGCTGTCAGAAAGCCAAGGCAGCGGTAGACCAGCAACTCCCATGTTCTGTAAGCTAAAATTACTGTTTTTGTCAATGAGGTCCGGTGGTTTTGAAGACCGCATAGAGAATGGCTTTGGTTACCTATCAGAAAGGGTTTTCTGGCTTTGCTTTGCTCCTGTCCTGTCTGTTTCTCCAAACTGGGAGCATGCTGTCCGCTATCTACTGTACACTGACTATGGATAAATACCTCATACAACCCCACTTCAGAACATCACTTTAAGGCAACATCAGAGTGAGAAAAAGCAGATTATTTTGCTTGTGATGTTTGAAGATGTTCCAACATAGAGACAAGGAAGCACAGTTTTGTAATTTTTTTTTTGTCAGTAGACTTGACCTCTTTCCTTTTGTTCATCACAGAACCACATTTTGGAGATGGCCTTGCACTCAAGTGGTCTCCAGAGTCCGAGCAAGAAGCTGTACAGAGATGAGACGTCTCGGCTGGCGGACCAGGAGCAGCAGCTGCTGAGGCAGGAAAACGACCGGCTTCAGGCTGAAGTACGCAGCGTCAAAGGAGACCTGATGCAGTCAAGAGAAAAGGTCAGCTGAGAAATACAGCAATTCTAATTAATTTCCTCGCACTGTCACTACTATAAGTCCTTTATTTTATGTGTGCAGGTGCATCAGCTTGATGCTACCATCCTGTCCCTGAAGCAGCACAAACAGCACAGTCCGTCCTCATCCCTGGTGAAGGCCTTGGAACAGGAGAACGCCTCTCTGAAGCAGCAGCTCGAGGCGCAAAAGGAGCTCACCAAGGTAAACTGTATAACCAGATAACCTTTGTTGCATTTTCTTTTTTTTTTTCAAAACATGTTTATGTGGCTTAAATGCTCATTGTGCGTGCTTTTTGTGTTTCAGGGTCGTGAAGCAGGACAAGGACTCGCAGAGCTGGAAGGCCTTCAGCAAGAAAATGAAGCACTCAGAGCCCAAATGGCTCGACTCTCCACACAGCTGCTAGAGGTACCAACTTTTCACTTATTCTTCTAGAGTATTTTAAGGTATTGCTTTGTGGTATTTAATTGATGGATTAATTTAATGGACATTTAATATATAGAGAGCTTGTGCTTTGCTTCCCTTCAGCTTATGTTCATTATTTCTGGCTGCAAATTAGAGAGTTATCATAGTTTTTTAATTTAATTTGTTATCATTTTTATTGTCTTTCACAGTTGTGTACAAAACAAAACTGTGAGGACACCATCTTGGGTTTTGGGAGACACTGATCCACATTTTTCACCATTTCCTGATACTTTATAACAAAATAAACAACTAATCAATTAATCAAGACAATAATCAAATGATTATTTGACAGTGAAAATAACTAGCCCTACTAGTTTTAGTATAGTTTTTAGTTAATTTTAGTGTTTAGTAGTGTATTTTTCAAGTATTTAGAGTATTATGAGGAAAGCCTTGATTTACAGTAGCTGAAGGTAGGATGAAAGTTGTGTGACCTCAAATAGGAATACAGGGATTTACGGCAGCAGGGATCTGCTATGTTGTATTGCTGCCCCCCTCTGGAACCAGTTACTGCGTCATCAAGAAGTCAAACAGCAGGACTTAGTGGTAATACTAACAACCACAGAGCAAACGGAGGGAGAACATGAAACTGATTTTACCCACAGTTCTGTTCTGTTGTAGTTTTTGTTGTGTTATTCACTGTAGTTTTTCAGTTGGTTTTTTTTTTCACAGTTTTCATTAAGTATAACGTAATAATATAAACTTACATTCAACCTACTTGTTTAGGCTTATATTGAAAAGAAGGAATTATAGTTGTGATGAGATTATTGTTAGACAAAACAACCTCTTATTGTATTTCTCTTCCGACTGTGTCATTGCCTTACTTATTAATCTACTTTGTCCAGACATTTCAGGCTCAGCTGGTTGGACTTCTGCCTCCATCACCTCACAGGATGCCTCGCGGACAACATCGTGGTGAAGATCCAGACAACATGCAGGTACAGTTCAGCCTCAGCTTCCCTCATAGCAGACTTGGGCAAATACACATGTATGAAAATACAAACATCTGCTTTTCTACATTCAGCTCTAGTAGGCCTGCAACTTAAACTCACTTACAGGATGAACAAATTACTCCTTTTCATACTGAATTTTTCCTGAGTCTGCTTTGAATTTTTACCAAAAAGCCTGAACAAGCAGTTTAGTACCTGAGCATTTAGTGCCATTGCATCACTGTTTGGTTTTACGTTCATCTGCTGCCATTTTTCTCTTACTTTCATCATTTTTTGGTCACATTACAGCCCTCTGCAGGACAGAACCTGCCTAAATAAAAGAGATTTAATAAATGACTCATTAAATAAATAAATGAATGAATGAATAAATAAATAAATGTGTCATTAAATGTAGCAAAATAATATTAAAAATAAATGTTGCCATTAATTATCTGTTTTAATTTACTTCGTTATTTATTTATCTTTCTGTCTATTCCCTTATTTATTTGCTCTTCTGTTTAATGTTCCCTTTTATTAATGTATTAATTTTTATTAATTTTTATTTTTGTATTTTGTGGAAATAAATAAGGGATGAAATGAAAAGTAAAATTGTGCAGAAATTAATTAATAAATAAATGCATAAATGTACTCAAAAATAAACATAAAATAATTTAAAAAATAAATGCAAGAATAAATAAAATAAATACAACAACAAATTAACAGGTACATAAATAAAAGGGAACATTAAACAGAAATTTGAAAAAAATAAGGGGTGAAATGCAAAGTAAAATTGTGCAGAAATAAATGAATAAATAATGCCTAAATACATGTATTTAAAAATATAAATAAAAAAAATGCAAAATAAATAAGAAATAAATACACAACAAAATAATAAGAATAGGTACATAAATAAATAAAAGGGAACATTAAACAGAATAGTGAATAAATAAGGGAATTAATACAAAGATAGATAAATAAATAAAGAAGCTAATCAAAAAATAGAAATTTATGTCACATCTTATAAATTAATTAATGGCTACATTTATTATTTAATATTATTTTATTTATTTATTGAGTCATTTATTTCTTTATTTTTTATTTTGGCATATTTATTCCGTCCTCCATAATAGGCATCTGTTGTCGCAACTGTCATAAAGTCATCATTAACGGCTATAAGATGGGAACTATGAGCCACATCTCATGTTGGAGCTGTTTTGGGATATAATGGGAGTTAAATGTAAACACACTGCGGTGTGATAATCCTCATTTATTTTTATTTTCCATTATGACCTTGCTTGTACGCTGGGTTTGCAGTGCTCCTTGTCTTGGTGCTTGTTGCACATCATCTCCTGCAGTGGCTGTCTGTCTTCACCTCCTCACTGTATGTCGTGTGTCGTGTTTACTTCCTGGGTTTGGTGTTTAGTCTGTGGTGCCTGTGTGTTTCTGCACTCACCGTCTTTATTTGATTTTCCATCTGGGGACTGAAGTAGCTGCAGTGATGTGATCATGTGGGTGTGGTCCTGGTGGCTGTTTTTTCATTTGTCATTTTACACAAACCTCCGTATCACCAACTAGATAGACGTAGTTTGTCCAGGTTTATCTGTGAATGGCATCATCCCACTGATTATTATGTATTTATATAGCATCTGACGTTTTGTTGTGTCATTTTTATCTGCAGCATCACATTACTAGATATCACCAGGTTACCAGCAATGTAGTGGAAGAAAGAGAATCCCATGTTATACAATAATTGTGTGTACTATATATTTTTGTCAGTTTAGTAGTTTTTGTTTTAATATCTGCTTATTTACGTCCTCATGGGATTATTCAGATTATTGGTCATCTACCTATCATCTAACAGCACAGTATATTCCTCATACAAATCGGAACTACATGTTCTAGGAGATGTTTAACAATAGAAATTAAATGAAATAAACATACACACTCACGTAAATACAAACAAAACAAAATAACAACACACTGTGTCTGATTCAGTTAATGAATATTATATATATTCTCTCATCTGTATAAAGTATTGTGCTTCTTATCTATGAGATACTTTCTCCTCCTGTTCAGGTTAGAAACAGGTCATGTTAGAAAACGAACCTTTCAGTGACGTACAAACCAAATCGTGGGCTTGTTGAACCGTTGCACCACTATTACATACAGGTCAAAGACGTAGAAGATTATTATCTTAACATAGGCCTACTTGGCCTTTAAGTAGCCTGCCTTATTTCATGTGTAAAATCAGTGTTATGGCTTCATATAATACAGAAATATCATTACAATCAATCAGTCTGTGGTTTTCTTTTTCCCTAATGTGCAAAACAAATCAAACCAAAACCGTGACCCAAAAACCGAAATACAAACCGAACCGTGGGCTTGTTGAACCATTGCAACACCACCAAATGCCCACTTCTGTCAAAGCTCACAACACAGTTTGTAACGTACACTGTGTTATAAAGAAATCTCAAGCCTCAGAGCAAAAGAAGACATTATATAAATAGCATAAGAACAGTACACTTTAAGACGAGAAAATTGACCTTTGTGTAAAATTGATGAAATGCTCCTTTAACAATATAAATGTATAGTATACACAACTGTTATATAAAGTGGGATCTTATGATGAAAATAATTATTTCTAGAACTGATTTGTTTTTAAACTGGTGGTCACAGTTTACTCACCTCTTTCAGAAATAGCTATGGGAGACATTTGCAACTATGAAAACCCAGAACAGTCAGTATGTAATAAATAAATTCATGAGATATTATGAAATAGATAAAAATGAATAATACAGGCTAAATATGTAATGTAACCATGAAATTGTAAAATAGTCACAACACATTTTTTGGCTCTATTATTGTACATTTTATAATAAGGAGCTGAGTTTTTAAATGTTCTCAAGTTATTTTCATGGTTATATTGTATGTTTTGTCTGTGTTTATGGCCATATGATTATTTATCTCATTTATTTACCGTATGTAATATTGTACACAAGTTCCTGTACGCTACAGTAGGGCTGGGCAATATGACTATATATATTGTCAAAACATAAAAAAGCCTATTCTGTTATTTTTCTAGATCGTTTCTATCATGATTAAAGGGTAGATCTATATTTATTTATTTTTCCTCTATTTCACTTAAAACTAATTTTGCTCTCAAGTTTTTAAATTGATAAAACACTCAGTACTTTTCATTTTTCAAGTATTTAATTCACACAGGAGTACATGGACATGTACCTTGTGGTTATTTCACAAAGATAATTTATTTATTGAACTACCAGGAAACCTGCTATATTGTGATGGATATTGCTATCGAGATATGAAATGTCTTCTACCCTGGTAGCAGATTTTGGCCATGTGGCCCCAGCCCTATGTAGCAGCCATTAAAACCAGAGTAAATCCAGTGTGGAGGCGTGTTAATGAGGTCTGTGTAGGTGTTTTAGGATTAGAGGAGAGGGTGGAGCCGTGGTGAAGTGTACCTGCCTTCTCTCTCCAGGGGCCGATGCCGGAGCAGCGAGCGGCTCACGCAGACAGCTACCGGCGGATCGGTGGACTGTAACGCCAGCGTCTTTCCCTGCTCTTCGCTTTTAGCCTCTGCTCTTCTTTCCTCCGTCCTGCTCTTCCTCCTCTGCTATGTTCGGAGCCAAAATGTGACCGCGGCGCATGATGCCGTCCTTTCTGCATCCTTATAGGAGGCTGTGAACAAATATGGTGCCTGGTTGAAAAGGCACGAATGTGAACTTAATGTATTTCCCTGCTGCTAGGTGGCAGGAAAACACAGAAGAGGCTCCTGAGGTTTTTCCCAATGGGATTTTGATTCAAATGACATTAAAATTTTAAAGTTTGTCAGACATGCCGTATCACATGTGACGTCTACATACAGAGTTGTTTCTTGACAGACTTTTATAATCCTTTGTGCTTTAAAAATAGTTTAAATACAGGGAATCTTTTTAATGCAGGGTGTATTTTCTGGGATTGTTCTGTTCTTATCATCATTGTCTGAGACAGGGTATAGACACAGTGTGTGTGTGTGTGTGTGTGTGTGTGTACACACACACACACACACACACACACACACACACACATCCTCAGAGGCTAAATCTTGCGACAGCTTGCCTTATGATCATCGAGGAGTGTTAAGTTGAGGCGAGGTCAGTGCCTAACAGCCTTCTGAGCCTTTTCCAACAATCAAGCATCCTGTAATTGTCAGGTGACGTTGCTGTCTGTGTCCAGTATGAGATTTCCTAACGATGGAACTGAGTTTTCACTGTCTTTTCTCATTTATGCCTGTATTTCTTAATTTGACACTACACGTAGCTGAATGTTACCTGTGTTTGTGTGTGTGTGTGTGTGTTGCTGTTTCTGTTGCTGCTGCACAACCAAAGTGAATCACATCTTTCTGGCTTCTGTTTATTTTTCTGTTCAAACATGTCACACAACTTTAAATGTTTATCTGGTATTTATTGTTAGAAACCAAATCATCGTTTGTCCCCAGTAGTGCTATTAATGTCATATCTGTGTCTTTGAGTCATTTAGTGAGTCCTTCTTTATTTTTGCACCAAATATGTTTTATTTTGTTATTTATTTTAATAGAAAGCATGTTATGATTTATTTTATTTATGCATTAAATTATTTTTGTAGAGGTATCTGGAATACATGGCATAATTTTATACCTATTTATATTTTATTTATTTTTTGTCTTATCCTCTCCTTTTTAGAAATGTACCAGAAATCATTTAATGCTGAAGATAAAATAAAGCTTCTAGCTCATTAGAATGTGGTCTGCATTGTTGTTTGATTTTTGTCAGTTTAAAGGGTAGGAAAAAAAAAAAATCAAATTATCACCATCACATTTGCAGCAGTTCGTTGACACCACTGTTGACACTGTCTTCTCCCCAGGATGAAAGGGAGAGGAAGATGAAGAATATGGAGGAGCGAATGAAGGAAATTGAGCTTTCGCTGCGTAACGTCAAACTGCTGCTCAAAGAGAAAGTTGCTCAGCTCAAAGACCAGGTCAGTTCAAAAAGCTCATCAGATATAAATCCTATGTATAATTAACCTTGATATGTCTTGCATGAATATCCACATAATTGATATATTCTTTTTTTTTATTTAAACAGTAAAACAGGAGAGTTATTTATTTTCAGAGGAGTTGTAATTTACAGTATTTTTTTTATTACCGGTACAAACATGCATACATACATGAATCCAAAGAGTCTTTGGGGCTGATTGATATTTGAGTATTGTAAAATCTAGTAATGATATACTGCATGATGAAAATTCCTGCACACTGTCATCACAGTTTATTAGAGACACAACATTTCTTTGAATGACCTTCATCAGGCATCAGATTGACAGTGTGAAGAACATGTCTTTAAACTAAAACTGCAGGTTGTAACAACCAATCAAAAGGGAAACCAAGCCTCAAAACACCTGAGCTAAATCTGCCAAAACAGCAAAGACAGCTTCCACCTCAAAAGTGGATTGAATCATCCTCCTTAAACAAGATTGTTGACAAAATAATGAAGAACTTAAATCTAAAAGAAAAGTCAGTATTGTAAAGGACCTCTTTAAAAGAGGAAAATAGAATTGAAAATTAGGAACATCCTGTCATAGCTTCACATGAATTAGTAATTCATCAATAATGTTGTTAAGAGAAACTGTAAAGTTGAAATTTACTAAGCTTCCCTTCTTTTGAGAAGTACATCAAGGTTGTCAATATGTCAATAGAAATATTTAATCACGATTAATCACATATTTTCTCTCTTCAAAATGTACCTTAAAGGAAGATTTGGCAAGTATTTAATACTCAAATCAACATGGGAGTGGGCAATTGTGCTGCTTTATGCAAATGTATGTATATATTTTTTTATTGGAAATCAATTAACAACACAAAACAATGACAAATATTGTCCATTAACCCTCACAGGTACTGCATTCAGCGTAAAACTATCCTCAAATCATAATTTGGCAAACTGCAGCCCAACAGGCAACAACAGCTGTCACAATGTGCTGACTGGACTATGACTTGCCCCAGTCTGCATGTGATTATCATAAAGTGGGCATGTCTGTAAAGGGGAGAGTCATGGTTACCCACAGAACCCATTTACATTCACATATCTGGAGGTTGGAGGTCAAGGGACCTCTTTGAAAATGACAGTTTTTCCTCAACAAAATTTAGCACAATTTTGGTGTGTTGTTTAACCTCCTTTGCAACAAGTTAGTATGACGTCTTGATATCAGGTTTCATAGATTCATGATACAGTACCTTCACTCTGGCTTTAAAAGTGAGCCCGGTACAACCTAAAAATCACACGTTGCGTTAATGCAATAAAGAAATTAGTGGCTTTAAAACAAATGAACAGCCCTATAAATTACATATTCTATGTACACAAGAAAACAAAATGGATAATCACAAGATGATGAGTTTACTTTAAACACTGCAGCCTATTGGAACATTTGTATATACACAAACAAGACGTTGACATCTTTCTCGTCCAACAGGGAAATAATCTTCTCATTTCCAACAAAACATAGAGTAGAAATATCATGGCGAGCACCACTGAAGTGAGCTGCCACAGGGAGAAACTCTCCAAAAAGAGCTTTTATGCCAGACAAAAATGCTTAACATGAACAGTTTGATACCTCAAATGTGTGGCCAAGATGCTGTAGCATGTACAGAGAGAGTGACGCTTTCTAGGTTACAACAGACATATTTTTGACTTCTCTGTACTGCAAGTTATTTGCTACACGTTGGTCGACACACGGTATTTGTCGACACAAGCTAATACTAGCTGATGATATTGGCCCTCCAGTTTTAGATCAGATGAGATTAATTTATGGTGTTTATAAAAGCCTTCATCATCTTCTTTCTCTCCACTTTTCTAGCTGCACAAGAACGGCAAAGCGGACGTGTTGATCACGGACCTGTATGAGGAGAACAACCAGCTGCTGAAAGCTCTGGAGGTGACTGAGCAGCGCAAGAAAATCGCAGAGAAGAAGAACTACCTACTGGAAGAGAAGATCTCCAGTCTGAACAAGATAGTGCGTGATCTGAACCCCGCACCCCTTCCCTCACTGCCATACCACTATAAATGCACATAACATAAAACACCCACAGGTACTCGGGACATTGACAGCACTTGCAAAATGCAAGTATCTAGTGTCAACCATGAAGTGCACTGTTTTATTTGCTACTCTTTTATATGTATATATAAATATGCTTTTCTTTGCGTGAACACTGGTGCAATAGATGCAGCCAAATGCACAGGAAAAGGCCTTTCCATTGCACGTCCTCTGACATGTTTTATCTAATATTTTGCTGTTTAAATATGCAGTATTTTTATCTGTTCCTCTATTTCTCAGCTTATGTTGGACCTATGAAGAACCAAATGTGAGGTTTGACTAAAGAAAACAACCTATTTTACAGTAATTTATCACGTTTAAATATTTTTCAAAGCAGTAGCTGTTATTAGTAAATGAGTAAGAATTTTACCATGACACTATATTTCTCTCTTGAGAAAGAGAAAAACAATACCAAAGTGCACTTTTTATATAAGTGTTCATTTGTCTGTGTTGTCCAAGAGATTAATTGTGTTAATCTGTGTCTCCTTTGCTCCTCAAGCTCTTATGTAAAGAAGAAACAAACCTGTCAGTGGTGAAATCATGTCAACAGAACAGTCATATAATCCTGTGACCTTTTCAAGGCGTTTGCTTTCATGTAAACTCTGCCTCAAGTCACTGAAGTGAATGTAAAGTGGCAACAACTCACTATTTAATTAAAGTCCTATGAATGGTTGCAATATGTTACGTTTCCTATGTAAAGTTGTGCCATTATGATTGTTGTAGACTCAAATGAAGGACCTTATTGTCTTTATAATGATGCACAAGCTTGAAAGCTGAAAACAGGGTCATGTTCTGTGTTGCAGGTATAAATAAAATACATGAATCATGTCTGGATTCATTTTTGTTGATTTGTGAGGATCTTCTCAGGTTTATCAGTCTGCAGGTGAGATATTTTACTGCTAGTGCAAATTTGACTTTTTACTCCACTGCATTTATTGAACATCTAGTTACTAATTTGTCATAATAATATTGTACATGCATATGAAATATGATCTAACTCAGTCATCTACAACACTGAAGCTTTGCTTACATATTAATGTATGAGCAATAATGATGTATTATTGCCACTTTGATATTTAGATTTTTGATGCTCAGCTCCAACTCAGTCATCTACATACATGTATTTATTTTTCACAATATTTTACATAGATGTATACTGATCAGAAGTAACATCTACAACATTAAAGTTCTGTGTACATGTAAATGCATGAACAATAATGATGTAAATATGTGTAATAATGTGTAATTATGTTACTTTATACTTCTGCTCCACTACATACTGTAAGTAGAAATTGTACTTTTCACTCCACTACATTTATTTTTCACAATAATATTCTTAATAAAACAGCTCCAACTCGATCATCTACAACATTAAGTTCTGTTTACATGTAAATGATGAACAATTATGATGTAAAATTAATAATTATTGCCAATATTTCTATTTTTTGTTACTCTATATGTATACTCCTCTACATTTCAGAAGTAAAAGTTGTACTTTTTACTCCACTACATTTATTATTATTATTATTTTTCACCATACAATTTAAGTACCATCTACAATGTTAAAGTTCTGTTTACACTTAAATGCAGTAACAGAAATTATGTAAATATATTTACACATCACTGACATGGACCATCCTGCAAAGTAGTTTTGATGTATTTGTTTTATCACATTGTGTTGTACTTATGTGACATTTTAATGCATGCTTTTTATTCCTAATTAAGTACTTTTTTCAGTGTGGTATTACCACTGTGAATACTTTTTCCACTTTTGCTCGTAGGGTCACTTTAATGTAATGAACCTGAACTACAGCAGAACTACAGTATTTAAGTGTACAGGTTGGATCTCCTATTCTCATGTAGTTAAAATACATGAGCCTCTTTGTCACTTTATGTGTCTGCTGTGTGTCATAGCGATGAATGAGCTCAGTAGTCAACATTTATATTAGTGTCTGAGCTCGGTGGGCAGGACCAGGACTCCACAGTAACCGTTCCCAGAGAGGAGGACCAGCGGTGGGAGTGGAGCGCTGCTTCAGAGCGGACTGGACAGACCGGAGGAAACACTCGTCCAGTAGCTCGAGCTAGCTGGCTAACTTGCTGCTAGCTAATCTAAACGCTTAAAAAATGTTTAGTCTCCGCGCTTTGCAAACTGAACGGGGTGGCTGCGGATCGTGCCATGACATTTGCTGTTGATGTCTCCCGAGCCTTAAGTTATGCTCTCACGAAAGAAAAGTAAAAACGAAGCGTCGAAACCAGCCGAGGTACACGGGAAATATGTGAAGAAGGAAACGTCGCCGCTCCTGAGAAGTAAGCGCAACAAGTTAGCCAGCTAGCTCAAAGCTAGCATCAGTTAGCCTGCTAGCGACAACAAACTTTACTGCCAAGAAGTAGCATGCTAATAATAGCAAACGGGCTAAAGTGTAAGTGTGGGAATATAATGACACAATGCGACTCACAAGCTTGTAACCAGCTTTTTAATCGCGTTTTTGTAAACAAATGCTAAGCTGGTAGTTAAAGTGCTAGCTAGCTAATCAGTTAGCTACATTAAAGTCAGCTGCGATGTCAAAGGAAGGCTGAAAGATAACGGTTAACTACTGATATTTATAGCAATAATGCAAAACTACTAAATGAAAGAGGTATTTGACTGTTTATTCCCTTTATTTGTAACTGTTTCCTGGCGCTATGTTGAGTGCGGTCGTTTACTAAATAGTCAGATTTGTTGCCAGTTAGCTTATATTTGGTAGTAACTGAATGAATGTTATTATCTGGTGTTGACTTGTTAAATTGTCCTCTGATGTTAAAAAGACTGTAACTACAGAAAAAGTGACATGTAATTTATGTTATATCGATAGTGGGCTTCCTATTAGTTTTAGTACTTTGCACTTATTAGCAGTGGTGGAAGAAGTATAAGAATATTTACTAAAAGTAGCAATACAATTTTATTACAGTAAAAGTATGAAAGTATTCTGAGCAAGATGGACTTTAGTATTAGGTAAAAGTTCTTGTGCTGACATAATTTTGATATAGTATGACTATCAGCTGATTAAAATATTTCATTACAATTAATCACACATTTTTATATGGTGAAAATGTTCCTTAAATGGAGATTTGTCACGTTTTTTTATGCCCTTATCAACATGGAAGTCGGCAAATATACTTCCTTTATGCAAATGTATGTATATATTTATTATTGCAAATCAACTAACAAGACAAAACAATAATAGATATTGTCCAGAAACCCTCACAGGTACTGCATTTAGCATAAAAAATATGCTCAAATATAATATCACAAACTGCAGCCCAACAGGCAACAAGTGTGTCAGTGTGCTGACTTGACTATGACTTGCTCCAAAATTAAATGAATTATCATTAACGGGAATTATATAGGAGAGACTCGTGGGTTCCCATAGAACCCATTGACATTCACATAAGTTGTGGCCAGAAGTCAAGCGACCCCTTTGAAAATGGCCATCCATTTTCCATGCCAAAATTTTGTGCAGGTTTGGAGCGTTATTTAACCTCCTTCTCAACAAGCTAGTTTGACCTGGTTGTTTCATATGATACCAGTATCTTCACTTTAGCTTAGTAGTCACAAGTTGCATTAATGCATCAAAGAAATTGGTGATGTTAAAACAAATATGTATTAAAGCATTATTATCATGTTAACTTTGAGAGCCCTATTATATAGGTATTGTAATATTGTAGATGTTCAAGCTGGAGCTAATTTTCACTACTTTGTACTGCTGGGGAGTTAAATGTGCACAATAACAATAAATTATTTTATTTAATTTATTTATTTTTTACTATTAATTTTATTTTGTTACTTGATTGTTTATTTTTTCTTCTTAAAATTTTAATGTACCTTACATAGAGGAGAAAGAAGTACAATATTTTGCTCTGAAATGTAGTAGTAGTAGTAAGGAAATAACATGACTCAATTTTAGTAAAAGTATCTTCAGACTAATATATATATGTTGTGTGTGTGTGTGTGTGTGTGTGTATATATATATATATATATATATATATATATATATATATATATATATATATATATCGGGCTGATACTGACTCACTTAACTGAATTGGATATTGGTGACAAGGGGCCGATCTAATAAATTCAGTTTGTATAATTTATCTATTATAGACTGGAATTTTTAAACAAAAAAAGTTTTGGCCAGTTGCATTAAAAAGGTTTACACCTGAATTGTAATTCCAGTTAATTTTGAAGATGTTTTACCACATTGCCAATGTTTATCATTTTAATACAATTCAGTAATCCGGTGACTTCTACACAGTGAGGCATACAGCTTATCAGTTAACACTTGTATCAGAGTCTCGGTATCAATCGATACCCAAAGACCAGGTATCGCTGTTGGTACTGAAAAAGTCAGATTGGTGCATCTCTAATTGGAACTCCTACTGTGTTATTGTGCTGACTGATATTGACAGTTGCGCTTGCCTTATTTCTCTGATTGCAGATCTTATGCCCTCATTCATCCGTCATGGACCCACTATTCCCAGACGCACAGAGGTCCCTCTGCCAGATATGGGGCCCTCTGCCTACCCGGTGGCACCCACCCGGGAGCCTGTGGTGTCCCGCAACAAGAGTTTTCTCCGTACCCCTGTGCAGAGGCCTCCTCATGAGGTGGCCCGCAGAGAGAGCCATCGAATGTCAGCACCTCCATACCTGCCTCGCAGTCTGGGAGACCTGCCCCACGAGTACGGAGGCTCCTCGCAGTCCTTCCTCACAGACGTGAGCCCCATGTCTGAGAACGGAGACGCTGCCAGGTATTACTACCCCTCTGAACCCTACTATGACAACCAGCAGCATCAGCAGCATCAACAGCAGCAGCAGCGCCAGCCCAGGAGGGTCCCAGACCGTTTTCCTGAGGACTATAGATACTATGAGCACAATGAACACAACTTCCAAAGACTTCCACGACAACACACTCCCCCAGCTCCAAGCAGACCCCCTTCAGGTAAACATGAAATGTGTTTTGATACTCACTTTTTAGTGAGCTGTCCTGAATACCATTTTTTGGGCTTTGAAGCTTTGGTGAGAAATATTCGGAGCTATTCGAAGCTTTTCACGGTGCAGCAGGCTAACATGTTCTTCGATCTGTCTCCATCTCCGCTGTTTCAGTGGCCGAGACAGTGCCACTGCTGCACAACTGTACATACACACATCTCTGCACACGACAAACATAGATATCCGTCTGAGAATAACTAGTAATAATTCATATTGTTTGTTTATTATTCTTTATGTCATGAGCTACTTTGGGATTTATAGATTATTATGATGTATTTAAAAAGCAAATCATTCACATACTGATTTGGAGGTCGATTACCATGGAAACGGTCGAAGCTTTGAAGCCTCGAAGCATTCGGGTCAGCCCGACTTTTTACAGTGTTGGTTTTGATATTTCTTCTTTATAGGAAAGTAAACAAAGAGTAGTGACAAGAAATTGGAAGCAAAGAAAGAATTCAAATTGCGACAGAAATGAGGAATTGCATACTTGAACTGCACACGTTGTTTTGGAAAGTACGTGGCAGGCAGTCATTGTTTTTTAGGGACTAAAACAGTACTTTTTTTTTTTTTTTTGCCACATTCTGAGACATGAAAGTGGAGCAGTTGTATCTAAGGATGAGTGAAATCACATCAGCAAGTCTCCAACTTTTCAGGTATGTCTTTTGAGCAAAAAATCACGAAAACCAACTTTGGGCTTCCAAGAAAATGTTAGAAGCTGTATGATTGCTGTTTTGAAATGTCAAAGTATTATGGATTTGGTTTTGGACCATACATAGGCCAGTATGAAAGGAATGCAAGCCTTTGGTTGTTACTGGAGAGCTCAAAAAAAACAATTTTATTTCAGTTTTCCGGAGGGATTAAATATTCTAAATGACTGCTCTACACTGTAAACATTATTATGATGCAAGTGTGTAATTTCCAGGAGATTAAATGTTTAGGGGGTCGCAGGAATTTTCCAACCCGCTCCAAACGGTAGCGAACCGTTTATTATGTGGCTGACTTGTCAGCGTCGTGTATATGGTTTAGTATTATGTCAGGCCCGCCTATCGCATATCACAGAGCCTTGTTTGGAGTGAAGTTAAACAAGCATTAGGGGCATTTTTCACCTCTATGTTTGCTGAGTCTTTCTGCCAGCAAACTAGCAATTTGTAGACCGCCCCCAGTCAAATGTTTCAGCTTCAGACTGCTCACTTATGAATCATCTGTGTACGTAGGCACTGTTTTCTGTATAGTTACACTGCACACGTAAGGTTAATGCACTGAGTGGTAAGCAGAGTTGTTTTGAAGGAGTCACCTACCTACAATCAGCTGAGGAACAGCATTATTTTTGCACTGTAAAAATCGAAATTTTCACAAAAATGGCACAAAGCAAGTAAGATGCTGTTTGAAATTATACCATATATAATGTTGTATATGCTGAACAATTTTACGATTATTTTGGCTGATATTGCAATATGATTTGTGATATTAGAGGAAAGGATAATTTTTACATAATTATTCTCATTTTAATTTTTTTGTATGTTCAGAATATGTGTACGCCAGGACATCTCTGCTGAATGACACAATTTAATATGAAATCGTATTTTGACACATCAAATTTCAGGTCATTAATACCACTTGACACCACGGTAGTTTTACAGTTTGTTCTTTTTTTTGCTGATCACTCACAATCATCATGAGCATTTATGACGCATGATTAGCCTCTCATTTATGTTGTCTCCCCCACTTTTCCTTTACTTTCTAAACTTGGGAAAAAAGTTTGGAAATTTGTGTTTGGTGGATTATTTCTCTGTTGTTACAATGCTAACTGGCATTGTATTTTACTTCCTTTTTTTACTCTACTTACTCTTACTTGTTTTGAGTTCAAGGTGATTGGTAGCAAATCATCTGATGTCAAAATCATGTCAGAGAAGAGATGAGGAGTTTTGTATTGAAACTAAATTTTGAACTTTCACTTTGTGATCCTGTGGTCTCGTCTTGTGGTGCCTGATTGGCAGCAAACTGGAGATCAAAACAAGAGTCAGTACCAACAGGAGAATACACTGTTGATCATTGGCAGAGAATTTTGGCGAATTTCACTTGGGCGCTACCCACATAATCAGCTGTGCTGCTCATCCCACAAATTCATGATCCTTACAAGTTGGACATCATTGTGAAGGTAAATAAACAGGCTTTCCAACCATGTAAAATACAATGACAATTAGCATTATAACAACATAGAATAATCCACCAAACACAATTTTCCAAACCTTTTCTTGGAAATCATTGCTCATTGCAAAAGTACCCAGGTTTCTGTAAACTGCAGGGGAAAATGTTTATTTTTTTTGTAGTAGAAATTACTTCAACATTTGGATGCAGGGAAACATGAAATCTGTGATAAAATAACAGAATCCGAGTCTCATAAAAAACTAATCTGGGTATTTTCCAGGAAAAATGGTAAACATTAAGAAACAGTAAACCTTATTAAGAATATTTTATTGTCAAAATCGTTTGTTGGTCATTCACTGACTCTATTTCCATGAGGTGACCTAATACACTTCTTTAGTACAACGACTGCATCACCAGTTGTAGATATAGTAGGCTAATCTACTCGTAGTCTACTGTGATGTGCTGAGCTCTACGTCTACAGTGAGTGTGGATATCTGCCATTTTTCTGAGATAAAGGGCAGAGATGATGATAATGAGGTGATTAATCGATTAATTGTTTGGTCTTTAAATTGTCAGAAAATGGTGAAAAATGTTGATCAGCATCTCCCAAAGCCCAAGATGATTTACTAAAATGTCTTGTTTTGTCCACAACTCAAAGATATTAAGTTTCCTGTCGTAGAGGAGTAAAGAAACCAGAAAATATTCACATTTAAGAAGCTGCAATTAGAGACATTTAGATGTTTTTGTTTTTGTGTTTTTTTCTTGCTTAAAACTTACTCAGACTAATGAATTATCAAAATAGTTGGCATTGAATTTAACACTTTACATCTAATAGATTAATGACTGCAGCTCTGCCTGGTTATCAGCACAGTTTTGACTTTTCCAAATTGGTTTCACAGATGAAACAAGGTATAAATCTTATTAGGGCTGACCTGAATGCTTTGAAGTTTCAAAGTTTCGACCGTTTACATGATATTCAACCTCCAAATCACTATTCCATTGCTTTTTCTTTTTTATGTAAGTATGTAATAAAAATGTAAAAATCCCAAAATGGCCCATGAAATAAGGAATAATCCCACAACTTTATTCATTATTCATGTCCATGTCATGAATGTCCATGTGTTTCTAAGACAGTGTCTATGTTTGTTGTGTGCAGAGATGTGTGACTGCAGCGCATGAGCATTTAAGACACATGATGACCTCATTTGTATTGTCTTTCCCATTTTCCTTTTACTTTCTACAACCAGAAACATTTTTTAAACATGTGCTCATTGCAAAAGTATCCTAGTTTCTGGAAACTGCAGGGAAAAAAACTTGTTTTTGCAGCAGAAATTACTTCAACTTTTGGACGCAGGGAAACATAAAATTTTACACTGATCTGGTCTTTTCGTTAAAAATAAGTCTGGGTATTTTCCTGGAAAAAAAAGTTGGTTAAGATTTAGAATCAGTGAACCGTTATGAGTATTTTATTGTTGCTGGTGATTCACTGACTCTATTTCCATGAGGTGACCTACTTCATTTCTGTAGTCAACGACTGCATCACCAGTTGTAAATATAGTAGTCTACTCTTGACTCCAGTGAATTCCTGTAATGCATTGAGCTTTAGGTCTGCAGCAAGTGTGGCTGTCTGCCATTTTGCTGAGGAAAAGGGCAGGGATGATGATGATGATGATGATGATGAGGTGGAGGAGGAAGAGGAGGAGTGCATTTCTGTGGAGCCCTTGTACATTCCATCCCTTCACTCAGCAGCTGGCAGAGAGCTCCGACTCTGTTGCTGTCACTCTCGTGCTGAATTTATCAGATTGTAGCCGGCGTTTTGCCCGAGATACTTCATTCGCCGCACATTCTGCAGTGTTCTCGACCCTTTCTGGGTCCCTCCAGAGTCGCGATGGCTCTCGCTCATCCCCACAGCTGTTGGCTCAACATTCCTCGCTGACGTAATTCGCCAATAAAAGTACAGGACCTGTTGAATGAATGCACTCTGCTGTCTGCTCTTACAGGGACTGTTTGGGAGTTCGGTGGTTTGTTCTCTTCCGGTTAAAGCTCCAGTGTTTGTGTCTGGCCGTGCATAGATCTCTGCCTTCCTGTCCAAACCTAACAACTCTCCCATTTCCTACCATTCATCAAATGATGTCAGTCAGAATAAGATGCTCTGTCACTACAGAGTCAAAGAGATCAAGTTCTCCTGTCCGTAATCACTGCAATACTTAGAAACTGCATCATGCTTTAAGTAGTAATTGCATTCCTCCCTTATCCTGATCTATGTTGAGCTGCCACATCAGAATGACTTTTTTAAATGCTGTACATCCCTCTCCTTTAAATGACATTTTCCCACACATGCTGTTTTTAAGAAAATTCCCCAAATGTTTTTTCTTTCCCAGTGGCGCTGTTAGCTGGCAGCTGCTCTGCTGTATGTTTGGTCAGACATCTCTCCCTCTCCCTCTAGGTTTCTAAAAAGAACTGTTTGTTTTCCTCAGGCATAGGTCGAATACAGGCCAAGTCCCTTGGGAACCTCTCCAGTCTAACGGGAGAGGACCTCCCCCTTCCGGCCGGCTGGACCGTTGACTGGACCATCCGTGGCAGGAAGTACTACATCGACCACAACACCAACACTACACACTGGAGCCACCCTCTAGAGAGGGAGGGGCTCCCTCCGGGCTGGGAAAAGGTGGAGTCGGCTGAGTTTGGGGTCTACTATGTGGATCACATCAACAAGAGGGCACAGTATCGACACCCCTGTGCTCCGAGGTATGTGATCATCAGTGGGAAGAGAAAGATTTTTACAAAGCTGCATTTTTTCACTTCCATTTATTTTTATTAGGGCTGTCAAAGTTAACATTATAATTCAATAATGCAAATTCATTTTAACTTCATTAATTTCTATAATATTTTAACGCAACTTGCCTCACATGAAACTAGAAAACCTAAAGAATCAGCTGGTACCAACCATGTCCTACTAGTTTTTCATGAAGGAGGATTAATAACGCTCCAGGCAAACTGAGAAAAACTGTCATGGCCATTTTCAAACGGGTCCCTTGACCTCTGACCTCCAGATATATGAATGTAAATGGGTTCTCTGGGTACCCACCTGTCTCCCCTTTACAGACATGCCCAATTTATGATAATCGCAGTCAGTTTGGATCAAGTCATAGTCAAGTCAGCACACTGACACACTGACAGCTGTTGTTGCCTGTTGGGCTACAGTTTGCCATGTTATGATTTGAGCATATTTTTATGCTAAATGTAGTACCTGTGAGGATTTCTGGACAATATTTGTCATTGTTTTGTGTTGTTGATTTTATAATAAATATATGCACACATTTGCATAAAGCAGCATATTTGCACACTCACATGTTGATGAGAGGATTAAATACTTGTCAGATCTTCCTTTAAGGTAGATTTCGAACAGATAAAAAAAAATGTGATTAATTTGCGATTAATCAAGATTAATTATGGATAATCATGCCGTTAATCGCAAATAAATATTTTAATCAGTTGACAGCCATTTTAATGTCTTTTGATCCCTTCCTCACAGCTCTTAATGCTTTCTAGAGCATATACAAGGTGTCTCAGTTTAGGGCCGCAACAAATGATTATTTCCATAGTCGATCAATCTGACAGTAATTTTATGGATTAATTGATTAGTTGTTTGGCCTATAAAATGTCAGAAAATGTTGAAACCTGTCAATCAGTGTTTCCGAAATACCAAGAAGACGTCCTCAAATGTCTGGTTTTGTCCACAACTCAAAGATATTCAGTTTACTGTCATAGTGGAGTTAAGAAACCAGAAAATATTCACATTTAAAAAGCTGGAATCATCTTGACTTTTTCTTAAAAAATCCCAGACCGATTAATCAATTACCAAAATAGTTGGAGATTAATTTAACAGTTGACAACTTGTCAGTTAATCATTGCAGCTCTACCTGGGTTATCAGCGCAGTCTTTTGAATGTATATTATATCACCTCTGTCTGTTCCAGTGTGCCTCGCTATGATCAACCTCCACCGTTACCACCTCCTGTGACCTATCAGCCGCGTCCTGCCGAGAGGAACCAGCCGGTGCTGGTGCCTGCTAACCCGTACCACACAGCGGAGATCCCAGACTGGCTGCAGGTGTACGCCCGCGCCCCTCTTAAGTGAGTCCTCCTAGGGGTGTAAATCACCAGGTTCATCACAGTATCATATCAATTCTTTGGACAGCAATGCAGTATTTGCTGATATCACAAAGTCTGCCACGATACAATTTTGATTTGAATCAATTCAGTGGCCTGACAGTATCATATGCACAGTTAACACAATCACTTACATTTATATCAACTCACAAAAAAACAGCTAAAATCTTGTTTGACAGTTTTATTACTGATTTATATCTAGGCATTTATATGAAAAACAGTCTATTCTTTTTAGTATAAACACACCTCCTGTTGTTGGAGGTCTGGTTGCTGGTCAATGCTGATAAGCAGCTTGTCAGTAAAGTGAGAATAGCTGGTCCACCTTTAAGGTCAGCCCACCTTAAATGAGCCTGAGCTGGAGTTGTTGCTAACTAATGAGCTAACCCCCTTCACTTTTATCAGCAGGCAGCAAGCAACACACAGGAGCTGAGCTTTGTCTTGAGGAGCTGTAGCATTTATTCACTAAAAAAAAGTAAACTGTAACTTACACCCATTACACTGCTGAGTTCACAGCTATAATATTACTGCTACTCACCGTCACACACACACACACACACACACACACTCTTTTTCTCTCTCTCTCTCTCGGCCGACGGGACACTCACTAAAGTTATGCCACTCGTAAACGCAACTCGCTCGTTTCCTAGTCATGATTCCACATCAGCTCAAGTCTGTGCGGCTTTCCTTGCGGAAAACGTAACTGAAGCACCGCACTGTTTGGATATTTAGGAAGGAGGTGCACTTGGATTGCCATGGGGATTTCACAATAATCTTAAAAGATTATATTTATCAATGTTTTCACTTTGAATCAATGATACTGGATCATTGTTCATTCAGCTGATATATGGATCCAGATCGTTTTATCATTACACCCCTATCTGTTATTATGGCAGAAAGTCACATTTTCATCAGTTGATCGTTTGGTCTATAAAATACTATAAAATGGTGAAAAATGCCCGTTACAATTTTTAGTCCAGTATTATGTCTTCAGATTGCTTGTTTTGTCAGTAACTCTTTGACAATTGATGTGTTTGACCATTTTTTAAACCTTTTAAGCTTCACAAAGGTTATATTTTTAGAGGGCTGTGCTATTACAATGCGTTATATTGTGCTGGTCTTGCTTTTATTGTGTCCAACCCTGTAATTCATACAATAGGCCTTTTTTCGCAGCAGACATTTTGTCTTGTAATAGAAAAAGTGTTTCTAATTATGATGGCTCCATTATAATCAAGTGTCCCAGTAAGCCGAGACAGTGAGCCAGCAGCATGCACAATACCACGACTCACAAACTGAAGTCCTGAATTCACTCATTATTTATTTTATTATTTACACCTCTGTTTTTCTGAACACTCGTTGCACACGTTGCTCGAACCACACCCATCTTCAAACTCTGCCGGCATTTTACTACACACCTGTAAAGTTTCATGACTTTATCTTGTACGGCTGTGACTGTCGCGGTTACAAAATCTGTCAACAGACAGGCTATAAATATACACACCTGGCAACGTACGTACTCAAAACCACATCTGTGGAAGTTCCCGCTACAGTAGGTGTCTCCTGGACCACGATATGCCATGATGACTCACACACAGACTCACAAGGTGGAAACAATACCAGCCATGATGGCGTGTGGCTGGTATTGTTTTCATCAGGTATACCAGGCATGAGTAACAAACCCAGTAGAGCTTTCATTGTTGCAAAATGCAGATTTGTTTCTCAACCAAAATGCAAAGCACTTTGTGTGTATCCTCAGGTCCTTAAACGTGTGTTGAATGTATTTCCTACTTCGTAAAACATTTGCAAAGTCTTCATTTTGTTGGAAACCTACTCCGTTTACATCAGCATTTTGTCGCCCTGTCCTCATCTTTATTGGAGTCTTTCTGTCTTTTAGGGGTGAGCGATGTGGTCAAAATCTTATTTCACGGTATATGTAATTTTTATGTCACAGTAACAGTATATGTCACAATTCAGTAAAAACTTCCTCCTCTTGGGGTGGTTGGGACTCCTCCTGCTCTGTATTTACAGCTTCACTCTCCTCCTCCTCTATACAATCATGGTACCTTGTGAGGCAGCTGCATTTGCGCGATCACATGAGAATATCTACTGCAGTGGAAACGGTTTTGCCAACTCTCTACCAGTGGACACATTTCTACGGATGCTCGGTATATACTGTAATATCGGCCAACCCAATTTGCCTCCAGATGTTGATATTGCGTTGCTCCTTCCTGAAACTTGAAACGTGTACAGCTAGACTGATATATCAGACAATATTAACCTATATCAGATCTATTATATGTCATCTCTTGACTTGACAAGAAATTGCAGTACAAAGATGCCAAATGAGGTTTCAAGTACTTTAGAAACGGTGTCACTATAACATTGTTTGTCCACCAGAAAGCAGTGACAAGTGTATTTTTCAAAGGTAAAATGTTACCCCCCCCCCCCCCCCCCAAAAAAAAAAAAAACTTATGGAGATGGTCTATTTGTTATGTTGTTTATGTTTAAAGTAGGGATGCTAATTTTGAAAAAATTTCTTAACTGATAACTGACCTTCATTAACAATTATTAACCATAAACTGACAAGATTTGTGCCTCGCATACAGTATATGAGCACAACAGACAACTGAATGAACAGTTCACCATTAAGAGAGTTACTGTAGCAGCCACGGTGCTGCGTTCACTGTCCCCAGTTCACCGTCCGGGAGCGTCAGCAGCAACAGTGCTGTGTGTAACGTCACGGACATGCAGCCACTTTCCCAGTAAAAGTGTCCACCGCACATTTAGTTTACCGTAGTTTAGCAGGTTGTCAGCTGTGTGTCTGCCAGGATTAATGATAGCAATTGTCCGACAAACACTGTATGTTTGTGCTACGTTAGCAGCTGCTAGCGTTGCCGGTGGTTTCATGCCCGTTGTAGTGTAACTTCAGCGAGTCTCCGACAGACCGTGTGTGTGTGTGTGGCGGCGGTGAGTGTGGGTTTGTTGGTGCCGTTACAGGTGTGAACGTAGCTGTAGCAGACAGTGTGTGTACAGTGTATTTGTCAGTGAATAAATGCTACAAGGCTACAAGCTACAACTCCTCAGCTGGATGTCCAGAGCCAACTTCCTGTATCTGCGCCGGCTCTCTCTTAAGGTGGACCAGCTTTTCTCCTTAAAGTGACGAGCCGCTCCTCTTCATTTTTCCTCAGCTTTTATAATTATTATTTTTTTTAACCCTTTAACTGATAGCGTTAATCTGTTAAAATGCTGTAATGTCAGTTATGTTAAATGGTTGATTATTAACATCCCTAGTTAAAAGATATTACTATCAGCGGATATATTTTCATCTGATTTTTAAAACAAAAATCAATATCATTTTCAGTCTCAAAAATCCAGTAACAGTCACACTACAGTTGGTAGAATGAGAGGTACAAATAAAACAGGCTGCCGTTGTCCAACACCTTAAAGGGCCGTAAATATCTTCCCTTTTACATCAGGTATGACCACATCTTGAAGTGGGAGTTGTTCCAGCTGGCAGACTTGGACACGTATCAGGGCATGCTGAAGCTGCTCTTCATGAAGGAGCTGGAACACATCGTCAAATCCTACGAGGCGTACCGGCAGGCGCTGCTGTCGGAGGTGGAGGCTCGCAAACAGCGGCAGCAGTGGTACGCCCAGCAGCCCAACAAGAACTTCATTGGGAACATGTGATGTGTGTGCGCAGCGGGGACGTCTCGCTGCCACGCCTCTCTGAGGTTTCCACAGTTTGGGAGCGGTCAGGGTTTCCTTTGAAATCATGATGGACTCTTAATTGCCTCTTTACCAAACACATCTGTGCCTTTCGCTTGATCCAAATATATCAGCCAGGAAGTCAAGACGCACATTGGTGGGGGGCCCAGTCCCCGCCATGTGACCCTCAATTTATGAATGACCATGTGACTGAAAAAACACTCCAATGAAGAAGAAGAAGAACCTATAATGTGCTACATCTGGAGAGACTGCTTGTGGTGCCATTTACAGCCACTGCCCTAAAAAACTGAATTGCTGTATGGATTTCTGTTTTTACAACTGAGGAGAACAGAGTCTGAAAAACTACGGATATTTGTTCAAAGACATCCTGAGATTGTGCCTTTTTAATAAAATAAAATGCAGCAGTTTTTATACACCAGCTACTCCGTCATTTTTTCCTGTGGGAGGAAATGACAGGCAGCTTCTTCTTATTCGTTTCTGTATGAAATACTTCTTTTTCCTTTGCTTTGATACCCTCATAAACTGAAGCCGCAGTCTTTTACATTAAAAAAAAGTGTTCATTTTTCTCCTTTTCTAATGGCATATCCTTTATAAGACAATCCACCAAAACTTTAACAGATATTTAAGTTTTGTAATGAAACACGTCTTTATTTAAAGACCTTTTGTTGGATGAAGCATCACATTTGATGTTTGAGCATCTCGTGGCTCTTTGGCATTATTGTAAGTCAGGAATACTCTTGTGTGTATAATGAAACATAAATAAGCTACTGGAACTGTATAAAACACTTCAGAAGACGTGTTACGTTTGCCAAACAAGTGCAATTCAACTTCTTGTTTCATTCTTTCTGGATATTTCTTGCCTCTGTAATGCCTTATTTTTTATGGCCTGACGCGTCTCTTCAGTGGAAGAAGTTCAGGTTCCTGGAAGCAAATTCTATTGATTGCTAATCAATCAGCTTAGGCCATCGTAAGATACTCAGAAATGTTTTTATGCTGAAGGTTTGGGTGCTAGCTTCCAATCAATTCACTCACTAAAGTTTTTTTTTTACATTAGTTTAAGAATGTACAAGAAAACAATTTTAACAGTAAAATAAACAAAAGTGTTTAATATGACGTTTATATGAGTGATTACAAATCCAAACATTTCTGAATGCCCAAAAAGGCTGTCTGATAATGGTGGAATAGGTTTGTAGAGAATCTCTCTTCACTATGCAAGAAGGTCTCATAATCACATCCTTTCAGAACAGTGTCATCTGTTTGTACATATCTGATTTTATGGATTGCAAATACAGGACATAAGCAATAAAGTCTGCAGTGACGAAAAATACACGTATGACTGTTCGGTTGTTGCCTCTTGCTGTCTGTTCACTTTCACATGGAGCTTCAAACAGACATAATGCTGAGACTTTTGTATTGTAAAACTGAAAAATAATGTTTGAAAATAAATAAATCTAATCTATAAATCTAGAGGAGTATTAGGGCCAAGAGGATATTTTTTTAAGTCAAGAATAAGGTTTATAATAAATGTTGAGAATAAAGTCAAGAATAAAGCTGAAAAATGTTGAAAATAAAGCCAAACAATGTTGAGAATCAAGTTAAAAAATGTGGAGACTAAAGTCTAATGTCGAAGATAAAGCCAGAAAAAATGTGGAGAATAAAGTGTAAAAAATGTTGACGATAAAGTCTAAATAATGTGGAGACTACAGACTAAAAAATGTCAACAATATAGTAAAAAAAAAAATGTAGAGAATAAATGTTCAAACGTTGAGAATAAATCAAAATTTTAGCAATAGCACATATACTGACATTACAACTTCATTTTCATCATTTCAACTTTATTCCCAATATTTAAAATTATTAAAACTCCCTCTTATTTTTTCCTTGTGCCTTCCATAAATCTGAGATTAATGTGTGGATGTAATTTTAAGCATTTTCAACCATTAATGGAACTTTTTTTTTGTGTAAAAACTTATCAGACACAAGTATTTTTATGTCTTAAAAGAAATAACTCAAGTCTAGTTTTCATTAATTTGGTCCAACTTTATTAGTTATTTCCTTGTAACTGAAGTTTTGCTATGTGTGTGTGCGGAAACTTAGCAGTGTTGACTAGATTCATCTGACCTTTCAGCACACTGAGGCTCCCACAATATCCGGAGATGATTTAATTGTCCATGGGGGCGGCTTCAGGAATGAATTGTTAAATCCAAGAATAATATGTTGTGATACATTTTCTCTTCTGTTAAACAGATAAAACCTTAAATTCAGTATTTAATTTGGTGTGTAAATGCAACACAATGTAAACAAATGCTACTTTTCTGACTCATGAACGGGCGACACGGCCATGAAGAAATGGGGTTTCAAAGTCTTAAACTGGACTTAGACAGTTCTTTGTGTGTGAAGGCCTCACTGATGTTGATTATACATTGTGGAAGACTCAAGAAGCCACTCTGCTGCAGTGCCTTTAAATTTCCAACCCTTGAGGTCAAACCTCAGTATAAACTTGCTAAATATGCATGACAGTGTTCCTGTACTGTCGGTGACCAGACAGAAAAAAACATGCCAGTGCTGCAGCTGAATGTGATGCTTTTACAGTATGATTCTGAGTTATTCAGTGAGCTAAAAACAATAACCACAGTTATACAAATGTACGGTAACAGTCTACGAAGCCAAAAACACCAAAAAGTGCCGTCACCAATACAAGCCGCTTGTTTACAAATGCAAGCTGTTTTGAAAAAAGAAAAAGAAAGGAAAGTCGGGGCCTGGCTTCTTTCACCATGCAACAGCTTTTCACAGATGATTCAACTTAAGTGTGTGAAGATGATGAAAGAGATGTGGAATGAGGATCCTTTTTTTTTTTTTTTTTTTTTTTTTCCAAAGCGAGGCCTGTCGCCCCGCCTAATAACAACTAGCTTTGATTCCTCAGTGGCCACAGAATAGCTACATTCCTCGGATTTGCTCGAACATTCAGGGAGAAACACAACAATGGTTTTGCCCACCACCTCTACATCACAATGGAAACCAAACACGCCGTTTCCCCTCAACCTCAAAGACCAAACGCACATATAGAGGATCACTGCGTAATTACAAAACTGCAAGCAGACTACACAGTGAGAGATAAATGTCAGCTATGCTGTGTAAACTTGGATCTATTGTTTGTGAAAGCCAGCAGAAAGCAACTCCCTGATGTAGAAATCAACAAACTTTATAATAAATGTGCCATTGAGTGTCTGCACGTAGCCAGTAGATGTGAAATCATTTTTTTTTTTACATGTTATGGCACAATACCACTTTGTCACAACCATTTAAAACTTGTTAAATTATACCTGGTTTTAGAGCTTAAAGATGACAGACATTAACCACTTACCATGCTGATGATGCTTGTAACGCTTCGTTATTTAACATACAGTACATATTTTGGCTTTCAAACATCGCAGATCATAGATATTGTTTCTTATAAACAGCACTAAACTTCAAAGAACAGAACAATCGTCACAAATGGGGATTTCACAGATTTGGCTATACTTTGAAAATTAGCATCGGTGACAAATAATGGGGGGGAAAAATGACCCGTCTGATGTGAAATCAGCAGCTGAGTGGAGGTCGAATATGCCGAGGTCTCCTTTTGGAGAGCTTTCAGTGTCTGTACAGGTGATGTTCGATCACAGACACAAAGTGAGACAATGATAAATGGCATCCGTCGCTTGGAAAGAGAGGAGATGCTCTGACACTGCCTATACATGAACATTATACAGTCCGCTTTTAGGTTTAAAGTAGTGGATGTATTGGTGGGCAGCACCAGCCAATAACAGAATAAGAGTGCCTGATGGGTGAGGATGTCCCTCCTCCTCCTCCTCCTGTCCATCCATCAACAGGAAGTCCCTGCTGTCCGATCTAATCAGTCTCTCTTCTTGTCCTGCTCCTCTGCCACCTCCTCCACCTGAGGCCCGCCGGGGAAGGTGTGGTGGTACAGGTGCCTGTGATTGGCTGCTACATTGTACAGCTTGTAGAGAGCCTGTGGAGCAGAGACGAGGAGATGTGGTGGTTATAGGAGGATTTAACTCTCAGAGATTGCTTAAAGGGATAGTCTGGGTGTTTTGAAGTGAGTTTGTATGAGGTACTTACCCATAGTCAGTGTATTCCCTACAGTGGGTGACGTCGGCACACCCCAGACAGGAGTACCAACACAAAAGCAAAGCAATGTACTGCTTTGGACGGGCGCAGCAGAAAAATGTATTTAATCCACCTAAAAAGTGGCGGGGAACTGAAGCCATTGTATGCATCCATGTTCGCTTCAAAGCCACAAGACTCCATTGACAAAAACAGTAATTTTGCCTCGCAGAACACAGTTGGTGTTATACCGCTGCCTCGATCGGGTGGTTTGTGTTATTGTGTGATGTTGGTGAATCAGAACGGACCCTTTCAGGGCGCTTTCACAAGCCAGCATTTAGTCCACTTTAATCAAACTCTGATGCGGTTTGTTTTGAGCACTTGTGAACCCAGTAATTGAACTCTAGCGCGGACAAAGCAAATAGTCCAAGATGGCTTATGAGAGGTGGCCTGGGACTGTTTCCAAGCGAACTAAAATGCAGACTGCCTGTGTGGGCATGTGTTGAGATGGACATAGGTAAATGACAGGTTAACATGAGTGGTAGAGGACGGACCTGGACTGACCTCCAAAGAGAACATACAGATGCTCAATAAAGTCTTAATTGGGTCCGCTTTTATTTGTGAACTGTGAAACCGAATCAGACTTAACAGACAGTCTGCCTTAAAACACTGAAGTCACACAAGCAAACTAACCCATCAAGGCAGCAGTAGACTAGCAACCAATGAGTTTTGCAAGGTAAAATTATCGTTTTTGTCAACGATGTTTAGTGGCTTCGAAGAGAGCATAGATAACAGCTTCAGTTCCTCGTCAAATGGGCTGTCTGTCGGCAAGGTACAGCGGTGAAAACATTCTTAATATAGTGTATGTAATACCACCGATCAGCCACAACATTATAACCACTCACAGGTGAAGTGAGTAACATTGATTATCTCGTTACAATGGCACCTGGCACTGGGTGGGAAGCAGAATAACTGGGCTAGTGTGAGGATGTGAGCGACTTTGACAAGGGATAAACTGTGATGACGACTGGTCAGAGCATCTCCAGAACTGCAGCTCCTGTGGGATGTTCCCGGTCTACAGTGATCAGGACCTACGGAAAGTGGTCCAAGGAAGGAAAAGCAGTGAACTGACGAGAGGGTCATGGGCAGCCAAGGCTCAGTGATGCACATGGGGAGTGAAGGCTGGCCCATGTTGTCCGATCCAACAGAAGAGCGACTGTAGCTCACATTACTGAAAAAGTTAATGCTGGTTCTGATAGAAAGGTGTCAGAACACACAGTGCATTGCAGTTAGTTGTGTATGGGGTTGTGTAGCCACAGACCGGTCAGGGTGTCCATGCTGACCCCTGTCCACCGCCAAAGGCACCTACAATGGACACATGAACACCAGAACTGGACCATGAAGCAATGCAAGAAGGTGACCTGATCTGATGAATCTCGTTTTCTATTTACATCATTTGGATGGCCGGGTGCATGTGTGTCGCTTACCTGTCGAAGACATGACACCAGGATGCACTTTGGGAAGAAGGCAAGCCGGCGGAGGCAGTGTGCTTCGGGGAAAGTTCTGCTGGGAAACCTTGGGTCCTGCCATTCATGTGGATGTTACTTTGAGACACACCACCTACCTAAACATTGCTGTTGACCAACTACACCCCTTCATGGACACAGTATTCCCCAGTGGCCTCTTTCAGCAGGATAATGCACTCTGCCGCACTCCAAAAATGGCTCAAGAATGGTTTGAGGGAACACAACAGAGTCTTCAAATTCTCCAGATCTCAATCCAATCGAACATCAGTGGGATGTGCTGGACGAACAAGTCAGATCCATGGAGGCCACGCCTCGTAACTTACAGGACTTAAAGGATCTGCTACTGACGGCTTGGTGCCAGATACCACAGCATACCTTCAGAGGTCTACTGAAGTCCTTACCTCGACCGGTCAGGGCTGTTTTGGCGGCAAAAGGGGGACCTACTCAGTATTAGGCACGTGGTCATAATGTTATGGCTGAGCATGTGTATAGCTTAACTGAAAATCTATTTTGCTGCTGCCCCCGTCCACATCAGTACACTGCAGTGCTCCTCTTCTCCAAACTGGGGTCATGCCGACCAACGTCTACTGTAGGTAATACACTGATTATGGATGAATAACTCATACAACCCCATCTCAAAATACCAAAACTAGCAAGGTTGGGAGCAATGTGGATGGGTAATGGTGGCAAAAAACAGCTAAGGAAGTGACACATGATAAAAAATTAAAAAAAAATAAAAAATTCAAATGTGTCCCACAAATTTGAGAAAACTTTATCCCATCAGTACTCTCCCTAAAGATGCTCCTGCTTTTGCTTTTTGTAAATATTCCCACTCTGATCACTCCACTTACCTCATTTGTGCTCCCCTGCAGAGGCATTAAAAAGAAAAAAATAAATCATGTGAGCGTATACAAGCATAATAAACATAAGGCAGGTTTAATAACAATCCATTATTGCCCTCTGCTGGTTAAATGATGTTATACCGCCTGTAGCTGATAAATAGGTGCTCTTAAGTCAACAGTATGTCTCTGCTGTGCATGGTGAATTCTGGTTTATATTTTTAATTGACTGATCGATAAGTCTGTTAACAGAAAAATAATTTTAATGGCGGATAAATTGTTTGATTTGCAAAAACAGCAAAGTGTTCCAGCCTTTAAAAAAAAAAGCTTTACTCATTTTCTATTATTTTACGATCGTACAATATACTGCAATATATTTGGATTTTGGACTCCTGGTTGCACAAAACGAGTGATTTGATCGAGTCAAGTTGGGCTTTGGGAAATTGATGGCAATTAAATAACTCACTGAGAAAGTAATGAGCAGCATAAAGAATGATAAAAATAGTCAGTACCATAACCTTAAACGTTGACGGCTCCATGGTTGGATAAAATCTAGTCTACTTTTTGATCCCTCGTCATCCACTATGAGTAAATCTGATTTCTTCCCTCAGTCATGAACAAACAGGATTTGTTCCAGACAGATTAAATCAATACATGTTAGTAACAGCTGTATATCTAGAATAGATAATGTGTGCTTTTCTACAGTCTTCTCATGACAACTTGAGACTGTATATATTTGGTTCAAAAGTATCATTTGCAATATCAATATCAAGGTATTTGGTCGAAAATATCGTGATAATCTCAACAATATGAGGAAGTCGTCTCTTATAATGCTGGCGAGGAAGGTCATTATAGTGAAGTGGGTCGGGGTCAACCCTCTGGAAAGTGCAGTGCTTCAATTTTATTCATGCTTTATCTTATTTTAATTTCTGTATTCTTTTTTGTTCTAGTGTGTCATTGTATTATGATTTGTTTGTTTATTAAAAGTTAAATAAAAATAATATATACTAAATATATATATATACTACACACACACACACACACTGTGGTATTTTATTTTCTCCATATTGCCCAGCCCTATCTTTGGTATCTTCATCTTATTTTTTATTTATTTCACTTTTTATGTTCATTTTACGTCTATTTTGCCTTATTCTAACGCAATTTTGTGCTGTATTTCTTGTACAAAGGGTGCTATATATTATTATTATTAGTAGTAGTAGTAGTAGTATGTACATTTGTTAATTTCCATGTTTTTGTTTTTAGTAAGAAAAGTAATGTGTACGTTGTGTGTATCCATGTTTGGTTTGCCTGTATGTGGCATTTTGTAAGCACTTTTGTAATTTTTTTTTTTTTTTTTTTAAATCTTCCTGTATTGTGTGACTCTTTCTGGTGATTTTGCATAATTAATAAGGTGAACTTGAACTTGGTGAGTACTGATTCAAACATTGATTACAGAAAGATGTATTCTTATCTTCATTCATGTTTGTGGTTTGGTTGAATTACCTGGTCCCACAGTGCACCAGCCACCTGGTCGATGACGGCGCCCAGTTCTCGGTATTCCCCGGAGTACCGGATGTAGGCCCAGGTGCAGAGAGTGATCAATGCCAGACCCAGGATCATGTTACACAAGCTGGCAATGATGTCCACGCCCACAAATCCTGTGATGCCCGCAGCCACGTACATGACAAAGATGACCACGAACAGGGTGGCCGGCGTCCGGGCCGCGTGGAAAATGTTCTTGGAGTCATTGTGCTTGATGTACTGGACAAACACCTCGTCGACTTCTCCCTCCAGCTGCTGCAGGTAGCGCCGGCTGAACTCCTCACCTCCCATCTTCTTCACGCCCCGAAACACCTGCAGGGCCTCCTCTCTGATGACGCTGTGTCGGGCCTGCAGCTCGCTGGGCGCCAGGAAGGGCCGGTCACCGCCGCAGACCTGGGGACAGAACGAAGGGGGTCAATAAAGAAGAATCAGAAGACCAGTCAACAGAACGGGATCTATTTAAAAATCCTGTTTTCACCGACCTCCTCCATCTTCTTGTTGTACAGATCCTTTGCAGCTGCTACTGCTGCCAAATTATTTGCCTCTGCTGTGGCCTGAGAGGAAGCAGATGCAAATATAGTTTACTTAATTTATTTTAAGGTAATATAATATAAAATAAGACAAGATGAACTTTATTGGCAGAAAAATGTAACACAGCCACAGAAGTAAAAGAACTTTAAAGAGGACATATTATGCTTTTTTGTTCTTTTCTTTTAGTGTGTTATGTAGTTTTTTGTGCAGGTAGAAGTCCACCAAGTCCACTATCCCACCCTGAACTGCCTGAAACACTTTGCTTGAAGTCCCGCCCTTTGGTCGCAAACTGACGCACGTCGGCACCCTTTAGCAACAGTATGTGACGAACCAGGCTTTCAACTAACTCCAATGCAAACCCATCCATGGTGTTATTCGACGGTCAGAGCAAGTCACGTAATATTGATAGCAGATGTAATATTAATAGTGGACGAGTCAAACTTTCAACCAAGAGACTGGCGTTCATGTCCCGTGTGAAGTATAGCGTTATTTTGTAATGCGACTCGTTGGTATCGTCAGTCAGATGAGTCGTCCCTGGTCTGCCCAAAAGTAAAGCAAGAGGGATACAGATCGGTCTCCAATGCCAAAGAGCACTGACCAAGCGGTGGTATCTGATGAGTTGGGATGAGAATGTGTTGGCCTGTTCCCGTAACATGGAAATGTCACCAAGTAACGCAATTGCATAATACCTGCCTAGCGGCTAGTTTGGCACGCTCTAAAACAAAGCTAGTTAGAGCGGAGCTGAGTCCAAAGAGTTTGGTTCTGTTGACCAATCACAACAGTGTGCTGACCAATCAGAGCAGACTGGGCTTTTTGGTGTGATAGTCCATGTCCACACGGGTGTTTTTCATCAGGAAGGATCACCTCATTTCCAAGCATTGGATGCTGGATTGGCTGCAACTAGACGCAAGGCACCTGATTGGACAAAGGCTTTTCCTTGTGGGTTGCTGCTCTCAGCTTTCAAACCAACTGGCCACTTTTTGGAAACTTTCTCGTCTTATATCATGAAAACAGTTCACCAAAATGTGTTTCTGAAAACATCCAGCAGTTGCTGAATCCGTCTTTATTTTTAACCAACAACACTTAGTTTAAAAGTTTCCCGGGAGTTTCCAGGAGCTGCAAGTCGTCTCAGACACCTAAAGGTTGCATAAAGTAGCCTGGACCTCAGCTTTATGTTAATGAGGAGCAGTCAATGTCGACGCTCCATCTCTTGAATCGAGCCGCCACGCTACCAGAATGTATTGCACGGCTGTTTACATAGACAACGAATGGGAAGCGTAGAAAGGACGGAGACAGTGGACATGTACCATGAGAAAAGAAAAGCATTTTTTGAACATTAAAGCATGTAAACATGTTCTAGTAGAAACCCAAAATACAAGTATGCACATGAAATATGCATATACACCAGCGTGTACAATAACTTTAAAGGGTATTGAGGCAGGAAGGCAGTCACAATAAAATATTGAGGCGATGTGGAAAATGTACCTGCAGCATGGACTTTGGATGTGGCAGCTCCTCACCTTGGTAAATTTTGATGTATGCCTGAAATAAACAAAGGTATGACAAAAAGTAACAGAACTGGCTAAATGAAGAATAAATATGTCGGACTTAGTCACAGTGGTGTGCAGAAACCTGCTCAGTTTAATAATTACTCATTTACGTAATAAAGGACAATATGACTTCATGTCCAGTGATTTTAGCTGACAATTCGAATGTAGAGTTTTTGCTATAAGGATAAAAAAAACAATAATAATTAATATTCAAAAGAAAGTACAGTGTTGGTTTGTGTACTTCATATTAACATGCTCCTTTGCTCTGACCTTGAAGTACTCCAGCAGGCCTCTGCAGGTGATTTTGCTGCCGTTGATCTCCTTCACGTCGATGTTACGAGGACTGAGAAGCCACGGGACCAGAACCTTCAGGTTGTTTATGAACTCGCCGTCGATCTCTAGACGGGGGAGGAGAGCCAACAACTGGTGAGAGCGAACAGTATTATACAGTATATGCTGCAATTCAACAGTGTTTGCTCTGATATATTCAGTTTCTGGTGGTCCCCCCAGCACTTTCTTAAATACTCCAGTGCTCCTACACATTTCATAAATACTCTGCTGCTCACTGGCTGCAGGGTTACATATTTACATATTTACTGACAGGTTGTTTAGATTTGTAGATATATGTTTATGCATTATATATTTTGCAACCTGACTCAGAGCCATATTGTATTCATAAAATGTCTTCTATTTATTTTTTATTTCTTACACATTATTCATACATTTAAGTAGTATTTTAAATAACACATTTGTGTTCTATCTACATTCATCTATTCTTTAATTTACCTCATTCAAATTTCTACATACCTGTCATTTTATCAAGATTAAGAGTCTATGCTAGCATGCTGATATTTAGCAGGGGTGTTAGCATGCTAACATGATGGGAAAGGCTTTAGTTTTTGCCTTCAAATGAGGTTGTGAACTTGTGTTTATGAGATGGGAAGTCGTTAACATGACATGCGTGGCGTTCACGTGGTGAAGTCGCTGCTAAGCAACAGCAATATTAATGTTACTGTCTGAGTCTAGAAGCCACAGAGGCTAACAGTCTAGCAGCTAGCTAGTGGGTAACATAATGTAGGAAATGTAAAGACATAATGACAGGAGAAAGATGAGGTCATTGAGAATATCAACATTTTCCTCAGACATATAAAATTACCAAGAAAAACAATATATGATTAAAATTAAAATATACTGTACAATATTAACTTATTATGTACCGATAAATCAACTTCCATGAGCTCCACCATTTCTCACAACGTCAACAAACACGTCATAAGTCATGAACATGGAGCTTTCAGAAACTTTCCACCTATGAGGTCGTGAATTCGACATGAGGGGGGCGTTCATATGGGCCCAACTCGTAAACATAGTAAACATGACCCCATTTGAAGGCACCAGTTGTCACAAACTAAAGTATTGGACTCCATTTTAAACCTGATTTTGATGATCTCCCAGTGTCATAAATGTTTGAAACGATTCTCTGTTCATGAAACACTGAATGAAATGTGTTATAAGACAGATGCAGTATACCTATAATTCTTCCATCAAAGTGTGGGTTGGTGGCCACTTTGAGGCCGGGGTGAGGCATCAGGAAACAGGAGATGTTAGTGAAGCAGGAGTGGATGTGTTTACGGACATTCTGCAGCTCTTCATGCTGGTTCTCTGAGATCTAAACCACAAACAACACCACGTGTTAAACGTGCAAACATTACAACGTGGATCCACAGCGATGGTCTAATAATGAACCATATCACAACCGACCTTCAGCCTCTTCTCGAGGAACTTCATGCCTCCCTCCTGTCCGTAGGGAAACTCATATGGAAAGCTCCAGTCTCGGACGAGGAAGATCATGGACTAAGACCACAAAAAAGCAACCACGTGACTCTTGAAAATTAAATCTTGTACATTATGTTCAAATCGTATATGCAGTTAATTCACTAGAGTACCACAGAACTGTTCACTTTCGAATCCTTTTCAGTAATTATCTAATCTTTCCTACGGTATACTCATTACATTTCTTTGTGTAACCTCAGGCCTATATTTCAAGTTGCTTAAAGCAAACACCAGTAATAATTTGTAAATGTCGTTTCCTGACATTTAGATGCAATCAGCACACTGCTGTAAATCTATCCAAAGAGTGGAAATGGTTGCCGTTACCTGGAATGGTTTGAGGAAAGTCTCCTCCATCGCTAGTCGGCCGTACTCGGTGAAGAGCTGAAATAAAACAAAATGAGTGAGGATGTGAAATGTTTAAGTATTTTTAATAATTAGTTATTTTTATAGAATATCAACAAGAAAGTTTATGCTTCTGCTATAAGAAAAGGCATGAAGCATCATGTCTGACTGTCCTCTTTGAGCTCTCAGGTAAACATTAGCGCCGACACTTGACAGCGTTACCTGCAAGTGCTGGAGGTCGTCCTCTTGTACGTTCTGTGAGATGTTGTAAACCTGAAAGAGATCATTCATTTACAGCATAATTTCTTTCAAATGGAAGTAAAGAGTATGTCTGTTTAATAAAACCATTTTGGTGTTAAAACAAAGTAACGTAACAGTCAAAGTTTACAGCCATGATGGACCGAGTCATTGTTTTGTAAGTCACAAGTATGTCTCCAGTCTTTGCACTCAAGTCCCAAGTCCTAAACTTTAAGTCTGGAATCTTAAACAAGTCATAATGTGTTCTTCACCAAATGTAAAGTGTCTCTGTCTGTAATTTTCAATTTTTTGTAATTTCCGTTTGACTGGAAATGACTATTTGGTCATAATCAAATATCTAATTCATTACATCTATTGCACATCTGTCCATCCTGTGGGGAATCCTTCCTCTGTTGCTCTTCCTGAGGTTTCAACCATTTTATAATATTTTCCCTATTTAAAGGGTTTTTTTGGTTGGGAGTTTTCCACCGCTGAGAGGGTCGCATTGTAAAGGACAGAGGGTGTCATATCCTGCATGGACTGTAAAGCCCCCAGAGGCAAAATTGTGATTTGTGATTTTGGGCTATATTAATAAAATTTACTTGACTTGAAAAATCTAATTTTACTTGACAATAGTGCAAGATGCAAAATAAAAGGATTATAATTCATCCTAAAGGGGGAGATGAATGTGCGTATAAAATTTCATCAAATAGTTGTCAGTTTCACTTAAGAGCAGGGCAGCATCAAGTCATTAGGAATCACTGTCTGGGGACCATGAGTGTTTGTAGTAAATGTTGTGGCAATCCATCCAGTAATTGGTGAGATATTTCAGTCTGGACTAAAGTGGTGTACAGACCGACCACCACCAAACAAACCTATATTCATTCACTCAGTCACATAAACATAAATAGTGTTTACTAAAGCAGAGCTGGGTCAGATGGGTGAACGTACCTGCATGGAGCTGATCATGGTGCTCAGTGCAAACACAGTGGCTGAATCCCTCAGCGTTGACTGGCTGTCAAACGTTCCCTGTGTGTCCATTAACAGTACAGCCACCTGTGAAATGAAGCAGACAGCGATATTGATCCTCTGTGCTGCAAGGTAGCCGTAATGCTTCTCATGCCTCTGCTGCTCTGCGAGGGATTAAAGAAGCGCTGGAAGTCCTTTAGTGGCAGGAACCAGCTAGTTATGGTAAATGGACTTGCATTTATATAACACTTTTCTAGTCTTCCGACCACTCAGAGTGCTTTACACTACATGTCAGCATTCACACACACATCCATACACTGATAACAGAGGCTGCCATGCAAGATGCCAACTTTGCCCATCAGGATCTACTCTAAATACTCATTCAATGGCTCAGCCCTCTGGAGCAATTGGGGGTTAAGTGTCTTGCTCAAGGACACGTCAACATGAGACCGGAGCAGCCGGGGATCGAACCACCAATCTTCCGATTGGTAGAAGACTTGCTCTGAAGTTGGTCCAGTTTTGAACTGAGATTTAAATGGAGAAAAGATCTTGAAAGGTCCAAATATACTCTGAATTTAGGATGTAATTTAAAGCTGACAACTAGTAGCACTCTGGCTTTTGCTGCTGTCTTCTGTGCAAAGGAAAGATGGGAGACTTTTGGCCGATGTAGGTGTAAAAGAAGCAAGTTAGAAGTGTCTAAATGTAAAAATAGCTTCCTTCAATGAGGTTTTACTGGGCAGCTTCTAAGTGTGAATGTGTAACTATATAGGCGTAGGAAAACCTGTTGCCAAGTTGAATGAAAACATATATTTAAAAAAACGTAGTGCAAAAAGGTTAATAAAGTACCTGTGTCATATTTAATTATGCCTCATTGTACATTTTAGCACTGTGATAATCTGCTCCAGAGTATACAGTGAACTTCACCTTTCTCCCGTCTGGCTTGTCCACCAGGAAGACCTCGCTCCAGATCTGGATCCCGGTGGTCTCCCTCTCTGAGCCGCCCCTCCAGGAGAAGCCGGTCAGGGGCTCGTCTGCGTCTCCGAGCCAGCCTTCAGATGCCTGAACACAACAGGGTCAGAGTGGCAGTTCAGGAGTTTCAATATCTTATATTGGTTTTAACCGTGTGGGATATTTCATCAATTGCTATTGGCTCTACATAGCAGTAACATTAATTCTAAACAAAAACTATATATTTTATACTATAATACATGCATACAAGCCCTTTTAACCAAAGCAAATGAGTCTGAAAACTTTTGCATTTTTATTTATTTTTTACCTATTCTTTTATTGTTAACTGAATATATTTACAGTAAATTCTGTGCCACATCCTCATATTTTCTTGAGAGAAGAATGAATTTTGCACAAAAATATAATATCAGCAAAGTGCCAGATATTGGCAGCCTTAGCAGAAAATGAATGGTACTGATCAAACCTCCTCTTCTAAACATGCAGTCATCTAGGGCTGACCCAAATGGTAATCAACCTCCAAATCAGTATTTGAGTGCTTTGTTTTTTTGTTTTTTTTGTATGTAAACATAAAATATAAATCCCAAAATAGCCCATGAAAAAGATTATCAGTTTCTTATAATCAACCTAATTATTGTTTGTTAGTCTCAGAGGGATGTTGCTGTTTTTTATGTGTAGAGGTGTGTGTGTTTTCAGTACTGCTTCAAATACCTTCGACTATTTCTTGTCGAAGATTCGAAACCCAAAAAATCACCGATATGGGGGACCAGCCCTACTGTCGTCACATTTTAAAGGTAGGAGGGCCACAGTTTCAACTCCATCTCCTGCACGGTCACTTACGTGGTTGTACATGTAGCGCAGCATGAAGTCCATGAGGAAGGACTTGCCCTTACGGAAAGCTCCGGCCACAGAGATGGCCACCACCTCTCTGTCTCTGACCTCCTCCGCCAGCAGGATCCGACTCAGCGCAGCCTCGTCCAGCTCGAAGGTGTGGTCGTCTTTGACCAGCAGCACCTGCACAGGCCGGGCTCGTCCGTCCGGTTCCTCCTCCTCTGAGCTCCAGTCGTAGACATGTTTGTCACTGAGGGACCCTGGAAGAAGAAATGGGGGGGGGGGAAATGCTCTGAAGAATGACCCCTATTTTCACCTTTTAATATGGTTGCATGCAGAGAAATGATAACGCTGATGCTGCGGATATTTTTCCAACATAATCACTTGTATTCAGCACTGGAAAGTCAACTAAAATGTTGTGATATGAGCAAGTGATGAAGCAGAACTTATTCACAGTGATGAGAAGCAAACTTAGTGGTCCATTAAGGCGAGGAAACAGGAAAGTTGAGTCCATTATTCCTTCCTGTTAGCACCAGATCAATAGCATCGCCTGCAAGCTTGTTAATACTAATACTGAATCATGCCATCCCATCTGTTTGCATCCAATGAGATCATGTGCATTCAGAGCTTTTCCTGGCGCTTTCCTGGCAGTGACTCAGTGTGTTTCCAATCTCTGCTATCTCATGTGGAGTGTGCTTGCTGCACCATGCACAGACTGAGGGAGTTTTGGCTTCCAGAGCCTATTCATGTAATGTATACTTTATGCTACAGCAAACTTGTGTCTGAGCATATATGATCTGCAAAGCACCAAAGGATTCCTGAGGTTAAATAGAGAGCACACAAGTCAATCTGTGTGGCTGTGGTGCTCATTTTGAGGATGTAATTGCACATTAAACATGCCTATAAGTCTCCCAAAGGGGCTGTGACAGATTAAGGAGTAGCAGGCAAAATTTGGGTGCATGTTAAAAGATTAATGCAGGGTGCCAAGCATGCACGGTGAATAATTTAAGGAGGAATAAGCCAAAGGATTTCTCTCTGGCCTGAAGAGGACTGTCAGTTTGACTTCACATCTCCTGCAAAGGCCTCACCCCGGCCCGGCACGAGCCTCTGCCTGGTTAACCTGATCATGTTGCTGCTGCTCTTAAAACAAACCCAAGACGTCAAAGACACTGCCTGCTTAAAGTGGGTCAAACCAGATAAACTCTCTAATAACAAACAGCAGCATTTCCCCCCTTTTCTTCAACCATGATAGTCATTCAGCCCCTTTTCTCTCCTCTTGGAGGCCTGCATTTAAAGTTGAGCCATAGAGTGATGGCAATGACAGTTATGATCATCATAATCATGGTAGTGGAGGTCATAATGATGATGATTAGTATAAAAATGATGCTGATAATAGTGACAAGCTATGTACTGATGCAATATTACATAATTTGATGCCAGATGCACCGCTGAGCATCATAAGAGGCTCAGTGTGATAAACACAATAAAAGCAGAAGGTTATTTTCAGGCCTTTTGGGGCCTGGAACTGAATATTTCCTGTATGCTGCTTATTGAAGGTGAAAAATGTCAGGTTTTAATGTTAAAAATGTCAACTCGCTTATGTTTGATTCACCGATATTCTGATAGAAAATATATATATTTCACCAGCAGTAGCATTAGATCAGGATCACAAAAACACACACTGCTCACAACTGTGTCGAAACAAAAACAAGCCTTTAATGGTGGAGTCTGACATAAACATGTAATTGGCTGCATTGATTACACCCTCGCTTCGACAGCAACAAGAAAAAAATGTACGTGCGTCAAGGAAAAGCATGAAATATCAAATATTGTACGTACACTCACCCCAGCTGTCTCTGTCTTTACGGTGTTTGGCCATAATACTGTCCTGATATCCCTCCGTTTGTCCGTTAATGAGCGACCCTACAGTCGGTAGTCATGGGTGTCGAAGGGTTGGGAGGATGCCCTATCTCCACCACACCGATGCTCGCATCGCAGGAGGAGGATGATGGAGCTTTTTATTCCCAGCGTGATGCAGGACTCCTGAACGCAGCCAGGGGGCGCTGTTGTCTGTTGTTCCCACTCAGTGTCACGGAGCAGCTTAATAATGCGGAAAGAAATGAATGTGGTTCAGCGGGACGTTGTGTTAGAATGAGCGCAGCCAGCGGGTTTGTTAAATATGGCTGCTGAAAGTGAGTTCAAGTCTCTTTCATTGAGTCTGAGATGAAAATATGTTTACAGCTTCCGGTAGGTGGCGGTAATCACACATGGAACACATGCTGCCTTCAAGTACTGCCGTAAATATCTTTACAGAAAATGATCCAACATAACATGATTAGCTGTGGCGATAGAAGTTCACTTTACTCTGACACAAAAGTCCTGAATTCAAAATCTTACTAAGTAAAAGTACATAGATACTACCAGCTAATTGGACTTAAAGTCTCAAAAGTACTAATTATGCAAAACAGTTTAGTTCAGCAATGTGGAGCCAATTTTGAATACTTTGTTTACTACTGGGTTGATTAGAAGTATAGTATTGCATCACATTATGTAAATATATGTGTTTTTCATGTAAAACAAGTAACTATAAGTGTCAAATATATGTATCTGAGTGGCTGAAATGGTACTGAAATGGAGTAAAAAGGAGGACTACAGTATTTTCGCTTAAATGTAGTGGAGTCGGTGTAGCAGAAAATCAAAATACTCAGGTACCAAAGTTGGTTAAAATAACTTGCAATAAATCAGGTTAATATGTTATCCTTGTTATGCCACTGTTATGCTCATGTCGATTTATTATGACAACTACTTTTATGATGTGCTCCATCCATTTTGTCATTATTCAACTGTGTAATATTTGATTGTGGATTTGCCACTGGGCGTTTTGTATTGTGTTTTTTTTATGTCGAGCGGTTGTGATTTTTCCGAGGAGCTCCTCAACGCAGCAACAGGATCTGTAACTGCGAACTCCACAGAGATTAGCAACAGACTGTTGCTTTCTCGGCTGTTTTTTTATTCTTGGAGGAATACATTTAGTAGTAATACTTGACATTATTAACGTAGTTTAAATGTTTGGCATATGAGTTTGAGGTTTCTCTGAAAGTGTCAGCAGAGGGAAATGACATGTCAACGGCTGGGATTCTAGCGAGGACTGAACTCGACTGTAACGTCTGCGCTGCCGTCGCACTGAAGGAGACGGAGTGAAGTTTATTGCCGTTTCCTCGATAACAAAGGGGGACGCTTGTCTTCTTTTACTTTTGTGCTTTTATTCGACGCCATTGCGCCGTTAAAGGCGTCGAAACGATTTTTTAAACATGCAACTCGTACTCGTCCACGGTGTTTGCATTGTTAAAGGTAGGCACAGTTGAAGTTAGAACCAGCGGCGAAGCTAAGTTTGCTAGTTAGCATTAGCTAGCAAGTTAGCTGACTTGCCTGGATGCTAAGCCCCCCTAACTCACCCGGGCTCTGGCTATTTGCTGGAGTGACCACAGTGTCCATGCTAACGTGAAACACGCTAATGTCATGTTAGTGGTCAAGGCGAACTCAAAGTAACTTCAATTTGAGTGGTTGTTTAAAAGAGATTAAGTACCCGGGCTAAACCGTTGGTGTTGGGTGACAGATGTCACAGTGTGTGACAATATTTTATCTTTTATTTTGCTTTCAACCCACATATTTAGTGTTTGTCAGCTTTGTGCTACCATTATAAGTTTCCCATTGTCACAGGTTTTCTTAACACTTTTCCCCCATAACTTCCCCTGTGTGTCTCTATCAGGACATGGAGCACGGAGGAGAACCATCTGAGTAACTGTGATTGACATAAACACTCAGGACCGTCATCAAAACTACCGCCTCCAGATCTGATCAACTAAATGTAAAAGATCGTTTGGTTCACGCTACTATGGATATCTTTCCCCGGCCAAGCGGTGAAATCCAGAGGAGGAACCCCCAGCATGACTTTGAGCTCATCCAGAGGGTGGGAAGTGGCACATATGGAGACGTGTACAAGGTACAGTGAAGTTACTGCTTCCCACTGCCTGTCATTATTAGAGCTGGAGATATCTGGGTTTACCATCACATGACTAATCAGCTTAATTGAAGACAGTGTTGCTGTAAGTCATGGTAACATGTGGCTAACACATTTGGCAGGAGATGCTGAGCGAGGGCCAAGTCCTGCATCTCTTCTTATAGTCTTCTTCAGCGACTAAAACACACTTGTTTGCAGGAGTAACTGCAGTTTATAAACAATACTTAATCAGCATGTGAAACTGAGGTTGCACCGATCTGACTTTTTCAGTCCTGATACCGATAGTGATACCTGGGCTTTGGGTATCGGCCGATGCAGTGTACTGCTCCGATACCAGTATCGAACAAAGAAGCTGTGGAAGTGACTGGTTTCATTGTTCTATGTGTAAGGCAACATCAGGCTTGACTTGAACATTGCTTTCCAAACAAATGAATACGTAGATATACATTCACTGCATTGTTATTGAGTCGTAGAATAATAAATCAAACAGCAGCAACTTGGGTAAAAAAATCATCAAATGTAACAGGAATTACAATTAAGTGTAAACCTTTTTAATGCAGCTACAAATGGGTACTTAAACAGCAATTAAAATACCAGTCTATAATGAATATAGTATATAAACATGGAATTGAATAGATCACCTCCATTTTCACCGATACTCGATCCAACTATTTGTGTCAATATTTGCCCTGGTATCCGAACCTGTATCTGTGCATCCCTGCCATAAAACATGCTGGGTAATATAGATAGATAGATAGATAGATAGCTGTACTTTATTGATCCCAAATTGGGAAATTATTGTGTTACAGCAGCAGGTTGTTCAGGCAATGCACTGGAACGGTAAATACAACACTAGAGAATATATCCATAGAACACACGGTATAAAGAATTGGGGAATACACTACAGATATACCAGATGAGACTACTATAACTAACATTAAAAAAATCTAAACATAGAATAACCTACTATATAAATGAGCAAAGTGTGCAATACATACTTTATACATTAGCAAAGTGTGCAGTTACAGTGTTTTATTTTTAAATAGAAAATAACTGAGGTAGTAATTGAGTGGAGATGTGCAAACTTCAACATATGCAGGATTATCGCAGGAGCAAAAACTGAATCTGGTTGAGACAGAAACTATAAAGCTGAGAGTTCTCTGTTAGGCTGAGGTAAATATTTTGAGAGATTGTGAGATATTAGAGAATTATTAGTTGATTAATCAATTAGTGAATTAAGAGAAAATGAATGTACAGTAATTGATTCAGACACATGACAAATATCTGCTGGTTTCAAATGTGCAGCTATTTCTGGTCATATTTGACAGTAAATAAATATCTTTGGGTTTTGGTGTGTTGATCATACAAAACAAGCAATTTGAAGATGTCACTATGGGAGACTATGATGAGCATTTTCTCTATTATTTGACATTTTATAGTAGAGCTGCAATAATGAATTGAATTGAATTTTTTCTCAGATTCTAGCTTCTTAAATGTGATTATTCTGGTTTATTTACTCCTCTATGAAGTAAACTGACTTGTGGACAAAACAAGACATTTGAGGACGTCATGTTGGGCTTTGGGAACACTGATCATCATTTTTCACCATTTTCTAACATTTTATAGACCAAACAACTAACTGATTAATTGAGAAAATAATCAACAATAAAAATAATGGTTAGTTGCAGCCCCATGTTATAGACTAAATGATCTGCAGATTAATCAATAATAAAATAGTAGTTGCAGCCTTGGTTTTGTTTTTGTGGTTCTGCTGCATCACAGTTAACTGAAACACTTTCCTGTATGTGTTTGACTGCTCAGTCTGAGTGGGATGAACAGTGAAAGCTTAAATCGGAGACCATGTTACCCATCCTCAAGCAGCAGTAGTCTTTCCTCAAAATGGATATTGGATTACAAAATAGATATTGGGGCTTGAGCCGATCCCATCTGACACTGGGTGAAGGCGTGGTACACCCTGGACAGGTCCCCAGTCCATTACAGGGCTGACACATAGAGACAGACAACCATTCATGCGCCTACCTACTGGCAATTTAGAGTCATCAGTTAACTTCCATGTCTTTGCATTGTGGGAGGAAATCAGAGAACCCAGAGAAAACCCACATTTACACAGAGAGAACATGTAAACTCAATACAGAAGAGCCCCAAGCTGGATTCAAATCTGCATCCCTCTTGCTATGAGGCAACAGTACTAACAGTGCTGGCACCCATGTACTTATATTAAACTTAAATGATCATACAGAAAATGAAATAATCTGTAGATCCATAAATTGCCCTCATTATTGATGGCTTGATGTTGCAGGCGATTCTACCATAATCAGATTTACATATAGTATTGTCAGACTTTCAGTTACAGCATTTTGATGTCTGTGTTACTTTGGAGAAAAAGAAGGAATCATTTATGTACTATATTTATTTGATTCCAATTTTACAATCATTTAAGAGTCAAACAAGTCGGCACTGAGCTATCAATAACAGGACTGTCCCAGAGTTAACACATCTCTGTTGTAAAGGAAGGATACATCTTTGTTTCTTAGGGGCAGCACAGTTAATTGAAATTTTATCAAAATGGTAATATAGCCTACAGCAAGTTTCAAATTGCAGCACAATATTTGTCAGAGACTAAATGTGGGTCAAAATATAATTTTACATTAAATATTGTGGTGCTGCAGAGATGTCCTGGCCTGCACATCATATTCTACAGACTTCAGAAAACATCTTTATTTGGTAGGGTCCCCACAAAAGTAACACCATAATCATTCTAATATGTTTTTCAATGAAAATGAGAATAATGATGCGAAAAGGATCATTCCCTCTAATATCACAAATCATATCCCAATTCCAATATCAGTCAGATTAATTGCAGTTTGGTATTTTTCTGCTTTAGAAGCCTTTCCAGTTTTGCCCAATTATTTTTAGTCAACTCAGATGAAAGAGTGCAGGCTTTTTCAGTCACAGACAGCAACATGAACTGAATTGCCAATAACAGGACTGTCCCAGAGTTACAACATTTCTGTTGTTAAGGAAGGATGCATCTTTAGCAGCTCAAAATGTTTCAAACTATGCAAAGGAAATTCAAATTATATACATTACAAACGACTGCATAAATGCCAGAGAAAACATTGCTTTATGGATGTATTAGTATGAAGTCGATGCAGTTTTGGAGGAAAGATACAGTGGGAATGATTGTAAATGTACTGTAGAGATAGATGGCACTGTATTCCTGCATTGCATTAAGAAATGTACAGTGAGATGAGAAAAAAATTAATTAAGTCTATACAGAAACTGTCTAGCCAAACAAGATATTTTCTCCACCTTTACCCCTCAGTCTGTCGGCTGTAGGGAGGTGTGTTTTGCTGGCGAATTTTCTTGTTTACCCATCTGCCACAGATAAACAGACGGCCCATCTGATCCAGAGCGTGATAGTTCAGGCAGCCTGTCATGGTCCCTCTCCATACAAAGCCTCTGTGGCTGGCCCCCACCCCCAGACAGGCCACCGGTGGAATGCTGCGCCTGGTATTCTCCCACAGCTCGCAGGCTGAGCGCCGCAGCGGGCTGAAATATGATCAGGCCCCTGTCTAAACACGCGTTCCACAGGGTGTGTTCTAGCCTGGGCCGCACTGACAGCAGAAACACCTCAAATTAGGGAAAAGTCCTCCTTTGGCCCGCTGTGCTCAGTTGACTTTTAATGGACACAGCATTCCTCGCCTTCTGGATGAATTAATACCTCTGATTATATTAATTTAAGAAGCATATATTGCTTTCTTTGTTGCTGCTGGTGATAATGATTAATCTATCTTCATTATAATGTCATACCCGAGGGTTAGTTCATTGAAGGACTGGGCAATATGACGATATACTGTATTGTCAAAATAATATAAAGATGTCAGTCGTATACATTTTTCTGTATCGTTTGTATCGTGATACAGACTAGGCCTATATTTAGCTGTTTTTTCCTCTATAATTTAACTTCAGTCTGTCAAATGTGCAAAATTGGTTGTGGTCATACATGTTTTGTCTTTGCGTTTTGGACTGTTCGACTGAATACTTTGCTATGGGAGACTGTGATATGCATTTTCCCTATTATCTGACATTTTATAGTAGCATGGCAACGATTAATTAATAAGTTCAACTAATGAATTAATTGGCAATTATTTTGATGATTTATGAATCGGTTTGAGTTTTTTTATTATTATTTATTTATTTATTTTTAGATAAAAGGGTCAGTTATGATATCCCTTTATATGCTGGAATTTAGTCTCGAATCAGTACTTCTTACAGGTTTACTACACATCATGTACCAGAATCTTACTCTTATTTATACCAGGAAAAACAATTTTAAGCCAGTTTAGGTTTCTGAGTTTGCATTAGCAGATGAAATGCCAGTAACAGTATCTGCAATAGGTCAGTAATGTAGGTGAGCGTACTAGATACTAGCTCTACTTGCTACCTGCTGTGCTTGAGGCAAATTTGGATGACAAAGAAGGAACCACCGAATCCTGCGCACTGTTTGTCACTTATACTCACTTAATAAACAATATTTTAAAGATTTTTTTTACCCCTACACCCTTCAGGATGCCCTTAAAGTGTGTGAAAATAACTTTAGTTATTAAAAGTTTGATAGAGGAAGTCTTTTCATGCTTATTGTAAAGTCAGTGTCTACATTGTCATTACAGTGAGCTGAACCTTCGCTCTGTGTAGACATAAGGCACACCTGGTTTGTTTGACATGGTGATTGATCTTGTGTCAGATCTTGTCTCTTTAGGGGTCTGTTACATGCCAGACTACTCCTTCCTCCAGTCAAAGGTTGCTTAAGGTTGTTAAAGACTGTGTTGTGTGCTGCATCACTTATAAAGGTCAGTTAAAAACTTCCCTTTTCTGGGTTCTCAGGTTGAGTTTAGCTACTTCACGAAATGTAAAGATTGACACAGGTTGTAAACAAGTATTTGGTCATTACTTAAACAGGTTTTAAAGCTGAACAAATGCGCCATACTACAGTATCACAGAATAACCGCCCCATGTGAAAAACATTTTTTTTTCGTAGAATAGTTTTCTGGTATTTGTTTATGTGTATGCATTTGCGCTGCCTGTATAGTAGAAAAGTGTGCTGTAGTGTTTATGAGTGTGAATCATCAGCACTTTCTCAGTGTTGAAAGGTGGCCACACTGGAGTCTTTTCTGGTTTACGGTTGATTTAGCTGCTCGTCCCATCGCTCACACTCCCACGGATTAGGGAGCATCCCGTCTTGACCTGGATTTGGAAGTCAGTGCAGCCTACTTTAAGATAGAAATTTCACAAGTGACGGATGGATATGTTTTGATCTAGTTGTTTGATACAATACACAGAAGAAAGAAAAGAATATCAAGAATGAACAGTGCTATTCTAAGATTGACTGCAGAGATGTATAAAGGTTTGATGATGCCTGTTTATGCATATTTTAGGCTCGATTTTAGTTGGTCTAGAGTCAATAAAATAGTTAATTGATCTGTTTGCATGTTGAATTTGATTGATGGAGGTGCTGCCATTTGTATCCCACAGCTGAATGTTTGCGCTCTCAGAGGAGAAAGATCCAGATGGTTTTTATTGCTTTAATGCTTATGTAGGCTAAAACTATAACTGAGGTCCCGTCCTGCCATGCCAGTGTACATCTGCTAACACCTGATGAAATGTAAAGAAATAATTGTAAATAATATTTATATTTTTTCCACTTTATTGGATACAAAAGTTTAAAAAGACCTCCGTGAAACATGACATTAGTTCAACACAACACATCAGAGAACATGACTGCCACAAAAGTGTTTCCTTGAGCCAGGTTAATATGATCATATAAAACAATATTAATCACATTAAAAGCAGTTCTGAAAAGGTTACTTTTGTGATTTGAATGTGGACAGATTGCAGTCGGGTCTTTATAATGTTAGAAAATAATGAATCATCCATTATAATCCCCTAAAGCCCATGGTGATGTAATCAGATGTCTTGTTTTGTCCAGCTGAAGGTGCAATCAATTCAGTTTACTATCAAATAAGTGAAACAAAAAGTGACAAAATCTCACACTGAGAGTTTGGGATTAACAAATGTTTTGGCATCTTTGATGGAAAAATGGCTTTAATGAATGATGAAGTCTTTTCCGGTCATTTTTCTGTCGATTGATGAATCAAAGGTGTCATGAACTGCTGGAGCATGAGCTGTAATAGTAAGAGGACTGTGATATTTGCAGCCTTGCTGACCATTGTGCTGTTGTGTCTTTCAGGCTCGAAACATACAAACTGGGGAGCTCGCTGCTGTGAAGATCATTAAGTTGGAACCAGGTAAGAGTGATGCTCTCATTGTCTCAGTTTTTCGTTTGTCAGAGCTAAAAAAATAAAATAAAATAAAATAAGGAGAAGTCTGGAAAATACGTCTAGTGTTTTCCAGGGTTTTGAATTGAATGCACAAAATGTATTTAAAAAGACTGAAAATGAAAGTATTGTTGTACAGTGCCAATACTCACGACTGCAAGTATTTATATGCACAGTGTAGTTTTACATATTTTATGTCAATATATGATTTTTGGTGAATTTCCAGAATATCATTATATAGAGTGCAGAACATCTGGAGTACATCATTTTTAAAGGAAAAATGTATTCAAACCACATAAAATTTGGGCTGGACATTAATTCAATATGAACATTTATCGCCTTTGAATAGAATCATATCGTGATGAAATAACATGGCGAGATATCAGGATGGACAATTAGTTCACATGATTTGATAATAACAAGCACATACTAACTCAGATTTCACAGGAAATCTGAATTGACAAGTATTCTGCTTATGTGAATTCCCCGGTGTAGTTAAATCAACCTATTGTCTTAATCTGCTTTACTTGTGTGCATGTACGTAAACTTGGTCAGTGTATAGCTGGGAGCATTTATTTATTTTATGCATTTATAATTTCATTTGAAACCGCTCTAAATTTTTTCATTAAATGAGAAAATACTCCATATTTTGTCCAAAAATTAGACTTTACTATGTAGTTATTTCATGTAGACTTTTTATTTATTGAACTGCCAGAAAACATGCAATATCATGATATATATACTGTCTATCATTATTGAGGTGAAATGAGCTTTTTGCCATATCGCCCAGTCCTGCATGCAGAGCGATGTGATTAGGGATCTTTCATGTGAAGGAGGAGAGGAGGACGTGCCTGACTGTGCCCAGCTTTGGTGTCTGTGCTGGCGGTGACCTAGTGACAGAGTTAGTGCGATCCAGATTAGTGGGATTACGATGAGGGCTTTGTGCCACCAGCAACCAGACTGAGCTCAGATGATTACTGGTCAGTGAAGGAAGAGATTCACTTCTGTTTGTTTTCTCTTTCATTCATCATGTCACTGTTTGTTTGAGTTAGTCTGGGACTGAGAGCATGGGGAGGTGTTTTGTACAGAAGTTTACACGTGTTGTTTTCTCCAGGTGTCATCTTGTCCTGTATCTTGAGCGTTTATTTCAAACTGAATATCTCTAAGTTGTAGACAAAACAAGACATTTCAGTACATCATCTTGAGGCTTTAGGAAACACTTCATTTTGCACCCAAGTTCTTAAAATAATAAAATACTCGGTATACTTTTCATTTGCCATGTACTTTATTTAATTCATACAGGAGTGTACAGAAATAGGCTTTTCTATGTGGTTATTTCACATTATTCACGGATTGAATTCCCAGAAAACAGAGAAGACAAGAAGATTTTGACCATATTGCCCAGCCTGAGTTTGTAGTTATCACTCTGAATTTTTTTGTTTTAAATTCCTGATAAGTCTGTAGGGGTCTTGAGCTCTTATGAAAGGCATAGAAATATTCTGCTCGGATATAGGAGGAGGGATTAATGTGTGTGTGTGAGTGTGTGTGTGAAGCAGAGGATCAGGGGTTTAGCTGACTTTGAAGAAAAGTCCAAAGGAAAGGGAAGTGTTTTTTCTTGACTTTTTGAGGATAGAAATAAATCCTATAAATTTTATAAAAAATAGAAGTAAATCTTCACTTTGTGGCTGTTACAACTGTTTTCATTGTCTATGAATCTGCTGATTATTTTTTTTGATCAATCGATTAGTTATTTTGTAGAGTTGCTCCGATACCAGTATTGGAAATGCATACTAGATGCATAGATACTGCCGAAAATATGGGATTGGGTATTGGCGAGTACGCCAGTCACTTAGTCACTTATTACTTAGTATCGGCCGATACCGCAAGTTCAGGTATCCAAATCAGTTTTGGCAAGGAAAAAATGGTATCGTAACATCTCTATTTTGTCCTTAATATGTCAAAAAGAAAAATGCCTGTCATAATTCCTTCAGAGCCCAAGGTGATGTCTTTAAAAGAATGTTTTAATTTGGCCAAACAACAGTCCAAATCTCAAAAATATTAAATGTAGCTGTGTACCTAGTGTACAGCTAAGGTTTAAGTCACATTTAAATGGATTAGAGGAATGTTACAGCTTAACACAGAGGATTTTATTGTCAAAAATTGTCAGTTGCATAGCCCTGAGCAGGTTTTCCTATCAGCATCTTTAAATACCATTCATATTCATGTTTACTTTGTCTAGTTTTGAGATGAAACGAGGATTAACCCAGCCCAGGTCATCCTGTTTCAGCAGGACTCTCGTTTCTTTACCCCCGCCTCCCTCATTTTACTCATTTAGTCACTCCTGTCTGTGCTTCAGGTAAACAGCTTTGGGCGGCCCACAGAATCAAACAGGTTTGACCAGCAGGAGTGACGCTGCTGTGCAGTCAGGGACCGAGAGAGAAAGGAGATAGGAGTGGTGAAGCCCTATGGCTGCAGGGGCTGCAGGGCGCCTAGCAGGTTAATCTGATTAGTTGGATGGTAAACAGCTATTTAAAACCAAATTGGTGTCAGTCTTTAGAGAACACAGGAAAATTTTCAATTTTCCCCCTGCAGTGTACAAACTTTTAGTTGTCAACACTAATATTACATCTCTCACAACACCTCTTTTCTTCTTATGACAAGTCATTTTGTTGTGTTTCCTAATTACCATCCCTGAGAAGTTGGCACCAGCCTCCTGGCAGTTTCCATTAGAAATTCTGCTGCAAGCTGTTTGGGTGTGGATCAACATCTCTCATTTGTGCATGTGGTCACATTTATTTTTTGTAAGCTAAAGCTGTCAGAACAGGAGCACTACGCTGTTGACCAGGTAGTACCATTAAGGGTCTTTACCACAGCAGCCCAGGTTTCGAGTCCAGTCCAGGGCCCTTTGCTACATGTTATCCCCCCTCTCTCCTGCCTTTCCTGTCTCTCTCACTATGACATAAAGCACAAAATCAGATAAAATGTTTTTCTTCAAAGATGTAACCTTATGTTTAAACTGACAGAAACTCCATCAAATCACATTGGTGTGAGACTGGTAAAGACTAGGGCTGTCAGAGTAAATGTCATAAGTCAAATTTAGTTTTAATACCACAATTTCTTTAACGCATTATTGCAACTTGCGATTTTTTTATTTGTAGCTGGTTCAGTTTTAAAGCTAGAGTGAAGATACTAAGATACAACATATGAAACTAGAAAACCCAAGGAATCTATTGGTACCAGTCATGTCATACTAGGTTGTCACAAAGGAGGTCAAATAATGCTCCAAACCAACTTAAATTTTGGTGAGGAAAAACTTGGTCCCTTGACCTCTGACCTCAAGATATGTGAAAGAAAATGGGTTCTTTGGGTACCCACGAGTCTCCCCTTTACATGATAATCACATGCGGTTTGATTATCATTTAATTTCCTCGAATTTATTTTCTGAAGTCCCATTGAGAAGTAATTCTTTCCATTTCAAATATTTCAAAAATTGCATCACACCAGTTCTAGGATGATGATGATGATGAGGATGATGAGGATGATGATGAGGATGATGATGATGATGATGATGATGATGATGATGATGGTTTAAGCCATTTCTTAGAAAATAGCTTTTCTAGCAGCGACATTCAATATTCCAAATAAGTATTTTTTTTTTTTTAAACATCTGTAGACGATGAAACTGGAAAACCAAACAAGTGTTTGTCCCACTTAAAAGCTGTGTTTGTCCCAAAAATAGTAACTAACTCTGTATTAATCTTACACCAAAAGGATTTACTTATGGGCAGGCCCAAAACAGGTGGTAGTGGTTCGCTCTCTGGGAGCCACAGTTCCTCCAGCAGCTGGAAAAGCCTGAATGATGAGACTTACAAGCAGTTGTGATTTAAGCATATTTTTAATGCTAACTGCTATACCTGTAAGGGTTTCTGGACAATATTTGTCATTGTTTTGTGTTGTTAATTGATTTCTAATAATAGATATTTATATACATCTGCATAAAGTGGCATATTTGCCCACTCCCATATTGATTAGAGTGTTACATACTTGATAAATCTCCCTTTAAGGTACATTTTGACCAGATAAAAAATGAGCGGTTAATTTGCGATTAATCAAAATTAACTATGGACCGTCAATTTATCGTGATTAAATATTTTAATCGATTGACCAGGCATTAAATAACTCCAACACACTGTATTGTAACTTAAAGAGATGAGTTAAGATGTATACATTCAGAGAGCAGAGGGAAGCGCTCAGTCTGAGAGGAAGTGGCTACACTCTTTGGCCTCAACTCACCAAGAAGAGAAGATTGTCATGTTATATTTTTTTGTTTTTGAGTCATGTCACTGAAATTACCCTTGCTCAAATTTTTGTGGCTCCTTGCACCATTTTCTCTCTGTCAACAAAGTTGAAAAGTAGATCAACAGTAGTTCCCCCTGTGAACTGACACTAGACTAAAAAACACTATAATTACAAATGCAGTACCATGTCATTGGAACCTAATTAATGAGTTCCCAAAAGTGTGACCTTTAAAGGCATGCCAAAGTGTCAAGCACTAGCTGTGAGACTGAGACATTCATACACTGTATGTCCTCATTGCGCCACAGACAAACAATATGGATGGGGGATGGGGGATGGGGGATGGGGGGGGGGGGGGGGGGGGGCAACTTTGTAAATTTCTCCACTGTGGGACAAATAAAGGAATATCTTATCTTAATTTTACAGATAGAAGGGAGGGGTTTAAACTGAAGGATTTAACATTGCCTCTGTTGGTACATTTCATTTATTGTCATTACAGTCAAGTATCTGTAACAAGAATAATGAAAAGAAATGGGCATGATGAGCTTGTAGGACGGACTGTGACTGTGAAGTAGGAAGCTATTTGATGTCATATATTAATAACAACATCCCAAGCTACCATGTAAAACCAGTTGGATGTACACTCCACTCACACTTTTCCATGTACAGCACATTTAATGTTCATAATACATCTCCCACTGGTGACTTGCGCTTCCTTTTGCACAGTCAACATCTCAGCTGTGTAAAAACCAAAAAATATTTGTGACATGTCTCCTCCCCTTGATTAAAGGATGGTTATTTATATTCTGTATTTTTGTTATTGCCAACAAATCCCATTAAAAGACCAAAATCATCCATCATTTGGTCTGCCTCTGAATATTTTCCTGCTTCACTGCTCTCTCTCAAAGCCTATTGGTTCACACTAAAGATGTAAATCTTTTAAAGTGACAGATATATAGTTGCTTTTAAAAAAAACAGGCCCAGTAATTTCCCAAAACAGCTGGATGCTCTAGTTTTTTGTAACCGTTTGTAACCGTTAAACAGTAGTAAATAGTGCATTTGTTGAGGACTATTTTCAGCTGTGGATTAATATACCTTTGGTGCTTTTGTGACGAGTGAGTATTTACAGCAGCAGGACGGTGTATGTGGGATTGGCTCAAAACATATTCGTGTAATGTGTGGCTCATTGATGTGTTTTCATGTGTTTGTGTTTTTGGGCAACAATGGAGGTACATGGAACAGAGGAATACAAAAGGTCAATCAGGTTTTGGCTATCGATTCATTACTGATTTTGGTATTTTCATGTGATTTCTTGGCAGTAATATTTATTCAGCCGTATCCCTTTAGGCCTTCATTTCGTCTTTATAATAGAACAAGTTTTGTTAGAGTGCAAAGAGATACTACCTGATGCTTAGATTAATCTGATGAGTTTGTTTCATGAAAAGAAATGTGTCATTTGTAATATATAAACACTTCAGTCACCAGAGATGCAAATACATACTGGTACACTGGTACATACTTAGCTTGTCTGGAAAAAGGTTAAATAATGCTCTAAACTTGCGGTACATTTTGGCCCAGAAAAATTTGGCATGGCCATTTTCAAAGGGGTCCCTTGACCTCTGACCTCCAGATATGTGAATGACAATGGGTTCTATTTATACCCACCAGTCTCCCCTTTACAGACATGCCCACTTTATGATAATCACATGCAGTTTGGGGCAAAGTCATAGTCAAGTCAGCGCACTGACACACTGACAGCTGTTGTTTCCTGTTGGGCTGCAGTTTGTCATGTTTTGATTTAAGCATATTTTTAGTGCTAAATACAGAACCTGTGAGGATTTCTGGACAATATCTGTCATTGTTTTGTGTTGTTAATTGATTTCAGTAATGAATATATCCATATATTTGCATAAAGCAGCTTATTTGTCCACTCCCATGTTGATAAGTATTAAATACTTGACAAATCTCCCTTTTAAGTTACATTTTGAACAGATAAAAAATGTGTGATTGATCGTGATTAACTATCAACAATCAGGTGATTAATCGCTAACCGATTGACAGCCCTAATTCAAACATAATGTAAATTCACTGGTGTGTTATTTATCAGCTGGATAGTTCTGCAGGTGTTGACATGCCAGCCAGACTTTAATTCAGATGCTCATGTGAAAGAGCCTCACCTCGCCAGACAAACTAAAAACAGGACTGTTTTTTTCTTTGGGTTGTTTGTGTGATCAAAAAATACCTCTGTGCACCAGGATGGTATCTCCAGAGATGTTTTCTTCTAGATTTCAAATTTCCCTTGTATCATTTTAATTAGCCATTTTAATTAGGCTGTACAGAGAGACCACAGTCTTGTGGTCTGTGTCTGGAGATCTATATTATAGTAAAGTTCAGGTCAACAACTTCTTTGGTCTTCAGGCCACAGCTGGTGGTAGTTGATAAACCTAGCTTGACACTATTTTGTAAGAAATCTGATTTTTCTAACAGTATTTTGCCCATCAAAAGATCTTTATTTATATCCAAGATAAGTAGGCTTAAGTGACACACTTGATCATAGGCAGAAAAATGAGTTTGTTGATTGTAATTTCCAATACTATTCATGTACAGGTTTTTTCTTTTGGCAAAGATTGTGTCTATTAAAAGGATTTAATTTGGACTGATGCCTTAGATGACAGTTTGTTGATAGAGCGCTGGAGCTGGCAGAGTCTGGTAGATCTTAACCTCCTGTTAATGTATTCCAGGACCATGTCTCTGCACAATTGGGAGCAGCTGGGCTTACATATTTTAGTCTTCGTACTTCCTAGTGGTCGGATGTATTAGAGTGCTTTGCTGAACTGGAAGGCAGCCTGGATATCGGTCTATAGCATATAAACTTTAAAAGTACAAAGTGTTCCTTTTTATTATTACTGGCTGTTTTATAATCTGCTGTATTTACACAGAGATGAAATATTGAACCATATAGTCAGATGGAAATACAAGAGTTTGTTCTGTGGTTTTGAGCTTGGCTAACTTAATGGAAAGATTTATGGGTATGTTCACACCAGCCTTGTGTAGTTCGGCTGAATCGAACCCTGGAGTGTTTACCTCCTTGGTGCGGTTGGTTTGGGTTGGTGTGAATGCAGGAATTGAACCCTGGTGTGGACAAAACAACCGCTCCCTGGTCAGCCTCGAAGGGGTGGTCTCAGTCCGCTGTCAAGCGAACTATGGAGCGGTTCATTTCTGGTGTGAACACCATTCACACCAGAAATGACACTGTGTGATGTTAATTGTGTTGCGTTTTGTACTTTTTGTAAATACTGAGCATCTATGGCACAACAATTTCCTTCGGGATGAATAAAGTTCAATCTTATCTTATCTTATCTTATCTTATTCAAACCAATTACAGGAAGCGTACCATTTTATCTGTCATTTCATTGGTTAAAAGAATACCTCTTTTTCCTTTTGTGATGAATGGTGGATATTAGCATGTTTGCTAGCAAAATGTGGAGTGGCAGATGCCTCCTGAATATCTGAGCAGAAGAGAACATTACTCAATTACTCCAGAAGGTATATAAGAACACAGAGGTATGTCTGCATTAATAAGGTAATTAATAATCACTGCAGATGCGCTTTAGATCAACACCAACATGAACAGAACCAGACGGTGCGCGCCATGATTTATGATATCCAGCTAGAAATTAGGGGCCCACCATCTGTCTGACCAATAATCAAATGACATTTCCACCATGTGACTTTTGTTTACAATTTCTGGACCTTTTGAGTTTTGCCTTTGTGAAAGCAAATTAGATCAGTTGTAAATCTGAATCAGCGTATCATCCTCACATTAGTTTGGTGCTTCGGAGGTTGCGCTCCTGTCACAGCTGCCGTTGCTAAGCAACCAAAACTACGCGCTGCAATGACGATAATGAATTTGCTGTAAATCCCTCACAATAACATCACTGATCCATGTGTCAACTGGATGTTGTGACATTCGTCTGTGGGACAGGTCATAAAGCTCTGAGTATCCCTGCACTAAAATGATTAACTTCTCCCCTACATGGTAAACGAAGACTGATATTTACAGCAGAAAGACAAGACATCTGCCGGCTGTGATGCGTTGTTCCTCATCATATGACATGCAGTTTGTGCTGCAGCACTACAAAAGTTGAGCTGTGTTTGTCTCGGGCAGCTGAAAAATAGGCGCTTGGAAACGCTTAACCGTCGCAGTGGCGTTGCTCCAGTGTTCGAGCTCACCTGCTGCAAGTCTACATTGACAACAATGTATTTGAGGCCGCAAAGACATGGCATAGACACAGCCCCTAAGGTGTACGCAACCTGTATCATCTGAAATGTTTTGTGGGTTTTTTTTTTTTTTGTCAGCATTTCAAATTCAGGGTTGTTCTAGTATCAAAAACGTTCTGTAGGTTTTGTAGATAAATCATAAACCAAATTGTTGTAATTTCATGTCCACAATAATTTTGAGAGGTGTTTATTTCTAAATGAAAAATGTATCACTTTAAGATGAAACTGTTCCCTGAGCAGACAATGAAAATATAACTTTTTGTCCATGTGTGATTCTCCTTCTGTTTCCAGGGGATGACTTTTCCATCATACAGCAGGAAATCTTCATGGTGAAGGAATGCATGCACCACAATATTGTGGCCTACTTTGGGAGCTACCTCTGGTAAGAGCCAGCTTAAAATACTCCTGCTTTGTCATTTTATACTCTGTATTTATTCCTCTCCCTCAGCCAGTCCCAAGGTATAACATTAGTGGAATTCATACGTTCCTGTCAAAAGGATTTAACGAGCTACTGCCTGAAACTCACATGACGTATTTCTTTACTTAGTCACACTTGTGTGTGATAGTGTGACTCAAACCTTTCAACTGGGCTGACTGGTGCTGACTAGGCCTTTCACTGCCAGGATGCAGCTCTTATGTTTAAATGGAGCCTATGTTTTATGGCTGGTATCTTAGAGGAAGTAGGGCCGGTCCGCCCACCGCTGCCTCAGACTTCCAGCAGGTTTAACTGGAATATGAGCCTCTGATCTGTTTTTATATGGCTGTTAGTCCAGAGAGATGCACGTCTTATCACAGCAGGTATGTCTTGGTACAGTCTCGCCACATAGAGCACAAATGGTTACTGTAAAACATTAATGAGTAACCCACCATGCGTTAATTATTATAAAACTAGATTAATTGTATTAGAAGAACCACCGTTTTATTTCGGGGAATTCAAGTTTCCGTTCAGACCTGTTTCCTGGCCTAAAATTATTTCCATGTCCAGCTAAACAGTGGGAAAAGTAGCACAGTTGTGATTGGGAATCTGAGGCAGTGTACAGCATCCTCGCCTCTGCTGGCCAAGTGTCACAGTTTGTTCACAGTAGCACTGGTCTTATTTTTAGGTTTTTGTCAAAGGGTTGACATAATTTTTCTGCTCATCCCTCTCTTCTCAGAGATCCAGTTCACCTGCAGAAGCACTAATCGTCTATTTTTCACCTTTTTGCATAAGTATTTAAAGGAACTTCATGCAGAGTTCAGAGCAAATCTATAGCCCCTTTCAGACCGAGATTCCACAAAAATGCTGCAAAGAAGAGCCGCCATTATGCCGACTTGTCTTTTTCACATTGTACCAAACAGCAGCAGCATAATACCGCTTCGGTGTGGGATTTTTAGATAGCACATGGGCACAGAAGAGGCGTGAAGTGTATCCAGTGTGTATGTGCGTGTAGTCCTGCCATGCCGGCCATGCCTTTCACACAGATGTTGATTCGGCTCTCTGATTACCTCGGATGCAGGCTCAGTGGCAGAACAGAGTGTGATCCCATCCACTGCCCATTTCAACACCCAGTTGCCACATATGAAGCAATTTGGCACACAAATAGCATTCTGCAACCATGGAAGCAAGCAAACGAACTGGATCAACAGAGATAGCGTTAACATTAGATTTCTTCCAACCTGGAAAGCCTCTCTCTGTGGTCCGTGTGCAGCTGGGTTATCAAGGCAGCAAGTACTTGAAACATAACCAGTGAGGGGATTCCAACTACTGCTGGCCAGAGGTTAATGTGGTTGTGTCTAGAAGGTAACTTTCCAATTGCAAAAAAATATGATGCTATCAGTCACACTGGAAGAGCAGCCACGGCTTCACCGTTTTGAATTTGGACCACTTAGGAGGCAGAGGAGTTTGAGTTGATCGAGGAGTAAATAATATGACTGGAGGAATCTCTTATAGCATGTTGTTTGTCTCTGACATGCTGAAAAACGCAGACTCTGGGCGGACAACGCTCATCTGTGTTCCTCATACTCAAAACATTAAAGTTTTTGTATATTTCCTCCTTTATACATTTTAAATTTTGATTCTTTTGGAGTTTTGTATGTTTGGTTGTTTTAAATGCTCTTGATTTGGTTGTTTAGGACATTATTATGTGGTCAGATGATCAGTAGTTAAGGAAAAACTATATAGATTGTACTCACTGTGATCAAATATCTTATATTTGACATGCTAAAGGTCCGACGTGGATAAACAAAACTACATTTTAGGACTTTGTTAGAAATGAGCTTTAGCTGTTTTAGTTGACTTTTCAGTCCCAAACTGGTTGATTGGGCACACAATACATAGATGGAGAATATTCAACAGTTTAACATGGATTGTAATCACATGTGGCAGTTGTAGTTTGTAAACTTTGAAACACTATTTGCAGGGTCAGTCTGTCAGTCCTACATATTGCTCCCTTAATCCTCTGAATGTCGCATAGAGGACTTTAACCTTATTAAAATGTGTTGGTTAAGTTGTAGACTGTATGTACTGCTTATATATGTTTTGCTCATAATATGTTGGCACTTATACTACTACTAGCTGTTTGTCTTGTTAACTGGCAAAGCAGCAGTTCATAACTTGGTAATTTTCTCTGATTTCATCAGTCGAGAGAAGCTTTGGATATGTATGGAGTACTGTGGTGGAGGATCTCTGCAGGACATTTATCACGGTGAGCTTTTCTCTTATTCATAACTAGTAAGTTGCAGCCATAAAATAATTTTAAATACTGCACATTAGGGCTGCACAATTAATAAAATATTAATCGCGATCACAATTTGATTTTCCCACAATTAAATGAACATGATCGACTGCGATATTGATATTTAAAATGCTCTGCTCATGGTAAACTCTGCTGCATCAAATCAAGCGCTTAAATTAAAAGCCAGCCACCAGGGAGCGATCGAGATGGTTTGGCTTCGCTTATGGGGAGCTGACATGCTGCTGCACGCACACGTTACAGCAGGAGCCTGTGAAAAACTTTCTTGAATGTTGCGGCTGCAGCCAAAAGTAGAAGAGTAACATAGTGTAGATTAAAATATGCTGAATTCAGGTGAAGAAGAACCTTACTTGAAGTCTTATTTTGATGGAAAGGTTTGTACATTAACAGGAATGTGGCACAACATGTAAGTGAAAGTAGTGCTCTGAAAGTGCGGTAAAAGTATTTGACCCTAAAATCAATGAATGATAGTGATCTCAATATTGATCGAAATAATCATGATTATCATTTTGGCCAAAACTGTGCTGCGCTACTTGTAAAAGTAGTTTGTACCTTAATCCTTAACCTGCAAAGATGTAATGAAATGATGTTGTTACAGTGACGGGTCCTCTCTCGGAGCTTCAGATAGCATATGTCTGCAGAGAGACCTTACAGGTAATGTCACTTTAAAATATTTTTTTAAAGCAATATTTCAATGTTTGTAATTTGAGTTGAAGTCATTACTGAATACATTCTTTTCCTTTTCAGGGTTTGGGATATCTGCACACCAAGGGCAAGATGCACCGCGACATCAAGGTATCATATCTTTTCTACATTGTTTTGTTTTCATTTAGCTTTAGATTTGTCCATGTCAGGCCCTTTCTTATGTGCAACATGCCAACAAAGACAGATTAACACTAAAATATTTTTGCAAAAGCAGCGCTGCAGAGGTGTGAAGTGATGTCACAGGAAAAGTATAGCCGGGGATGTGCACATTCGAAATCATGTGACCAATGGTGTCACTTACAGCAGTTTTTGAGGTTGAGCACGCCTCGTGCATGCACACAGACTGGAGCCTCATATGTTATCACAGAAGGTCAGGGTTGGACCTATTATCTTTACTCAGCTCTACGCAGCAAGCACTTCCTGTTTCCTCTACTCTCACCACAGGATGCCACCAGGGAGACTGTCAGTCACAGCCAACAGAAACAATGCCAGTGGAACTGTCAAAAAGCTGTGAAATTGGTGCAGCTTTACTGGCAGTCAGATCAGTAACAGACTAGCAGTAAATGCTTCAGCTAGACCAGATGTTACTGGGAATGTGGAACACATGATTGGCCCTTTGTTGTAAACCAGTTTGACAACACATCAGCTCAGTATTTACAGCCTCAGTCTCATGATACTGAAATATAATTGTGGTTTCACTAATGTATTTTCTTGCTGTTAAATAAATATTTATGGGACTTTTTTAACAGGGTGCCAACATACTTCTTACAGACAATGGAGATGTGAAGTTAGGTAAGTTGTTCTTTAGAGTCTTAATTCTCAAGGACTTGAACTCTTTTGTAGCTTTCATTTGTACATTGATTACATAATCTGAAAAACCCTGTCAATCCTTATTACAGCTGACTTTGGAGTTGCAGCCAAAATAACAGCCACCATTGCCAAAAGGAAGTCTTTCATTGGAACACCTTATTGGTGAGTTAGCCTTGTCATAATGAGTCATTGGGCCTTTGACGTTTTTTTGTGTTGATTGTGAATAAAAGAAAAAATAATCATCGGTTAAATAGTTTTAATCAGATACTAAAACATGTTCCAGTGAACTGTCTGTGTAATATTTTATCTCACAGAATCTAGTTTGTGGTGACAACATGTACAGGTGGTTAGATAGATGCTTCCCGTAACAGATACAAGTTCAAGTTCCCACAGCAGCTGAAATGTTTTTGAGTAGGACAGTGAATCTTCACCGGCTCCAGGGCCGTTGTTCTGTCACTGACCCTGACCACTACACACACAAAGTAAACAGAGTTTTGCTGCATAGATCAACAGGGTATCTCAATATTAATATCAGTGTTGGTTTTTACTTCAAAGAGTCCTCCCCAACAAACCTTTCATCCTTATTTTTGGACAGTTGGCACTGAATTCTTGTCCTGAATTTGTGTAGGATGGCTCCAGAAGTAGCAGCAGTGGAGAAGAACGGTGGCTACAACCAGCTGTGTGATATCTGGGCCGTTGGCATCACGTCCATAGAGCTGGCTGAGCTACAGCCTCCAATGTTTGACCTACACCCAATGAGGCATGTCTTAACTTTTCTCAAAAAATGATCAGTCAGAGCTTTCTTCTTTTGTGTTACTGTCATGTTTCATCACATCTTTTCATTACTTCAATAGCTATACTGTCAAAATATGTTTAGGCTATTATTAGAAGAGGTTGCGGGTCTCCTTACTTGAGTAGATTTCCTCCTTTAAGTCTGTCTAAACCACTCTTAATTCAAGTTTTTTGTTTTTCCTTAGGGCTTTGTTTTTGATGTCGAAGAGCAGCTTCCAGCCTCCGAAGCTAAAAGACAAAAACAAATGGTGAACGGCCCAGAATATTCAGTGTGCTGTGACACTTTACACTTTGTTCTTCGGGGATAATGGCAGTGATCATCACATTAAAACAAAATCATCTTGTTCCCCAGGTCCACCGCTTTCCATAACTTTGTCAAAGTGTCTCTGACAAAGAACCCAAAGAAGAGGCCCACGGCAGAAAAACTTCTATCGGTAATAGTCCTTATTGCTCTCTTAGACAGATGGTAGACATTATATAGTAGGAGATTGAAATGTTTGCAACAAAGACTGCATTGCAGGTTTTTAGCCTGAACCTATTCACAATGGAAATTATGTGTGTTAGCCAACAGTCATGTCTGTGTTCTGTCTTTTACGGTTTCTTTACTTGGAGACTTTACTTACTTGAGATTATAAATTGCATTTATTACATTACCATTTGTGAATCCTGAAGGCCAAACAAAGAAGTACAGGATCTCAGTTGGCCCAATGAGCTTCTGTGTGGTTTGGCTGAATTTCTAGCTGTGCGGGTCAAAGTCCGACCGTGGCTCTACAGGCCAACCGTTTAAACAGTTACAGCATTAAAGAAAAGTTATTAGCTATTACATTCTTTAATAATGTCAACAAAGCCTCAGTTTAGAGGAATAAGACTGGGGCTCCAGCTTGTGTGCACTAAGAAAAACTATTGTTAAGAAACAGACGTTTCGCCTGCATCTTAAAAATGGTTTATATTGTAATTAACACAGTGCACGTCTCTGAGAAAAGGTGTCTCATCCTAATGGTGCTGGAATCTGATAATTAATTAAGGTGGTTTAATTACTTCATGACAGTGACACCTGGACTTTGATATCCATTTCTGCAGGGCTTATGTGTGAGATTTTAGATGTCAGACCACAAATATAAACTGTTAATCCTCAATGATGCATCAGTTTTTTTGATAATCCTGTCTTGTATCCTGCAGCATGTGTATGTGGCCCAGACGGGGCTGACAAGGAGGCTCGCTGTTGACCTCCTAGATAAGATGAACAACCCAGACAACCACCACCATTACAGCGAGGTGGACGATGATGACCTAGAGGTAATGTCTGATTCCATTACATATAAAATAGCACCAACATTGACGGAAATTTGCCTGTACTTAGAGAAATATACTGCAGTTGTCGATCTTTTTGACTACCTTGTTGCGGGAAAGTTATACCAACAGCAAAATGATTTGTTGTAGACTTTCAGGCAAACACTGACAAACTCTCTGTCAGCAATGAATGTAAATATTAGCACAGCATGTTTTTTCAGCAACTTGGCAATGAAAGATGAAGGGTGAGCTTTACCAAAGCATGTTTTCATGTTCCCCTAAAGCTTCCCTTCCCCCTCTTCTTCTTGATTCTCTCCATAAACATTATTATTCCAACTGGAATCAACATCACATCTATGTGGCAGCCAAAGAGGTGGTACCAGTGCCTTTTAAAAGACCATTGTGCTTTTCTCCCCCTGACAGCAGTAGCACTGTCTTGGCCACCATGAATGAAAAAACCCTGAAGGCTATTGACTGCAAGCAATGGAGCTTGTTGCAAACAAACAGCCTCTGGGATGCATAATAATGTGATGATGCAGAGACGCAGTGCAAAAAGTAGCTCCCAGGATTTGTTGCTGCTGATAATTTCAAAAGATAAATGTCATAATTGTGCTAAATGCCTCAAGGCAATGCAGTGTTGGTGTTGTATAACACTTTACCCTACTTTGCACTTGTCTTGTCAAGTGCTGCTCCCACTGTCGAAACCTCTTTACTTATCTTTATATCTTTGTCTCGTTGCTTCAGCCCCTCTCTGCAGTCAGACACACCATCCGCTCCTCCAACAAACAAGCCAGAGCTGAGAGGACGCGCTCAGAGATAGACTGTAAGTAAACAAAAAGCCCAAACTCATAACACGAAGGCCATCCCACTGCCACAAATCTGTCCTGTCATTGGTCAGCCTGGCCGTGCAGGATGATAAAGGTCCAGCGCCTTGTCAGAGGGTCATCTCACCAATTCTGCAGCACTGGCTGGCACTTTTCCAGACCACAGCATGTAGCAGTGTGTATAAAAATAGCCCAGGGATTTACGGAAGAGAAAGTGGAGTCCATGAAGTTAACTGTCCCTTATTTTTTATTCATTGAATAATGTGGAATAGCTTGTCTGAAGGCATCATTTCTTTAGGGTTTTCAGTCAACAAGTTTTGAAACTGAATTTGGCAGAAGATCCAGCTTAGTACATTCAGTAAATGTGTTATTTTGCAACCCCTCAGGGAAGTTGTTGTGTGTCTGTGTTGTCGTGAGTAGTTGTAGATAAATGCTGTGTTGTGCCTGTCGTGTCAGAACTGTTTCCCATTTCATCATTCTGGGTCGATGTAGTAACAGTCCAGAAGGGGAGAAGATATGTGTCTTCGTTGGATGTTTTGTCCCATTTATCTGTAGCGATACGTGCTGTGCGTCATTGTGTTTTGTGTTTGTTGGTATTGTGAGATACACTTCCTGTCTAGTTATATCTATATTTCTCACAATTACATCTGACTTTCCCTCCTACATGAAGCAAACAATGGGACAAACCAAGGAGGGCGATGCTCAAGTCCTAGCTTCACTGAGGGCTACAGGGGGGACCCAGGTCAGTGACAGTGTAGTGAGACAGTGTGTGTTTGCATAATTCCCTAGATCACTCCCAAGCATACTTGCCAACCTTGAGACCTCAAAATACGGAGGATTTCAAAACCAAAGTCGGGGGTCTGAGGTCTGAGGAGACTTTGTTTCCTGTATTCTGGTGACTTTTAAAGAATGAAAATAAAATGATAAAGTACATCACAACAGTGTTTGTATGTTAAATAAGCCTACTTTTAATTTTACTTTTAATTCTTGGGAAAGAAAACTGAATAATTTGTCCCTCTCTAGCAAACTAATATTCATCATTTTCTATTCATTCATTCATTTTAGCCCCTGCTTGATTATTTCTTTCTCTTAGTACTCTCCATTTCTCTCTCCTTCTCTCACTCACTGAAGACCCTTTCAGACACAATGCAACAACGACACCACTGCACTCTGAAACCCAACATTTCCGATGCTCCGATGCTCACGCTGTGCCATGATGGCTTTGCTGTGATGCTGTCATCCGTTGATGTGCAGGATGTACAGCTCAGACAGCGTTGTGTTGCAAGCGGTTGCGAGCAGCTCTCCGGGAAACAGCGGGAAAAGACATTAGGTGTAGCTCTGTTGCCGTCCGGGTTGGAAAAGTAGGCCTTATGCAACAGGTTGAGATAACAAAAAGGGGGGAAAAAAAAGTGTGACAATTTTCCATAAATTGGGAGAAATGCGAGAGAATTGTGACCCCGGGAGGAAACGGGGAGAGGGCAATGAAAAACACAAGTCTGGGAGGGTTGGCAAGTATGCTCCCAAGACTTCCTGAGAAATAGGACAATGTCGTAGCGCATAACAGAGCATTATGTTTGAGATTTAAGTGGCACTAATAAGTGAGTTCCTTTGCATGTGGTGGCTACTTACAGTTTCATTAGCTTGAATAAAGTTTGGACATTGGTTCCTTTCAGACTGGCTGAAGTAAAATGACACAGGTGACTAATCAGATCCTAACAAGGAAGCTAACTTTGACACAGACGTCTCTCACCTGATTCGTCAACTTCACTTTCTCAAATGTATCGCTGTGTGTTAGTGACTCACCTCCTTGCTGTTATCAGTGTTATAAATACTGCAGCACCTCCACATTACCAGCATACCTCAAGCAGAAAAACACACCAGGAACAAAACAAAAACTGTGGTCTGAATTCTTGAATACAGAGTTTCTTTGTTAATGAGAAGCTGATTATGTGTGAGTATTTATTGGCAGGTCGGTTGATTTCCTTCAACTTTGTACCTACAGCAGGATCATAGCATGTTTATACTGGACAGTAAACCAGTCTCCTCTATGGGATCAACTGTTAAACAGAATTTGACCTCAAACCTAAACTAAGAGGAATCTGCTCTGTGATTTATTTGTATTTCTTGCTCTCTCACCAATATTTCCCCCAAAGTGAACAGATCTGGTTAGTGTCAAGCGTAATCTGTGTTTGTCTTTGCTGACCGACAAGGCTGTATCCTCCAGACCAAATATTCACATAGTAGCATCATAAATCAATGAAGGAGCTCTGTGGTGTTTTGTCAGGTACATTGTAATGGAAGCAGTTGATCTACTGTTGGCTTCATTCTTTCTTCCACGTGATTTTCTGTGTAGTGTTTTCCAAGGCTCCTGCTACTAATGCACACAAGTACTACTCCCAAGGCTTTGTTTTTGTTGAAGTGTTGGGCACTGATGCCCTCTAGTGCCAAAGGTGTGTGCAGGAAAAACTAAACTCAACACATTTTTTGTCATTTACAGTCGACAAGCTCCAGTTTGAACCGCCACTCCGGAAGGAAACCGAGGCTCATTCTGAAATGGTGACGATCATATTTAATTAAATCAGTGCTAGTATTTAATTTCTACTCCCTGTTTCTGATTATAAACACTTAATTTTAAGTGCATGTAGAAAAATTAGGTGCTGAAAAATGCATTTAAAAAAAAAATACTATTTTTGTGCCTGTGCATTTTTCTACAGGATGTGAGTAAAGATAATGACTTCTCCTCCCCCTGGAGTCCCTTTGCAGAAGGAGGAATAACACCCAGGTAATCCATGGAAACTGTTGTCACGGGAACTGCTCCTATTTACCGCCCTCTGTCTCTCTCTCTCTTGACCTGGCTTATTTATTAGATGGATGCATCTCTTGAGATTGATCCAGGGAAAGAAAACTGAGGCATCGTTAAAGTTTTGTGTCTTAGAAGCAGTGTTGAGTAACAACATATAGTTTAAGAAAGCAAGACTTCTTATGATGAAACGACTGACTACAGCATGTCAGTTATGCTCTGTAATGTGATATCCATTGTTGATACAGAGTGTGAATTAATTTTCTTATGGATGCTCCTAGGGCTGCAATTTATTTTCATTGCTGATTAATCTGTAGATTATTTTCTTAATTAATTGATTAGTTGTTTGGCCTATAAAATGTCAGAAAATGGTGAAAAATCATCAAAAAAGCCCAAGATGACGTCCTCAAATATTTTGTTTTGTCCACAACTCAAAGATATTCAGTTTTGTGTCATAGAGGAGTAAAGAAACCAGAAAACATTCATATTTAAGAAGCTTGAGTCAGAGAATTTTACATTTTTTCTTGAAAATTACTCAAACTGATTAATCGATTACCAAAACATTTGGTGAATAATTTCAATTAAGTGTTACAGCTGTAGATGCTCCTCACTGTCTCTCATATTAACCTGCTTATTCACCAGAGCTAATCTGTGTCTGCATGAACTCACTCTCCACATCTGCAGTTTGAAATGTCGCTTTGTCGTGTAAGCCCCTTCTTACTTGTCCAATGTGCTTTGACTGTTTTTCTCCTTCCACTTCTCTCTGTCCACTTTTCGGTCTCACTCTCGTCTTGTCCGACGAAGGAGTCTTCTCAAAAGCGTTGAGGACGAATTGTTCCAACGGTAACACTAACACTGCATGTGTGCTGTAGTACCCGACCTACGTCATCCACTCCATCCCCCGCTCGGTCCCCATCCTTTTCGCAGTGAGGTTTAGCACCCACCCTGTCAACAAATCACACTCCCTGACACCCCTCCATTCACCATGTGTGGTGTGATAATAGCTGTAGATCTGAACTGTGTATACTGCTGCACACATGAGTCTGAAACAGGCCGGCTGGTAGAACAATGTGATGTAGGGCTGCATAAATATGGCCAAAATGATGATCACGATTATTTTGATCAATATTGAGATCATGATTATTTATCACAATTATTCATTCATTTTAGGGACAAAATATTTTTTATTCACATTTTAATAAACAAGAGCAGTGTTTTCACTTCCATGTTGTGCTACTTTCCTGCTAATAAAAAGTCTTTGCATCGCTGTGCAGCTCTTATAAGTCAAATAAAATTGTACCACAACTTTTTGAAATTTTAAAATGAAATCAACAAAGTACTGCTTTCACTTTCACATTGTGCTACGTTCCTGCTAATTGAAAGCCTCTCCATCAAAATAAGCTTTAAAATCTTTTTCAATTCATCTGAACTCAGTGCATTGTAGTTTTGCGTGGCGGGTATATACTGTAATATATAGTATATTACTCTTCTACTCTGCAGCTGCAGGGTACACAGCACAGCTGCATGGCGGCTCCCCAAAAGTGAAGCCAAAACATCTTGATCACCCCCCCCCCCCCCCCCCCCATAAGTAAACCTGTCACATTAATTTAAAATGTCTTGTTTGCTCACACTTAACCCTGCACAGACAGGGCTGTACAGTAATGAACATTAATGTTTTAAAACCTCTAAATACATTTAGCACTCTCCAAAGAACTTAGTAAAAATTGTATCACTTGGTTTTGACTCTAGTTTTGCGGATGAATAAAGAGACTTCATCTAAAATTCTGTAGTTTGTCTGAAGACCTTGTTTTGGCCCCAGTGTTAAACATAGTAAGTGATGACAGACCTCAGAGATGTTTGTTTGAAGTTTAAACACAGCTCTGCAAATGTATGTCCTTGTGGTTTCCATCCCATGATGCTCACTAGGATTCGAACGACTACACCCCCCTTCTTCCCCTTAGAGTCATACTCTCTTTATCTCTGAGGAGGGATTTTACACAAACATTTGCACCATTAACATCCCTCTCCTGAGCTCTAATGAGTTTTATTTTCCACACTGATCACCATGTCTGTTTCCTGCAGGGGACACATCGCCCATCTAGAAGATGCCTTTGAAGAAGTGGAGCTGTGAGTGATGCCATTACATTGAGATTTCATAGTGGACACAAAAACAGTTATTGCTTTAGTTTATATCTTTATTTAAAAAAATACCTCCATTTCAGGTCAACTCTCAAGCCAGGGATTCCTCCTCCTCTGCCCCCAAAGGTGAGCATTAAAATTATAAAATATTTTTTACTATATGGATTTTTGTGATTAGAATCCATGTTAAGGCATTTTCAACTGGGAAGAAAACAAAAAATCAAACAAAAATGCAAAATATTCTTAAAGCGATTTTTCACGTTCAAACCTTTCACACCAAGGCCGACGCAAATATTTGCGATCCATGCTTTCCCCCCAAAATTAAAGTTTTGCCCCGTCACATAATTATTGATGCATAAGTTGTTTTTACTATAAAATACCCACAATCAACTATACATGTTACAGTAATAAGTGTAAATGGGTGGAGAATATTGCGCTGGTTTTTCATCATTCATGACTGGACTGGATCATATGAAGCCTGTATGTGTTTATTATTATGTGATACAAGACTTAATGGTTATTTTATGATGATCAGTTTGCCTCTTGGGCTCCATGGATTTCTCAAGGAAAGACTGAGTTCAAATGCTTCCAATGCTGGTAACAACAACAATAGTAGGCCAATAATAATAAGGCTGTACTGTATAGTTTGAAACATTGAAGCTTCATTCATATGGTTGATATTATAAATATTATCACCAATAGCTTACAGAAATATTGTGTGAAATAGTCCCCTTTTGTCACTCACACACAAAGTGATTTGCCAGCTGGCACACACAAAGGGGCGATCTAGCAGCCATCATTTCCATAACCATAATTAGGACATTGACATAATTGATTGATTGATTGAGAAAATCTGCTGATCATGTGAGCAAAAGTCATTAGTGTATTGGCTGGTTTGTTTTTATCGGCACCCAAAAACCTCAGAAATTGATATTGCTACAGAAAAAAACACCACATTGTGAAATACGAAAGTTTGGGTTTCGGTACGTAGAAATACTGTAGATGGGTTTGAAATATTAAATTGACGTATCATTTACATGCACAAATTATTTGCATTTTGTCTAAGAAGACTTTAAGAAGTGTATTTAGTGCTTTGAATTAACTTGTCAGTCTTTCTTTCTCAGCCACGATTAAACAGCTCGTCAGAGGAACTTGGCCTTAACGATGAGAGGTCTCTGACGGTTCGGAGGTTCCCTAACTCTGAGAACGGACCGAGCCAGGTGGTTCGCATACAGAGCACACCTGAGCATCTGAGCAACAAAGTGGAGCACTCGTCTCCAGATTTCCTCTCCGTCAGCGTCAGCAGCCCCGGCCTTTTGTCTCACGCCTCTGATCCTGGTGAGTCTGAATTTACATTTATTTATGTGTTTATTGGTGTCTAAAATCAAGTGGATCTCTAAATGAGAGCTTGTTTCATTTTTACAAGCTCTCAGTAAATCTGAACGTAAAGGTAAGGGAGCCTGATGTAAATGTGTCTGATCTTTGGATTTAGATTTGTCAGTATGATTAATAGTTCTGCTACAAATGTAATTTCGCTCTCTCGTGTCAGATAATGATTCAGATGACAGTGTGAATGGAGGCAGTCCCAAGGCGCCGCCTAACCGACAGCACCGGAAAGAGAAAAAGGAATTCCCTGTGAGTCTAAACATACTCCACAATATATTATATTACATTGTGTATTTCAGTCATGACCAGCCACACTTCTCATCTTTAGTTTCATGGGGTTTTAGGATGAAAATGTCATCTGTGGTCTGAGAGACTATATTTTATGTGTGGAGTGTCTCCAACTAGCTGACTGGCTTCGCACTTAAACCTCAAGTATGATGTTTTTCCCTCTTCAGATCCAAACACTAACAGCTAAAGAGGGAACTGTGGCATCCACTCATGCCGTACATTTAATTGACGTTGACAGAACACACACAAAGGAAAACAGTCCATATTGTTGTTTGTTCAGTTCATTGTTGAGGCTGTAGCTCAATGAAGCAGCTAAACTGAAAATAATTACTTTGTCTGTGTGTTCTGCGTCTACATTATCTTATGTTTTTCTTTGTTTCCACTGCTCCTCTTTAGAAACCAGCAATCAACGGCCTTCCACCCACTCCTAAAGTACTGGTGAGTGAATCCCCTGCATCGTCCCTCACACTCGTCCCTGCTGGCCTAGTTTCACTGTTATTAATCTCTTGTCTGAGCCGCTGCTGAACATTCTGTAGATATTTGGAGTCCACAGAGCTTTCTGCTTTGTGGTCGCTTCAGCTCAGCTCAGCCTAGCTCAGTTTCAGCTCATTAAACCCTGGCTGACGTTTTAGCGCTTCACCAAGCCAGAGGCTGCCTGTTCTGTTCTGAGCCACGTATTTGTCTTTTCTTTTCAGATGGGAGCCTGTTTCTCTAAAGTGTTTGATGGCTGTCCACTGAAGATCAACTGTGCCACATCATGGATTCATCCAGACACCAAAGGTACAGCTTCATACTGCAAACGTATTATACAAACATGTTTTATTCAAGCCTATGCTTATTTATTTTATTTTTTATGCCTTTCCTCTAGATCAATACCTAATCTTTGGGACGGAGGATGGCATCTATACTCTGAATCTTAATGAGTTGCATGAAGCCACAATGGAGCAGGTAAGAGCAGCCCAAATCAATGTAAAGATAATTATAACCGGGATTAGTTAAAAGACTTACTGTGTATAGGAGGTTTATATTAGGGATACATGATAAGGATTTTTTTTCAGCCAATATGATATAATTACCTGCTTCTCACAGCCCATACCAATAAGATAGGTGATAATTTGATAAATTAATTATTTAATTAAGAGAAGTTCATAACTTGTAGTCTGGGCGCACCTTAGGGTAAGATGCAGTGAACAAAGATGGATGATTTAATATTCCATATAGCTCTGACCTAACCTAATCTAGCAACATCACTATTATTTATTTATTTATTTATATTTAATCTTTATTTAATCAGGACTAAAGACTCACTGAGATTAAAAGTCTGTTTTTCAAGCTTTTCCAGGCCAACACAGGCAGCAGCACAATGAAGACAAAACACTTTACAAATTTACACAATATATTAAAATACTAAATAAATCCTAACCTACCTACACTAATGTAACATTAAATAACTAAGTCATACTAATAACATCAAAATACATTTTGAGTTGGTATTCTTGATAGTCTACAAACTCCATCTTCAAACTTCAGCAATTGTTTTGCAGAAATATTCTTATTATTATTTTGAGCAAACAGTTTTTGACCATGAAGCTTTAGGCATTTTACTGTGTAAACTTGAACCTAGCTACGAGTTAACGGTGCGTGGGATAACTGAAAACTGCTCAGGGGAGCGTACAGTCAATTGATGTTCTTTCCCTCCTTTAAGACCTAATATCCAGCTGTATTCTGATTGTGCCACTTTTGTTTAATTCCCTATTTAGCTGTTCCCACGGAAGTGTACGTGGCTGTACGTTATCAACAACAACCTGATGTCTTTATCTGGTGAGTGATGGACTTATCACAGCCTCCTGCTTCACTGACCACTGTCATAACCTGCTGCTGCTTTGTCCTGTGTTATCTGGCTACCCCTGAGGGCAAGACAGTCGCGCCATATCTGTAGCCCTAAAATAACTGTTTGTTTTGTTTGTTATCAGAGCTTCTAGTGCATAAGAACTGTGTCCTTGTAACACAGTGACTCATGAGTGGCACATCTGGCTTTATAGCCTGTTCTAGGGATGTCACGATGCCAGAAGTCTAGTACTCTATACCAATACCAGTGAATTTCCATGATTCTCGATACCCAATTTGATACCCTGGTAAAAAAAACAACAATAAATCCCATGTAATTCAACACATTCACCCTTTATTAAAAACACTGGTGTAAAAACATATCCTTCAAACAAATGGATTTGTTCAAGTTTCTTGCCAAAGTCTAATTTTACAAATTACATTTGAACACATCATGTGAACCATTTAATTTACCTTTGACAAATAATCATTTTTCTGAGCAGACCTTGAATGTCTCATAATGTGACTCAGTAGCACGTCCGTTATCGTTTGGACCTCCGCTATTTATCCAAGCAGGACTTTGCTGCCCACCTGCTGCTAACAGGTAACGTTATTAACTCTCCTGCTGATTTCAACACGGATTTGTTGTTCACCATGCTGTTGAGTGCTTTTTTCTCTCTGCCGTGTCTCCATTCTCAATCAGAGTGGGAGCTTATGCGTCATTGTGCATGTGTAACTGTCGGAAAGTATCAATACAAAGTAATCGATAGACAGAGAGGTATTAGATGCCAAGAAAGCAGACAACTATGGTTCTCTCTTCCTGTCACGGTACCCTCAGTACGGTAGAAGTAGTAGTATTGTCACGTTTTTAGATTTTTGGCATCAACTTGTTACCGACGTATCGGTTCTCGTGACATCCCTAGCCGGTTCCTCTCAGATATATTGGTCTCACAACATATAGTAGCTGCAAAAGGAAGTGTAGTTTTTTACACATGTTAAAACAGACGTGTGATCTGTTGTCAGAAAACTCAAATGAGCCATCATTTGAAACCAAACTGTCTGTGTTTGGCTGTCCTGGTCTCCAAAGCCTTTCCTCAGCTTAACAGTTGAGGATGGGATTACAAAGTGCGAGGTCTACTTTCAGTTTTACCTTCATCTGTTTGCCGCTTGGTATACTTAACCTCTGTTCTCTTCTCCTCTTCCTTTGGACACTGTCCATCCTCCTCTCGCCTGGCTTGATTTGATATTCTACTAACTGGCCTCATCAGAAGGTAATCATGCCTCACATCATCATCACACTTCTGTGTTTTACCTCTGTTCACATCTAACCTTTCTACATGTGAAAGCTGCTTCATGGGATCCAGAAAGTGTTAAAAATCTGAAATTACGTTTGAAATATGTGTTGAAAAGTCTTGTTACTGATTACTCTTACACTAGTGACTGTTTTTACTCATGATTGAATATACTGTATCCTGCTGTAGGGAAAACCTTCCAGCTGTACTCCCACAATCTCATTGGGCTGTTTGAGCAGTTGAAGAAGCCCGGCCTGGCTGCTCAATTCCAGACTCATCGGTTCCCAGACAAAATCTTGCCCAGGTGAGACCAACATGTCTGCAGTTTTTGGTCTGGTTCACGCTACACAACTTGATTTTCTGCAGATCAGAGGCAAAACGCGTTGACTCAGCGCTCAAATGTGAATTGTGAAAGACGCTCACCGATGCTTTGCAGACATATTCCAGATATGTAGCATGCTAAATATCAGGACCTGTCAGGGCCTCCAGCCACGAGCTACAGCCAATGAGAGAGCAAGACACGAGGAAACCTGATGGAGGAGGAGTTACCTGTAACAATAGAAACTGACTGTATGTGTTAAATTTGCAGCACAGAGCATATTTGTTGCACCAAGAGGAATAAATATTTTAAAAAGATGTGTGGAAACTGGTGGAAAACAGGCTATTTTGTAAACACTTTCCAACATCAACATCTGCAACGTGTCTCGTGTATGGTATCGTAATTGACAGTGAATTTCCCATGTGTTTTACTAACAAAATGAATTTTGGAGATCTGAGATTCCTCCCGTTGAAAGATCTTGTCGTGTATGACCTCCTGTTGCTGGTCAGTCATGTAGTGTAAAAGACTCTCGATTATGAAGATGTATAGTTTGAACAGTACTGCGATCTCACAACTTTGAAAGTTGTGTAGTATGAACGTAGCTTAGCCCCACATCCCGTCACTTTTGTGATAAAGTCGCAACTCTGCTTTTTTTAACTTAAAACATGTTGCCACACATACCGTGCAGTCTTTTTGTTATTCACCGTCTGCCAGTGTGACAAATGACTGCAGTGGTAAAAAAAAAAAAAAAAGGAGAACCACTGGCCGACTTCCCTGATTCTAGACGTCATCGACTCTTTTAAGACTGTCGTCACAACAACTTGACTGTTTTCTCTCTTCAGGAGGTTTGCCCTGACAACTAAGATCCCCGACACAAAGGGCTGTCACAAGTGCTGCATTGGTGAGTGGCCTCTCCCTCCCAACCACTCAGTTTTATTTACCCACCTTTCATCATATTAAATCGTGTCAATACATGAGGGGCATGTCCCTCTTTACTTTGCTGCAGTGTTTTTATTCTCTTGGCTTTTCCTATTATGCATAACAGGAATTTTCCAGATTATTCATTACTGTCACTTTTTATAGCCCATATACTCCTGATAAATTGTTATGGAGAACCTAGCTGCACATCTTGACAGTCATTTCTATTTCACAGTGAGAAATCCATATACAGGCCACAAGTACTTGTGTGGAGCGCTGCAGTCTGGGATTGTCTTGTTGCAGTGGTATGAGCCTATGCAGAGGTTTATGCTCATCAAGGTCAGTTGGCTGTTTTCTCATCTCAAATGTTACTGTTCCTCCACAAATGTTTCCTGTAAGACTACATGTTTTTACTCAGGGTTCCCGCGGGGTTTAAAAAAGTATTGGCCTTAACACTCTGTAACGAAGCATCAGTCATATAGCAGCAATGACCATATTGATGTTCCAGTACTAGTTCTTGCCAGTATGGATGTAGGTCTTAAATAGCATTCATAGTGGTCTTAAATGGATGTGAAAGTTGCATTCATAATGGTCTTAAAAAGTCTTAAACGTGACTTGATGAAACCTGTAGATGTTCAGGGATTTTTTGTAAGCATTACACTAAAGTGTCACCTGGTTTACCCAACAAAATATATTCTGTGTCTTTACACACACACACACATGCCATTGACACTGACTTCTGTGTTGGCTCTCTCTCTCTCTTTTTTGCGGCAGCACTTTGACTTCCCTCTTCCCAGCCCCCTGAAGGTGTTTGAGATGCTAGTGGTCCCAGAGCAGGAGTATCCTCTGGTGTGTGTGGCCATCAGCCAGGGCTCCGAGCCGGGCCAGGTGGTCCGCTTTGAGACCATCAACCTCAACTCCTGCTCCTCCTGGTTCACAGAAATGGGATCAAGTAAGTCAAACATGCTCAAATGTGGCGACGAATACCATGAAATACTACGAAGACATGCTGTTTAATGTAGAGATATGGTAAAATGGATGCTGAAAACCAAGTTTTCTATTGAAAGTAGTCCCCACTGATGCAATGCAGCCTCACATCTTGGTGGATTCAACATTTCATGTGAAATACAGCATCCTCTTGAAGGGTTTTTGTGCTGTTTGAACAAGCAGGCACAAAACATACTGCACATAAACAGCACAAAAAATAAAGTAGTTGAATCCAAGAACTAATTTTATATCAAAGAAATGTTTTTTAAAATGTATTTTATTACTTGTAAGAGATACATTGTACGTGGTACATTGCCATGCTGCAGGGACGTTGGGGAATAGGATTGTTGTAAGGAGTGATGTACTTTTCCTTCTCACAGCTCATCAGCAGGTGGATGCAATCCATGTCACCCAGCTGGAGAGAGACACGGTGCTGGTGTGTTTGGACCGTAAGTACAATCTGTTTCCATCGGCTTCAATCAAAAACAGCTTTTTTTACGGTCCAGATGTAAGTATGTATGTTCTGCCACGTCATCCTTTTACAGCCTTTTCATTTTTTTTTTTCTCCCCAGAAAATTTGAAGATTGTTAATCTCCAGGGCAGACTGAAGTCCAACAAGAAGCTGGCATCTGAGCTCAGTTTCGACTTCTGCATCGGATCTGTTGGTAAGCTTTTAGACCAAATCTCGTCTTGACTTTGTTTAAAGAAATAGTGGTTCATATAATTCTGTGAGACTTTAAAACATTTAAACAAAACTTCTTTACCCACAAAAATCTGCAGAAAAATCCTCAGTAGGGATGTCCATGTCAACACGATAATTAACATAAATTCGTTTTAAAGGGAGAGTGAGATGGCTGGCATCATATGAAACTAGAATGTGAACTTTTCACGAAGGAGGTTAAATTTATGATAATCACATGCAGTTTGGATCGAGTCATAGTCAAGTCAGCACACTGACACACCGACAGCTGTTGTTGTCTGATGGGCTGCAGTTTGTCATGTTATGATTTGAGCATATTTTCTATACTAAATGCAGTACCTGTGAGGGTTTCTGGACAATATGTGTCATTGTTTTGTGTTTTTAATTGATTTCCAATAATCGGTATATCTATACATTTACATAAAGCAGCATATTTGCCCACTCCCGTGTTGATTATTAAATACTTGACAGATGCGATTAATTGTTATTGACTATGGACATTCATGCAATTAATTGCAATGAAATATTAAATATATAGCTGATTGACAGCCCTACTCCCAGCATGACAAGCTGGCAGGTGTACAGAAAAAGCTGGTTGTATATCCAGCAAAGCTGTGTGTTACATTTACAATAGGGCTTTTTGTAAAGTCAAAATGAATTGCATTGTTGCTCTTAATCAAGTTGGCAGCATTTCATTGGTTCCTTGACCGTTGTGCACTGACACATGGCCTCTTACCTTTCTCTCCTGACAGTGTGCCTTCAGGACAGCGTCCTGGCCTTCTGGAAACACGGCATGCAGGGAAAGAGCTTCAAGTCTAATGAGGTAAAAAAGAAATTGTCATTCTCGCTGTTACACTGAAAACAAATTCACAAAAGACTCGTTTTTTGATACTGCACCACTGTATTGTGTATCTGTTGCAGGGCTGCACCTAACTATTACTTTCATTGTCGATTAATCTGTGGATTATTTTCTCGACCAAACGATTAGTCGATTGGTCTATAAAATGTCAGAAAATTGTGAAAAATGGCGATCACTTTTTCCCAGAGCCAAAGATGACGAAAGAAACCAGAAAGTTTTCTCAATTAAGAAGCTGGAATCAGAGAATTTAGACACTTTATTAGAAAATTACTCAAACCAATTAACCGATAATCAAAATAGTTGATGATTCATTTAATAGTTGACAACTAATCAATTAATTGTTGCAGCTCTAGCTTGTGCAGTTTCCAGTCTTAAACAATGTGAAGACGCTCTGGATTGCTCAAGTTAAGATGCCATTCAACTCAGAAAATATACCATTAGACTAAATCAACATTTTAAAGCTTTTTACTACTTTAAAATCAGTATTGATAACAGAGTGCTAGTATTCATTTTTATGGGTTCCCATTGACTGCAGAGTTTGTCACGTCCTTGAATGCAGGCTTGTTTGTTCTACACGTGAACAAACACCTCTGGCTCTGGGCAACAAAGACCCTGAGTGCCGGCCGTTTCTATATGTTGTGACATGCTGTAGGTGATCCCTGGAGATTAGACCTCAGGTGGAGCCAGACAAAGTGTCTTTGTGTCCGGCTGAGGTAATGAATTTGTCCTCCTTTCATGGAGGGACTCCATGTTAACCTGATCACGAGTCGCGCTCAGCAGCAGAATAAAAGTTCAGGAGATCGCAGGGAGGTGAAGCATTCTGTTTTTATGAAAAGTGATATGGCGATAGGGGCCACCCTTTTGAAAGCTCGTTGTGTCAGTCGTGGTCCTGTGGCGCTCAGATGAAACACAAGGTCTGTTAGCCGAGTCTATGCCCAGCCCAGCTTGATAGTCCTCCCACAGCAAGGATTTTTGAAATGTCAGCAGCCATGCAAAATTGATGCTCAATCATAAACGAAACCCGTCACACGACAGGGAGCAGCACTAAATAATTCAGCCTTTGTCTCGTTATGATTCCTCTCAAAAGCGAAGGCATTCAAGGGGGGCAGGCCTATTGACCCGTGCTCGCTTTGGTGGGTGCCTCTCTGAACACCCGAGACCTTGTTCTCGTTTAGACTTAAAGAGATCAGATCTCTCCCAAGGCCAAGGTCTTACACCTAGCAGGTGTCACACGCCGACTATCTCGCATCTGTTGACAAGTTTTCATGACATGTCAACACGTGAGAGTGTGTTTTTGAAGTGTCCCTTGTCCTTTTACGCAGCAACGTGTCAGGCTACATCTTGTGACTCCAACAGGTTAGCTTCAGGATTGTCCACAGTAACACAGAGTCACTAGAGACAGCACTTAGTTACCTACAGTCTGTTCAACGACATTTTGTTGTTAAAGGCACAATTAGTGATTCAAGTGTAAACAGTCGCCTCACCACCAAAACTCAAAACACAGGACGGGACACTAAACAACAACTAAACAGACAGGATAAAGTCTGGGCCAGACCAGCCACATGGGGAGTGCATGGCGGCTGCATTACCTGTCGTTTAGTTCGGCATCCATGTTACCAGGTTAGAGCTGCCACACCGCCCACACGAGATACGCATCACGCATGGCTCGATATTCGAGGTTTCGCTTTTTTTGGACATGAGCTTCACGGCTCACGGCAGCAGCAGACAGTGAAAGTGATCATTTGACTGTATATTGACATCATATCAGCAACATCAATACATTTTAGGTGTCATGAAAAAAAAAGTAAAGATTTATTTTTAAATCAACACTTCCTGCTTTCATTTCAAAATAAAACCCTCAAGTGTTTTTTGTCTGGACAGAACTCCTTCATTTGTCAAGGTTTTTATTCTGAAATATGTGCAGTGTTGTAGAATACGCTATATGCTATTTTACTTGTGGATTATTACTATTATTGACAAATTACTTCACATTTCTTGACCTTTCTCTGTCTAAAACAAATATAAATGACAGCTCTTGTTATTATTGTTAGCTGGGTGATGTGTTCGAGCAGTGATTTTGCAACATTCCACAAGCTCTCTCAGCATTTTTAGTCTGATAAATAAACTCACAAAATGTCAAAAATCAAAATATTCTTACACTTATTTTCCTTATGAAACAGAAAAATAGAATGAATTCAAGTTTCTCTCTTTCACCAACCTGAGACTAGCTTAATCGCCTTGTTAACTCATTTTAAAACACACTTCATACAAACTTGACAGGAACAAAATAGTCACCTAAACGTCTTGGTTAGTCTATCCACTGTTCCAACAATTTGGTCGAAGTAAACCCTAATTCACCGAGTGTGATGTGAAAATATGCTGGTTCTACATGCTGTTTTTCCCCGCTGTCTCTCTCCACCTTCACACTTCATTTTAGTGCTGTACCAGCTCGTTCTTTGGAAGCGGACCATTAAATTAACAAAATAAAATGACAAAAATCCTTCAAAAACAACCATAGATGTACTCAGCCAGTCACCTCTACAGTCGTCCAGCCCTAATGGACAGGTTTATATTCAGTATGAGCACCCACGTTTTGACTGGTTGATTGATCCATACAGTGTGAGCATTGATGCCATACATTTTGTCTGTGCAGAAATGCCAATTAATAAAAGCAGTGCGAGTTAACACAAAGTATAAGATGAATAAAAATGTAGTGTTTTGCCTATGCCCTTGTCTGTCTGGTGAAACCGTCCTCACAGGCTTGATTATAACGATGCTTGTGGATTCATGCGTTTCAGTGCCCCCCACTGCACCACCAGTGCTTCAGATACACAGAAAGCCAGTTGTCAGTTTATGTCAGTTGTGTTTTTCATTCGCAGGTGACCCAGGAGATTTGTGATCCGAGCAGAGTCTTCCGCCTCCTCGGATCTGACAGGTTGGTACAGAGATATTTCCATCTTTAGCTGCGTTGTCAGTGCAGATGAGTGGAGCAGCACGTAGCACAGAAATCTCAAAGGTCCTCTAAAACACAACACCTCATAAACAAACAGGATTACAAACCTCCTCACGTCCCCTGTTTATCTGTCTCATCACTACCACTGACTGTTGGTATAATTTATCAGTCCGTTGACCTCCATAATACCAGGTGCTTGTGTTATGGCTGTCCTCCCTCAGGTCTTATTACCTAGAAACCACAAAACAACCCGCTGTCCTCCTGTGCTGAGAGCCCACAGCTCTCCTCTCCTGCTGCTTCTGGTACATCTCTCTACCTGCCTCTCCTCAGTCTGTTTACAAGCCACGTCTCTTCATCTGTTCTTGTTCTTGGATTTTACTTTCTGATGACTCTAAACCCCGCTACCCCCGAATGCACCCCTGACGTCCTTGAATGCCCTCTCGCTCTCTCACTGGGAGTGTCTCTGTTTCATGTTTGCTGTTTCAGTAGCTCTGGTGGTTGAGACATGAAGGCTGTTAGACACCTCATGAACCTGTCAGTTTTTTAGATATGTCTATACATGAATTAAATATATGATACGTTTGTTATTTATCTGTAAAAAGTCAAAAACTCATTTGAATTGCCCGTCCTAAGTTTGTGATAACCAAGTGTGATGTCTGGAAATTGCTTTTTCAGACCAGTTGTGCAAAAGTCAAAAGATCCTCTAAACTATACAGTAAATCATGTAAAACAGAAAAGCAGCAACAGTCACATTTTAGAAACTGGAACCAGTTTTTGGCATTTTTGCAATTCCGAAAGATTATTTTCAGTACTGATTATTCTGTCATTTGTGTATTAGATTTATCTATAATATGATAATGATGATGATCATTATGATAATGATAATCGTTTTGTCTATGAATTATACTTATACAGTCATCATCACATTCATTACTTATGTTTTTTTCATTTTACAACTATCTCTTTGTTTTTAGATGAAGTTTCACAAATTAAATCTTTGTCTTAAACTATAATTTCAGTTAAATTCAGGGAAAGAGAAAGGGCACACACTTAAACAATCCCAAAAGGTAAAATAACATAATGTAAAAATAAAATAGTAATAGTAATGAATTAATAGTTAAATAAATAAACACATAAATGCAGTGAAGGGTCAGAGGTCAGGGAGGGGAAAAGTATATGAAGAGAGAGATGACACAGATCATGAAGACAGAGAGTACGATCCAGGATGTATAAAAATATTTGATCATACATCACTATTAGTATGGTCATGACAGGGCTCCACCTTTTAACAAATGTTATTTGTTTTATGTGGTAAATTTGTTATACCGTCTTAGTCCACAAATTGTATGTTGGGGGCTCAGGTTTTAGCCACTGTATTGTGATGCATTTAATTGCTGCTGTAAGAGATATTTTTTAGCTCTTCCATCAATACCATCCGGCAATTAATGATAATTATTGTCTTTGATTCATGATGTAAAACAGCAAATCGTCACATTTGAGAAACTGGGACCTCATAACATTTGGCACATTTGCTTGAAAAATGACTATCAGCTATTAGGCCTGGGCAATGCATCACTGTTATTGATATTGTGATATGAGACAAGATAGCCTTATATTTTGGATATTGTAATATCATAATATGGCATAAGTGGTTTTTAAAGGCTGAATTACAGTGACATGATGTCTTTTTCTGAACTTTTCTATTATTTGCTTTTACCCACTTAGTCATTGTATCCACATTACTGATAATTATTTATCCAAATTTCATGGTGAAAGCACCAATAGTCAATCCTACAATATTGTTGCAGTATTAAAAACATTGTGATATTTGATTTTCTCCATATCACGCCGCCCTGTCGACTATCAGCATGTCATTTCCTGTCGATCGACTGATGTTTTCAGCTCTAGACTGACGTCATGATGTGATTTAGCTCCCTACCTCTCAGAGACGCTCGTAGAGAGCGCGCTCAGTGAGGCTCTCCCAGCTCAGTCAATGGTGACTCCTGATGAAGCTGCCCTGCCTGTAGCACCAGAGCACGGCCTCTCTCTGCCCAGCCCCTCCCATGTTTTATTCACCGCCGCCCGGGCACTGCCAGCCTGGTTTGAGTGTCTCTCCGTGCCTCTGTAATTTCATCTGATGGAACGGACAGTATGGACTGTAGCTTCCCTGCTCGGCTGTCACCGCCACATGGCATCTGAAGATGCACCCGCTGACGTCCTGATGTGACTCTGACGGTTAACATGAACTGTCAGCATGCCGTCCTCTGAGGAGATTGATACCATTAACATGAAGCTTTGAGTCATGTCACTGGTTGTTAATGTAGTTAAATTAGCAGCACTTCTTACTCTATTTACAAAATATAGTTATACAACATCTGTCATCCTGGAGAGACATTTGTTTTATTTGGCAATTGGTCAAATTTTAAAGGATCAAAACACAAACAACTCGCATAACTCCATTGTTTTCTACTTTCCAGGGAGCCATTGTTGTACATTCATTTGTATACAAAGTTAGGCCTAAAAATAAAGCTGACATATTGTGCTGCTTGTTAGGTTGAAAAAAGTATTCAGTAGTTAAGAAGAAGAAGAAGAAGAAGAAGAAGATCAACCTTTATTAGTCCCACAATGGGGAAATTCAATTTACACTCTGTTAAACTCATACATGGTACATGCAGACCTGAAACACACATACATGCATTAATGGAGAGACGTCAGAGTGAGGGGGCTGCTCCTGACAAGCGCCCCGAGCAGTTGGGGGTTTGGTGCCTTGCTCAGGGGCACCTCTGCAGTGCCCAAGAGTGGCACCTCTCCAGCTACCAGTTCCCACTCAGTTTTTGGTCCATGTCGGGACTTGAACCGGTGACCCTCCGGTTCCCAAGCCAACTCCCTACAGACTGAGCTACGGTATGGCTTGAAAATGGTCAATATTAAAGGAATAGTTTGACATTTTGGGAAATATGCTTATTCTCCTTCTTGCAGATTATAAGATGAAATGATTAATACCATATGATGCTGTTATATTTTGTTATTCTGTTATTTTGTTATTCCTCTGAAAAGTGAAGCCACTGCTGAAGTGCCTTAAACTGTCATTCTGTCTAACATCCAGCAGGGGGCGTCTCCTCTGGTTGCTAAAAGAAGTATGATTATACAGAGGTTAATGAGAAAATGAGCCTACTTCTCTAATTTATTACCTCAGTAAACATTGTAAACATGAGTTTATGGTCGCAATCACTAGTTTAAAGTCTTCTTCAATACAGGATGATGTTCATTTTGTAAATTATGATAATAATTATTTCCCATTTAGAGCCAAATAGAGTATAAAGTAGGGTATGTTTTAGGGTGTGGCTACCCTGTGATTGAACTGAAAACTGAAAACTGTTGAATTTAACATAACATTATGTGTGGGGTCTCTTACATTTTCAAAATCTGTTTTGAACATTTTTTTTAGAGTGGGCCAGCTTTTTAAATGTCTTGTTAAGCAGTTGTACCAGCTCCACCCTCTTATGTCATTTCTGGTTGCAAAAAAAAAACAAGATGGCGGTGGCCAAAATGCTGAACTCAAGGCTTCAAAACAGCACGTCACAAACCGATGAGGGACGTCACAAAGACTACGTCCACTTCTTATCCTGCATACAGTCTATGGTACAAACACCAAAGTGTAAAAAGTTGTGGTTTTAATTTGCTGGTAGGATTTTACTTTTAACAGAAGAAGGCTAGCAGTTTCCATCTGTTTCCAGTCTTTATGCTAAGCTAAGCTAACTGGCTGCTGGCTCGAGTGCCGTACTTCCACCATTCACATATGAATGGTATCAATCCTCTCATCTAACACTCAGCAAGAACGAGATTAAGTGTATTTCCCAACATGTTGAAGTGTTCTTTAATGTACATGTGATTTGTAGTAAGTGATAAAGCTCTTCAGCTTCCTTGTTTGTGGCTGATTTCAGCTGTATAGTTGCCAGACTGCCATAAACTTTTTACTTTAGTTTTACGTTCCAAAAGGTACCACGATTGCTGTGATTTAGTATTTCTCTGTGACGCTCTAACTGTGGCGTCTGTGTTTCTTTTGCAGGGTGGTGGTTTTGCAGAGCCGACCCACAGACAACCCCACAGCCCTGAGCAACCTCTACATATTAGCAGGTCATGAGAACAGTTACTGAGCCTCTCCCAGAGAGAAGTGGATCAGCTGCCTCAGATTTTGGGAGAAACCTCCAGACTTTCACCTCAGGTTCTGCGTGGAGGGGAACGTCTGGTTCAAAACAGTTATTGGGAGCTTTTGTTACTGATCATGGGATCGACAGGTCAGTAAAAAGAGGAGCCTCTACAGTCTGGATTCATGAGTAGCCTTAACACCAGCAACACGTTCACCGTAGCTCCACCAGTTACAAGCAGGAAGTGGAGAAACAATAAAAGCTCAAATGAACATTGTTACTTAGCATTTTTCTTCACATTTCTGTACTGTGGACTGAGTTACAAACAAGTTATCTAGAGGTATTATTGACAAAAAGTGCCATTAAAATTCACATGAATTTGTGATTGTATTAGTAAAACAATGGGAGATTTATTGTGTTATAGTCTGTAACATGTCACTCATAATCACCAACGTTAGTAGGCTTGAGAGGAGATTTTACAGGCTCTGTAGTCAAACTAATAGCTCAGTTTAAACAGAAACCCATGAGCTTTGTGGGTTATTTAAGCAATATTTATTAACCTCATGTAATAAGGTATGTTTGATTTACAGACCGTATTAACAGACAGTGACAGTGAGGATTAACTACCTAGTGAACAGATGCTTTGGGTTTTTACTGCTATGTAATATAGTCGCATCTCTCCTGCTCTGCTGCATTTTTAGAAGTTGAATATAATGTACATTTTTTCTTTACCTTCCTCTTTTATAGACCTTTTACTTCTCATTATTTGCACCATGTAAGCACTTTTGTACATTTTTTTTATTTAAAATAAAACGACAAAATGAGGGACAATGCTAGGTTTTGCTAACATCTTTGCATTCCCTTCGCAAAATGTTTTAATGTATGCTGGGTTTTTTTGTAAATAAAAAACGAGATAACATGAACGGATTCTGGTTCATTTGTAAGATTATATTTGATGCAACAGAGCCGGTGATGCACAAGTTGCTCCTCACAGATGATGAGTGTCTGATGGGAGGAACGGGGGAATACGGGTGAGTATTAGTTTCCATTATTTCCCTGTTTAGTCTGCCATTCCTCTGACATCACCAGCCTGCACTAATTAGTCTCAGTGCGACGGGATAACATGGCAGGTTTACATTTTCCTCATGTGGAATGATGTCAGACAGATGTGGTTGTTTTGATCATCACTGAAAACATGAAATGGACTCTAAAGTGTAAGAAATCAGTCTTAGAATAAGAAAATGTCAGCTGTGTGGTACAACCTCATTTACAACCAACTAAGTCATTTTAGATTCAGGTCTTTTAAGGACAGGAACATCAGCAGACTCCCCCTCTGAGAGTAGAATAGATTGTTTACCTGTGCAGGTGTTTTCCCTGATAGTCACTGGAAGAGGCTGTCATTTAAACTTTATTAGATTCATCATATGCACACATACAGTACATACATGAAATTTGAGCTCCGCATTTAACCCATCCTGCTGTAAAGCCTTCAGGGAGCAAACTGGGATTCAGTGTCTCAAGGACACTTCAACATGTGGATACAGTAGGAGCTGGAGATTGAACCGCCAACCTTGTGGTCAAAGTACCACTGTACCCACTGATCCATATTACTATTATTACATATTACTGATCCCCCCCAAAAAATATATATATATGTACCTGCCTCTTTATTTTACAGACATCTGACTCTCACTCTGTCAGGTGTGAAAATCTACAAAAAAACCCATAGGAGTCTGTTTTTCCTTTTTTAGGTGGTGGTGGGGTCAGCCAGCTGGTCAGGAACTGGGGTGGAAAAGAGAAATGTGTCAAGTAGATCACAGTGTGAGTCCATGGCTAGTACGGGAAGTCAGGTGATCTTACCTTCAAAATAAAATCCAGACGCACTACTGCTAGGTTTGCTCTAGTGGACCTGATTCTATACTATTTATACTTTTTATTACTATGTATTTTATTGCCTCTTTCCTTTATTTTGGTTTCTGCATCTGTATTCTGTGATATATTGTGTAGTTTTAAATTTCATTTCAACATGGTGATTTTAGTAAACAAGTATTTACCTAATTTGGGCTTTTAAAGCTTCTGAACTTCCTGTGTTGTGTTGAATCGAACATTTTATTTATGTATTTTTTTCAATTTTATTTAAAATATTTAATTTATATAACTACAACTTAAAACTGTTGTTAGTTTGTAGGTTGAGATTAATAATACAAAATCTAATCAAATAAACGGGGTATTATGAGATAAAACTATTGCTCCCTGAGGATAATTTTACAAGCTACCCAGTTACATATAAAATAAGTCAAATTAGCTCCACATTTACCAACTGCAACATAAAAACTGATGAACACATTAATGCATCAGTATTAAAAAATGTTTTATATTATTTATTTCAAGGATTCTCAAAGTGGGGTCCTGCTGGACAGCTGACCTCAGGTCAGATCTGAATGATTGTTTTCCTCCAGTCATTTTTTCAGGTTACCTGTTTCGTGTACTACTGTCAGGGAATAGCGACCATTTTATAAATATAACTTTTTAAAATTACATGTGCTCCATTTTTTTAATTGTTTGCTGTTGTTTTAACTTGTAACATAATATTTATACGCTGGTATTTCTACGTTTTACTTGTAAACAATCTGAGTAGGCTGCTTCTTCCACCTCTACAGAACAACACATTTTATACAAAATCAGCATTTTATTTAGCATTACTCATTTTGGCTAGTTTCAAAACTGCATACTGTATTAAAGTGCGTACTGACTTAACCAAAATGTAGTATGTAGTATGCGAAGAAAAGCTGCAGTCTCCCAAAAATACCCGGATATCGTACTGATTTTTGAGAAAATCTCCGGTAGCATACATCGGACCAGTGACCTACTGTATCCCACAATGCAACGCGCTGGAACGGTCAGGTTCATGCTTGTTTACTTCCGTTTTCGAAAACCGGAAACCCGGGAAACGATGCCTCGCCTACTACAAGATAGATTGATTTTCGTACCACACTGCATACAACTGACGAACGCAGTATGCAGTGTACAGTACATATGTTCGTCAGTGATATGTAGTAGGCGGTTTCGAAAACAGCATTGTGTTTTATTTTGAAGGGATCACCGGATGTCCGGGTTCATTCTTTCTGGCTTCACTCGTTAAAAGCCGGCGCCGCTCGTGTCTGCAGGGACAGTGATCTGTGCTCGTCCAGCTGGTCGTGTTTGAAAGCAGCAGCAGCTCCTCGTTGACTCTTATTTCTGACTGACGACCATCTGAAAACGTTTTCACTCAAAGTAAGTTTCGCTTTTACATTTCTGTGACCAACAGGAAGTGATTTTACTGAAATATTTCTCATGTAAATATAGAAATGTGTTTACTTTTATGATCAGCTGGTTTCATGGGGCAACTTTTGCTCATACTTCAGGTTTATAGTCTCTATTCATACATCACAAACAAGCCTCCAGTGTCAGTTATAGACGTGCAACCCATGAGACACTCATTCATGTTTTTATTTTTGTATTTATTTATCTGCACACATAAAACCGCAATGCAGTCAATAAAAAAGGTGTCAGGAACGGTCAAGAAGCCACAGGCTTATACAGATGACATCCTCCCAACCCCAGGAGAAAAAACAATAACCAAAAGAAGAAGAAGAAAGGAACTAAACTTTATTTGTAAAAATTAAACAACAAGAAACACATGAAATGAGCAGAAAAACTAAACAAACAGTGGAAAACAATGCAATAAAAACAATAAAATAAATTGAAAAATAGTAAAAATCTAAACATATCAAGAGATAATTAGACATGATGGATTAAATGTGATGATAATTTCCTGTAAAGGATAACAAGCTCTTGATATCATACATTATGGTGTTCCCTATTTGTACACCACGATATCTGGGATATGTGGAAGTTGATTAACCTGTCTAGTATTATATGAATTAGATTTAAAGAAGTTGCTAAACGATGATGGCAGAGAAGAAGGCAAGAACATACCGTATGTTTATATATAAACATGTATATCTGATGAATATTTATGTCACAAACTGAAAGTTCCCTTTTTAATGTGCAAATAAGTGCAGCACTTTGATTTTATTCCCCTGGCTGTTCCCTCTCCAGTGTTAGCTGTTTTTGCTCCATAGCCCCCTCAGGGAAATGACCTAATATACTTTGCATTGCAAATGTTTCATTACGCAGTCTAACAGTGGGGAGACAGCAGGTGTAATGTTGCCTCGAAGCCATTAAATCTATCTTTTGGTGGTTAATCTTAACATTTTGATCCTCATATAAGAGGTCAAAGTGGTTAAATTGCTATAAATGTTTTTGTGCTTTTCAGTATATTCAGATGATAGTGCATTACACGTTTCTGTTTTTCTTAATAACTCATAACAATGATGCATAAGTTAATTAAAATGTCTATCATATCATGAAAAGACACCGAAATAAACATATATTTCATAGTTTACCCTCTGAGACCCACAACAGCAGTAGATGTCACATAGAAGTGGTGTAGATCATCTGAAAGCTGGGAACCTGAAGATTAGTTTGAGATGCAACGCAGCATTGTGTGTCAAGTTGTTCTAGTCCTAAATCAGGAATAAACATGAACCAAATAATCAATTATTAAAAAAGAAAAAAAGAGTCAAAGAGTAGAAGTATATGATGTCCATCCCCATCCTCTTTTTACCATTCGAGCATTGATAAAAGTGATCAGTAATCCCTCAAAAATGCCACATTAAGACACCAAGACCATGAAGAACAACATAGAAAAAGCCATGACTGATCAATTGAGTGAACTATGTGAGTGAACCCTTCCTGTGTCTTGTTATAGGCTGCAGCGACAGTCCTACCTCCTTGGACCCTCCTGGAAAAGTGTTTTTACCTTCGGATGTCTGCTGGTCCAGCCTGAGGATGGAGAAGTACGAGAAGATTGGAAAGATCGGAGAGGGCTCCTACGGTGTCGTCTTCAAGTGCAGAAACAAAGACACGGGGCAGGTCGTCGCCATCAAGAAGTTTGTGGAGTCGGAGGACGATCCCATCATCAAGAAGATTGCACTGAGGGAGATCAGGATGCTCAAGGTGACAACACATTAATACCTTTTCACACACACAAAAAACTCATTCATATCGGTGTTTCTGACATTCAGATAAAATCCTGATGGTATGTCACAATTATGAGATTAAAAAGTCAAAAAATTGACATAGTAAGTAAAAAAATCAGATTTAGTACATCATATATATATTATATATATATATATATATATATATATATATATATATATATATATATATATATATATATATATATATATATATATATATATATATATATATATATATATATATATATATATATATATATATATATATATATATATAAAATTACATCTGTATTAATATTAGGAGCTAACCTTTGACCTTTTACTTAAGCACACCTTTATATGTAGATTATAGTTAACTCTTATATTTGTAATATGGATGAAAGTATTCAGTCTGTTATTTTTATTCGCTATTACTTTGTATTCTACCATGGAAACACAATATGAAAATGTACAGTCAAACAAAATCCTATGATGTAGTACTTTTTGAATTTTATCTGACATTTCAAAGATGCAAATCTTGTTTTTAGTGTCCTCCTTCTCTGCTGCGCAGCCAGCAGGAGGGACAGCATGCTGGTGATTCTGCAGACGGAGGGGAAGCATGTTTGTAGCTGCTGTGCAGAGAAAAGAGCAGCGTTGAAAAGGTTTAGAGGGTAGTAATCACATAAAGGAAAGACCCTGCAGAGTCAGGACTGACTGAAGTACTTAAATCAGGATGTGACACCAGGTTAGCATCATTCTTCCAGTTTGTGAAAACATGTTTTTAGCTGTTTGACTTTAAAATGCCAGTTTAGACTCTGGATGCAAGATGCTTATTTATGTTCTCTGACTTTATCAACTGCTAAAGTTTAGTGCATGTTGCGTAATAATTATCAAAGATGCAGTGGTACAGTTGTTAGTGATTTAATTAGTCATGCGGTGGGCGGGAGTTTTAGTAGCCTGCTGGACACCAGGAGCGTATAAATAGGACAGGATGGAGACGGGTTGTCAGGGGCAACAGCATGTTTATTACCAGCTGTTAGTCTGTTTGATGAGAGCAAACCACAGATAGGCCAGTTCTCTAAACCAGCAGGCTTTGCTGGTTTATTACTGAAGCGTATCTGTGTGGATGTCTGATAGAGAGCTGAGACATTTTCTCCTGTGTTTTGTTTCTCTGCAGCAACTGAAACACGCCAACCTGGTGAATCTGATCGAGGTGTTTCGCCGTAAAAGGAAGCTTCACCTTGTCTTTGAGTACTGCGACCACACGGTCCTCAATGAGCTGGACCGCCATCCCAGAGGGTGGGTATGTCCCTCTCTAGACCAGTAAAAGTAATAATACCACAGTGAAATACTGTGTTACACATAGAAGTCTTGCATTCAAAATCTGATGTAAGTAAAAGTATAAAAGTCTTGTCATTTAAAATGAACAAACATGTCAAACATCATATAAAGAAGAAGAAAAAAAAAAATAAAGAAACACTTCACTATGACCATGTTAAATAAAGATAAAATTATATATACAATACAAAAATACATCAATTAATTAATTCAGTATAAAGTAGCATGAGAAGAAAATACTCAAGAACCTCAAACTTGTGCTGAAGTACAACACTTGAGTACATACACTTAGTTACATTCAACCACTGGAAATAACTTAATATTGATATTTGAAAAATATTTCGTGGCACTTTCTATGCTATACTGCATTATAAACATACCTATAATACATTATAATCTGCTTATAGCCCCGTATAATCACTTATTAATATTATTATATTATATTAATACTTTATATGACTTATAAGGCAAGTACTGTAGTACTTCAGAATCGCTGGTCACTCACTGACATTTTTTGCAAGGATCATGGTGTATTATAATCCCTGTAGGTTTCACACGTTGTAATCATTTTATAATGCATAATAATCACTGTTATAATGTGATTATTCTGAGTGATCACTGGGTGCATAAGTGAATTAATGAAATTCCTGAGGCATTGGTAGTGATAGGACATTACAAGCTGGTTATAAGCCACTATAAGTGGTTGTTGTTTGCTTTAAGTAAAGTGGGAAGAACATAAATCTAATCTAATTAAATCTGTGCAACACACACATACACAATGTAGTAAACATGAGTGATCAGCAGTTATGAAGTATTATGATACTTGAACTTATGAGACATTATAAAATGCTTTATACTGTAGTAGAAAGTCTGTGGTTGTTATATAGAATTATGAATGTTTATGAGGGCTTATATCTATAATTATGCAGTGCTATAAGAAGATTATAACACATTAGTATGTTTATAATGCATTACAGACATGGACTTCATAGAAATTGTTGTTACCAAATATTCTTACTAATATCATGATACTTATTTTCAGCCCTACAGTACGTGTAAAAGCAGTAAAAGCTTTGTATTATTTGTATTATCAGTAATGCAATAAAAAGAATATATTTCTCTATTTAAAGACAGACACACAGCTGAGTTTACTGTCCTGACATAAACTCTGAGATAATGAGAGCATAAATCTGACTGAGGCGTCTTTTGATTCAACAAAGCTCTGTGTACTTTCTATTATCTCTACATTACATATACGCCACACCGTACACTGTGCTTTGTCCGCCGCTGACGGGCACAACGCTCGTCTCCCGGGAAGCTGACCTGCTCGCTGTGGAATGTTTACAGTGATGCTCTCCCAGAATGCATTGCAGGCCACTGGGAGCTGCTTTGGGACTCTTTAGGCTGGGCCACATTTTATACGGAGTGTTTTGGCTGTCTGGTTTCCCCGTCTGAGAAAACGAAGTGGGGAAAAGGGGCGGAGACTGTTATTAATTGCTGGTCACAAGGCTCGATTTAGCCATTTCCACGGCAACGCTGATGGATGACGGTCCCTGAACCAACAAAGCCTCAGTGTTGAACAGTGGAAACAGGACGGCTCACTGTCCTCCACAGAGACGTGTGAGAGATGTCTGGAAAACTAGAGATGACGACAAAAGTAGACCGAGAAGGTTTTCCAGTAATCGTTATCTGTCCTTCTGTTACTAGATTCATCTTTTCAGATAGATTCATCTAATGTTGTCTCAGGTTCCTCAAATCCAAACAAGTTTAATATTAAGTTCTGACAAAGGCAACGCTGGTCTGTTATTCGGTCCAGACTGAAATATCTCAACAAATATTGAATGTATTGTCATTAAATTTTGTGCACATATTCATGGCCCCCAGAGGATGAACCCTACAGACTCTGGTGATCCCCTGATTTTTCCTCGAGCACCACAATGAAGTTCATATTTATGGCTTTTAGTGAGATGTCTCAACAGGGGCTGCCAGTCAGTTAAAATAGTTAATTGTGATTAATCACATTTTTCACATTTGTCAAGTATTTGACATTTGATATTTTGACAACACGGGAGTGGACAAATATGCTGCTTTATGCAAATGTATGAATATATTTATTATTGGAAATCAATTAACAACACAAAACAATGACAAATATTGTCCAGAAACCCTCACAGGTACTGCATTTAACATAAATCTATCCTCAAATCATAACATGGCAAACTGCAGCCCAACAGGAAACAACAGCTGTCAGTGTGTCAATGTGCTGACTTGACTATGACTTGATCCAAACTGACTGTGATTATCATAAAGTGGGCATGTCTGTAAAGGGGAGACTGGTGGGGACCCAGAGAACCTATTTACATTCACATATCTGGAGGTCAGAGGTCAAGAGACCCCTTTGAAAATGGACATGCCAGTTTTTCCCCCAACGAAATTTAGCACAAGTTTGGAGCGTTATTAAGCCTCCTTTTCCACAAGCTAGTGTGACGTGGTTGGTACCAGTGGATTCATTAGGTTTTGTAGTTTCATATTATATCAGTATCTTCACTCTTTGAGCCTGCCACAACCTAAAGAATCACAAGTTGTGTTAATGGACTGGACATTTTCTGGAGCTTTCAGACAGATTTATAGCCCTCATCAACAGATGGCATCAGCTTAGTTGCTTAGTTCCAGTTGATGAATCTTTTTGTCAAGCTACGATCTCGAAGCTCAAATTTTGATTATTTCGTGTTGATCAGATTAATCAGCCTGCTGATTTCCTTCTTGTCTTCCAGAGTCCCAGAGCATCTTGTCAAAAGTATAACCTGGCAGACACTTCAAGCTGTCAACTTCTGTCACAAACAAAATGTAAGTAACTTGATTGTACTCTTTCTTTCTTTTCATAAACTCCAAAAAAAAGTTTGGATTATTTCCCTGTTGCTACAATCCTAATTGTCATTGTATTTTACATGGTTGTAAAGCCTGTTTATTTACCTTCACAGTGGTGTCCAACTTGTAAGGATCATGCATTTGTGGGATGAGCAGCACCGCTGATTATGTGGGTAGCGCAGAGGTGAAATTTGCCAAAATCCTCTGTCAATGCTCAACTCAACTCAACTTTATTTATAAAGCAACAACCACAGCTGAAAACACAGTGCTGTACCAAATAAATATAAAAAACATAAAACATAAAATGAACCATAAAACAGTAAAAAGCAATAAGCCAATAAACAGTGTATTCTCCTGTTGGTATTGACTCTTGTCTTGAGCTCCTGGCGCTGCCGATCAGGCATCACAAGACCAGACCACAGGATCACAAAGTGATCCGTTTTATTCTGAAAAGTCAGCTTTTTCAAAACCAACATGGCTCTGTTCAAAATTTAGTTTCAATACAAAACTCCTCATCTCTTCTCTGACATGAAGGTGACATCAGATGATTTGATGCCAATCAAGCACCTGATTGGAGCTCAAAACAAGAGTCAACACCAACGGGGGAATGCCCTGTTTAGCATTAGCAGAGAGTTTAGCAAATTTCACTTGGGTGCCACCCACGTAATCATCTGTTCTGCTCATCCCGCAAACACAGGATCCTCACAAGTTGGACGTCATTGAGAAGGTAAATAAACAGGCTTTCCAACAATGTAAAATACAATGGCAATTAGCATTGTAATAACAGAGAAATAATCCACCAAAAAAAAATTCAGACTTTTTTTCTGAGTTTATTTCTACCTGTTTCTGTGTCTTCATGCAGCATACAGACCGTCAGTGTTTGTCAAAGCTTCCCTTCGACTTGTTGTTGAATTCCTCTGGTCTCCTCCCTCCCAGCTTTCTGCTTTATGGCTCTTTTTTCTTAACAAGGATTCCTCCCCCTTGGCTGAGCAGCAGTTAATGTATCACCTAGACACAACAAGGCCCCCATTGAACAGCACCGTCCCTCTCTGCTTTTACTGTTTCTCACACAGACCCCCTTTTATTCGCCACAACTGTCTAAGCTCTCAATATTAAAGTGATTTTGATTTGTCCATCTCTGTTCCCGCAGTGCATTCATAGAGATGTCAAGCCAGAAAATATTCTCATCACCAAACACCAAGTCATCAAACTCTGTGACTTTGGGTTTGCCAGGATTCTCAGTGAGTGAAGTCTTTAACAACAGCTGTCACAAACGGTGCCACCTGGTGGACACCTCCATGTTGCATTCACTGGTTCTGGCTTTGTGGTATTTTAAGGCTTCACTCATTCAGTGTTTCAGGCATGAAGCTGCGCAGGTTTTACTGAGAGGAAGTTTTGATGTTTTTGATGTATTGATACTAAAGCAACACTTAATCAGCATTTTAAAATTTGTACTTTTTCCAGCCACAAAATCAGAAATAGTTTCTTGTGTGGTTAGAAATACTAACAGAGACGTCTGAGGGACAAGAGATGTCTCTAAAACTAGAGATGATAATAAAAGTAGACTGAAAAGCCCTCCAATAAATAATTATCTGTCCTTCTATTATTAGAGGTTCAAATGTAATGGTTAGATTTTGTCGACATATCGATTACTTCATTTAAATGACAGATCTGTAAAACTGAGTTTTCTCATAAAGAATCACACAAAAGCACCACGTTAAATCTTGTTGTTTTTTTTTTTTTACCAACGATACAGTAATTCATTTGTGCAATACCCTGGCATTAATACTATATTTATTTCTACTATACTTTAAACTAATATTCTAAATATTATTTTTACTATTTTTGCATTTTTACATACTTAATCATAGATCCCATTTTCAGCATTATTAGTATTTACACTGTTGTTTATTATACATATTTCTCTTATTTCCATTTTGCCATATTCATTGTTCTATTGCAGTATAAAGTACATATTTTTACAATCATATTTCTTATTTCTATTTCTTATAAATTCACTGTATTATATTAATATATTTTTGATCTACAATGTAACATAACCTAATTTCCGCAGTCTGCGGTTGTTTTGCTTTAAGGCAAAAAGGTTTGGGAGCCATTGATTTAGAACATCAAGGACTCTTAAATATTACTGAACAAATACTGATAGAGATTGATACTGAAAACAACATGTTTACAAAAGGGGTTTGCAGTGTTTTTTAAATAGTAAATCCAGGTAATGAAAAATAAGAAGTGTGAGAGAAGAGGTCAAGCCAGTGGCTTATACAACAAACCTCCTTTAAGTATGAAGAGAAAAACAAATATCAAAAAAGGAAAAAAGAGGATTAAGCTAACATAATTTAGAAAAATACTACAATACAATTCAACTGTGATCAGGGAGAAACCTTCATTGTATCAGAGGCTACACTGACATAAATATCTGATAACATAAAACCAATATATTAGACTAATCTTTGTATCTTCAGCACAAGAGTAAACCGAATACTTCAACTATCACAACTCATTCTGTATCTTATGTGTTTCTGTGTTTGCCGCCGCCAGCTGGCCCATGTGACTACTACACAGACTATGTGGCGACTCGTTGGTACCGAGCCCCTGAGCTGCTGGTGGGAGACACCCAGTACGGACCTCCTGTGGACGTTTGGGCGATCGGCTGTGTGTTCGCTGAGCTGCTGTCGGGGATCCCTCTGTGGCCCGGGAAGTCTGACATGGACCAGCTGTACCTGATCAGAAAGACTCTCGGTAATCAATCAGTCTGCTGCTGATCTGAGGGGAAACCTGCAGATACAAACTGTAACTTAAGACTTGGACTGCTTTATTGTCATTTCAGCATATGCAAGGACACTTATTTAAAGGGTAACGAAATTCACAGGGACCACAGTGCTACACAAAACAATATGAAAAAAAGAAAATAGTAACACACACACACACACGATACTGAGGACATCACACAGAAATTGAAGACTGTGACAAGTACTGAATAAGTTTGAAAAATATATACAGAGCTCTATGCAACTGTACACATTAAACATATACACAACATTAAATACACTATTAAACGCTGTACTGCACTGTACACATTCAATGTTAAATACGGACTGTACACATTTTTTTACACTTACTAGATGAAAAACTCACAGGCTCTCCTGACACTGGTGGAGTCATTCAGCAGCAACAACAGTAAACAGAGTTATTAGCAGCAGGTAGCTTCAGGTGCACCTGACACTGGTGAGGAGAGTCTTTAATGCATAAAAGGGATGTTTGTGGCTGAGGATGATGAACATTAACGTTTATTGTCTTTAATTAGAACTATATTGTTATAAAATGATTATGCAAAGTAATCAGACAATTTAGCAAATTAACAAATTTTACAAAGCTCTGAAACTAGCAGCAAACAGAGCTTGATAATGGTTTCCTGTATGCACACACTGTATTGCACATGCAGTGCAATCAATCAATGACAAAACATAAAGCAAAACTTGGCCCTTGTCAAAGTCGTTCACATCCTTACACTTGCCCATTTTTCTGCTTCCAACACATCAACTTCAACGACAAAATGTTCGCTTGCTGCCTAATATATCCCACCCACTGTGGGATAATTGGTGTTATTCACTTCACCTGTCAGTGGTAATAATGTTATGGCTGATCGGTGGTATTACATACGCTATATTAAGACTATTTCCACCGCTTTACATTGCTGTCAGACAGCCCTTTTTGACGGGGAACTGAATCTGTTATCCATGTTCTCTTTGATGCAAGACCTCATTGACAAAAACAGTAATTTCACCTTGCAGAACACAGGGGTTGCTGGTCTACTGCTACCTTGATCGGTTAGTTTGCTTGTGTAATTGTGACGTCTGTGTTTTAGGGGACTTTCACAAGCCATAGTCCTTTAGGGTAGTCTGAACCAGACTGAGATAATCAATGTTATTTACTTCACCGGTCAGTGTATGTGACAATAAAATATAATAAAGCAAGAAAAACGTATTTCTGCTGTTCTTGGGAAGATTATGGTGGAAGTTGGAAATGAATATGTATAAACTTTTGGACACAATAAAAACCAAGCTTGAATACGTTCAGAGAAGTAATCTGAGACCTGTTCTGATCGTGTTTCTTATCCTCTGCAGGAGATCTGATCCCTCGACACCAGCAGGTCTTCAGCAACAACCAGTTCTTCTGTGGAGTTTCCATCCCAGAGCCACAAGAGATGGTGAGACATACAGATGTACTGCGTCTGCCTACATTAGATGTTTTCAGGTGGTTCTTTGTGTACATTTTTAAGAAAAGGTGAACTTAAAGGACCAATGTGTAACAATTAGGGGATCTATAGGCAGAATAGCATGTCATGTTAATAAGTATATTTTCTTTAGTGTATAATCACCTGAAGATAGGAGTTGTTATGTTTCTGATTCTGCACCGCCATGCTTCTACAGTAGCCCAAAATGGACAAACTAAACTTTTCCTGCTTGGGTCAGAGTCAACGACAGTATTCGCTCCCATCATCGCTGCTCCCTCCCTCTCTTGCTTCACCACTTATTTCCCACATACATACTCTCTTCGCACTGGCTCTGCTCCAGATGACATCTGGAGAGGACCATTGCGTTTCCATGTTGATCACCGTAGCTCTCCAACACGCCAGCCGCTCCTTTAAGCGTATTCAAAGCAGTAAATTCACAAAATACACTGAATCTTTGTAATTTCTTCTTTCTGTAGGAACCTTTGGAGGAGAAATATCCAAATATCTCAAATCAAGCTCTGAGTCTCATGAAGGTAACAATGTCATAATCAGTTTCATGTTTTTCAGCCTGTTTTAAAGGAATAGTTCCATTTGTATATCAATTACTCACCATGTTACCTTGAATTCTTGAAGAAAACTTCTCTTATGCCTCCACGGTGAACGACGAATCCAGATTCGGTTTCAGTGGTGTTTGTACTGGAGCACAACTGCATGTGTTTGCGAAGTTGTGAGCATATGACTGGACAGAAATTTAGATTTTAATACAGTGAAATGTGCATGTTTTAATACATTTCTTTTAGTGTTTTGAAGATATATGCATGTCAGAAAAAGTAAACTTTCATTCGTTCATGTGAAAACAAATCAGACTGTGCAAAGCGTTCCCATATAACCAGAGTAAATACTCCATCACGGTTACTTACTAGCATAATTCTGGCCATAACAAGACAGTTTTATGTGTGTCTGTCTGGTCCTGACCTCCACTGTCTCTTGTTGGTGGTCTTAATGGTTTAGGGTTGTCTGAGGATGGACCCGACCGAGCGGCTGACCTGCGAGCAGCTCCTCAAACAGCCGTACTTCGACAGCCTGCGAGAAAAGAGCGAGAGCACCTCTCGAGAGCAGGACCGCTTCAGCAACAAGAGGACACGGTTGCCTCGCAAACACCTTCCTGCCGGGGTCAGTAGCCCTCTGTACAAAGAGTACTGACTGCACTTAAAACACAAAGATACTGCCATATTTAGGCCTAATTTGAGTTTTTTTTTAAATACTGCACTTCCAGTCAACTATCCGTCATCTGTAAAATCTTAAAGTTGTTTTCTTTGAGAGCAATTCTGTACATTTTGCAAGTGAGAAAGGAAGAAAATGTTAAATATCAGGTATCTGACCACACCTCATTAGTTTGATCACAAAGGTCAAATTCGCGAATTTAACCTTACTTTGTTGGCTGATTATCTTGAAATCTTGTAAAAATAGGAGCCAGAAAAAGATATTTCTACTACTATGAACAATAATATATTTAAATGTCAGTCTCACACCCAAGAACTCAAAGGCACTGCATATTGGTGAAACATTGAAATTAAAATCTAACAAAAAGGACTGAAGCAGGTGGGAATGCAGTGATACTTACTGTGTATTTTAAAATGTGTACATCCCTACTCAACCTAGCAGATGGACCAAAATTTAACATTAACTACGTTTAAGATTTTTTAAGATGTGTCGTAGAATAAACTAAAAACTAATAAATGAAACTACTTGTAACGCACACTCTGGAGCTGCATTCCTTTTAGGCGTGTAATTTTTAAATTATCCATGTACAGTTTGTGTTTCAGGTCTGTTTGTACTGTAAAAAATAACTACAAAGTGAAAAAATTGAATTTCCTACTCAGGGAGCGCAGACCTCTGCCAAAGCCATGCCCTGGCTCGTAATATTAACAAAAATGAGAAATATTTTGTGTATATGCCCCGTGATTTGGATCTGATCCAAATTTTAATGGGTTCTTTATTGGCCAGTAGTTTTTCCCATATTCCTGCTGACACACAGACAAACAAACATGTAAACCAAACACAACCTCCTTGTTGGAGACAATTAAGTTTTATTTTAGAAAGAGAAGGAGCCCTCCTAATCACCAGATATCCAGTAATTGTAATCTCTCAAAATGCTCTGAAAATTGTCCCTGAAATATCTTTTTTTCCTTCAGTATTTGCCACAGCTGACCAGCAGCAGCATCTTCCCAGCATTGGACAATAAGAAGTACTACAACAACCTGCGCAAGTTCAACTATCACCTGCCGAACATTTGATCTGAATTAAACACATCAACAGGCAGCATTTCCTGAAACCTGCAGATTCTGGTAGCACCTTGTTTTTTAAAGAGGGTTCAACCACTTTTTAAACTTTTTGTTTATCACGTGTCGGGTGTCTGTTGATACTGATGTCAGTCTATGCACTATTTCCCAACATGTGAACTCAGCACATGTTGGTTTATGTATGTTGCCGACGTTTAAAGCTGATTTTGTATATGCGCGTAAAGACAAGGAGCAATGCGCTGCTCTGCTCGTAGCGGCTGAGTAGACCGAAGGTAAAACTACGACGTACTGCCTTTCCTGGTTTGCCAAATGTATTTTTATACAATGATGGACTCTTTAAAAAAAGTGACATGCTTTTGGTAGTCTTGAGTAAGTTATAATGTAGGAGACTTTGACTCATGAGCATTTCTTAAACTATTTATTGACGTTAGGAGTGAATATTCCTTTAACCACATTTACTAGCATATAGCAGTAACAGTACACACATTACTGTACTCGTTATCTCTGGAACTTTGGTGCTAAGGATGTTCACAGCCATCTGTCTGTCCTCAGATATTGTACAAATGCCAAATTAATCTAAAGAGAAATTATTTCAAAAAGACTCAAATCCATTGAATGTTCACAAATTGTTTTTCTCTTTGTACCCACATATGGAGTAATCTTTAATACACTGAATGTTGAGAATATAATAAACCACAAACTAGTTCAACGTATAAAGAAAAAAACAATATAAAGTGCTTTAACTTTTCCCATGACTGTTTTCTTTAAAGGTGCAGTGTGTACAATCTGGCGGCATCTGGTGGTGAGGTTACAGATTGCAAACAACCAGAACTATGGTAGCCAATGCAAAAAAAATGTGAATGGCCCTATCTAGAGGCAGTGTCTGGTTTGTCATTCTGGGCTACTGTAGAAACATGCTGGCCAGCTCTGTATGTAGATACCTACATACAGGCTGTATAATAAGACCTGTTTGGGGTGTTTTTAACCACTGGCCACTTGCAGTTTTGCAACGGAAAATCCCCCTGCAGCCCAAAAAGCATTTACCCCATAGACCACTATTGTAAAAGAGACATCTGTAAAACTGCATACAAGGTTGATTATGACTCTTTCTATTCTGAATTTTTGATCCATGGAGGTTTTATATTGGTAAAACTTTCCTCGGGCTGAAGAAAGCAATTTTAAAATCTGTGACGTCATCACAATGTAAAGTCTATGGGGGAGCTCGCAGGTGGGACCATCGGGAGAAACACTACTGCACGTATTCAGTGGGCCACATACCTCAGAAGTAAACGCTGGAAACTAGAAAACTTTTTGCACCAGGAGAGCCAAGGAACCTACAGTATATTGCCAGGAAGTGAAAGTCAATTGTTTGTTTTACTGCGACATTAACACCCAGCAGCAAAGCTATTCTTCCGCCATTTTGGACAGAAAGTGACGAGCAGACGGCAGTAAAACATCTGCCTAAAATGTTCAGGATGGAAATACACACATTGGACAATACAAGGCCTTCAGCCCTTGGGTCTTTTACTCTGAAAACATTTAAAAAGGTGCCGATGTTTTACTGCTATAACAGGAAGTTGTTTCTCAGTCATTCCAGATCCAGTGACATGTCCAGACGTGGGAGTGCTGTCTGTAGTCTGTCAACTGTTGTTTGTTTGTCTTTAATCCCGGGAAGATCACTGAGAAACAGATACTCCAGGTTCCTGTGTGTAATTAATTAGAATTAGGAAAGTAAATCAACAAAATCGACAAAGTGTCATTTAAACATCATATGTCTCTACAAAGAAACAAATTCACCTCTTTTTAGATGATAAACACTCACTTGAGTTTGTGCAGGGCAATGATGCCCTTGTCGGTCACATTTCCACATGACACCACCTCCAGCATGTACAAACTCTCCTGCAGATTCTCTATTGAGCTCAGCCTCTCCAGGCAGGTGTCCTCAATGTAGATGCATTTGTTGAACTTGATTTCCTCCACATGTTGCAAGCCATCTAGAAAAACAAACACACTCTTTACTGATTAAATTTGCAAATACGAACTTTATGCCAAATAAATCTGCGTGGACTCTGGCACCAAAGTGTTTGAGTGCAGTAGCCAGTGAGGTCAGAGACGGTGCAGTATGTACACCCGCTCGGTGTAAAACATCCCAGTCACTTGCGTCACTTTTGGATAATCAGACTGGGACAGATACACTTTCACCATCACCTCTCCTTTTCTTGTTAACAAAGAGGGGAATCACTTTCAGGTCAGCGGTCGAGGTCAAGCTCATGTTAACATAGTTCATGCAAAATTTACCCTTTCTGAGCATAGCTTTAATCTTTGATATGAGCAGGTTCTTTAGTCCATTAATTCAACACTGATAGGCCGGGGCATTGAAACGTAATACTCTGTTTGTGCTGAAATATTTCTATAGTATCGAAAGCTGGCCTCTAATGTCTGGTCAGATTGATTGACTGTTGTTGTTTCATTAGTCTTTAATCAAAGTTATTGATTCAAATCAACGTTTTGCCAATTTTAGACCATTTTTAATGCTACGTTAAACAATTAACATTTGAGATTTTTTTGTTCAATGAAAAATGGATAAACATCCTTATATATCTTAAAGTAATATATTATTAAAAAACAGTAGTAGCACTAGTATCAAATAATGTCAAATTATACTCCATTTTAAACTATAAAAATGACTAAATTTGCCTCAGCTAGCATAAAGTGCTAGTATAGATGCTAATGCTTTACTGACATACTGAATGTTAACAAATTACTATACATAATTATTGTAGGTGTGGATGTGAGTGTGAATGGTTTTGTTTTGTTTTTTTGTTTGGGTGGATGGACTTAGGGAAACCCCCTCCACAAAAGCAGGGGGGAACAACCCCCCAAAAAAAAGAGAAAAGGGGGAGAGGAGGGAGGAGAGACCTACTAACTGCGTGTATGCTCGATGTTGGCATCTTAACTTGCCAATGATCGAATGCTATTTAATTAAATATTACATGCTAACAGTCAGTAATGCTAACATTAGCTATATTGACATGCTGGATGCAAGTTGCACCTACTAACTGCCTACAACTGAAATGTAAATGTAATGTTAGAACTGAGTCTGAAATGTCTTGGAATAGTACAGCTAAAAAAAAACTTGAATTTATTTAAGAATATGGCCTTTAGTGGTGAGGGTCTAAGAATACAAAGCTTCATTTTTCATCTGTCCATTAATTTTGTTTTCTGGTTTTAGTCTGATTAAATCTATCCATGACCATATGGGGGAAATGGAAATGAGTGGGGGACAATTCACAAGGACATAATACAAAACATAATATTCTGCACACTGTGACACTGACCCAGGTGGTCAAACCCTTTGTACATGATGCAGGATTCAGTCGCGTCTATTGCCTGGATCTTGTATCTGCCCAGAGGCCCAGTTGGCAGTCCGTTGTAGTCATGCTGCCAGCGATCGAAACCTTGAAACCTCACTTTGGCACCGCATCTCAGCAGCCACTCTGCTGCAGCTCGATCCGGACCAGCCGCTTTGATCCTTTCATAGTCCACCCTGAAAGAGAAGATCATGACAAGACATGTAATATGACGGGTCACACAAGAGAGGCATCAAGAGGATTGCAAAAAAATTTTAAAAAGTTCAAATCATGACTTCCCCACTGGGCCAGTTGTTTTATCCTGAGCAAATCACCCATTATTATCGCAATTTATATACATATGTAGCACAAAATATTAGTAACAATATTCAACAGGAGTGTAAGAAAATAATGAACAATTAAATATTGTGTTTTTTTTAACTACTGATTTTTAATTAATAGTTTACATGCAAAGAGTTTACATGCCTTTTCTGTGTATGTGCCTCTCAAACTCATGCTGTGATGCTGGATGTTACAGGGGCTGTGATGATTGCAAATGCAGAGCCCATTGATCTAATTGCTTAAAAAATAAACTTATTTTACTCTGATTTTATGGATATGGTGGTGTGTTGTTTATACTATGACAATTTCCCTAAAATTAGATTAATAAATCGCAATATATCGCCTCACTTACAGTATTGCAATATACAGAATCGTAACCCCTGCATTATGATATGCATCGTTTTGCCAGATTCTTACCAATGCACACTCCTACTATTCAATATAATGCAGCAGATTTAAACAGCATCCAAAAGACCATACATTTGAATCCCCACCTTTTAAAACAGTTTCAACAAAAACTGAACTTTACAACCTTCACGAAGGCAGGATTTATTACAGGACTGCTGTATTAGACTGTATTAGCTTTATCTAGGTGTATCTAACATACTGGCAACTAAGTGTAAACTATATATTCATATTAACATACTCACAAACATGCAAAAAAAGTAAGGTGACCTGGTTTGTGTGTTTATGTTACAGTAACTTAAGCGTATGCTGAGTGCTTTGTCACTTTATAGATTATTAACACGTTTGTTCACGCATTGCTGTGTAGCCATTAGTTAGCACACGTAGCTAAATCGTTAATCCATTAACAATGTTGTCTCACTTGTTGAAGACTGCATTGAGCCAGCCCCAGAAGTGTCTGCGGCTCCACTCCCTCTGAGCTACAGCAGACTGCACTGCCCTCGATAAAAGCCTCATATCTGAAAAACACATAAAAAAAATAATTTATACCACTATAATATTGCTATTATACTACTACTTGATTCAGTTCAATAAACGACTGCATCTGCGACACAGCAGACAGAATAATCTCACCTGCCCTCCAACGGGAACAGACGGGACTGTTTACATTGAAGACGCGTCCATTGCTGTAACCTTTGACCTTGTGACGTAGGGAAAGACGTGCTCTCTGATTGGCTGGACCGTCGCGTTTCCGGGGGCGTGGCTACGGCTCGGCTTTCAGATGGGAAGCTAGCACAGGGAGGAGGAACAAAACACCGCTCAGACACGGAGGGTATAGTCTTTCTGACAGTTGCATGATGAAGAATCGACAGTGAGGTGCTTTCATAAGCGTTGTGGCCATGATCCGGACATTCAGCGGTGCGACTTTAAAGGCTGCTGGGGCAGCGAAGCCGTTAAAGGACATTACAACCAGACGGCTGCACAGGTAAGCCGGCATTAGAGATACTAGGGTTCTGCTCATTGTGTGGTTGTGGTGTGGTTGTAATGTTGTTTCAGCAGGCTCACAGTATGGTGTTGTTTCAGCTACAATAGAGGTGTTAAAACCAACAGGCTTGCATGATTCTGCGCTTAATTTCACCCACTAATAGACAGATAAGTAAAGAAAAGCTGCAGCTACTTGCTTGGAAACTTTGATTCCAGTCATTGCCAAGGACACCAAGAGCCAGATTGCGTAACATTTGTGGAGATCTGAACTGCACACCCCTATTCACCACATTGTTTATGCACACACAAAACATTAGTCTGCATTGTGCCTCCTTAACCATTCCTGCTCCATCCACTTTTGCATGCCTTTAAACTTTTACCATAACACATTAGGACTAATTTTTACCTCCAGAAGTGAGTAACTTTTTTGTTTTGTGTGAACTGCTCCTTTAGGAAGGAATCCCTGCAACATGTGCTTCCTATTAGACACAGACTGGAGGATACTCTGGAGGAATGGCCTACCGGTTATGTAACAGGGGCCCCTATCCAGAATGCATTACTGTAAAACATCTAGAAGTTACTGATTCTCCGTATAACATTTGCAGATGCAGATAGTCAGGCTGTGATGCTCCCAAACATTTCTTATTCACTCAGATTCATTTGCAATCTTGTGGATCATAACATCACTTTGCCATGTTTTTATTTTCAAAAAATGGAAACCAGATGTTGACTATGCGCAGCGTCCTGTGTATTTTAAATTGTTCTCGCAGGCTTGAACATTTTGTTCTTCCAGCTCTTTGCAAGCGCTTCCTTTTGTGAAATCCTGAGGGGACTTTGATATCCTGGAACTGCTGTTTACACTCTGAGCTAGTCCACTAGATTATAGTTTGTGGTATTTAGGTCTATGAGTGGATTTACTTGATGTATCCTTGTGACAGAGCTGGATGTTCTCTTTGGATATACAAATAGTTGTAATAATGTTATACTAGAATTATGAGTTTCCCTACTGATCAGTTTCAAAGGTTGCTCATACTATACACTCATGTACAGTTGGACGTTGAACCAGTGACCTAAATATTGGGTTACACTGTCTACCCTTTGCAATATGTAACACTGGTTTCCTTATCAGTGACCATCTCGAATTTGAACTGTCAGTAACCTTGCTGTCATGTATGTTTCAGCACATATGACGTGGCCGTGGTGGGGGCCGGCATCGTCGGCCTGGCCACAGTCAGAGAGCTCATCCTGCGACACCCGTCCCTCAGCTTCATCCTGCTGGAGAAAGAAAAAGAGCTTGGTGGGTTGACTCTTGAAAACTGTTGTTGTTGTGAAAGAAGACATCAGTATGTTATAAAGTCACAGTCAGTCAGTGTTTGGAAAGTGACACAATTTTTATTGCGTTGACTCTGAACTCCATTATGGTAAGATAAGCAAACCAGCTGCTAGTTGTAGCTTTAGAATTTGTGTACAGTGGTATCAATCATCTCATCTAACTCTCCACAGGTAAGTGAATAAGTGCTTGTCCTTAAATGTCAAACAATACTTTTAGTGTGTTGTTTGGTGTATCATCATGTTTACAGCTACAGTGGCTACAATTGAGTTTGACTGCACATAATTTCTCTCCGATAGATAATCAGGTTTTGATCCATTTCTTATATTCGTTTAAATCATTTTTTTTGTCTATCTATTAATCTCAATAAAGCCTCCTTTTTCTTCTTCTTCATGTTCTTTTATTTCTGTCACTTTCTTGCTCACCAGCTGTGCACCAGAGTGGGCACAACAGTGGAGTCATTCACAGTGGGATCTACTACACGCCAGGCTCTCTGAAGGCCCGTCTGTGTGTGCGAGGAGCCACTTTAGCCTACGAGTACTGTGAGAAGAAAGGACTTCCTTACAAGAGATGTGGAAAGGTCTGCCTCAGAGTAAATACTAACCACATAACATCACATTATGCATGTATGCTCTGTTGTAAGGAGCTGCTATGTGCATGGTTGTGTCTATCTTGGTATTGATCAGTGTATTTGTGCAGCTTATCGTGGCTGTGGAGCAGGAGGAAATACCCAGACTTCAGGCTCTATATGAGCGCGGCATGAAGAACAACGTGCGTGACCTCAGCATTGTCGACGCCAAGGGAATCCGAGAGCGAGAGCCGTACTGTAGGGTAAGAATCGCAGAGATGCTGTTGTTGTTCCTACTATAGAAAAGACGTCAGTGAGTGTCTATGGTATGTTGTCCTCGCAGGGTATCATGGCTTTGGATTCGCCCTACACCGGCATCGTGGACTGGAGGATGGTGGCTCTCAGGTATGGCCAGGACTTTGTGGAGGCAGGTGGCACAGTGGTAACTGAATCTGAGATCAATGACATTTCCATGGCCAAGGAGAGCCCAGCTGGGAGCACTGAAGGTGACAATCTGTACATCAGTGTGTCAGCGCAGTCACAATTAAACAGGAATCCACCTAAATACGTGTCTCTTTTTGTTTATTTGTAGGAATGAAATATCCAATCTCAGTCAGAGACAAAAAGGTGAGACTCACTCAGATAAAAGCATCTCAATGTTAGGATGTTCTTTTGTTTTTGCACTGTGTTGTTTTTCCAGGGTAACGAGGTGCGGTGCCGTTATGTGCTGACCTGTGGGGGCCTGTACTCGGACCGCCTGTCTCAGATCTCTGGGTGCAGTCGGGAGCCACGAATCGTCCCCTTCAGAGGAGATTATTTGGTCCTGAAGCCAGAGAAACACTATCTGGTCAAGGGCAATATCTACCCTGTAAGTCCAACTTGTCAAGTTATGTAATAGTTGTGCAGATGTTTCTCATCACGTTCCAGCTGTGCTTTGTAACTTCAAACTGTGGCTGCCTTATGTTGCACAAAAGAGATGATTATCTGAATTGTTTAATGTGTGAAGGAATTCACAACCTAGACATAATGTAAAATGAAATCAATAAGCTGCAGCCTTTGTATTTCTATTATCTTTTTATTCATTATTGGTACATAGGGGTGGAGATAAAATCATAACTGCTGTAGCTGTTGTTGAGTCCGGCTTTCTCTGGAAGTATCACCCATTCTCTGCCATTTATAACAAGTTTAGATTCTCTCCTTAGTTTGAGCCATCACACCCTGTGAATACCTGATTGCTGAAAAACGGTTTGTTTATTAGTGTGTATAACATTTTCACTTCCAAAAAATGTATAATTGCGAATATTTTGACTGATATTGCAAGAAAGAACGATCACTTTTGCGTCATTATTCTGATTGTCATTGAAAAACGAAAAATGATTATGGTGTGATTTTTGTGGGGATCTGTACCAAACAACAAAGATGTTGTAAGTCCATAGAGTATGATGTATAAGTCAGCGCACCTCTGTATTTCATTTGAAATGGGGGCGGCAGTAGCTCAGTCTGTAGGGAGTTGGCTTGGGAATCGGAGGGTCACCGGTTCAAGTCCCGCCATGGACCAAGAACTGAGTGTGAACTGGTAGCTGGAGAGGTGCCAGTTACCTCTTGGGCACTGCCGAGGTGCCCCTGAGCAAGGCACCAAACCCCCAACTGCTGGGGACGTTTGTAAGGAGCAGCCCCATCACTCTGACATCTGTCCATTGTTGCATGTTTGTGCATGTGTGTGTTCGGGTCTGCATGTACCGTGTATAAGTTAACAACAGAATGAAAAAATTGAATTTCCCCTCGTGAGACTAATAAAGGACTATATTCTTCTTCTTAAATAGTATTTTAACAAATATTGCGCCTCCTGTGATATGAAAATTGCAGTAGGCCTTGGTGCGGTTACGCTAAAATTTTGATGAATTGTACAGTCTTAGCTCTACTTAGGCATCAAGGCTGCAGATAAAACCCTTCAAGGTTCAAGAGATCATCACATCCAAACCTTGGACCTTGCAGCAGGCTTCAGCAAAAAGAATCTTACCTATGTGGATTTATAAAATATTATAGGATAATACTGTAACAGTAGAGATACTCTAATATAAAGATAGAGGTACTTTTCAGCTTCAAGCTTTTGCTTTTACTTAAAAATCATCATTAGAAGCGGGTAGAAGTGGCGAAGAACTGAAATTTACATGACATTGAGATCACTGAGTTTTGATGTGTATCACATGTATCTGGGCTGAGGAACTTTTAACAGGATTTGATTTTCTGATCTGAGGGGTCTTGGAGCAGAATAAAGGGTCAAGAGTTTTGAAATGTAAAGTAGAGGCAGACCATGCAGGGATTTGAATGTAATCAGTAGAATCTTTATATAAAACCGAAAGCTTCTAAACATGCCTCTGTCTTTTTTTTTCTGTAAAATATGTGTATAGGTCCCTGACCCTCGTTTCCCCTTCCTTGGAGTTCACTTCACCCCGAGGATGGATGGAAGTGTCTGGCTCGGCCCCAACGCCGTCCTCGCCTTCAAACGGGAGGGTTACAAAGTCTATGACTTCAACCCTCGAGACTTTGTAGATGCACTCTCGTTCAGGTACAACAGAACATTTTATTTTTGCGTTGTGTCCTTGAACTGAAGTCATCTAACTGCACTGTAAGTGTTGCACGGCGCTATAGTTGAATTTAGTTTAATCTTTTGTCTGTTTATTCTGCAGGGGTCTTCAGAGGCTGGTGATGAAGAACGTAGTGTATGGAATGGGAGAAATGTACAGAGGGGTTTTCATTGGTGCACAGGTCAAAATCCTGCAGAAGTACATCCCTGAAATCTCACGGAGTGATGTGCTCAGGTAGAGCAATCAAGATGCATGCACATTGCAGTATATGTAACCGGTGTTTGTTAGTCTGGATGTAAAACTCTGCGATATAAGACAAAGGTAAGTCATTCAGGAGTGTCTTGAATGACCCTGATTGTTTCCTCTCCAGGGGTCCTGCAGGAGTTCGAGCTCAGGCTCTCGACCGAGACGGAAACCTCGTGGACGACTTTGTGTTTGATGGTGGGGTCGGGGACGTAGGCAGCCGGGTCCTCCACGTACGTAATGCTCCCTCGCCGGCGGCCACGTCCTCCCTGGCCATCGCTGAAATGATTGCAGATGAGGTAGAGAGTCGCTTTGCGCTGTAGAGCAACATGGTGATCACAGACGGAAAAAACAGAATAATCCAGCTTGAGGTGACGAAGCCAAACTATGTTGTATCAAGCTGTCACTACCTCAGCATCACTGTCACCGTGGAGACATTTTTATTCCAGGTCAAGCCTTAATTTAGGGGGGAGAAAGTAGCATGTATTTGACATTTTAAAGACTGTTCTTACTTTTTACTGTTTTAAATTGCGTAATGTTAATGGCACCACATTTCTGCACATTTCTATCTAAAAAAGTGCTTCATGAGTTATTCTTCATGCTTCTTGTAATGATATCAGTTTGAACAACGTGTTTTAAATGTGAACGGACAATTTTTTGAGATAAACCATTTTTGACAAGCTGCATCTAATTATTGTCACTGTCGATTAATCCATTGATTATTCTCTGGATTAATCGATTAGTTGTAAATGGTCAGTCAGCGTTTCCCAAAGCCCAACATGATGTCCTCAAATGTCTTGTTTTGTCCACAACTCAAAGATATTCAGTTTACTGTCACAGAGGAGTAAAGAAACCAGAAAATATTAACATTTAAGAAGCTGGAATCAGAGTTAATTTCTTAAAAAATTACTCAAAATAGTCAAAATGGTTGGCGAATAATTTATAAGTGAACAACTGATTGATTGTAGCTCTATCAGATAATACTGTTCTTAAATAATAATAATAATAATAATTTTAATAATAAATAATACAAAATAATAAATATATATATATATAAATATATATGAGGAAGTATGTATTTCAGAGTATGAATCTGATATGGTATTTTTTCCTTTACTTTTAGAAGCCACTTTTTCTGTGTTTTTACTACACCAGAGTAGTTTGTCTCTGTTGTTTTAATATTGTAAAACCTTCTGGTTTCAGTCCAAAATGCTACATAACCATTTTTTGTAGAAAGAAATCCCAAATGTTCATATGACTACAGAACAAAGGATTTTGTACTCAAAAATAAAATATTTTATCATTAAATGTAAAAAGCTAATGATCCCTAGTTTTGTGCCAACAATCAGTCTGTGAAAGGTGGGTTTCCTTTTTTTAAAAAATGTTTTTACTCTTCATGTAACGCACAATTTAACCATCAGACTGCACAGTTTCTGAAGAAAAACGGGTTGTTTTCTTTTTAGGTAGTTTTTTCAGCAAAAATGATTTTGACATTAAAACAATTTGAAAACAGTAAATATTGTTGTCATATCATGTCATATTTACACTGATGTAAACTGACAGCATTTTGATGTATTATTTGATTTGATTTAGACTTTTAGATTTTATTTCAAACATGTAACAAACAAGAAAACAAAACAAGAATAGACAATAAAATGAAGAGTAAACAAATACAACAAATTATTAATAAATATATTTTTGAAAAGGAGTAGACAGAAGTAAATGCATATAAGGTCCTACTTTTTTGTGTAACTTAAATAATCAACTAATGTTTATTACATATACACACAAACATCTTTATAGTGTGTATAGTATCTTTTATATATATATATATATATATATATATATATATATATATATATATATATATATATATATATATATATATATATATATATATATATATATATATATATATATATATATCTCAACTGATTTCATGTAATTTGTTATTGCTTCAAAGCATCACATTTTGCTAAAATCTGTCCAGATAATGTGCCTATTATGTTGCTGCTCAGCCATTTATTGACAAGCAAATGTGAAAGTATTTTTTATCATAAATACTCATTTTTGAATAGAAAATATACCAATGTTTGTGATTTGTGCCATATGACAGACATAAAGGAGTAACTAGGCAGAAGTAAACACATTTAAGGTACTACTTTTTTCTGTAACTTAAATAATCAACTTAATGTTTATTGCATATACACACAAACATCTTCATATATAAAACAACTGTGTCATTGCTTCAAAGCCATCACATATTGCAAAAATCTGTCCAGATAATGTGCCTGTAACTTTGCTGCTATGCCATACCATTTATTGACTTAACAACTGTGAAAGTAATTTTTTTCATAATGCATATTTTTGAATAGCAAATGTATGAATGTTTGTGATTTGTGCCATATGACTTTTAAATAATGGCTATGAATCAGAAGGAGGGATTTTTGACACAGTGGCAGTGTGTGGAGGAGGTGAAATAGTGAATAGAAAAGCTTCTTTCTTCTTTTATAACAAAAATAAAACAAACAATCCAGACAATGACAGACAGACAGGGTCATCCTGAGCAAGGTGAAATGCTTATCATCATATGCCATTATATATGAGATGAGATGAAAATAAAAAAGAAAGCTGAGTTACATGGCAGTATACAAGCCTGAGTTTTCTTGGAGTCCGAGACTGTCCTTTAAAGTCTTACATGTCGACATCATTCGTTCAGATAACATTTCTATTATTTCTCACCTTTTTTGGTGGCATTTCTCAGAGAAAAATTCAGCTGTTCCATCCTGTAAATGTCCTGAACTATTTATTTCCATTGAAGGGCTGTTGGAGATTCCTTATTCAACCATTCCCTGGTTATTGCTTTTCTATTATCAGCTAAAAGTGTTTGTAATAAATATCTGTCCTGCTTTTTTCATCCCAGTTGGCACATGTCCCCAATATGTAACACTGAAGTTGAATAGAAAACCTTTTAAAGTTATATATATTTTTTTTTTTGTTTTTTTTTTTTGTATTTTAACAGATTAAGTTCAAGCAGTTCCTGAATGAAGCACTTATTCAGTTTTTCCACAAGGGGGCAGAATGACAGCAACAAATATATTGTATATGAGCACCAAAAGAAGAGCAAAATGTCTAAATGTGGTACAATCTGTTGTTGTTTTTTTTTTTTAATTGGAAATGCTTTTAAAATGACATGATTATATATAAAAATAAAGGTTATATTTGGATCTACTTGTCCTATAAAAGCAATTTGTGTGAATTGTTTTTTTGTTTTTACAACAGGAAAGTCGGTAAGTGGATTGATTTTAGACGATTTATGTGTAATTTTAAAGCTATTAATCTTCTGTCTACAATATGGGACTCGTAATATGTAATGAGATAGAAGTCCAGCCTTGTTTTTCTTCTGTCCAATAAAATGTGAAATTACGCAGCGTGCGTGGCTGACAGCGGACGCGCGGCGCAGAGAGCAGCAGCAGCAGACAGACAGGCAGCGGAGTTGGTACGAACATCTTCGACTTCTCAAACCAAAAACACCTCGGCTGCTCTTCAGCTGCTCCGCTCCACGCAAATGCCTCGGACTCGCCGCTGTTTGTTCGGGTGGATTTACGTTGGATTCAAGCGTCCGATCACCCCGGAAAAAGATGCCTAGACGCGCAGTAAACAGCGCAGCAGAAAGTGTGCCTTGTTTGGAGCCGAACGGGTCGTGTGCCACAACATAAAACTCGGAGCGCATCAAGGCCAGCAGCAGCCTGTAGCACCAGTTAGCTAGCCCGCTAACGCTAGCCTGCTAACGTTACAGGTGTTCAGGCAGCAAATAACCAAACGTAACTTGTAGCTGTAGTTAGCTGGCAGTGAGCTGAGCTCCAATGTAGTGACTTAACGTTGAACTTAATGTGCCTATTATCAGCTTTCTAGCAAACGCCAAGTAGCAAGTATAACAGTTAGCAACATTGTTATTAGCCGTTAGCTTTTTAGTTAGCCGCTGTTTACAGCAGCAGCAGCAGGCTAACCTCGCTAGCCACCAAGCTAGCGAGTTAACTTTATAGCTACATGTGCTTATTTTATATTGTAGCTAATATTTCGCTGTTTAACCCGACTCAAATCCGGACAAGCAGTGTGGTTTAGTGTTATTCTTTGTATTTGCAAGCGAGACAGTGTGACTTTTTTCCACCGTGCCTGCCCTGGACTGACCCACCCACAAGGACTATCTATCCGGGGCCGATGCTGACAGTTCAGCCCGGATCACGGCAACGCCAGGAGCCGCTACAGCAATGCAGCCCCAGCAGATATACGACTTTTCAAGTGACGAGAACAGTCACAAATGGAGAGGCCTCTTCGTGCAAGCTTTACGGAAGGTAACACTGTGATTACCACACATTACTAATCCTCACAAAGTCACTAAACTGTCTTGCAAAACACCCATTCTGGAGATTCACTGGTGTGGGATATGGAGGTACTGGTTTCCTTACTAACCCCTAACTTTTCACCCCAACTTAATCTTATCAACAGCCCACAATAGTCATATTGTTAATATTATTATGAGCAATACAACTTAACATTCCCGTAAATGTTTCTGTTAAATGGATTTAATGGAAAATGTTTAATATTTTGTTGATTACAGTGATTAATTAATGTTGAACTGGCAGTTCTCATCCTCTGTGGCTGTTGACATGCCTACAGTGTGTGTATTTAATAAGTCTCTCATCCAAGTTCCCTTTACAGACTTTTTTTCCCACCATGCTCTTGAAGACATTGTTCACTTTTGACCAGTTTGCACATTGTCCTGATAGTAAATCATAGTTTTTAGGCCAAACTAATAACTTGCAGGGTGCTGATGTTGCCTCCAAGTTAAATAAGCTGTCTTGGGACTGCTGCCTTGTTGCTAGAAGGCTGTCAGACATCATTTGACGTGTGTGTGTGTGTTTTGCCGCCAACCTCTTTTATTTGTTCCTCATTCTGTCTAACAGCAAAGATGTCTCATCCTTGCAGAGAAGAGATCTTCGGCAGCTGTTTTGTGATGTCAAGTTTTCCAAAGAAATGCAACCTAATTCTCACGAAACTAATTTAAACTTTCAGGAAAGGAAACATTTTGATTTTAATGTCCTTGGTCAGCAGGACTAAATCGTATCAGTTCCTTTTTAACCGTCCCTCTCTTTCTCTTTTCTTGCATCATCTTGGCTTCTCCCTGTCATGACTGGGATTATTTTCTGTTTTCTGACCACTCCTCCTCCTCTGCTTCCCTCAGTCTTGCAAACTCATGACAGTCTAGTACTCCGTGCTAACTGAAAACAAAGTTATTGCAGGTCTTTTTGCTTTTGGCTTGCTGTTCCATTATGTTGTATGCAGAGCCATGCTGTTAAGACACTTGAAGAGGCACAAAGCTCTGCACACTGCTTTCCCTTTGAAATGGCTGTGTGTGTAAACCCACAAGGTCCTGTCAAGATCCTTTCATATGTTTTGGTTCCCTGATGTGGTCGGAGCTCAAAAGAGTCACTAATGAGTTAAAAGAGGGGCATAAACTGTTGTGGTAAAGCTGTGTTGTTGTGCAAAGTAGAGGCGGGATATATTTTGCTAAGTTTCCATACTGTCGGGATACCTGTGCTGTACTTTGAGCAACAGTAAGACAAGCTCATGTGGTACATTGGCTGGATGGCACAGTAATCAGTAGAGATGGCTTGATTCCACCTTTTAATGTCCGATACCACAACCTTCACTATCTGATGACCAATCTGATATTTTCCCTCTCTTAAACAACTAAGTTAAATAAATTTAAAAATGTTAGTTACTGTGCAGATTTAGGTTATCAATGCAAAATATAATGAAAGAATAAATGATGATGTAGCCTATTATTATACATAAAACTACTTAGCAGTATATAAAGTCATTAAAATGACCTCCACATTTAGAACACATTAATGCATTAATAATTATAATATAATAATATTATACACACACACACACACACACACACACAGAGACATTTGGAACTTTAAGTATGTTGATGATAATACTTAAGTACTTTAACTTGAGTAGCCTAATATTTTGAATGCTAGATTTTTACTTGAAGCTAGTATTTTTACACTATACTATGTTCATACTAGTTTATTGAAATATTAAAAGGAGTTCCTTTAACTTGCATATACACAATTTTCTGATATCGTTAATGCAGTGTAGTGCATACACTGTCAACCTGTCTGTCATCTACTGCTGCTGTCTGTCTATCCGTCTGTCTTTCTTTCACTTCTAGTAACATTAGATTTTACTATTTTGGTTTGCTTTGTAGAAACGCTGTAATATTATTCAACGTGATGTTTGTAAAATACAATAAAACGGCACCTACAGTCACGAAGAAGACAAAACGCTCTGCCGCTGTAAGTCACTCAGCACTGACCGTCAGTCCCCTGCACACACAGTTGGTTTAGAAACCTGCATTTATGGTGACAGCTATGTAACGAACACACAATCACACATTCACACACATTACATTGTCTTTTCGGGGCTACTCTCAAAACATTAATACCGGACGATACAGATACGGAGTATCAGATCGGCACATCCCCAGTAAAAAGCTCACCTTGAGGTCAATTGATTAGTCGGTCCGCGGATTAATTGGGCCGATTTTCTTTTTGACATTTTTTTTCCATAATCGTCATCAGCTGATGCCTGAGCACATTAAGCTGATTGGCAAGTAGGACACATCTGCGGGCAGCCCGGTGTTGTTGCTAGAATGCATGTGACAGTGCAGCTTGTGTCAGTCAAATTGCCATCCTACTAGCAGACCTCAGTAGATGTACCCCAGTGTGCTAACCTTTGCAAGAGTATGTGAGACGAACAACGTCCTAACTGGGAGAAACCCTGCAGACACAAAATGCAGACTAGAGAGACAGACCATAAGTGTTGTTCAATACATGTTTACTTTAGTTAAGAAATTTTCTGTATCATTTGTTATTATTATGCTGTTATATTTCATCAGATGGAGGAAAACAGAAAACCAGCCCAAGATATTGTCCAAAAAAAACCAGCATCATATATCAGCCATCAGCTGTCCTGGTTCTGTTTAAAAAAAAAAAAAAAAAAAATTCCACATCAGCCATAAAAACTCAAATCAGTTGACCTCTACCTCTAACAGGTATGACCTGCACATCATAATCCAACCAGTTCACCGTTGATGTTTCTCCATTTATGTCGCATCACTTTGGACTTAAAACTCAAAAAAGAAACACTAGAAAACGTCCATTTATCATTGCTGACCAATATTTATTTAACAAGGACTTATCTGTCCAGAAGGACTGCAGACCAAGTTTATTTTGAGGGCATGAAAGACGCCTGTCTGTTCTCCAAAATCGATTTCTCAGTGTTTCCAACTTTTTGTACTGTGCTTTGATGAAGCTGTTAAACTACCCTCTTTGTTTAAAGTGTAGCTAATCAAGCCCCTACTTTAGGCTTTTGCTCTGAGATCAGTTATTGGCACACACTATCTGCTCTTCCTTCCCTTTTTGTAGTGTGTTTTTTAATGCAAAGTAACATTGAGCTTCTTATGTGGTTATTTTTGATCAACAATTTAGTTTAAAAGAAACAGTGGTTTGTCTATTTGGGCAACAAGGCCAGGGGCTTTATCAAATTATGATGTAGTCTTGCATGGATTAATTTTAGTAACACAAAGTGCCTCCAGAAACCTGTCATGGAATTAGCCATGTAGCAACATAGTGTTTATAAATAACACACAACCCTCTTTCTGTCAGTTATCAGTAGCACAGTAGAGATGGTGTGATGATGATGAATCAGGTGAAACCGAGTGAGCAGGTGGTGCGCCATGCTGCCGCGGTTTCATTGTCTCAACTTGTTACACAACCGCCGGAGGGAAAGCCTGTCAGAGATTGACGCAAGAGAGGTTTGTTATGGTTTTGACAGACTGTGACTCGCTGTTTTTCACAGCTGTCCACCGGGGGGGGGGGGGGGGGGTCCTTGTCAGAAGGAGCCATGGTGGATGACTCCACCCCGAGAATGATTTAGATTATTGTTTGGAGGCAAGATTAAATACAACCTGTTGATAGATAGACACTCCTCAGAGCCAGAGGAGGGATGTAAGTTTGTGATCAACCAGGGAGATCAGCTGGTGGCCGATCACCTGCAGAATAAACGAGACGGACTTATCCAGCTACAGAATATATTTATAGACATTTTATAGATTGTTGTGAAATCAGACAGATGACAGTAGGACTGCAACTAATGAGTATTTTCATTGTTGGTTAATCTGTCGATTATTTTCTTCATTAATCGATTAGTTGTTTGGTCTGTAGAATGTCAGAAAATGGTGAAAAATCGACCAGCGTTTCCCGAAGCCTAAGATACATCCTCAACTCACAGATACTCAGTTTAGGAGGAGTAAAGAAACCAGAAAATATTCACATTTAAGAAGCTGCAATCACAGAATTTTTTTACTTTTTTTTCTTAAAAAAATTACTGATTACCAAAATAGTTGGTGATTTACTTAGTAGTTGACAACTAATCAATTAATCATTGCAGCTCTAGGTGACAGTAGGGGTGAAATGATTAGTTGATTGCTAGAAGATTAATTGGTTTATTGACATTTATCAGACGCCAAATGTTTAAATTTACAGCTGTCCTCGACCAAAGAAATCCTTAGTCAACTAACACCTGTACGATGTTGTCGACTACTCGATTAGTTGCTTTAATCAACAGATCCTCCACAAAGAATCACACAAAGGCACCACTTTAAATCTTGTGTTTACCAGAGATGTGCTCATAACTCTTTCATCATGAAAAAAGCACCTAAATTTAATTAGTATTAGTCTACTAAGACCAAAATGGCAGATTAGCCGACAAAGAGGAGGCAGCCTTCGTTAAATTCTCAAATTTCTCTGTTTTATATCATCATATATGGGATATTTTTATATTTAGGACAGTTGGACAGAAAATGCAATTTGAAGAGATCACCTATTGCTCTGGGAATTTATAGTCTAAATGATTAATTGATAATGAAAGCATTAATTGCAGGCATGGATGATGGTTCTTAAGCACTGTCATCTCTTTGTATGAAATGGAAGCTTAACTGCACATGAGGAAAGGTGCCTTTTAAATAGTGCTTGGAAATGTGGTATATCATCAAAACGATAATAAAATGTCTGTATATATATTTTCTATATTGTTTCTATCGCAATATAGGCTATATAGGAATCACAACATAGGCCTGGGTCCATACGAACGCCCCTCCCATGTCGTATTCACGACCTTGTAAGTTGAAAGTTTCTGAAAGCTCAGAGTTCACGACTTGTGACGTGTTTGTTGACATTGTGAGAAATGGTGGCGCCCATGGAAGTTCATTTATCAGTGCATAATAAGTTAATATTGTACAGTATATTGTAATTTTTTAATTTATCAACAACCTCATCTTTCTCCACTGTCAGTATGTCTTTGTATTTCTTGCATTATGTTACCCACTTGCTAACTTGCTAAATTGTTAGCCTCTGTGGTGTCTAGAGTCAGACAGTAATTAGTAACAGTAATAGTTTACTAATTAGTAATAATAAACAGTAACAGTATTCGGTTTACAGTATACAGTATTCACGACAACCTCTTGAACGCAACTGAAGTTAACAAGTTATATTTGAAAGCACCATTAATTCACAGCGTTAGATTGGAAAATGTGCCCACGTTACATGTCGGGGGTCGCGGCAGTTTTGGAGTGATAGTCAAATAACTTCCAGTGATTTTTGAATAGTGTGTTGGCTTGGAATGCACATCCCTACTTGTCACTATAACAACTAATAACCATCGCCATTTTCACTAGAGCAAACAGTTAAATGTCTGTTCTACTCCTGTTCTGTTTCTGTGGGTTTGAAGTACCTGAGACTTGAAGTTGTAGTATGAAGTTTAAACTGTTGTGGGGTCAAGACATCGACCGTGAACCATAATACCCCAGTTTGGCCGTGGACATTTCTCTCTTGTTTCCTGTCATCTCTCCAGTATCCACCAGTATCTTCAATATCTAATAAAGGCAGAATAAAAGTATATGTAGTGTAGTGCAGTGTATGTCCATGTGGAACAGAGTAAGGCTTTTATAATGTCAACAGTCATTTTTTATGCTAAAGGTGAAAACATAAAGCTGAACAATACAGTCACAATGTAGTTCATTGAGCAGCCGTCCGTGTTTCTGTCTATTGTTGACATTTCACCGTGGAGTTGTCCAATGTTTGTCTCCTAGCTGCATCTGCGTTTCCCGGTTATTCTTGATCACTTCAGCTCGTGCCCGGTGCTATGCGAGAGCGTCATTTACCCTCCGACATGCCGGTGTTGATAATAACTGTGCATTCCCCGGGTCTGCTGTTTCACTGGCATGGAGAGAGAGGCCAGAGTCTTTGCTGGGTACAGTTTCATTCCATTGCCATGTTGAGTTAGCACAGCGCAATGCTGCCGAGTTCACAGGGCTTCACGGGCCAACATTTAAAGCCCAGATTGGTCGGGTTACAAGCATGCTTTGTTGTTGTGTGTGAGTGTGTTTCCTCTTTTATCCTCTCAGCCGGAGTAGTCGCTTAAAATTCTGACAGGGTGACTTCACAACAGGCCAAAACTTACAGCTGAGGTCTTTTTTATTTTTGTTTTAGTCAGTTGTTTTTGCCTCCACTTTCATCCAGGCTAGAAAGAGCTGTTGTCACTTCTCAGTCAGACAGATTGACCGATTACTGTATGAGGTCCAATCTTGAAAATCTAGAGTTCAGAAAGTATTTATGACATTTATAAAGTGCCTGGTGCCAGAAACCGGTCCTGCCATGTCATATATGTTTATTCTTATCACCTCGTATGTATCTCATCTTTCATCTGTCATCAAGCTGTTTGATAATGAAACTTTCACTTTAAGGAGTGACTGACCTGGTGACCTGAAGACTCTGCTGTGAGCTAACCTGGCTAGAGCTGCAATGCTTATCATCTAATCAATTAGTCAACTGTTCGATTAATCGGCAACTATTTAGATAATTGATTAATCAGTTTGAAAAGGGTGCAGTTCTGATGTTGGACTATGGCGGACCGTTTTTATGTCAAATTATTGATTTGTTAAGTAAGTAGCAGAGTAATAAGCAGGATAATGTACAGCTAGTTGGTCATTATTGTGAAATAATCCCCTTCAGGGCTTTGCGTCGCGGTGCGTCTTCGCCCTGTCAGAGTTTATTTCACAACAATGACTTGCTCGCTGTACATTATCCCTGACGTATCATCATCTTTAAGATACGCCTGTATTTTGAAGTTTCTGCTTTATATTTCTTCTTTTTTTATTTAAAAGAATAGATTGTTTTTCAATAAAATGTCTGGAAGAGCTCAGTAATAAAACTGTCAAAGTTGATATAAATATAATTGTGTTAAATGATATCGTCTCATATCGATTGCAGGCCTCTGAATTGAATCAAATTGCATCATGGCGGACTTTGTGATATCAGCAAATATTGTATCATTTTCCAAAGAATCAATTAAATATGGTATTGTGATGGCACTTATGATTTACACTCCTATACATTGAGCTAATGCAGCACATTGTCAGGTCTTTCAGATGAGCTTTGTGCGTTGATGGGACAGGATTTCTGGTAACAGGTTGCACTTCCTGTGCACCAGCCCTCGGGCCGGCTGCAGAGTCGGGCTGATTAGTGCACACGTTCTCCTCCACCCTGAATCAAACATCAGTTCATCCTCAGACAGGGTTCATAATACAGAGGATGGGTGGATGCAGGCAGACAGGGGTCACTGGGTCGGGTCAGACCGGGGTCATGCTGAGGCCACGTGCTGACGACGGCATGTCCACCACCAGCCTTTGTCCTGATGATGTGACGACGGCTAGCTAAATGTCAGTGGTGTGTGTGTGTCTGTGTGTATCTGTGTGGCTGTGATTTTTTTTTATTTCTTTGTTGTGCACATTTGTTTATCACCTGTGTTTCTGTTGGTCTGTGTCCAAAGGATTACCTTTGGTTTCTGTCTCTTTGTCTTTTGTGTGTGTGTGTGTGTGTGTGTGTGTGTGTGTGTGTGTGTGTGTGTGTGTGTGTGTGTGTGTGTGTGTGTGTGTGTGTGTGTGTGTGTGTCTACGCCATGCATCTTGTGAGTGTTTGTGTGTTAATGTGTGTGTGCCTGTTGTCTCAGAGTTGATCTCTGGCCTGTGGTTCCCCAGACAGTCTGGTTGTAATGGCAGATGATGTCATGGCATGAATCACAAACAGTGACACATGCTCGGGTATAATAACAAGCCCCACCCCCACCTCGCACACACACACACACACACACACACACACACACACACACACACACACACACACACACACACACACACACACAGAAGCCACATTACCTGCAACCTGAGCCTGATGCAGCCCCGTATACACAGCCAGGAGAATAATCAATTGAATTAGAAATGTTAACCCTATATTAACACCGCCCAGCCTCTATTATTACCTCCAACTTTTCTGTTCTTTTGCTGCCAGCACACACAACAACACTTGATCCCTCTGTGTACGTGTGTTACAGTTGAGACCTGCATGATTTTTTTTTTTTTTTACTATAATGCAAACTGCGTAAAAAGGTGACCAGCATCTCTTCATATACATGAAGTTGCCACACAGAATCTGAACTACTTTTTCGTATTTTGTGTGCTGCTTCTTGCTATATCAAAACATTTGTGTCAGTTTCCGCGAATAATACTTTTGATGATGTCGCACTTTTGGGGTAATAAAATCTTTTGAGGTAAAATGTCCGTGGTTCAGAGATTTGGAGAAATGCCCTGTGGACTTTCCACTTGAACGATCAGATTTTTTTCCCCTTAACTTTCACATGTGAGCCACACAGTCTGCTCCATTGTTTTCTGTCAGATCTCATTATTTCAGCATGTTGTGGCAGAGCATTTGTTATTTCATGAGATGAGGTGGTGCCTCCAGTTTCAAAGGGTTTAACAGGCTAAAATCGCATAATATACATTTAATACCCTGATTTATTGGCGGATAGCTGGATAGAATGGTCTGTTCTTTAACTAAAATCCTCTGTTGTAGGAATGCTAATTTTGAAAAATGTTCTTAACCAATAACCAACCCTCGTTAACTGATTATTAACCGTTAACCGACAAGATTTGTGCCTCACATGCAGTGGTGTGGCAGCTGCAGTATATGAGCACAACAGACAACTGAATCAACAGCTCACCGTCCAGGAGCGTTAGCAGCCACGGTGCTGCGTAGAGTGTCGCATCAACTTATTGATTATTTGACAAGTATATGTGTTGAGAACAGCCCTAATCTGCATACAGTAAAAAATGTGTGGTCCCGACTAACCAAACAAGACTCTATTTCTGATTTTGTGGCTGGAAAAAGTAACTAGTCGATTAGTTGACAAAATCATATGAGTGTTAGTTGGGGATAAATTTCTTTGGTCGAGGACAGCCCTAGTTTTTAGTCTTTGGTGATAGGAAACTAAATATTATTTATTACTAAATGTTAAAGGTTTTGTACTTGTATATTATAATTGAGAAAATAATCAACAGATTAATTGATACTGAAAATAATTAATTGTAGTCATAATTGTTTTTTAACTTCCAAGTTGCAGCCCAATATTGAATTCTCACATTTAAGAGGCTAAAACTAAGCATGACTTCAACGATTAAACGGTATCAAAATTATTATCAGCAGATCAGTTTCATTAGCTAATTGTTCAGCACTAGTTTAATGATGCTGCAGTGCTGCTGATAGTGCAGAGCTACAGTATTCGAGCCTTTTTTAAGGACAATGGAATTTAGTGCATTCATGGATCAGTTTTCCGCTCAGTGTGTACTCTAATGTATATTACTGTAATACTCTGATGTTAAATATCACCAGTTGGATTTTTTCGTGGTAGTTTTTGTCAGTCTGTGAATGTTTTCCCTCTCCTGTTTCTGGCTCAGCTCCAGTCTGTGTGTAGTATGAGCTGCCGCTGCTGCAGCTGTACATCATTATTCTCATTTTGTTGAAAAACATATTAAAATGATGATGATGCGATTTTTGTGGGGAGCAGTATCAGAGATGTTTGAGTCTGTAGTCTGCAGCACGACAGTATTTCATTTTAAATGGTATTTTGACACAGATTTTGGCTTTAACAAATACTGCAGCTCCTGTGATTTGAAAAGGAGGAGGATATACTGGGATTTTGATTAATTGTGCAACCTTTAAGTTATTTTGTCGATTAATAGATATTTTTTTGTAAAATAGCAGAAAAGAGTGAAATATGCTACATACCGTTCACTATCATATGTAAAAAAGCAGAAAAAGGCAGCAAATTCTCATATTTGAGCTAGTACGAGCAAATATTTGTAATTTTTGGTTGAAAACTGACCAAAACAATTATTCAGTGATCAAAATAGTTGCAGATTTCTTTTCTATAGATCACTACATCAATTAATTGTTGTGTGGTTTCAGGTAAACATCCCTTTAACATTTCTTGGAGTATCATAGACCATTGTGGACAGTGTTGCAGGACCACTTCATATTAGATTTTTATTTGATTTTTGCTTCAGTATGATGAGATGCTCTGATTTTGTCTGGTATTAAATTTGCCAAATCTTGCATTTCATATAGTTATTTATTAATTAGCAACTTCTCAATTAATTTTCTAAGTTGTTACTCTGTGAGGATATATATTGATATTTTGATATAAAACTATATTGTAATCAGAGCTGAAACAAGTTAATTTTATCAGCAGCAATTTTGATCATTTCATTAATTTGTAATTTTTTTCAAGCAAAAATTCACAAATGCAGGTTTCAACTTCCAAATTTGCCAATATTTGCTAGTGTTTTTCATCATCTGTGATAGGAAACTAGATATTATTTATTACTAACTTACTTATCATATATTTATATTTAAACAATTAACTGAGAACATAATCAGCAGATTAATTGATACCCAGATGCAAATTGTCCTAATTGTCATAGAAAATTTTATCCATATTTACAATGATATATGAGAGAATATTGGCAAAGCACCTCATTTGAGTGACTTTGTGTTTATGCTACTTTCCACCTTAAAAATGCTATTTTTTCCATGCATAACTGGTGTTTTTGGGGTTTTTTTTGGGTTTTTTTGTGACATTTACACCAAATTCCTTGATGAATCATCCCAAAGTACATCTGAGTTGGTGCACATTCACTGTACTGAGGGAGGATGTTTTGAATTCACCTGTCGTTGTGCTTCTGCAAAAGAAAAGTTGTTTTTCTTCCATGAGAAAATAAAAGTGTTTCTGTGGTTTTGAGTGCTTTTCAACTTCAGGAGTTCCCCTGCTATTTTTCCACTCACTTGCTTTCACTTTGCATGCGCTCACTTCAGTGTCCGCCGCCAACAACTGTATTAGACCATGTTGCATCCATCACCCATTAGGATCAAGTTTCAGTGGTACTGTAAATACTCTGAGCCGCAGTCATACCTGCACATGACCCCACTCTGCTTTCAGGCCTCAATTTAGACGTCGTCATCAAGCACGACTGACAGATTCACTGGGAGCAGCTCACATGACATCTTAAACTCATTTCAAACCAGAGATTCAGTCAGCAAAATTGATCATTACATGGCTTTGCAGGGCCTGCATTGCCCTGTTGGAGTTTATTTGGCTTGCTGTATATTATCCCTTACATATTAAACATTAAGGTGTTTTTTTCACCAACTGATTTAGAAGTTAATGATTATTTCACAATTGGTGAGTTTGGTGATTATTTTCTTGATTAATCATTGCTCATTACAATTTCCAGTCCAAATACCATGTATTAATGTCTTATGTCCAACCAACAGTCCCAAACCTAAAGATATCAGTTAATTATCATATAAGACTAAGAATATTATAAAATCTATACATTTGAGATGCTTGAATTCCAGAAGACTGACATGATTGTCAAAATTGTTGCAGATGAATCCAAATCCATATGATATGTAGTTTATTACTACAGTAAACTAAGAAATCCAGAAAATAATGATGTGAATTTGTGGCATTTCTGCTTGAAATTTTACTGTAACAATTAGACATTTTCAAGCATGTTGCAGATTCATTTTCTATTAATCGACTAAATCTTTCTGCTCAATAATCAGTAAAAAAGTATGGAATGTCTTGTGCATCTATTAATCAATTAGTTGTCAACTATTAAATTAATCACCAACTATTTTGATAAAAGCTAAATCGGTTTGAGTAATTTTTAGAAATTCTGTTCCCAGCTTCTTAAATGTGAATATTTTCTGGTTTCTCAGGATCAGAATCAGGTTTGTTTCACCGGGTTTGACTCTGGTTTTATGCAGATCTCTCAGTGTACCTACATAGAAATAACAGAATAAAATAATACAATAATACAAATAAAAATAAAATGTCTGTATATGCCTTTTTTTAATTCCTCTGACAGCAAACTGAATATCTCTGTGTTTTGGACAAAATAAGACATTTTGAGGGCATCTTAGACTTTGGGAAACACTGACATTTTTCACCATTTTCTGGCATTTTATAGACCAAACAACTAATTGATTTATCAGTAATATAATCAACAGTGAAAATAATAGTTGCAGCCCTTCGTACAATACAGCAGCTCATTTTGATAAGCTTTTAACAGTGTTCCAGTTGCGTGTATTGTGTTTGAATTAACTTTCTATTATGATTTTATTCAAATGACATTCAGATTTGTGTATTTTTGTTTCTCCGTGTCTCATCCTGACATTGTTGGAGACACTTGTTGGATGTGGGCCTCTCAGAAACGGGCCAACTATTCTGTGAATGGAGTCAGGGGAAACCCCCGTAGTTTCAGTGTGGTGACTCACAGCTCCTGGTGTCCTGTGGAATTTGGTCAAGTGCCTATTTGCGGTCGAGAGGATATATCTCATAACCTACTTCTGCTTTGATATATAATTTTTTCCAACTAGAGTTTATACTTGTGGCTTATTTATAACTGTTAGGTCTTGTGAGTGTGCATCAAAACAGAAATGACGTAAAGAAACGTAAACCAGGCCAGAGCTGGGGCTTCACATTTTCCAGCTCCTCTTGTTTTAAGAAGCATCTGAATGGAGTTAATGAATCAGAATTTTAATCTAAAACAGATCTAAGAAAACAATGGGTCTTCAATAATCCCCTAAGTGAGAATTTCACTTTCAAATTCAACTCAAACTCGACACAGAGGGGACATCCTGCTGCATCTCTGCTAAGTCAGAGCACAAGAATGCATGAAGCTCGTTCTTGCGTTGACCTTTTAACTCTCCTCGCACATTCCTTAATCCGGGGGCAACGTTTTGTCATCATAATGCCCCACTTTACTATACGCCAGGGTAATTCCATCACTAGCATGTGAACAGGCCTGGCTTTTGTGAGTGGAGAGTAAATGTTAGGCTGTCTTTCTATCCACCTCTCTCCTCTCGGTCTCTCCCACAGCCTTTTTTTCTCCCCCTCTAAGTCTGCTTTGGGTGCTATAATAGCATCTCAACTGACAGCATTCCTGCAAGAGGGCACGGCCCAAATGACGACAACTTTTGGGAGGTTGGAGGGTGGTTGGAGGGGGTGTTTGTCTCCTCATTTGTAGGCCTGATAAAGCCACACCTTCTCTGCCGTCTGCACCTGAAACCACACCTTCTGTCAGGCTGGTTTCTTCCTCAGGAGTCCCACTGCAGAGAAAGCCTGGATAACTAAATAAATCAGCAGAAGAGACCTTATAAATGCATGTTTTTACCCTCTTTTTTATTAAGATGATATCTAGTAACAGACTTATTGTTTAACAGTGTCTTGCAGCTTAATTTGAGGCTGAATAAGTGCTTTGATGGAGATTATATTTATCTGTTGTGCTGCCAGATTCTGGTGGATTTGTGAGCTTTGGCCCAACCTGACAGATCTTGGATTCTTTCTGTTATTGCAGAACAAGCATTTCATATGTTTCATATGTTTTCAATTGGTGTCCTGCATTCCAGGCAGCCATTTTTACTTTGCTTTACTACTTTCAGTGTACTACAAAAGAAATTAACACCATACTTGAAACATGTGTGAGATGTAATACTTCACACTGAACATTTAGTTGGCTTCAAATTAAAACATTTTGTTTTATTTAGTTTTCTGTAATGTTGGCAGAGACAGTTTTGAGAGCTCTGCCTTGGTGGTGCACTCAAGTACACGCTAACAACCAAGGAAAAAGGGTATTTTAATTCAAAACCTTTTTTTTTTTTTTTTGCTGTACCTGTAAAAAGGTTGCTGTTTGAAATCAACTTTTGGATGACTGAGCTTCCTTGAAAGAACAATGAGGATGTGTTCTTGAAATGCCCCCTGCTGTTTTAACTTTTGTAATGATTTATATAGCCCAGTTAAGGATGTCACAGGAACTGATACTTTGGTACCAAGTTGATGCAAAAATTTGTGACAGTACTTGATTTTCTACAATACTGCAGATATCGTCCATATTTGACAGTGTTGCGTCATTCCAGGGATGCAGTGAATTCACGATTGATGCTTCTAGGGGACGCACCCTATTGTTTTCCTGGCATGTTAGCTCCACATAGGACTGTGGTGCCTACCAGCTAACGTTAACTAGCTCTCGTCCTGCTGATTTCAACATAGGAGGTTCTCTTGATTTACAGTATGATGTTTTCAGGCTCTATTCAGTAAAAATGAGGCAAAGGTGAATTCTAATGTTATCATGATGTGTTCAAATGTAATCATGTTAAATGTAGTTTTTGGCAAGACACTTGAATAAATCCAGTTGTTTTGAAGGAGATGTTTCCACAGCAATATAAAATACATAACAGAGAGGGAATGATGACATGTTTAACTTCCTAACAAAACGCAGTATTCAAACAGTAAAAAAAAAAAAGCAGTAGATGTTGAAGTACATGAGATTTATTGTTTTATTTTTGTTTTTTACTGTGGTGTCAAATTGGTATTAAGAATCATGGAATTTCACTGGTATTACTATCGAAATTTATGTATCATTACATACCTAAGCCCAATATAACGAATCACAAATTTGCCTCAGGGGGCTTTATAATCTGTACAGCATACAACGCCCTCTGTCCTTCTAGACCCTTGCTTTGGATAAGGAAAAACACCTTAAGTAATAATAATATAAAATTTACAAAAAAAAAGTGACGCAGTGTTCACTGTGATGAATTGCATAAATCAAGCAAGTTTCATGCCTCTGCAAGTTGATTGTCACACTATTAGGAAATATAAGGAAATATATTAAATATACCATATTAAAGGTATACTTTGGAGCTTTACTTGCTGTAAAGAAAAGTATGTATAATTTGTAGGCAATGGGCTGAAACGTGCAAAAAAACACCAATATGACCCTTTAAGACCTTTAAGACATTGTCTGTACTTGCTGTCATGACATCATTAAACGTGACCTGAGCCTGATTGAGATGCATCATACCAGGTGTTATGACCAGTTTCACATATTACGTAGTTTCAGTTGACATCATGTGAACGCTGCGGAAGAAAGTGTTTTTTCTTCTCTTAATGAAGCTGATGAAAATCAAAATCAAACCTCCTAAAACATCCACCAGTTTTGAAGTTACAGGAAGCTCTTTCAACCATGTTGCTGAGTCCGTCATCTCATCTCTCTGAAATGATGATGTCTATCATTCAGGTACAGAAGCAGGTCCACCCGAACCTCTTGGCGAAGGAGGACGCCCTGCAGCACATCGAGGAGCTGATCCTCCAGCTGCTCAACATGCTGTGTGTGGCCCAGCCTCGCTCCGTGCAGGATGTGGAGGTATCCACACAGCATCTAAATATAAATTCATAATATGTTGTAAACTAACAAAATAAAGTTAGGAAACGCATGCTACTGTGCCACAGCAGCATTCCACATAACTAATTGAATGCGTGCAGCTTTTAATCATTTTAATGCTTCCAGTTTTATCAAGTGTTAAGAGAGTAATTTCCCTTTTTCCAGGAACGTGTCCAGAAAACCTTTCCCCACCCGATAGATAAGTGGGCGATTGCCGACGCCCAGTCAGCGATTGAGAAACGCAAGAGGAGGAACCCTTTACTGCTCCCAGTGGACAAGATACACCCACTGCTCAAGGTAAAGACCCCAGCAGTCTTTCCATCGATCACATGATGCTTTACACTCCCAAAAGGATGTTTTTTTTTTTTTTAATGGAAAAAATAAAGGTTTAAGATTGTCATTTATGGGGCGCACTGGTAGCTCATCTGGTAGAGCCCCATGTACCAAGAATGAGACCTTACTGCAGCAGCCTGGATTTGTTGCATGTCATCCCCTCTCTCTCCCATTTTCATGTCAATACGATCGCTATAAAATAAAGGCAAAAGCCCTGTAAAATAATCTTGGGGGGAAAAAAAGATTTGCTATTTAGTCTTACAAAGTATTTAGGTTAGAAGGAATGTTTCACAGATTCACAGAATCTGGACAGTAGCAGTGTTTTCGTTCTCAGTTGCTGGGAAATATTAAAAATGATAATTAAAAACTCATGTAGTTTCAGACAGACACTAAGGGCCCTTTCACAAGCCAACAACCAGTCCGTTTTAATCAGACTATGATGTGGTTCAAACCCCGGTGTGGTGCATTTGGTTGGTTATGAGCACAGTAATCGCACTCGAATCCGACTACCTTTTGCAGTTCTCGGATCAGTTGTTTTGGTCTGCACCAAGCAATCTGTAGCGCGGTTCGACTGTAGTGAGAAAATAAACTGACCCAAATGCAGGAAATGAACTGAAATGGAGGGGAATACGGGCTGGCTGTACGTGAATTTGTTGAGATGGACGCAGGCAAATTGCAGGTTAACATGAGTGGGAGAGGACTGACCTGGACTTCTGCAGAAGTCTAAAGTTTGATTAATATCTGAGCTGAAGTGGATTCAAAAATTTCAGAGTTAGCGATTCCCTGCATAGAAGCGGCAGCTCTTGAGATGAAAAACATTAATTCACTCTTGTACATGCCCCTCAACAAATTATTTTTTTATTTGGTCCACTTTAATTTGTGCACTGTGAAACCGAATCAGACAAAATGGAAAATGAAACAAAGGTTTCAATTTCCCTCTGATTCAGACTAGCCAAATGGACTGTGGCTTGTTAAAGAGCCTTAAGAATGATTTTGAACTGCTGTTTAACCCATATGTTATACTTAATAGGTGTTTATTCTGCTTTTTTTCCAATAGGAGGTTTTGGGCTATAAAGTAGACTACCATGTCTCCCTGTACATTGTGGCTGTGCTTGAATACATATCAGCAGACATACTGAAACTGGCGGGCAACTATGTCGGCAACATTCGGCACTATGAAATCAGCCAGCAGGACATCAAGGTGTCCATGTGTGCAGACAAGGTGAGAATTTATGAGGAAAGCGAATGTTGACACTTGCACACACAACCCAGAAACATCATAAAGGAGAGCTGCTTTGCCTTGGACTGATTGATAACCTCTGTTGTTTGTTTCCAGGTGTTGATGGACATGTTTGACCAGGAGGAGGACATCGGCTTAATGTCTCAGTGCACAGAGGAGCCGTCGTCCTCTGGGGAGCTCACGTACGACGACCTGGTGAGGCTTGAAATCGCAGAGGAGCGGCAGTACCTGCGAGAGCTCGACCTTATCATCAAAGTGTTCCGCCAACACTTCCTGTCCAACCCCAAAATCTTCACACCTCAGGTGAGGAAGACTTGCACAGATAATTAAAAAGTGGTCAAAATGTCAATATTGACTTTGATCAAAGGAGGAATTATTTTCAGAATAGAAGAGTACAACCATCCTATTCTCACACATTTTTTCCATGTTTCACCAACTACTAAAACCACACTGAACACGCTGTCATGCCGCTGTGTTCGCACCCCACAGCAGCAGCAGTGGTGGAAGAAGTACTCAGATTTTTTACTTAAGTAAAAGTAGTAATACCACAGTAAAAAAAAAAAAAAAAAAAACTGTTACAAGTAAAAGGCTTTATTTAAAATTTTACTTGAAGCTGTGATGGGAAGAAATGGAGCAAATATTGAATTAACAGTCGCTATATCCTGACAAGTGCATGAGACAATATGAGATAATAATAATAATGAGATAATTTGAAAGAAATCATGTGTGTCCGGTGCTCTTAATGGCATCTGCAAGATTTCACTGACTGGAGGAAAACAACTAGTCAGAGCTGATCTGGAGTCTGTCATCTCTGAGAGCCACAAGTCAATCACTCGCAGACTCCGACCAAACTGTCAAACTAGGCAGCGCTGATCAAATATGAATCAATATTCTATTAGTGTAACATCTATTTCTCTCCTCAGTTGTTTTCAGAAACATCTTGTAGTTACTGTTTAGCTGTAAAGTAAGACAATTTGTGACCCGACAGCCATGTTGAGATCTGTTGAGGAAATACCAAGCACCGCCCACCAGCAAGAGCACAGCCAATAGGAACGCTCTCTCTCTGAAATGACCTGTGATTGGTTAAAGTGTTCTGTCACAGGCTAGATTCTTAAAAGCCTGAAAGCAGAGCCATGAGGAGGTGCAGAAGTCTAGTTTTCCCTCAGAACACTTGAATTACAGTATGCTGAAAGGTTAGCTGTTAGGAGGCCCTGGTGAAGACCCAGGACTAGGTGGAGAGATTAAATCTCCACACTGGCCTGGGAACACCTCAGGATCCCCCTGTCTGAGCTGGTTAATGTGGCCCAGGAAAGGGAAATTTGGGGTCCCCTGCTGGAGCTGTTGCCTGGGTGACCAGTGATGCCAAAAATGTACTGCCTGCTGCAACTTTTATTGATAAAACTGATTTAGCATTCAGCTTTACTGTAGTTTTTCTTAAAAAAAATGTTTTCAGCATCTTTCATTGGAAATACCATTTGAAACATGTTGTGTATAAATGGTTTGTTATCACCTCTTTGAAAAAGCTTGACAAAGGAGCGCAGATAAGAAAACAACAATGAACTTTTTACTTAGAGCAGCTCATAGCTGTTTATAAGTTACATGTGTCACAAGACCTAGTACCATAGTAATATACTACATAAGAAACTCTGGATGTTGCATATTAATCAAGTGTAAAATAATGGCTGCTCCAAAATGTTAGTATTAGATTAAAGCTAGACAAATAAAATCAGTAATCACTTGTAAGACAACCCACCATCATTCACAATTTATTCACCTAAAGGTGTCGGATACTAATGAAAGGTACAGAGACTTCAACTCTTGTGCTGAATACAGTAGCTGTTGCCAGCTCACTCTAAAGCCAGCTTATAAACAGCAAGTCAAGTTTCCAACTAACTGTAAACCTAATTACAAAGCAATTCCAGCCAAATCCAGCGTAAGTACATTTAAAGATTTCAGCTGAAACTCTGTAATCGGCTAACTGGTAATCAGCATCAGGAAGCACTTTGAAACAGATTTCACGGTGTTGGTGTTGATTTGTGTTATTAACCCTGAAGAGGAGACAGTCTGATAGTGTTTTTCCTCTTTGAATGTTTTTGCTTTGACATGATTCTCAGTCTCTCCACATTGCAGAGAGAGCAAATGCCAAATTATTCTCACATTATCTGAGATTAGAGACGTTTGTCTTTTCTGATGGATGACCAGTTGGAGCAATCATGCTGTATGCAGAAGGTCACATAGTCGAGTCTCAGCCAATATGTCCACGCCTGATAAAAAGGATCCAACAATTTAGTATCATCTCCTGAGACACCACCCATGCTCTCTGACCCCTCCTGTAAGTAGACATTCATATCGGTCTCAGCGGGTTAACCAAAGAAACAAATTGCTAATTACATTGCATCTAATATGGCAATTAAGTGCTCTGAATTCTCTTTAAAAAAAGAGGATAAAAAACAAGTGAGGAGTTGAAGAGTGGGTCTCTGGGTTGAGAAGAAGTGAATGGAAAGTTGAGCTTAATGGGTCGCTGTGGCTTTGCATATTTTGGGTTGGGTAATTTGTGGTATCATTTGGGTGAGGAGGATAAACCTTTGTGAGGCCCAGAGGAATGCAGAACATGCAATTATGTTGAGACAGGAACAACATCTGCAGCCCTTCGCCAAAATAACTTCAATTATGTCTGTTGTAACGCAGCGTAATCTGAAATTAGTCAGGAGATGTCAAGAAAGTGTTACGGTCAAATAATGACAGGACTGAACTTCTATTCAGACTTAACAGTCGATAATCACTCGCTGCTATTTTAGGGTTCTTGTCTGCTTGACTAATGATTTCCTCGGGCAAATTGAGCCTGTTGTTGTTTAGAGCTCATTCTCACCGCTATTTTTTTGCGTTTGTTTATCTAAGGGAGGTAAGCCAAGAATGGGAGCGCTTTCAGCAACACCCTGCTACACGTTCCTATGTTTAAACACCTCCAGTATGTTTACATGCACTTAGGTAACCTGGTTATTGAGATGATTCTTAAACGCCATTTAAAGAAAAAACAGTAGCACCTCAGTGACTTAATCAGCAGTAACAGGGTAATAGTTTGATGATAAAGAGGTTACTAGAATGGCATTCGGAGAGAGAGAGAGACTCAAAATTGATGCCGATCAATGCAAGATATAGTCTTTTTTTATTTAACCTGATACCTACATTACCCACAAGGCAAATCGAATTAAGAGACTTTGAGGTGTAAAATCAGTGGCGTTCCCCTTTTAACAGGAGAAGGCGGTAAGTCAGGTAATTATTCTCTTTTCCTCTTTCCTCGCTGGTTTCAGGATTCAGTCCTTCCTCTCTAACCTGTTGATTAACTCTTGTGCAGGATGTGGAGGTGATCTTCAGTAACATCCTGGACATCCACGAGCTGACGGTGAAGCTGCTCGGACTGATCGAGGATGCCGTGGAGATGACCGCTGATGGCAGCCCTCATCCGCTGGTGGGCAGCTGCTTTGAAGATCTCGCAGAGGTATGACGCTTTGCTGACCTGAAAACTCACTAGTTCAGGATGTGTGTTGCCAGATGTCTTAATCAAAGTGTAGTAAATGCACAGAAATTTGTTCTAGTAGTAATAGTGCAAAGAAGTGTTGACAAGGAAACAATTATGCATGTGCTTGGTTTCTGTAGGTTGATATTTTTTTGCTGTGATGATACGAAAAAGTTGTGAGTTACAGTCCTGAACTAAAACAGAAATGTAACTCATTGTAGAAAAGTTTAAACTTAGTCTCGTCCGCTAGTTTAAAAGTAAGAAAACACTCAAGAGATTGGGAAAAATTCAATCACAGTTTAATTTATTATGTTAAATATGATCATTTTCATTATGTCTTGAGGTAAAAATGGTTAAATTTAGCACCAAATCTGTTTAACTGATGGTATCAGCCCAAAAAATGCAATAGCAGCTTCCGAGATGTAAGTGAGCATGGGAATGATAGTGTAGTCCTTATACACTATTTATTTTAATCCATTAATTGATCGCAATAAGATAGAACTACTTGAGCTGCATCTCAAATCAATCTTCAGGTTCCCAGCTTTCAGATGATGTTCACCACTTCTACTATTTCTTGCACTTCATCATATCTACTGTTGACCTGCTATCTCCCCCTAAACACTCCCTGTAAAAAGACAAAACAGTTCGATGGTGGGTCTCTTAGGGTTAAGCAAAATGCTCATTAACTAATACTACTTGAAATACAAGCAGTGTTTATTCTGGGACATTAGCTTGTATCTGTCATACTGCTTGCCTGTCAACATCGTTGTCATCGTGTCAGGTGAATATTGTCAAGTGCGGACATGAACTGTTGTGTTACTCTCTTGGCGTCTACAGGAGCAGGCATTTGACCCCTACGAGACGTTGTCTCAGGATATCCTCAGTAAGGATTTCCACGAGCACTTCAACAACCTGATGGCACGGTCGACCGCCGGCCTCTACTTCCAGGTAAGATGTTCATATCGGCCTCAGAGATGTTGCCTGTCGTCTGGGCTTGATTGGGATGTACTGTATACTATAAGATTTTCCACATTTTGGGATCCATCATGTGTAATCTTGAAGAATAGGGTTTATACAGTATTTTGGGGTGGGAGTCACCAGAGGACCCATGGTACTATTTTATCGCAAAACAGTTTTTGATCAGATATATTGCGATTTATTACCTTTTTTTTCAACTGCAACTCATGCAGTTTGTCAACATCTATTTTATCTAATAAGGTACAGTTTTCACACTGTTCATCTCGGAGTTTTCATTCACATATCTTGAAGTCAGAGGTTGAGGGACTGCTTTGAAAATGGCAAAGCCAGTTTTTCCTTACCAAAATTTATTGTAACTTTAGAGCATTATTTAGCATTTTTCCCAACAAACTAACATGAGAGGGTTGCTACCAATTGATTCCTTTGGTTTTCTAGTTTCATATGATATTAAATGATATGTTTATTATTATATAATATAATATAATAATTGACGTCTGTGTATTGAGACAATATTGCCACGCAAACATCTTGATACAAGGCTGTATCTATTTATTTCCCCTACTTTCCCCTAATATACTGTATAGCCAGATTCACGCATTATGTCATCAACATACAGGTTTATTTTCGTTAATGAGACGGCATTTATGTTAGCTAGTGTGCACTGAATATTTCAGGTATTCAAATTCAGTAAACCTCAATAATGGTTTATACTGTGGTCGAGTATGTTGATTGCTTTTGCAGCAGTAATGGTAGAACTTTTTCTTTTTTGAAATATTAAAATAGCCTTAAACATACTGCATTCTGTATTATACTAATACAGACTTTGTCCCATTTTTTAAAATAAATGATCAAATTAACAAAAAAAGAACGAAATACTGTACACATTCATATCTATCATGTGATGAGTATCAACCAATCACAGCTGGAAGATGCATTGTCTTTCTTCTGTAAATATCAGCATATGGTAAATATATGGAGAAGAAATTAGTCATTTTAGGGCAGGGCTATCCAGAGCTTTATGATCTGTGGCAAAGACGATTTTACTGGCTTCATCCCTTCTGTCCAAAGACGTCACAGCATCTGGTTGTCACAGTTTTTGTGCAGGTTTTGGTTGCGTAGTAATAGCAGGTGTGACAGGAGTGCAACCGCTCAAGCTCCTTGGATAAAAGAAGGAAAGCGCAGCATGCGAACAGCCTCTAACTGATGTGTGATTGGACGTAATTATCTCTTTACCTCTTAAGTTCTTATGAACATAAGATAATGTTTTAGTATTTAAGTCTGTGCCTTCATATCATTAATTATGTTAAAATCTGTGACATTTAATCGCCATGCGATGAGTTTGAGAATTCACTTTTCGTTACAGCCATCAGTCTCCAACTCCCGTCTTTCCTGTCATTCTCAAATGTAAAATTTCATGTAAAGCAAAAATGCCATAAACCTGAAAAGAAAACATGTTTGTTTTTAATATGGAGGTACAAGTAGGTCATTTATGTGTTTATATTAAGCAAACAGAGTTTGAATATTTGTTCCTGTTTTACTTTGAAGTGAACCTGGTGGAATTCCTCCCGATATCGTTTGAGGGCATGTCATGACATATTCGGCGTCCTGTGTACAGTTTATTCACTGCTGCCGCATTGTTTTATTTGGACATTCCTCACAAGAATAGCATTGAATTATGCTCAGTGGGGTGCAGTTTGGCAGCCTTTGAAGATGAAATATTTGCTGGTGTTTTCTCAGGCCAAAGACCAGCGAGTCCGACCGTTCACATGAAGCAGAGCTTTAATCAATTTTTACTGTATGAGGAGGTTTTCTGCTGTACTTCTCAAGGTTTTAAACATCAAACTGTTTGTTGAATAGACATTAAGATGTTCTGTTAATAGATCTACCGTACATCTTCCTGCTCTGTTAGTTTAGTAGTAAGTTAACACTGCTGACTGAGCGTCCTGCAGCCCTACTGTAGCTCAGGTTGAGGCCTCGCTGTGTTTACCCTCAAACCACCAGTCTAACCCCAGTTAGATCAACACTGATGGCACTGTCCTTTGAATACCCACACCCAGTGTTTATTTTCATATACTCATTGTATGAGGGTGGAGGAGAGGGCACAGTGTTAAAAATAAAGCTTTATTTTTATTTTAGCACCACGGTATTCATTTAAAAACACCTTGCATTGTTTCACTCGCTATTTATCTTGAAAGTGAACAGTTTTCTTAAACAGCGTTTAACCTTAAATAGACATCTTATCTCAGCCTCTATGCCGTCTTTGAGTACCAATATCTATTTATTTATTCTATTTACAGCTGATGAATCAATTAGTTGATTGACAGAAAATTATCAAAACAACAGTTTTCAAAATAGATCAATCCGTTCAGTCTCAGTTTTTTTAAGCAAAAATGTCAAATATTTATTATATGCTGCTTTTATTCCCTCATATGATCATGAACAATCAGTTCATGATTTTAGGGTTTTGGACTATTTGGTCAAGCAAAACAATAGATCTGGAAAATTAGAGTGGCCCTTTTTCATAATTTTTGTATTTAGTTATTTTTTTGAAATAGACAGAACAACTGGGTGATTAATCAAGATGATTATCTGCAAATTATTTGAGAAAATTATTGTTTGTTTCAGCCGTGATTTTAGAGATGAAATAATTAGTCGATCAACTGAAAATGGATTATTTTAATAACTGATAATGAAAGGTGGTTTAGGTGGTTGTGTAAATGCTGAACATTACCCAGTGTATTTTGTGTTTGTATGGCGTGATAATAGACTGAATATCTGTAGGTTTTGGGCTGTTTGATGAAGACATCCGCTTGGGCTCTGGAAAAGTGTGATACTTAACATTTTATAGAGTAAATGATTTATTAAAAATAATTGACAGATGAATCAGTAATGAAAAAAAATTGTTGCAGCCCTTATTTGTTTGTTTAGTTAGATAGTTAGTTAGTTAGTTAGATAGATGTTAGTTAGTTAGTTAGTTAGATAGATAGATTTGGGAAATCCACCATAGCTTTCATTATTGATTCATCAGATAATTATTTTCTCCATTAATCCTTTGCTCTATAAAATGTCAGAAAAGGATGAAAAATGCCTGTCACATTGTCCCAAGTGATTGTTTACTGTCATTATTTCATTATAATGTGGGAAAATCTATTTCACTGGACTGCCCAAATAAAATGCTTTTATAAGAAACATTTTAAAATGTAAGATTGTGTGAACAAATTACTGATATCAAACTAAAATGTGTTACTTTCACCACCATTTTGGGTTAAAACTGTATCCATAAAGTGATGCTGCACCTCATGAATGTGACATTCAAGACTAAGATAGTTGATATACTTTCATTTGAAACATTAAAGAAGCTGGAACCACTGATTGTTTTCCCCCATTACTTAAATTGAAATTACTTAATTGAAAATCTAAAAAATTTGAGAGTAAACGTCTGTTGATCGACTGAATAATCAGTTAGTTAACTCATCAGCTTCCACAGATTCTGAAGTGATATTTATTGTGTCGTGTGTGTGTTCTTGAGTGTGTGTCCATGTTTGTCCCAGGGGCAGATGGTGTAATGCTGTCTCTCCACCAGCCTCCCTCTAAACCCTTTTTTAATACTGCTCCTGCCTTCGTTTCTGCACCGTTGGCTAATCTTATTTTAGCATCTCTCTTTTTGTGTTTTATCTCTGACCTGATGGCTGTTCGTCTCTCCACCTTCCTTGTACAACATTGAGCCACTATATGTACACTGTCGTCCACAGCACCTGGTAGAAATGCATACGTATCACATCATACGTATGCTGTAATGTGGATTGAACCCCTGGCAATATCATCATCATCATCATCTTCTTCTGCTCTACCTCTTCAGCTTTTTGTCTCATTGCATGCACTTCATCTTTCTCACTCCATCCTTCTTGACTTCCCCCCCTCCCTCCCCGCTCTCTGTCAGATGGATGTGTCTGTCGAGCACTCAGCCCCTGCACTCTGCAGCGTCTGGTATTGTGGGTAAATTACATCGCCTTTTAAAAATAGAACAGGCAGCCACACTGCGGGCCATTTTTCTCCTGGGGTAGGGGAGGAGGAGATTTCGTGTTGGAAATAAGCTGTGAATTAAGACGGCAAAAGACCCGCGACATGGGTTCAAGCAGCCCTGTGCCTCAGTGAGATGGGAACATGTTGTTCTCATAGTAGCTCTGTACCGTATTCTTACTGCTCTGTGTGTTTATATTTAGGCTGCTGCCACAATGATGTACGCTCCTGTAGAGACTCGTTTTCGCACGTCAGCCAACACAGTGTCAACTTTATTTCCAGTTTACCTGCTCAGATCAGATGTATAAGTAGTAGGGATGTCAAACTTCACACAATAATTGTGAAAAATTTGTTTTAAAGCCACAAATTTATTTAAATTAATTATTAATTAATTAAATAAATTAACCCAACTTGCGATTTTTAGGTTGTAGCTGGTGCAGTTTGAAAGCTAGAGTGACGATAGTATCATATGAACCTTGAAAACATAAGGAAACCATCGGTACCAACCATCACATTCTAGCTTGTCACAAAGGACAAATAATTCTCCAAAGTTGTGCTAAATTTTGGAGAGGAAAAACTGTCTTGGCCATTTTCAAAGGGTCCCTTGACCTCTGACCTCCAGATATGTGAATATAAATGGGTTCTCTGGTCCCACCAGTCTCCCCTTTACAGACATGCCCACTTCATGACAATCACATGCAGTTTGGGGGGAAATCATAGTCAAGTCAGCACACTGACACACTGACAGCTGTTGTTGCCTGTTGGGCTGCAGTTTGTCATGTTATGATTTGAGCATATTTTTATGCTAATTGTAATACCTGTGAGGGTTTCTAGACAATATTTGTCATTGTTTTGTGTTTAAAAAAATAAAAAACTAATTGACTAAAGGGGGGTAGCCTTGATTGGCCTATTATGTGTTTTTGTACATATACATATACATGAGCTTCGACCCAGATAGGCACTGTGGCTGGATATTTTACTGTTTCAGAGTTTCTGTGGGGTTTCAAAAAGAAAGGGGTCTAAAATAAAATAACCTGAATCTATGGTCCCAAAATGTCATAAATCCAATTTTGGCAGGTCTTAAAAAATCATTAATGTTACTTTCCTTTCAAAAGAAATGCATTATTTTGCTTTTAAAGGCTTTGTTTTTTGAGCACACCGTAACAAAACTATATCCAGACAGCGTTTGGACCTCCACTAAAAGCTGAGGTGCTCTGGACTTCACACTCGGTAACAAAACATCAGTCAAATAGCAGCAATGAACATATTAATTCATATCTTTAGTACTTTCTTGCCAATATGGATGTGAAGTAGGTCTTAAATAGCATTCATAGTTCATCTAACTTGAGGAACTAAATTGTTTTACTTCATTTTTGTACAGCCAAAACTCTCATTCAGTGTTCAAATCCTAAAACTACTGTGTTTTTAAAGGAATAATTTGTTGATTCTCTGTGATATTGAGAGTTTATGCAGATGAGAAGATCAATACCTCACCCCATTCATATTAGCTGTAGCTAGCAGCCAATTAGTTTAGCATAAAAAAACAAAGACAATTTTAGTAGCATCACTTCTTACCTGCAACAACAACTACATTTAAGAAACACTGTCAGGTTATTTGAGCTTGTTTGAAACAACCATGTTTAAATACTTTGCTCTACTATTGCACCCAATCAAGCTAAATACATAGTGCTGATAACGATGCATCCAAATGTGTGTCCCTAATGCACACAGACAATTTGTAAACCAGCAGGATGCTGACATATCAATAACATGATCTAAACTTAGGTCATTGTTCCCCCGGCTGTCCATCAGTGTGCGTCAGGCAGCTGATGTCTTTTCTTTTCCATGCTCCATCTCCTCTCCCTCCCCACACAGACAGCATGGCCGCTGCTGTGGAGTCTGAGTAGTAGCGTATTGATTCTGAGTCGTCTATCAGGGGAACGGGAGGTTTAAATGGATACGATGACGGCCTGCTCTCCGGTTACCCTGAAGCCTTTACTCGGTCAACCGCTTCTCCCTCCTCCATCACTCGTCACCCTGCAGCCTCTTCTGTCTCATTTATATTCTGAAACATACACATTTTAATTGTCCTTGTCCTCACAGTGCTCCTCTTTTTTTAGTATTTGTAGTGAGGAGCACCCCTTTTTCAGCTCTGAATTGCTGTATATTGTGGTTATTTTACAATGTGGGGTATATTTCTGTGGTTTTTATCATTGTGCCTGAGGTTGTTTACTCATTAGTATCATTGTAGACGTTGTGAACATGTGAATAAAACTAGATACATCTTTGGCATCTATGGGTGCCACAAAACACAAGTCTGAGACAGGTTTAAAAAAAAATCCATTCATCAGTGGTTCCCAACATGGGGGGTATGAGGAATGTAAGACATCTTTAAAAAAAAAATAATTAGAAAGTTATATTCATTCCCTTTCTGCTAAACAGTCTTGTCCTGCATTAGAAATGTAAGCAGTTAAAACAGCCAAAGAGCTGATAGTACAATGGCCAAGCAGAGAAGAAAACACTGAAAAAAAATATGCATTACAGATAATAACAGGAATACTCTGATGCAATATTCACAGGAAGTAATCTACTCAAAATTAAGTTATTGCAGTTATTGCATTCAGTATTGGGGTTAATTGTACAAATAAAAGGTTGATAACTGATCTAACAATTACTTGGAAATGAAAAAGAAAGTTAATGCTAAAAGTTTCATATAAATTTGTGTTTGTGTCTTGGTGGGAAAAAGCTTGGTTTAAGCTTCTGGGAGAAAATCAATTATTATTGGCAACTGTTATGGCAACTGTTATTGGCAACTAATATATATTATAATATAATATAATATAATGTGTGTGTCTGCCGTACATCGGATCCACTCCAACGGGTTCTTACTTGACCCATGCTACACCCTTCCACCAAGTTTCATGAGTAGTTTTTCCCCATAATCCAACTCACAAATGGACCAATTAAACCAACCAAACTGAAGACAAGTGAACTTAATTCTAAATGAATCTCCCCGTCACATGCTGGTTGATTCAGACCTGTTAATGTCCATCGCTAACACTTCTTGTTTTCTTTGTGTCTCCAGTCAGTTGCAGAAGGCTTCAAAGAAGCAGTCCAGTACGTCCTTCCACAGCTGATGATGGTCCCAGTATACCACTGTATGCACTACTTTGAGCTGCTGCAGGTATGTCCTGACGCATGGATGCTTCAAATCAGAAAAACAGTGGTTTTCACTGTGGTTTCTGGTTTTCTAGAGAAATTATTACATTTTTTGTTTGTTTTTTGTTTTGCTGATCACATCACTGATGAGTGGTTGATGATAAACACACTGAATTGACATTTTGTGGCGTCATCATGTCAGAGTTTTTGCTCTAGTAATGTTAAATGTGGCCTATTTGATGCGTGGTTAGTTATTAGTTATATCATATGTCTCTAAATATTGTCACTGCACTGAATTTAGGTTCAGTTTAAGTCACATAAATTTAATAATAAGGTGTACGTGGACACTCTTCCTGTATTTTTCTATATTTTGTTCTAATTGTGTTTATATCTGTTGTTAAGTTGTAACCGTTGTGGTATTCAACACTGTTATATTATTCTAATGCAGTTTTTTTGCACTATTTCTGCTGTGAAAAACATCTGTAGACTGCTGTATTGTGAAGTAAAGCAACATATCTGATATGTGTGTGTTTTCTGGCATTTTTACAGCAACTTCAGGAGCGCAGTCAAGACCAAGATGACCGAGAATGTCTGAAACAGGCGATCACAGCACTGCTTAACCTTCAGTGTAGTGTGGAGCGCATCTATGCCAAGCACCAGCCTCGCCGCAAACCTGGGTACACCTCCTAAACTAGTATTTATAATAAGTAATATTCATTTGGATGTTCTGTCTTATTTGTGATATTTCAGTGGTTTATTGTTTAATCTATGCTTTGACTTCTTGAGTTTTCTAAACTTCCCTCCTCCCTCACAGTGAGCCCATGTACCGCCTGTACAGCAGGCAGGTTCGTAGCAAACAACTCGCCATCAAACGCATGAACGAGATTCAGAAGAGCATTGACGGCTGGGAGGGAAAAGACATTGGTCAGTGCTGCAGCGAGTTCATCCTGGAGGGTCCACTTTTACGAGCCGGCGCCAAACATGAGAGACACAACTTCCTGTTCGACGGCCTGATGATAAGTTGCAAGGCCAATCAGAGCTCACGGCTGCCCGGTTCGGGCAGTGGAGCAGAGTACCGCCTTAAGGAGAAGTTTGTGCTGAGGAAGATCCGCATCGTGGATCGCGAGGACTCTGCAGAGCTGCGGCATGCATTTGAACTGATAGGAAAAGATGAAAATTGTGCGGTTTTCTGTGCACGGACAGCAGAGGAGAAGGCGGCGTGGATGGCGGGCCTGGTGACTCTGCAGTACCGCTCCACATTGGATCGCATGTTGGACACGGTGCTGCAGCATGAGGAGCAGGCGCATCCTCTAAGACTGCCCTCCCCGGAGGTTTACCGTTTTGCTGTGCAGGACTCTGAGGAGAATATTGTGTTTGAGGACAAAGTGCAGAGCAAAACGGGCATCCCCATCATTAAGGCCGGCACAGTGGTCAAGCTCATAGAGAGGCTCACCTACCATATGTACGCTGGTAAGCTGCTGCAATAGATCTTCTTGTGGAGGGCCATTTCAAATATCTCGACTAAAAGGTTTATTTTGCAAAGACACATTGTGATGTCTGTTATCTAATCTGTTTCATCTGTTTGTAGATCCTAACTTTGTGCGCACGTTTCTTACCACATACCGATCATTCTGCAAACCACAAGAGCTTCTCACCCTGCTGATAGACAGGTACGGTTCAACCAGAGCAGTGTTTCATCCCTTCACTTTAAAATAAATAAATTTAAGATACTGCATATCTATTTGTGATGATGTGGTGCTGTGGCTGCCCTGACATCCTGAAATATCATATCTGATTATTATTATTATTATCCTCAGGATTGAGATCCCTGAGCCAGAACCGACTGAAGAGGACCGACAGGCTCTCTGGAACGGTGACCAGCCGATGGCGGCCGAGCTCCAGAGGTTCCGCAAGGAATACGTGCAGCCAGTCCAACTCAGGTACGACAGAGGCAGCAACCTCCGGGTCTGAAAAGGACCTTTGCCTCGCCTAAATTCAGATGCCAGCTGACGTTACTTTAAGATGTCATGGTGAGGAAATGTTCCCACCAGTTAATAAATTTGTAACAACACCGATGTTACAGATTACACCGGATATTTTACAAGAAAAGATGATACTCCGTGAATGTAGAGCTATTTCTTTCAAACTTTAATGTCAGATGGAGGTGTGTCTGGCGTCTCCAGTTGAGCTTTTGGTGCAGGGCCCCAAATTTGCACCTAGTGCCACGTTATGTTCCCTTATACCATAGGGTTTAAATCTGAAATATTGTCAAATACGCAACTTTGTTTTTGCTTTGACAACAAATCCTCTGCCATTGTATCTCATCTTGTGTGTAAAATCTGACTGTGCTTTCCGGAGCAGGGACATTGAGTTTGTAGCGTCTGTCCTCTATGTATGTATTGATAATACAGTGCTGATGCACAAAAATAAACTAAATTGGTTTTATTTTTATAAAAAGAGTGAAACGACAGTGTGGGCAGTGGGTAAATAATGTAATCAGTGTCTGCCCGAAAACCGTTAAACATCGGTAACACCGATTACCACGGCAAACCTAGCGTTAACCACAGTTTCACAAGCGTGTCGGAGAACTGCGGTGGCCTTCAGGTAACAGAAAAACCCATAAAAATCTCTCCCTAGAGCCAATATTTGGTTAGTCCGTTCTGGGCTACTGTAGATACATGGCAGAGCAACATGGCGGACTCTGTGAAGATGACCTGCTTTCTATGTAGATATGAAGGACTCATTCTGAGCTAACGAAACAACCATTCTTAGTTTCAGGTGGTTATATACTAATGAAAACATAGTTATGAATATCATATTACATTTTTGTCACTAGAGCCCCCAAAATTATACACACTGGACCTTTAAACATCACAGTCCTAAAATATTTTAGCAAAAAAAGACACCCTGAGACAAAAAGTAAAAAAAAAAAAAAATAAGGGCTGAGGTGTCTTTGACAGTCAAAATCAAACTCTTGCAGGTGAAATTAGACAATAGGTTACATAATAATGTTTTTGTTTATAAAATGGATATTCCCTTGAGTCTCTAAAAAAAGTTATTCTTTAGCTGCTTTCTTTAATTTCCCAACAAGGCCTTTCAAAATGCAACAAAAGCTTTCGTGTCTCTTTGTCTCCTGTTGTTGTTTGGCTCTTTTAGACTCTCCTGTTAAGGCCTGAACGTTCTCAGTGAGCCACAGAATTACTTTTGTATTAGACTTTGTGTCCTTATAAGGAGAGACAGAGTCAGGAATAGTCCCGTAAGTACCATTAAAAACTGAGAGCTTCTCTGTATCAGACTGCACCGCCGCTGTAGTTAAGACCAGCTGCAGTAAAACCCTTTAAAACTTTAGTCACAGGAGCAGTTAAAACACAAGTGGGCAGTTACACAATGTGAAGCCACGTACTATATACTATAACATCGACTTCCATCTTTTGATGTTTCACAAAATACTGTTGGTCATGAGGTCAGTGATTATCTTTGACGGGGAACAAACAGATTATAAACACCAGTAATAAGAATCCTACAGCATCAGTTAGAACAAAGAGTTTGGGTGGTCTGTAGTTATAAACATTGCAGTGTGGTCCATCCGTTTACTCAGATGACTTTCACCCTTTAAAACACAAAACCTTCTTGCTGTTTCTATTTTTACATACCGACTTTTTAAAAGAGTTAACTGACAGGATGGAGAAGACACACTGGCCTCCAGCCACAAACTGTTCAATCAAGGAGTTTGTTTGCTAAATGTCTATTTTACCAACCTCTTTGTCTGCTGATCTATTATTTGGATTTAAATAAAAACAGAAATGACTGGCTGTCCAGTTTACTATTAAAGAAAGTCCTTGGTATTAGATGGCAGTCTGGAAAACATCTGAGGTACTGATTGTGAGTAAAAAATTATATTGTCATATTATATATAAGGGATAATGTACAGTGAGCCGGTCATTGTGAAATAAAGCAGTTCTGCATTGCCCTGAAGGGGTTTATTTACTGCTACTACTCCTGCTACTTAGGCTACATATTAATGCTTCAGAGGTACAGATCTAGTAATATACTGTATGTAAGGGATCATGTACAGCAAGTCGGTCATTGTTGTGAAATAAACCCCAACAGCTCGGGCCCTGAAGGGGTTTATTTCACAACAGTGACCTACTCCCTGTACATTGTCCTGCTTATACAGATACTTAATTAAGAAATCAATAATTTGACACAAAAACAGTCCTTCAGAGTCCGCCATCACAGGCTTCCATGGCAACGGTCTGTTATACATAGCAACGGTCTGTTATACATACATGGTCTGTTGTTGTGAATTTCTCCACTGTGGGACTAATAAAGGAATATCTTATCTTATCTTATCTTATCTTAAAGAAATAACAGACAGTAGAACGCCATGATGGACCAATCAGAATCAAGTATTCAACAAAGCTGTGAAATTAATTATAAGTAATTATCTTATATTATTAAATAATGGACCACCATGATAAACTGGACAGTAATTGTTTTCTATTTTTATTTGACTAAATGTTCTAATTTTTCTTTATTATTTGGATTTCTTGATTGATGTGAAATTTTAATTTGTTGGTATTGGAGCTTCCAGTAGTCGAATGGTTGCAGTGCATGCCACACAGTGTTTAAGGTCTGATTCCAGTCGATGTCCTCTGTTTAATGTCATATCCTTTTCTCTCCCCTTGTTTCTTGTCTGCCTCCTCACTACAGACTGTCCAACAAAGGCAAATATGACAAAAAAAAATCTTGAAAAAAAACAAATTTGGGGTGGTAAAACAATTAAAATGTCCCATCAACTGATGCAGTGAAAACACGTGTTCCCCATTTATGCCTCCGTGCCTCAGCCATGGCCAAAATATTATGTTTTTAGGTTGTCCACCTACATCCGTCTCTGTTCGTCTCATTCTCATGAATGTGATATCTCAGGAACACCTTGACTCGAATTTCTTTAAGTTTAGCGCAAATGTACACCTGTAATCAAGAATGAACTGATTAGATTTTGGTGATCAAAGGTCGCTGTGACCTCACAAATCACTTTTCTTTTGGCCATAACACAAGGATTCATATGCTAATTAGCACAATTTCACAGACTATGATGACGTGATAACATTTTGGACAGACATGGATATAACCTGTAGTTTGTTGTCATTGTACATAAATAGAAAAATATTCTCAGTGTGCACAGTTTTCTGAAGTTCCTCACAGATAATTGCAATTGATAGTATATAAAAATACGTGGATGGCAATACATCTAATTATTTAATACTGTAAACATGTCTTTGTTAGGGTTCTCAACGTTTTCCGTCAGTGGGTTGAACATCATTTCTACGACTTTGAGAACGATCCAGAGCTGAGGAGTCGATTAGAGGAGTACATCACCAGCAAGATTCAACTGAGAGGTCAGAAGAACTACACCTCTGCTTTGTTGTGACAACAGTGTTGAAGTTTCAGTAACACCGACGCTGTTGATCTAGTCCTGTGACATTGACATTTATATGCACATTAATATTCAGCTACGACTCAGAATATGACAATATTGTGAATTTGATACCGGTCGTGTAAACAGCAAATTCTGTTGGGATATTCAAAATTAGGCCTTATGCAAAATGTAGTGTTTTCCACTTAAGACGTGTCGGATATGCCAATATTATTCATGGTATGGGAGCGTTCTTTGGATATCTATACAGCGCATTCAGAATATGCATCTCAAGTGGTGTTTCATCTCAATTTGAGTTATATAAAGGGCATTTCCATAGGACGTATGTCATTGGGGCGTTTTATGTTAATCAGAGTATGCACAGAATTGACAAACATGTAAATGGGAATATTAGTGTAATATTTATTTTCATTAACCAAGTAATCAGCTTAGTCGAAATATTGTCTTTTTCAGAATAAGGACAAAAATAATATTTTGTGCATGTAAACATAATCATTGTCTGTCAGCACATGGCCATCTTGTAGGATTGAGACCATGGCCTTCAAATTGGGGTCGTGTTTACCGTATTTACGAGTTGAGCCCATATGAACACCTCTGTCATGTCACGTTAACTTTGACAGCCCTATAAAAACCGTATCTCTTTGTGAATCAGCCCATATGTTTCATGATTAAACAACAATACGGCTGTTTGTTCTGATACGCATGGGTTGTAACCCATCTCTTAATGTGCCAGTATTGTCTGTTTTTAGTATTTCAACATGAAATAGCCGTCTGATTAAAGGCTTGTTAACTTTTTGCTATAATAGTGCTTTGGCCCTTCCTTCTTTTGTGAACTTTTGTGTTCCCTACCAAAGAGCACCCTCATTACACTTGTTTGAACCTTCGACCACTCCAGACCTTTTCTTGTTTTGATGAAATGATTGTTTGGGGACATTTAGAGACTGTTGGCGCTGAAAATCAGATTTGTAGCATTGATTTTATATGCATGTGGAGGTTATATAACTGATGCTGTGACTTTTCTTTCCCTCAAAGTTAAGCTTGTGTGTATAAGATTAGAGTTAAGACCATTAAATTCTGTTTGTTTGTAGGTGTACTGTGCTCTTTAACATATTAGACACTTGACACTTTGCCTGCAATGTGAAATTTGTGGGGAAAAAATCTTCCAATATACATTTTATACATTGTGTTTTGTTTTTAGGCAAGTCTATGAGAAAGTGGGTTGAGTCCATCAATAAGATCATCAAGAGGAAGCTGCAGACGCAGTCAAACGGTGTTAGCCACAACATCACCTTTGAGAGCCCGCCTCCTCCCATCGAGTGGCACATCTGCAGAGCGGGCCAAGTGGACTCGTTTGACCTCATGACCCTTCATCCTATAGAGATCGCCCGCCAGCTTACTCTGCTCGAATCAGAGCTCTACAGGTGAGTCACTGTAGCAGAGCAGTGGATGAAGGCTCAGTTTAAGGAAGAGTATGTTTTTACAAATACAGAGTGTGGATCAAATTGCTGTTTCCTTGTCTGTCTGAAAAATAAAAACCCACTTCCTCCACAGAGCTGTGCGACCATCCGAGCTGGTCGGCAGCGTCTGGACCAAAGAGGACAAAGAGAAGAACTCCCCTAACCTGCTCCGCATGATCCGCCACACCACCAACCTCACGCTCTGGTTTGAGAAGTGAGTCAAATATTTTGTTCACGATAAAATGCAGAGTTGGTTTTAAAGTCCCGTAACTGTATATATCTGTAACTGTGTGTTTGTGTGGTTCTCAGGTGCATTGTAGAGACAATGAACCTGGAGGAGAGGGTGGCCGTCTTGTCACGGGTCATAGAGATTCTGCAGGTTTTCCAGGAGCTCAACAACTTCAACGGTGTGCTGGAGGTCGTCAGCGCCATCAACTCTGTCCCGGTCTATAGACTCGACCACACCTTTGAGGTGAGTGACATTATTAAAGCGTTCAGAAGAAACACTATGACTGACTATACAAATAGTTTTATTTATCTGTGTTTATGAAATAACAACAAAAACAAAAGGTAACTGTCATGTTTAACCTTTATTTGAGTAAATTTGGAGTTTAAGCGACATCCTCCAACACCACCCAGCTAAACTCTGATTGAAATGCTCGTTCGGCTTCAGCTCATAATGTTGTGTCTGTGCATCTGCAGACAAGATGGCTCGCTCCTTAGCTACTTCTGATTAATTTATTTTCATTGAAACTGAGCTTTTAATGTATTTGGTCATGCAGAGTTTAACTAGTTTTTAATGCAACTGAAGTGCTTCTTATTTCATTGTATTTCTCATCATTTTAGTGGGAAAATTTGACACTGTACAAAATCTTTTAGGTCTTAAGTCAATATGAATAGGTTTGTGATTGAATTGCATGTATACAACTAACAAAAATGTCATACCCAGCTGCTGAATGATTCTGAAAAACTGCACAGTGTTAGCACATTAAGATGCTGATGCTTGGCCTTTTTTCATCCTGCCACACCAATTAGCTATTAAGGAACATCTGATGTTATTGTTTTGACATGCTTTTTAATCTAATACTGAACTCAGAGCATCATTTATGGGACTTTTACTCCCTCCTGCACCCACAGGCAATACCAGAGAGGAAAAAGAAAATCCTGGAAGAAGCTGTGGAGCTGAGCCAGGACCACTTTAAAAAATACTTGGCTAAACTCAAGTCAATAAACCCACCCTGTGTGCCTTTCTTTGGTAAGTCTTCTAAAAGTATGAAGTGAGTGGAGTCAAAATAATATATATACAGTATGTAACTGTCATTTTCAGTCACCATTAATTATTATAAAACCAGCAGGAGTTTTAAGTTCCTGTACAGTGTTCTTCTCTTGACCATCAAACTCCTCCTCAGGTATCTATTTAACCAACATCCTGAAGACGGAGGAAGGCAACCCAGACTTCCTCAAACGCCACGGCAAAGAGCTGATCAACTTCAGCAAGAGGAGGAAAGTGGCTGAAATCACAGGAGAGATCCAGCAGTATCAGAACCAGCCCTACTGTCTGAAGGTGGAGCACGAAATCAGGGTGAGCGCTCACTTCTGATTTTCTCTTTGGTCTTTCAACATCTTTCCTAGATCTTGAACTCTAAACATGTCTTTTTGTTGTTGTTTTTTTTGCACAGAGGTTCTTTGAGAACCTGAACCCGATGGGCAACAGGAGTGAGAAGGAGTTTGCCGACTACCTGTTCAAAATGTCTCTGGATATTGAGCCACGGAACTGCAGGCAGGCTCCCCGATTTGTAAGTATTCAGACTGCAGTGATGTAGTGGTCATGATTCAAAACCGTAGGACAACATGTTCTCTCTGTAGTAAATTTGCCCTTTTGATAGCAGTGTTTTTTGTATTTTTTTAAAAGGTGCCGTTTGTAATTTTTTACACATAAATCATTGCAGGTACGCTTTTGTAATGAAGCCTGATCAAATTGAGTGGGACAAACAAGCTTTTAAGTCATGTTTTTTTTGTGGTAAAACTTTTACCGACATATTTGAAAGCCATAAGTTTCAGTGAGCACTTGGTAGTGAATGGGTTGTATCAATCATAAAGTTTTCACTGCTGAGTTTCTGTGTCCTGTCCTGCAGCCCAGGAAGACCATGTACACTCTGAAATCCCCGGGGATCCGGCCTGTGCGAACGTCTACCTCTGGCACCCTGAAGGGCCACCCTGTCCCCCTGGAGAGGGAGCCCCCGCATAAGATCACCTTCCGGAGTATCGCCGAGACCGAGCCGGAAACGCCGGCGTCGGCCTCGGTGCCCACTTCTCCGAACACGCCGACCCCTCCGCAGTCAGCCTCCTCCGACCTCAGCTCAGTCTTCATGGAGCACGACCTCAGCAGCTCATATGGTGGTGAGTTCTGCTGACTCTGCAGAAATCACGCTCGTCTGCACATTAGTGGAGTTGTCACTGACATTTACATAATTATATTTTTATTATTATAATTTTTTAATCTGTGTGTAAGAGTTCAGTCCTGTTCTTGAACCATCTGAATGCCGCCAATATCTGCATGTGTTTACAATTGATAGTCAATAGATCTGAGGTCTGTTCTTGTGAAATCAATCATCATCTCCCTCTCTAAATTTTACAGGTAGCAACAACCCCATATTTGCTCCTGTTAATCTTCCTCCTTCAAGTGAGTGTGGGCCTTTCTGTTGTCAATCCAGTCCTTTTCACCTGATTGTTTTCTGCCAGACTGTCCTATGAATCATTTTTGTACCCACTCACTTTGTGATTGTGTGTCTTTTATCCACAGTTTTTTGTTGTTTTTTTTAACTCCACAAGTGTCTTTGTTTTTATTCTCAGAGTTCCAGTCTGTGTCTTGCGGCAGCCTCCACCAACTCGGGGAGGAGCTGCTGAAGCCACCTCCTCTGCCACCACGAAGGAAAGACGCAATGTCTGAAGCCAAAGTAAGAACAGGGCATCATTTCCCACCAATTATACCCATAATTACAACACCTTAAAGGGATAGATTCGGTGTTTTGAAGTGGGGTTGTATGAGAAACTACCATAGTCAGTGTACCTGATGTAGATGACGTCTTTACGCCCCCAGTTTGGAGAGGCAGACAGGAATTACCACACTGAAGTGAAACAATGTACTGCTGTGGACGGGGCTGCAGCAAAACGTTTTTTAGCCACCTAAAAGAAAGGCCCACCAGTGTGTTTTATTTGCTTTATCTTGCCGTCAAACAGCCTTTTGTGACAGGGAACGGAAACCGAAATGGTTTTTCTAGGGCTGCAACAAACGATTTTCACTGTCATTTAACCTGTTGATTATTTTCTTGTTGACCTGATTAGTTTCTTTTGTGTATAAAATATCAGAAATGGTGAAAAATGTCGATCAGTGTTTCCCAAAGCCCAAGATGACATCCTCAAATGTCTTATTTTGTCCACAACTAAAATATATTTAGTTTACTGTCATAGAGGAGGAAAGAAACCAGAAAATATTCACATTTATGAAGCTGGAATCTTTTCAGAGTGTTTTCTTGAAAAAATGACTCAAACTGATGAATCAGTTCTAAAAATAGTTGGCATTTAATTTAATGGTTTAATGGTTAATGGTTGTTGTAGCTCTTCAGTTTTCCTTTTCTCTTAATCATCTCAAATTTATCTTCCGACCCCTTGTGAGGGTCCCAGCCCACAGGATGAAAACCACTGCTGTACACCTGCACTGTGAGTATCAGGGTGACATGTTTAATGATACTTCTCTGATCTCCATGTGTCTCTCTGTGTCTCAGCTGAGCTCCAGGTCCGACAACCCCCCAGCTATCCCTCCCCGGCTGCCCCCTCCTCTGCCCAGGAACCAGCCTCGACCTCCCGTCTATAACGGGCCCCCCATGGACGGCCCCCTGCCCAGCCCTCCTCCTCCGCCACCTCGCGACCCTCTGCCCGACACGCCTCCCCCGGTGCCCCAGCGGCCCCCGGAGATCTTCATCAACTACCCCGTCAACATGCAGCCTTCTCCCGTGGGCCGATACCACTGGGACTTCGGCAGCTCCCCCAGCTCCCCCAACACCCCGCCCAGCACGCCGTCGCCCCGCATCCCCAGGCGGAGCTGCCCGCTCAGCGCCAGCCAGAACAGCCTCTACCCTCTTCCTGTTCCTATCACCGCTCCGCCTGTCCCCCCACGCCACAACTCCAGCCCACAACTCCCCAAACTCCCACCAAAGACATACAAAAGGGAGCTGCTGCTGCAGCCGCCGCTACAAGGCCTCTCATTGGTGGAGAACACCGACAGCAGCCAGTGAGTCTGCGTTATGTTTTTTTTTTTTTAAACACCTAGAGGTGATCTTGAAATGCAAACTTCAAACTGTCTCCTGCAAACTACGACACAGTGGACTCAAAGCTACTGATCAGAAAGAATAACACTGCTCCACACACTCTTAACTCCACCCGCCCGCCCTCTGCATCGACCAATCACACCCCCGCTGTGCCTCTCAGGGGATCAGTAGCTCCGCCTTCATCATAAACCCTCTGTGCCAATGAGAAACCCTCACCGGTGTGCCAGCTAATAAACAACAAGGAGTGTTTGTGTCTGTTTGTTCTGTACGGAGTGGGACCGTCTGCTCCTGATAAAAGTTCTCACCCTTCACACTCTTAACTTACACTCACCCCACGTCCCACCCCTCCGTCAGGGTGGGCTGAATGTGGGGCGCCTTGGACTTTGTAGCCTCAAATGTCATGCTTTGTTTCTTTGGGCATTGACATCATCTGGAGTCCTGCTGCAGCTCACAGATTTTTAAGACCTCCTCCACAATCCACTCAGACGTAGCTCTTTCACGGTGGCTGTGAGCAGCAGACATTTCCATTGACTTGTTTTTCCTACTAACTGATAAACAAACAGTTGCCAAAGTCTTATTTTATGCAGGGGGATAAGGGATTTTCTTTTTTTTAAACAAATGTGACATTAAAAGAAACGCATAAAGGAGGCGACACTGAATCCCCCACCTTGTATCTCAGCTGTACACTGTGACTGTATAGACGTGAGTCTGACTGTTTTTTATCTGAAGACAGGCCTCTCCGCAGCCACAAAACGTTGCCTTTAAAAAAAAAAAAAAAAAAAAAAAAATCCAACAGCGGTGACCTCTGACCCCAGGCTCCAAGTCCACTCGGCACAGATGGGACAGCGAGAGCCGAGAACACTCCATTTGCACATCGAGTTTGGGCAGCAGGTTTCGACCAGAGTATTGAAAATATCCCTCGGCGTTGAGCGACAGAGGGAGGTCTGCCACGATATCAAACAGCACCGATCCAGGACGAAGACGAGAAGTTTTCTCCCAACTCGTCGCAAGCTGATGTCTTAACCAATCTCCTTACAGACGTGCGCTGCTGTCTTGACACTGTGCTCTTCTCCAAAAGCCCCCCTGCCCCCCCATGACCAACTCTTCTTCATTGGTATTGAAACTCAGCACTGGAAGCACGCAACCTCCCACCAGAGCTGGGTCAGCTCCCCCCAGTGGCTGCTCGAAATACCTTAGAAACCCATGAAAAAGAGGAACTTTTTAAATTCTTCTTTCTGTCTTTTTCTTTCTTTTTCTGCTTGAAAACATTTTTGTTTCACTTTGGAAAGACTGAAATAATCCATGCATCATGCTCAGATGTGCCTTTTATTTTGTTTTCTACTTTACAGAAATAAGCAAATGGTGTCTAAAATGCTAAAAAATAAAGTTGCCTATGTAATGTTTAGAACAAAGCTATACACTATGAAATTGTACATGTTTGTGGATACTGTGTATATATAACATGTATACACTAACTAAATAATTTGTATAAAGTGACAAGTTTTTTCCCTGTTGTATTGTACTCTCATCCGCATCTGTTCAGTCGAATATTGCCTAATAATCCAATGCTGCTACAGTCGGATAAAAAAAACTAAAAAACAAAAACAAAACAAGAAAAAAACAGGTCACTGTCACTAACTTACTTACAGACAATCTCCAGTTGAAACACTGGGAGTATTAACTGAGGAAAGCCATTTTTTCTTCCCCGCCCCGTAGCTGTTTTAAAGCAATGAAGAAAAAAAAAAAAAAAAATACAGTTCAATATGCCAAGCACTTACTTAGACGTGTGCTTCACTTTGTACATCCTACTAATTACCTTTTCTCCTTTTCAAAGATTTTTTAATGCTAACACTCATTAAACAGAGGTTGGAATTGTATTAAAGTTGCAGTTGAATATACACAGACCTATATTCAGTTGCAAGTATTTGAGCATAGTGAAGAATTGGACATTTTTTCTGAGAAACACACTTTGTGCACTTTAGGCTGTACTGTTGAAGAGCCACAGTTGTTATAGGTCATGTTTGTAAATGCAATGGTCCTATGCAACTGTTCAAACTCACTTTCTACATGGATCAGGGTAGGAAAACACGAGTCTACCCCCTCACCTCTATCCCCATGATGTGTATAAATAAACACCTGAGGATGTCTCACCACCACGAGCTGGGATTCGGCAAAATTTTGAGAATCCCCCGTTTTCCTCCTCCTCCTCCTCGCTGTGTTTTGTGCACATGATTAAACTTCTGATCAAACTAGAGATAAAAAAAAAAAAAAAAAAAGCTTTTTCAAACTAGAGATAAAAAGGAGGATTTTTAACCAACAGCTGAAGTCAAATCACTTCACTGTCTTCACTCATGTTCTGTCCATTTCCCAAGTTTCCCAAGCCAGTATTGGTGGGGTTAATTTTGCCAGATTTGTTCTTTTTTGTTTTCTATGTTTGTTTGTTGTTGTTTATTTTTTTAAACCCCAGCCCCTGACAGAATAACGGATTGGTTTTCCTCCAGTGGCACTGTAACAGCTTGATCCAGCAGTCGGTTTATTTGATGGTATGTGGCCTTTTAACTGCTTTGTATTAATGGTCTTGATGAGATTAATAAATCACCCAGTCTTATTTTGTACTGAACTACTCATTTCTCTCCTCGTTTTTTTCTTTTACTGTTAATTCAGCTTTCAGTGGAAGCTATTACAGCTGTTGGTAAGTTAAAAAGCTTTAATTGATGAAGACATAGTTTGACAGTTTCGGGAAATAAATGTATTTGTTTTTTGGCAGAGAGATGGATAAAAATCGATACCACTGTGGTTTGTCTGTTTGCTAGCATAAATGTGCAGTTACCACCAGCATCCAGTTAGCTTAGTTTAGCATAACGTTAGACTGGAAGCTGTTAGCCTGGCTCTGTCCAACAGTAACAAAATCCAACTACCTGCAACAAGTAGTTCACTAATTAACAAAATATATTTCCTAAAAAAAACGAAGTCTAAAAACGACAATTGTACGGTATGTAACCCAACTATTAGCTTCATGGCTCAGAGTGGTTTTCAGGCAATCCATGGATACTACTTAGCTCAAATCACTTCACCTATCCAAGAAATAAACCAGAATTTACACAACAAATTGGCGTTTTTACACCTTGATTTATTGACAAATTACACAAACTAGAAATAACGTGTTAACTGGTGAATTTTAGAAGTACTAGTAGGTTGATATGGTTACTACTTAATAGAGCCAGACTAGCTGTTTCCAGCCTTTGTTGTAAGCTAGCTACAAGCTAGCCGGCTGCTAGCTGTTTCCACCTTTTGCAGCAAGCTAAAGACAAGCTAAGTGGCTGCTAGCCGTTTCCGGCCTTTGTGGTAAGCTAGCAACAAGCTAACCGGCTGCTAGCTGTAATGTTAGCTTGATATTTGACTACCGTATGCTATAATCAGGAGGACTTTTCACTAGAAAGCGATTTAAACACCTTTTCTAAAATGTCCCTTTACTGCCTCGTTTAGATAATTAAGTCTCCTCTTCATATTTATATATTATATTTAGTTAGTACCTTTCTGTAGCTACACATTGATGTTGTTGTATAGCTAGGCATATATTTCACGTCCAGTTAAAAAACAATGTGATGTGGATTATTTAATTTAATAATCAATAGTTCAAATATAAATGCTGAAATGAAAGATTTTTTTTCAGTTATGAAGCTAATGCGTAAGTTATTAGGAAGACCTCTCTCTCGCTTTTCTCCTTCCGAGTCCCTTCTCATAGGCCCTCACTCCATCAGCTGATTATAGTGTTCCACTCTGCTCTGCCAATAATAACCTACCACCACCTCCTCTCTAAACCAATCACACAGTGTGCCAAGGTTTTTAAACTGCTCTCCTCTGCGCTGCTTTCAGCTGTCATTTCAGCACGACCGATGCAGCGATATAAAGAAGAAAATTATTGCTTACCTTCCGCGAAGTCCGTCGCAATTTCACATGTCCGACTCAGACTTAGTCCCTGGCTGGAAGAGCCAGATCCTGGTCCAGACGCCCCATTCGTCACGCGTCCTCTCCACAGGCGGAAAACGGAGAAGCAGCCGCTAGTTAGCGCGCCAGCCCTCCCGACGAAACAGGAGCCCTGACCAAGATTTTACTCGACAACGGCATCGCTCCAGCTCCAGGCCTGCCGGTCTCTCAGCTTCGCGAGCTTGTAGCGCAGGTAGCAAGAGACAATCCCGCCGAGCACCCTCCATCTCCTGAGCTAGAACCATCGGTGCCGCTCACAACCCCCCCGAGGCCCCGGCCTCGGGCGAAAAGAAAAAAGAAAGCAGATCCACCTCAAGCTCCCCAGCCAAAAAGATCAGGTTAAAGCAGAATCTCAACTCTCTCCTGCCTCAAACCCGGGTCCCTCCAGCACACACGGCGCCCTCCTCCCCCTGCAGTCTCTGGCTAGTTCCATCCGCAGCATTGTTCTCGCCTCCAGTCTCTCGAGACCGCTTCAGCTCCTCACCTCAACCAGCAGCCTTCACAGCCATTCAAGCCTCCATGCGGCAGCCCGTATTGCCACTATGCCAGCCCTCTACTTCGGCAACTGCGGAGGCCGTTCAACACTCCTTGGCCTCTGCCGTCCCAGCTCCGCCGCTAGGTAGGCAGTACATTCCTCTTGCAGCAAACTCTCCCTCGCCTCAGGTCTAAAATCCTACAAGGTAAGGACATCAATCTCTCTCCATTTGCTGCCGCTTCGGAGTGGATAAATCCGTAGCCGCCGGACCCGACATAACGGCCTCTTTAAATCTTCAGACCCACGACTTAACAGAGACTTGTCCATCGGGCAGTTTCTCGTCGATTTAGCGTTTACCGTGACGTTTCTGCTCGGTCTACCCCGAGAGGAGACCTCCACCTAAATACGGAAAAAAAAAAAAAAAAAAATATTTTCTATCAGTATCATAAAGCCTTGCCACCAAAGCCGCTCTGTTTCACCCAGTACAACCTACGCCTGGACTGGTCCGTGATTGACACTGAGTTCTGCTCCTGATAGCCGGCGGTGCACAGCACTTCATGCTCCACATGCGGGAATTCAGGCCACACCGCCTCCCTTGCCCTCCGTGCCTTTCCAAATCTCGAAACCCGGGACTTTTACGCACGACGCGCAGCAGTCCCATCCTCAAGGTGACGTTTCTTTTCGACGCGGCCGGGCGAAAGCAATTGAGGGATGCACCCCCGCTCGGTCTGCCCACGGCGCATCCGGTCCAAACTGCTCCTAGAGAGGAACAACATGGCTAAAAACATTTTGAACGAGCTCCTTCACTCCAATAAACTTAGACTCACTGGCATATGAGCTGTTTCTCACCCTGATTAGTGTTTGTTGACCATCTCCTCACGGGGTTGTCCCAAGGTTTTGGGGTGGGGGTCTTCTTTTTTCCTTCAAAATTTGAGGAAAAAAAATTTCTTTTTTCTTTAAAAAATACTAAAAAAGTGTTTTGAGGTCGGGGGGAAGGTTAAATAATAAATACCGGTTTGCCTCAAGGTAGGAACCATGGTGCACAGAAAAATCAGGAAAAAAGATTAATATTCATTTTCTGCACCGCGCTCGGGTTGAAGGTAAATGCTTGTTGGGTGAACGTAAAGTAATTAAGTGGGGGAAGGCGCGGTATCAAAGCCGACTCATAGACGATTAAAATAGTACTCCCCGCTAGTGGACTTGTTGGAGTAGGTGGGACTAAAATACTTTTCGGTGTCGCCTGTCATTGGGTGAGGAGCAGCCCCTAATATTTAACAAATCGGAGACTGCTGGATCTACTAATCGAGTAAAATCCCTCCGTTCTCCTCTGGTGCTTCCCCTAATAGCGCTAAGAGGGCGGCCCTGGAGAAATTAAAAATTGTTTTGTCGGTCCGTAGAGGAAAAAAGAGGTCAGCACACGGCTGGAATCTTGGGATGCTGGACTCGGACATGAAAGGCCCCGACCGAGAAACTGAGCGTAGGGACATTAAAAGTCTTTCTGGCGTCCGAGACAATAATAAGAGAGTGCTCCGCTCCTCGGGCATCTCAATTTCGCCATGCGCGTTCCCTCAAGGGCGCTCTTTTTAGGCTCTGGAATGGCGCATCAGTGCCCCTGCCGCCGCTTTCACTGGACGAAGGGTGCCGCCGGATTTAAAATTTGGTCCTTTCTCGACGACTGGAACGGTGTCACCTCTTTACGATGAGCTTTCCCCTCTGCGTTTAATTTTTTCACGACGAGCGCATCAGTGGGTTTTGGGGCTTCTATGAAGGCGAGTGGTTCGCAAGCCGCTGGCCGCCCGGTTTCCATCACTTCTCTTCCTCTGCGCTCCACGAACTATCCAGCGCCGTTGCTGCCACGTGTGGGGTAGACTGGAAGCGAAGCGCATCACGTTTTGCGACAATCAGGCAGTCGTAGCAATTAAAGAGGGCGCGCCGCACTAAAGATATCATGCCGTTCATGAGAAGCATCAGTGGTCTAGTCCGACACCTTCATAATAAAGCTCGCCCGTGCCCGGCCCGAAACTAATAGCCGACTCGCGCTTTAAATTTCAGCCTTCCGGGCTCTGCCCCAATGCCAGCCCAGCACCAGTTCTGTTCCTCCTTTCCAAACCATAGCGCTTTACTGAGTCGAGTCCGTTTCCCAGTACCTAGCCTCAGCCCGCCATTACATGAGAACGGTCTAGGCGTCCCTCTAAAAGTTATGTTCGGATGGAGTACTTTTGCATATTTGCATGTCTGTTGGGGTCCTAAAACGTGTTAATTAATAAGTGTGTGCTTTCATTTGTTACTGCACCGATGTGTTTCTTTAAATTAATTATATTAGGGGTTGTGGCAGGTATCCAATTTAGCTCAGATGCTATGTCCCTCTTCCCAGTTTTTCTCCATCCTGCCATCAAATTAGTCCTAAAGGCTCTCCAAGGTTTCTCATAGGTGCGGCAACATGCGCCGCAGCTCAAGGCTCTCCTCCACTATGCTCCAAAAAATGGGGCGTTGGTCCTCTTCTGCGTTTCCTCCTACGTGCGCCAGACGTAGAAACCATTCTAAGAATCAAAGAGCCCTGAACCGATGGTAGTCATCATATAGCTGGTGTGGTGTCCTCATTTCTGCACTAATCTGTTCCCCGCTCTCTCCCCTGATTTGTTGTTCCTTTCTCTTTCGGGTCGTCATGTCATTTACAAGGTCGCCAAGGCCCTCTCTGGCCCTCCCTTTACTGGCATGCTGTTCGCTTCCATGGTTCACTTTTGGTCTGCTCTAATTTCCCTTTTTCTCGGTCTGGTCTCTACATGGGTCGCCCTCTCAGGTCGTGAGGCTCTCGCACGGTCGCCGAGCCTCTTCCTCACGGGTCGCCGGCTGGGGTGCGCCGCTCGCTAAGGTGCCGGCCCCCCCGGGTGCGCTGCCCTCCTGCAGGTCGCGAGCCCTCCACACGGGTCGCGCTGCCCCCTGAGGTCGCCGGCTCCCCGGGTCGCGCTGCCCCCGGAGGTCGCGAGACCCCCCCGGGTCCGCTGCCTCGGCAGGTCGCCGGCCGCCCGGGGCGCTGCCCCGCGGTGCCGAGCTCTCCGGGTGGTGCCCTGCGGTCGCGAGGCCTTTCCACGGGTGCGTGCCGGGTGGGCTCTTATGAGGGTGCGCCGCCTCTCTGCGAGGTCGCCGGTCTTCCCTGGGTCGCTTGCTGTAGGTGCGGCGCCATAAGGTCGCGCTGCTTACCAAAGGTCGTGCTTCTTCTCTCCTCTTCTCAGGTCTGTATATTATAATTGTTTCTGCTATATTCCTTCCCCTTTCTCCACATAGATTTCGGAGTGCAGAGAAGGTACGTGTTCATTTGTTTATACATGTCTGAATTTTTTTTTTATTTTGTATTTGGGGGAATTAAAGACTTCTGCTTGCCTGTCTTCCCACTAAGCCGGGGGTCTAATGCGCCAAAAGCGTTTCTTTCATTGTGTCGTTCTTTAATAAACAGCTCCCTATGGTTCTGATTGAAATGAGCTAATGCGTAGTTCATTCAGGAGCCTCTCTCTCGTTTCTCTTCCGGTCCCTTCTCATAGGCCCCATCAGCTGATTTGTGTTCCATCTGTCTGCCAATAATAACCTCCCCCCTCCTCTCTAAACCAACACAAGGTGCAGGTTTTTAAACTGCTCTCCTTGCGCTGCTTTAGTGTCTTTCAGCACGCCGTGCGCCCCCTCCCCCCTCGCCCCAACTTCTCCCTTCATTCCCGCCGGCCGTCGCCTCCCCCGCCCCCTCGTTCGCCCCAGTTCCCGCCCAGCCCTCGCCCCGCCCCTCGCCCAGCACGCCCCCTGCCGGAGTCTCGCCCAGTTGGTCCGCTCAATTGTTGTGTGCGTGTTTTAAACACGGGACACTATCGCCGTCCGCGCATCCTGAAGACGGACTCCTCTTTAGTTGCTCTTCCCGAGGTTTCTCCTCCTTCTTTTTCCTGATCAAGGTTTTTGCGGGGAGTTTTTTTCCTCATTCATCGCAAGAGTCGCAACGCAAGGACAGAGGGACGTCATCCACGTCCACACCGTAAAGCTTATAGAGATTACTTCCTGATGTTCAAACTGATTCGATTCACCTGACCTCACCAAACCACTTCAATACCACCATCACCAGCGTCTAGACCCGCAGGGGGAATTAAAGAACATTCTGCTATGCCATGATCATTCCCCACTAAGCCACGGCGGGTCTAATGCGCCAAAAGACGTTTCTTATCATAATGCTGTCTCGTTCTTTAATAAACAGTCATCCACTCAATGAGTCTCTCCTGATTGAAATGTTGCTCTTTGATTTTGAATACCACATGTTAAAATGTAATCCAGAAGAACCAAACATCCAAACAAAGGTGTCTGCCAAGTTCATAAAAGGTTCAGCTTTAACATAAACTATATATATTTCAGGGTCACTGATTCATCATTCATGCAGTTATGTTGCTGTCATGACCTTTTGGGGAAAATGACTCCATAAAATAAGTCACAACTTGGGCTCAGGTTTGGTTGTAACTGGAAAGTTTTGTGTGCAGCAGTTTTTTATTGACAGTTGTCTCTCGGGGGTCAAACGGTACTGCAGGGTCCCTCGCTGTCCTCGCTGTCGTCCCACAGTCCTCCACCGCTCATGGCCGCTGCATGGTTACCTCTCTGCTGAGACACGCCTGGTCTGAAGACATGGAGATATGTGAAGCTCAGAGAAGCAACAGGTACGAGTATATTTATCTTATATATAAATACAGCTTTTATAAATATGTCTGCACTGATAGACACAATAAAAGTAGGTCTCGTGTTTAGCACATGTATCACCATCCTACCTGTGATTAATATAAAGTTCAAGGGTCGTAATTGTACCTGATGAAGGCTCTTACCTCAGATTTTCTCTACTCTGGTTGAAATTCTGAAAGCTTTGCCTCGCTGGGGCTTGAATCGGTTTAAATCCTTGTCTGTTGTCTTTTTCTGGAGCTGCATCTGCCTGGTACATGAAGACATGGATATACAGAGGTTTGAATGAGTGACAGGGAAACCGATCATTTCACCAGTCATTGGTGGTGCTAAGCATGTGGAAACAATTGATGTCCTCAGTGTCTCTGGAGGAGCTTTGTCAAAGCTGAGAAAATAACCCTGATAATGTTATTTGCGTAACAAACTGGAGGTGTCCAGCCTGAAAGACGAGAGCGTTTTACATTGAAGGAGGAGGAGGAGGGTTTAACAAAAAGATAATGATTAGCTGTTTTGTGCATCAGAACATTCTTTTTTAAATCTGCAATATGTAATCACTGGAGTGCCCTTGTAATATGTTTTTCCTATCCTACACTATCTCCTATATTTAGTCAGACATTTTTACCTGTAAATAGATTTCAGTGGACTCTGATAGAAAGAAACAACATATGTCAAAGATACTCAGTTTACTGTAACAGAGGAGGAAAGAAACCAGAAAATATTCACATTTAAGAAGCTGAATCAGAGAATTTAGACCTTTTTTATCTTAAAAAAATTCTCAAACTGATTGATTACGATTAATCATTGCAGCTCTACTATGGTTGTCTAGCACTACTTGTATTTCAACGCTGACACATAAAACACTTGCAAACATTTTATTTTATTAAAGCCACTATATGCAGATTTTTTCGAACTCTGAAATGTTCAGATGCTTTTCTGAGTGTGTGAAAACAGACGCCCAATGAAAATTGCAGTCTGTGCTGCTGCGCTAGTGTACCACGGGGTGGTGCCAAAGCAACGTTTTCAAATTGTGCTTAAATTGATTTTACAAGTGAAGAGTCTGTGCAGCCTTGGCAGAAGTATGTGCTCTTTGAGTAATGTTTAGTTTTCCTCATCTTTTGAGTACATGCTTCTACAGCTCACTGACATTATTTGATTCTGACCCACTTTCAAAGGATGCTGGTACTGTAATATACCAAAAGAAGGCCCAGCATGGACAGAACATGGTGCTCATGTGACAAAAAACTAAATACCTGTTTGGATGGATCATCCCAGATGGGCCTGAAGGCACTTTTTGGATGTAGAGGAGGCGAACCCTTCCTGACATTGACCAGCCTCTTCCCGTAGGAGCTGACGAGGCACGGTGTTGGGCCGTCCATACACGGCCCTGCGGTGTTTCTCAGTGGAGGGTGAGGGGTTAATCTGGGAATCTGCCACCTCAAACACACAGTCCTCTCTCTGGGCGCCTCCCTCGACTGCTGCTGCTGCTGCTGGCTGTATGAGGGCTTCAACAGCACCGGCACCTGGCTGTCCTCCTCTTCATCCTCCCCACTGTTGCTCTCCATCATCTCCCTGCGCAGGGTGCCGTCAGGGCTGCAGGAGGTGACGGAGGAGTAGTCGAAGGCCGAAGTGTCATCTGGGTCTGTCTCGTCCTCGAGGCTGTGGTTGCTGTGAGGGGCCTCCAGCCCGTTGGTGCCTTTCCCGGTGGGCTGGCTCTGGCTGTAGGTGCCCTGGCCCGAGTCGCTGTTCTCCCCCCACGCTGCAGCGTCTGGAGTGAGGAGGGAGCAGTAGGGGTGTCCACAGTCCCGGGCCGGCTGGTTCAGGAGGGCCCGGTCTCTGCCACAGCCCTTCCTCCTCACTGGGCTGCAGGACCAACACTCCAGACGCATCGAGTGACAGCCGTCGACCCCGTTAGTGAGGCCGACAGCCTGCTGGTCGTCTCTGTAGGAAGGAGAGTGGAGGTTATTATACCAGGACCTGTACATCAGCAGGGGGAAGGGCAGTGGCATGAATACCTGTAGTACATTTACTGGTTTTTGTCACTTCCTAACGGCCGTCCTTTTCCTTATTGCTTTCCTTTATTACTTCAGTCATTTCTTCTTTCCTGCTTTCTTTTGTTCATACTTTCCTTCCTTCCTTTCTTCTTTCAATTATCTGAAAACTACAAATATGATGTTTTGTCTTCTTTAATATCAATACTGTTACTTTAGATACTTGAATCCCTTTTCCTCCCGTGGTGCTTTTCTATGTTTTCAACATAGGATTTGGCTGCTCTTTCCATAACGGCTCTCCACACCCAGATCTGGCTACAAGATTTTTGTACATATCACTGAAAAAGTCACTTGAGATTGACAACATTTTCTCCCGAGGCCTTATCTCAAGCCCATGTTTGAGATTGTTGACTCTAAAACGGATTTGTTTTTCGGTTCAAATGTTTGTTGTGTTTACCATGAACAAATTATATCACGGCTTACACGGCCTTGTAGGTTAGCTTAAAGGACTCCGCGTGTACATAAAAAAAAAAAAAAATCTGAATTGACGAATTGCCGTTTTTACACCTTGATTTTTGGACAAGTTAAACAAACTAGAAATCACATGTTAATTGGTGAGTTTTATAAGTGCTGGTAGATTGATATTATTACTATTTAATAGAGCTATATAATATTAATAATGATATAAAAAAGTATTATTTGCTCAGGTGCCACTAAATATATGTTATTGATTCATCAGATGGGTTACAGTGGCTAGGAGGCTAGGTCTAGCCTCTGGGTACATCGGCAAGTATCAAATGGCTTTATATATTTATATTTATGCTGCTGTGTTGTTAGTGAAGACAGAAAAAATGTCAAGAGCCAGTGTTTCTATGACAGTCTGACAGTGGCCTACCACTTTAAGGCGGCACCTTAGGAAATGGTACATGCCGGTGGAACCGGGGCAGCATGCCACTCCAGGGACCGGCTTATGGCACTGAACCACAGCAGCACACCATCAGCCTCTTTTTGATTTCTGCTTGCTGTACTGACTGAAGCAGCAGAGTGGTACGCTCACCTCTGAGCTGCAGTGTTGGACTGATGCTGAGACTCTCTGGTCTGTTGGCTCCTGGTGCAACAGTTTGCAGAGGATCCACCAGCCACTGCATCTGAGCAGCTGCTGTCATGCAAAAAATTAAAATCAACTCAAAATCTGTGTAAACATCTAATCTGACATAAGAGGCATCAACTTGAGATTTAATACTTCAGATCAAATCATTTATGGGTCAGCTCATCCTTCTCACGATGCCCTGACCTTTGCCCGGCTCCCTCTCCGTCCTCCCATCGGACGTCTTGCTCCAGAATCACATGACAGCGAGACAAAATGCTCCTCAGCGCTCGCTCGGTTCCCAGCAGGAGGCTGCAGTCAGGATGCTCCTTACCCGTCCACTGCAGCAAGCTCTAGAGAGGGAAAATAGAGAAAAATTAAGGCTTAGGGTCAGTTTAATTGCAGCTTTTTAATTGAGTCAAGAAACAAAACAAAATTGATAATTAGCGCTGCACAGCTTTGAAAAAGAATCTTATTCTGATTATTTTGACTGATATTGCAATTGTGATATTAGAGGGAATAATTTTGACATTATTACTCTCATTTTCAAAGATTATGGTGTGATTTTTGCAGTGATCTGTACCAAACAAAGATATTTTCTTTGGTCTGTATGATATTTTGACACAGATTTGTTGTGATTTTAACAAATACTACGATTTGAAAACTGCAGTCGGCCATATTGCGATTTTGATAGAATTTTGATTAATTGTGCCGCCCTGCTGTTAATTTTATGTTTTCTCACCTGGAGTTCCTCAAAAAGTGTTTGTAAATCTCCATTTTCATAAGGTCTTTAAAGGACCAGTGTGTAAAAATTTGTGCCATCTATTAGCAGAAATAGAATATAATATTCATAACTGTGCCACCAGCCGCCGTCTGACTTCCGTTGCTCATAAAGTAGTGTTATGTGTTATTATGGTAAGGATTGGCCTCTGAGTGAGGTGAACGTTGTTATATGGTTTTGGTTTGGTTTTGGCAGTGCACGTTAAAGCAGTCTTGGAAAGAGAGGAGTGAGCGGAGGGTTACTCGGTTGCAATCTATAACCACACCACTAGATGTCAATGTACTACACTACTACTACTCTATTGATCTCTGGCCTTCTACTGTCCTTAAGAAGCATCTTCACAGGTTTTATTTCCTGCTCTGAATCATTGTTTTTGTGTTTTTCAGATGTCGGACATCTCATTTTAGCCATCCTCAGCTGCAGCTCTACAAACTGGACCCATTGTGGTCTGATGACTCACCTGAATGTGGCTCAGGTAGCCGTGTATCCGTGAGACAGGTGCCAACAGCAGGGAGAGCAGTTTCATTTCCTCTCTCTCCATCTGGCCGCTCTGTTAAATGCAGACAGAAAATATACATCAGCATGTCTGATTTCTCAGGTACATTATGACTGAATGATGTTGACTGTATCATTTAAAATACCTGCATTTTCTCTGAATTATTTAGCCTGTTAAACTCCAGTGAGAGGAATGACGCCAGGGTAGTTGTGTATCCAAGGTACATATCTGAAAAGGCTGTCTGGACGACCCAAATCAAAGCAATTATGAGTGTCTCCAGTGTTCAGTCAGTGTAATGGACTGATATCATTAAGAAGAAAGAGCATCCACTTACGTCATTTTGGCCGATAAGCTGCACCAGGATGTCTCCAACTAGAGATTTCCAGTGTTCAGCGGATAATCGCTCCTGCAGGGTGTTTCTGAAGAGCAGATGTCGCTGTAACAGCTGCTCCACAAACTTCATATATGTCTGACTGGATCATGACACAAAAAACAAGGCAGATGATCTCATCACATGAACGGAAATTTAAAGCAAAGCTGATTTAATTTCAGTTTTTGCATCTGTGTTGTAGGATTTATGTAACAATTAAGAATCTGTGCGGTTCATTTATGGTAAAACATTACAAACCGGAAGAATACGTTGGAGTTTTTAGACAGAAAAAGACGTGTGCTGTTGTTTGTCTGCTGAGTCATATTGTACGTAAACTGTTTAGTACTCACTATGGCTCCACCGTCATCTGGTGAGCTGGTGGTGTCTTGTATTTATCATACAGCTGGTTTAAGGTTGACACATACTCCCACTCAGAGTGCAGCAGTTGCATCGCCACCTGATGTCGTGCATCTGTGAAAATATTAAGTCACACAGATGTGCTTATCACTCATAATATTTATTTCTCAACGAATAACCTAACAGTTTGTGACTGAGCATCAAGTTTATTCCCTAATCTGATCTGATCTAAATCAGTGATTCTCATTTAGAGTATCATCAAGTATAGATCAACAGATGGGGACCATTTGCACCAATAAAACAAACATATTGTGTCCACTACTCCCATCCATGTTAGCTTTGGGCCATTAGAAACTCATTTATACATTCAAACACAAGTTCATCATTTTAACTGAAAGTCAGCTTTAGACTGGTACGTTTAAACATATGGATTTAAATTATTAGGACTCCGCCAGTCGTGCCACTGTTCATTTTCTGAAAGCTTTTAACATCAATTACATGAAATTTCGGCTATAAATGCTGTCAAGTTAAGTCCAAATGCCAAGTTGAATAAAATCGCCCTCTGTTTAAAGGTGGACAAGTGGTATAAACAGTGACATTGCTAATTTCCCTGCTATGGGATTAATAAAGGATCATCTCATCTTATTATACCCCCGCGACAGGGGTATACAGTGTCCATCAGTCTTTCTGTCTGCTCTTGTTTCCAGAGCAGGACTCAGAAACTTTTCACCTTGGGAGCTTCAATTTGGTGTGATGGTTGACAGTGTAGTCTAGTTGTGCCTATTGCCTATTGGTTAGAAGTCCAGGGTGCCCAAAATTATATGAAAGTTTGGCTAAAAACTGTTTTTTTCAACTTCAGTTTTGTTACCGCTGCAGAATATTGTAGCTTCACGATGTGGTCTAGTTGTGCCTTTCTGAGATTATAATTCCAGAGTGGTGATATAAAGTTTTTTTTTTAATTTTTTTCTCCCGAAAAAGTGATTATTTTCAACTTCCATCCTATTTCAGGAGCAGAACTCAAAAACAAACTTTGGAGCTTCAGAGTTGGTATGATGGTTGACAGTATATTGTGGGAGCAGGGTGAGCGGTTAGCCATGCTCACCTCTGCTTTGTCTTAACATCATTCAAACTGAAACGTGTTTCTGTTTATCGCTATGAAACAGGTCTGAAGTATTTGGGTTGATGTTGTTAATAAATATTATGCGTAATCTGTGTTATGATTATAAATGGGTCCTTGGAAAATTTTCTCCACTTTAAGGGTCCCCAGCCCCTGATCTAAATATATCTGATAAATATAATCTTTTGCTGAGGGTGCTCTAATGTCTTATGGCTTCAGTAACAACTAATACATCCTACAAATTTGTATCACTTTAATTAAGTTTTAAAATATTTTTCAGTCTAAAAAGCCAAGTGGGAAAATTTGGAGCATTTGTAAACATCCTCCTGACTGCAGGTGTTTCTGGCAGCAACTGTATTATTTCCATCAGTTATATTATTGGTTAGATCACCACTGTGTTCCAGCAATCAGGTGTAAACTAAACTCACCTGTGCCTTCACTCAGTCCAGCTTTGAGTCCCTGCAGGAAACAGTGGAGGAGCAGTTTCCCCCTGGACAGACCGGCTGGTGGAGCGGAGCAACGGTCGCACTGACTCCGATCTGCTGGATCGCTGCTGCGAAACAGTGGACAGATGGCAAAATGTCTCTCAGCAGGTTTGAAATGTCTTTTAAATAATGTTCTTATGCCTGACTGTTAGGTGTGAACAGCTCTTTTATGAGTACTTGTTTTTTGCCACTGCAAAAGCACACTGTCTTATGACTAGTCAAAATATTTCATCCAACACTTTCAACATTTAATAGAAAACACAAACACCAAACAAGGAACATTTCAGTGAGATACATGGACTTGTTGTCTTGAATAAATGAACTTAAAATAAAAACCCTGAACATTAACTACTTCTCTCCATACCTGTGGATTTAGTGTAAACAAGTTAAGAATACGTTCATCTTCTAATCTGCATTTTATACTTTGTACTTTGGGGTTAGAGGTGGCAAAAATTTACAGCACAGTATTTTCTGTGGTACAAACCAAGAAAATGTTTACTGGCCCTTAAGAACAAAGTACATATGAAATAGGGAAATTGCAAATTAATTAATAAATTAAGCTTCTTTATTGTCCTTAATAATTTAGCTGTCACTCTTGTATATGTTTTGGTATTAAGAGTATTTTTTTTTTTTATTTGAAGAGTGATTCCCTTGATGTTTGCTCTTTATTTCTTTTCGGGGTGGCTTAAAGCTTTCATCTCAAGTAAAAAGCAGATAAAGAAATGAATAAAGGCTGACAGAAAAAAATCAAACATGTTTATCTCCTTTGCAAAGTAAAAGGAGAAAATCAATGAGAAATATGGTCATAATTTAGAGAAAGATGGTTTGTCACCACCTGAACTGTGATCTGATTAGATTACATTAAGGCTGTCAAAATTAACATGATGCGTTAATCGCCACTGATGTCTATATTGCATTAAAGAAGTTGATCTTTTGGAGGTTGTAGAGTTCTGGTATCATATGAAACTAGAAAACCTAATGATTTGAGCATATTTGAGTATTAAATACTCCCTTTAACATACATTTTGAGCAGATAAACAATGTGTGATTAACTTATGATTAATTATGATTAACTATGAACAATCGTGATTGATTGACAGCCCTAGCTTAGATTCTTATCTATACAGCTCTGTAGTTTATATGTTTTGTTTTTTTTAACCTTTCTCTGTGTTTGGATGTGGCGCTCTTTCCATCCTGCTGAGGTCTCTGTCTGTTACTGTACAGCTGCAAGACCTGACACCGCATCACTCCAAGCTCCTCCTGTAGGACGACAAGACGCTGGGTAAAACTAAGTAAGTCATATTTCATTCTGCAGGATGCACATCCTTGAGATAATCCAGTCTAACTCAGTGTGTTTGTGTTACTTTAAAGAGGACCTATTATGCTTATTTTCAGCTACATGTTTGTATTTTCTGAAACGCTCCAGGTCCGCTCTAACTAGCTTTTTTTTAGGGTGTGCTAAACTATCTGTTAGGCAGGTATTATGCAAATGTGTTACTTGGTGACATCACCATGTCATGGAAGAAAAGGCGGGACTTCAAACAAGGTGTTTCAGGCAGTTCAGGAGCAGTTATCTGGGGGAGAGTAACTCCCTTTGGTCTGGACTTTGGGTCTTACAGACCTATTAATATTATTTTTTGGAGCCTTTTTTTTCATTTTCATTGACTGTGACGGTACTGAAAGGGGGAGACGGAGGGGTCGACATGCAGCAAAGGGCCCCCCAAGCTGGATCCAAACCCAGGGCCACTTTATCAAGTGAGCTCCAACAGCGCCCCTTTTCGCAGACCTTTTACATTCACAAAAAAGTATGTTACACACTAAAGGAAAGTGACAAAGTACAAAAGCACAATAGGTCCTCTTTAAATTATGTGACTATAACACATACTGTGCCCATTTCTCAGCAGTTTAACTAACGCGAGTCTCACCCTCAGAGACTCGACCAGAGCCTCCAGACGAAGCGCTTTCTTCTGGCAGCTCCTCCGGTTCTCCTCCAGCTCCTCCCTCAGGTACGTGTCTCCATGTTGGATCTGACTGAGCTCCAGCAGAGCGCTGGTGAAGCCTGTCTTCAGCTCCGAGACCATGCATTGTAACTGACGGGACAGCAGGGATCAGAAGTTAGTCCAAAATCTTAGATTTATTGGCAATAACAGCATTGACTTTTACACTTTTTACGCTATTATTGTAGGCCGAGGTAGATGACAATATTATCTCAATGTCTAAACTGTATTAAACCCTGGATTCCACATCAGAGGGGGTTGACTAACTTTATTATTTATTATTTAAATGAGTGGATCTGAAAACTCTTCACAGACCCCCTGACAGAGACCACCACTGAGAATCTCTGATGTACAGTATACTACTACTATTTTTAAAATTGTAAGAGCTTTATATATAAAGTGAACTGTCTCTTTAACAAAGCCAAGCTGGCTGATGAGGGAATACCTTGGAGATTTCGGTGACAAGCTCTGCCTCTTGAGGCTTCATGACCTGTACAGAAAGAGAGACAAACAAGGCTGTTTGCAAACACTCATTAATGTGCATGAACTGTCACAGACTGTGCAGCCTGAATCACCTGTTTGACCTCTCCAGACTGTAAAGCTCAGTTTGGTAAGTCCACCGTGCAGAGACGAGCATGTTCTCCTGTGTAATTCACCCCAAACATATCAGGTTGCATTCACACAATAGGGACAAAGCAGCTCAAGTCAACCTGTTTTTTCCTCAGTATAGTGAATCTTTAACCTCTCCCTGACCAAATGCACATCTATCTGCATAGAGTTTATGAAAAAAAAACATATTTTATTCTTTCTACCCATATATTAAAGCCTATACATGTGGTAGAAGAGTTAGAGTAACAGTCTTAACCAGACTGAATGACTCTCGTGCCCATATTGTTGTTAGTACCTGCTCCGATGTTGCCCCTGCCAGCAGCCCCTCTGCTAAGGAAGTGGCGAGGCAGCCAAAGAGCTCAGCCCTGCAGGGGAAATGGCTGCATGAGCCAAGATTCCTCCTTATAAGTCTGCTGCTGACAGAAGGACAGGCATGGGATCAGCAAAAAAAAAAAAAAAAAAAAATGCTATAGCCTCATGTTTATACTGCATATACGCCAATCATATACCTTTAAAACCATTAATAACAGGTCATTTTATATCACTTCCTGGAATTAAAATATGCAGAAATCACATTTTTATTGTAGGTTGCAAGAGTATGACGTGCATGCTAGCTGCTTGAAAGCATCTTATTATATTTCTAAATAAAACTATAATATCAGCATGTCCAAATATAAAATAATTTACCAAAAATCATCAGAACAACAGAGTGTTGATGCCAGATATGTAAAAGAAAGCCACAGGACACTCACCTCAGTTAAAGCTCTTTGGTGTTGTTTCTCTGATCATCTGAAAAGATGCAGTGAATCCAAAATAGATTTAAATTTCCAGTGTTTGTTCTTCAGTGGCGAAACTTGGTTTCAGTCATTTGCGGCGTTTGAAAGCGGGTGTCTGGTGTCGAGCTCCACGCTGCTCAGTGCGGACAGCAGATGTCCCACATGATCAGTGCTCAGTGAGCAGGCTGTGATTAACTGAGCAAGTCAGGTTCACCATGAACCATGTAAATACCACAAAGGAAGTATTGCTTTATAATATAGCATCTGTGTGAATATACTCTATTCTACTCATACATGTTTAGGGTTTTATATACTGTATAGTTCACATGACATTTAAAAATGTTGCTCATAAAATAGACACTGACTAACATTTGTGTGTGATTTCCTATAAAACATTAGGTCAAATGATTTTTTATGGAGTGAAATATTAATAAGATATATATAATATATTAGAACGATGGCATTATATACAGTATAATGTCTTAGATTATGTAAATCATATGGGGATATAGTTATGAAAAATAAATCCAGAAATCAAGTGATGCAGCTCCGGCAGCCATGATGTGTGTAGTACTACTAGAGCCTACATAATCAAAAGTACTTTATTGACCCCCGGGGGGAAACTAGGGTGTTATAAACAAGAAATGTAAGAAAATGCATGCCGAGTCAGCATTCACAGTATTGCTCTTTGAATCTTTAATCAACTATTTCTTCCGTACGTTTTTGGACTTTAACTACACCTCCATACTTTAAGCTTCAGAGACCAACTATCAAAATATTCAGCTCATTAAGCACATTACTGCTATGACTTTTCTTGTTTCAACTATTTATAATTTTTTAAATATCAAGCTTTTTCAGATTTTTTTTTCACAATGTAATTTTTGTAATGTTATTTTGTGGAGTAATCCAGTGGAGAAAGTCTTCAAGTCCTGTGAATGCTGACTCAGCATTAACACTAATTAAACATCAATAGTTTTATTGACTTTTATTTGTTTGAGGGAGAACTACACCCACTGGAGCTTGGGTGTCTCACTTTATGGCAACTCACCCTAACACTACATGTTTTTATGTATATTTGATTTCCTGAATTTCCAACAGGTTTCAGCTAAATGATATATGATTCTAATGATTAAAAAACTTAAATATTGTTAAATAAACATTAGATCACTTGTTTGTATGTAGCTGTTTCTCATCTTTAGAAATTCGACGGATATTGTCACCCTGGATGTGGTTATCACCGAGCATTTTCCAGACTCCGCCCGCGTGGATTAGTCCGGAGAGTAAATCGAGCGTATACACGACTAACTTGTTTCACAGATGGGCGTGGTCACGGCCCGTACTTGAATCTGATTGGCTGCTGGGCTCAAGGAGTTTTCAAATCGAAGCAGCTGCTTGACGGAGCTGTCAACAGGAGGAAGCGTCACTGGTGAGCATTAAAACAAAGATTTAACGTTTATTTATCCACATATATGCATGTCTGTAAAGCTGCACCGTTCTCTACTCTTTTAGGATGGCGGTTACGTAAGATTTTAATGGGCTTACTCTCTGTTTAGTCAATTCAGTCTGACAGATGAGCTGCACCGCTAACGTTAGCTTTCAGCAACAAATGTCTTCATACAAATGCGTTAATGTTAAATAATATGTTGTCTGCGTTTGAGTCTTCATACTTTTTGGGTAACGTTTGTGGAGGAGAAAGCTAGCTCCTAGCTAGCATGTTAAATTCATAGTTTACAGGCCTAGCTAACGTTACTTGCTGACATGTTAGCTTATATTTAAAGGACCATACCATCATGGTCTGGCACGTTTTTAACCCACATACCATCTCATAAGAAGATGAACAGCACAGGGCGGCAACACACTATTGGAAAAATAAAATAAAGACACCTCCGAGTTAAATCAACATCTCACAGCCCAACAAAACTGAACTTAACATTATAAGCTTTACGATGGTAGTTTTTATTGGTGGACTATTGTAATGTATTATGATATAATGTACAAGTTATGTATTTATCTGCATTTTACACCACTGCCCATAATTTACCCAGTATGCTATACAGTAGTTTAACCTTAAGGTGAGTTGCTGTGATGTGGGACAGCACCTAATGTGGGACAGCACCTAATGTGGGACAGCACCTAATGTGGGACAGCACCTAATGTGGGACACCTACGCTCCAGTGGGTGTGGGTCTTCCTCAAACAAAGTCAATAAAACTATTGATATTTAGTGTCTTTCTAATATGCCTAAATGCTTTTTAACTATTATAGTTCTTATTCTTTCTTATAATTTATAGTCTTATTATTTGTTCGTTGTTTGAGTCTCCATGTAATATCCACATATAAGGCTAAGATTTGTAACAGCAATAACATTGTAAGTGTTAAAATTACTGAACATGGGACTTCACATTTAGCCTGGAGTGTTTCCTACATTAAAGGTGATTTTTAAGTCTTTTAACATTTTAACATTTTAGACAACTGTCCCACATTATAAAATCAAGATCTGTCTGAGAAAACTTGGCAGTAGAGTACTGATATGTCTACCATTTCCTTTATTAGTGAGATATCTGCATTTTCTTTTTGTTTTGGTTTGATTAGGACACATCCTGGGGATAGAGTGGTACTGGGTTTGGATTTAATCTATCTATATATATATATATTCCAGAAATCTGAAATGCAAAAAATGTCCCACATTAGGCTAATTTCCTCTACTTGAAAATAATCCATTCACAGAAGACATGTACTCTTTGTTTTGAGTATTTTCAGTAAAGAAATAGGTAACGCCTGCTCACTACTCCAGGCCACAATATTTTTATTGACTATGTTTTGATCCTACTTGGATCTTCGTCAGTGTTTGGAAAAAGTGGAAACCACACTCATATTTATACAAAGCACATCAATTGGCAAACAAGCTCTGTGATGGCAGGTGTGGCTCATCCAAAACACCAGCATGATTAAAAACATCCACTACATACATACTTTGATAAAGTACATAAAAACAGCAATAGAAAAGCCATACTTCTAAATATCAAACTTCATAAACATTATTCATCCTCGCATATATCAGAAAGTACATCATCTATGTTAAAAAATATTGCATTATAGAAGAAAGAAGAAATATTTAATGTGTACAGTAATTTGGTTTAAAACACCCCTTTGAATTTATCTATATCAGATCCCAATATGGAAAAATGAAACACCCGTTATATAAAATTTTAGTTTTGAATATTACCATCACTAATAAAAGTGCACCCAATCTGAAGTCAATCTGCTGAAAACAATCCTCAGGTTCGGTTTTGTGACTGAATTTAAATATTATTCCTACTTTGTCAACAGTCTGGTCTGCAGCCATGAGGACGAGTGAGTTTGATTCCTCATCTGAAGAGGAGGAGGTTGGAGAGGAGCAGCTGACGCCTTTCCATATCTCCTGGTAAGTTTCAGCAGTCTTGGGCCACCAAAAAAAGCATGTATCAGTGAAAATCGGTTTGTTTTTAAATGATGAAATTTTATAACCAGCATCACCGTGTTCACATATATTATATTCTGATTGGCTCTAAGGTTACCTCTGTCCATAGTGGAGTGCTCACAGTTTCTTGGGATCTGCGCACTACCAGGTAAAGTCGTAGTTTATCTTTTTTTGTATTTCTGCTTGTCGCTGCTTTTACTTTATTGTAAAGTTTTCTGCAACAGACAATAAATAAGTGTTTCCTTCTTTTGAATTCAGGTTGCAAATACAAAGATATCCGCAGGAGTCTGGAAAGAGATGTTGGTAAGACGACCTTGATCCTTACTGGTGTTTAAATAAAAGACTCTGGAAACAACCATATTAACAGTCACATGTTGATCTTTTATAAATACCTCATACCAGTAGATTTGGGAAATGTAGTGTGTGAGCGGGATGTTAGTCACGTACTGCAACTGCAGGATGCAACTAAGAATTATTTTCATTTTAAATTCATTTGATTATTTTCGTTTTGTTTGATTTGAATTTCTCAGAATAACAATTTCCCAAAGGCCATCTACAAGTCACTTGTTTTGTCTAAAACTCAAAGATATTTAGTGTGCTGTCGCATTAGACAGTCGGCAAATCCTCAATCCTTTGCCATTTTTGCTTGAATATACTAAAACAATTAATCAGTTTATCAAAATATATGCCTTTAAGTGTGGGTTTTGAGCTCTCAGATTTATTCAGTGAAAATGAATGAATGAAACAGAAATTAAACTGAATGCTAATTCAGTCTGATTATCAGGCTTAGTCCAAAGGCCAACGTAATGTTTCAACACTTTTATATGTTTGTGAAAATACAAAGCTGACAGAAAGTGAGACCTTCTCTTCTGAAAATATTTGTTAGTGAATTAAATTTTAATTCCTCATTTTCCAGCAATATGAGCACCCAGAGGCTCATGATGTAACATATTCCTGCAGCCCTAAATTGATCTTGTTTTAGTCAGTCTCATGAGAGAAAGAGGCTTTATCTGAAAGAGCCTGTTTGACAGCAGCTGTTTGTAAGTTTTGCTGTTTTTACACCTTGGCTTTGTTCTCATTAACAGAGGAACTCCAGAACCAGGGCGTGCAGGACGTGTTTGTTTTCTGCACCAGAGGCGAGCTTAACAAGTACAGGGTTCCCTCCCTGCTGGAGGTCTACCGGCAGCGAGGCTTCACGGTTCACCACACGCCCTTCGCAGACGGAGACGCCCCTGAGCTGGAGCAGTGCTGCCAGATCCTCGAAGAGCTGCAGGTCAGCCTTGAGAACAACAGGAGGACTGTGATCCAGTAAGTCAACTGATCAGATTCTGAATAACAAAATTAGCTGGAAAACCTGCATCAGTGGTAAACATAATCAGGGTTCCCACAAGATCTTAAAAAGTCTTAAAAAAAAAAAAAAAAAGGTCTAAAATCCAATAACCTGAATTTAAGACATCGAAATGTCTTAAAATCTCATGGTATGTCTTGAATCCAATTTTGGCAGGTCTTCAATATTCATTAAGGTTACTTTCATTCAAAAAGAAATGCATTATCCTGCTTTTAAATGTGTTATTTTTTAAACAAAACTGTAAAACTGTTTCTTGTTTGTTTGTTTGTTTGTTAACAAAACTATAAAGTGGAACTAAAAGGGAATAGCTGTGGTCCCTGGATAGAGTTTATGGGAGCAGGAAGTCTTAAATTGCATCCAAATTTGTCTTAAAGGGTCTCAAAAAGTCTTAAATTTGACTTGACGAAACTTGCAGATACCCTGAAAATACACATGAAGAGAAACCCTCTAATCACGTTGCGTATTTTACATTTATCTCCCTCTTTGTTCCTGATAAAACTGTACACTGAATTTCTCAAAGTAAACTGTATTTGATTTGTTTTACCTGGCAGTCTCGTTTCTGTCAGAACAGGATATGCAGCTTGTCGTGTTACGGCAAGTAAAGCAGTAAAATACACAAAGTGTTCTGCCTGTTGGCCAGAAACTCAGTACATGTTAATACTTATAAAAATCAGTTGGCAGCTGATGATGAACTGATCGCATTTTTGGTTTCTTGTATTTTTATTTTATGTCATGAAGCACATTCATACCTACAATGCATAAATTAAATTACTGAATAAAAGGGAAGCCACCCGTTGTTTTAACCCAAAATATGAAACGCTCCTTGGCAAGATGCATAACCGTCTGAAAGAGTGTTCATAAATAACTATAACTGAAACATACCTACACAAACGAGGATTCATGAAATAGAAAGTAATCGCAGTGTTTACACCACAAATTATGTTATTATGTTTTAATGAGATATGGCAGCATGTCCTAACAATGAATGTTTCTCTTTTTGAATAGCTATGAGCAGGTTTTGTGATATGACATAAAATGATTTTATAACAAGAGACATTTGTTGAAAAGTGTTGATGTGAAAATGTCATTACATTGAAATATCTGCTCAGTTTCTCATTAAAATACAAAAAGGTTCGTCTTTAAACAACCTTTTCAATTTTTTTTCAACAGCAAAGGGAGAAGGTGAAAATGAAAATTATTTTTTAATGCTACTAATTTCTTTAAAGCATCTTGTGATTTTTAAGGTTGTAGTGGGCCCAGTTTTAGAGCACTGGTACCAACCATGGCATAAATCTATGAAGATACTGGAAAACCTAAAGTGCCTGTCATCATATGTTATAACAGAAAAGTTTCTTGTAAAAACTTAATTTGAAAATACGTCATTAAACATTAAAATGTCTGCTCAGTTCCTTGATAAAATGTGAAAAATGTAGTGTTTCAACAAGATCGTTTTCTAATGTTTTAACGAGAAACTGAGCAAAGTTTGTGTAAGGCTGTCAAAGTTAACGTGATAATAGCACATTCAGGCAAATTTGTTTTAACACCACTAATTTCGTTAACACATTAACACAGCTTGTGATTTTTAAGGTTGTAGTGGGCTCAGTTTTAAAGCATTGGTACCAACCATGTCGTAAAGATTGTTGGTTGATTGTTGATTGTTGGTTAAATAACGTTCCAAACTTACGCTAACTTTTGGCGAGGAAAAACTGGCATGGCTATTTTTAAAGGGGTCTCTTGACCTCTGACCTCAAGATATGTGAATGTAAATGGGTTCTCTGGGTACCCACCAGTCTCTCCTTTACAGACATGCCCACTTTATGATAATCACATGCAGTTTGGGGCAAATTATAGTCAAGTCAGCACACTGACACACTGACAGCTGTTATGATTTGAACATATTTTTATGCTAAATGCAGTAACTGTGAGGGTTTCTGGACAACATTTGTCATTGTTTTGTGTTGTTAATTGATTTCCAGTAATAAATATATACATGCATTTGCATTAAACAGCGTATTTGCCCACTCCCATGTTAATGAGTATTAGATACTTGACAAATCTCCCTTTAAGGTACATTTTGAATAGTTAAAAAAAATGTTATTAATTAACAATTACTCGTCCTTTTTGTCATGATGGCAGCAATACTCTGTTGTAGGATTAAGAAAGTGAGTGAAACACAGCTACCGACAGCAGCCTCAACAGACCAGAGTGGTAAAATGAAAGTTGTTGTTTCATGCGTCACTTTGCAAAACCAGGACGTGAAAATTCAGCTGAAACACCCCTGAGAAACTCTTGAATGCTGAGGTGAGCTGATGAAGCTGTTCATCAGGATACACAAAGAAACTGGATGAACTGGCCTCACCTTATGTGTGAGGGATTATGTAAATGTGAGGCAGGGATTTCTACGCAAGCATTCACACTTAGAAACCGGGCTGAAAATTCGACATCGATGCAGCCATACTGTCTGTGACAGATCTGCCCTTTGGGCTTTTGGTATCTGAAGTATTTTTAAACCTTTCTGAAGTGCCAATCAGCCCCAGAGAACCAGAGAGCATTTCTCCACAAAGACATCTATTTTCTGCAGCACAGCTACCCTCGGGACACCTCATTACACAACTGAACAATTTGCTTCCAGCTATTAGCATTTGATGGGATTTTGCACTTTTTCTCCTCCCCCCTTCAGCTGTTACGGAGGCCTGGGACGCTCTGGATTAAGTAAGAACATTTTCCTTTTTCTTCGAAAGTTGCTCTTTGTCATTTATGATGTGAACTGAGATTAATGTCTTTTTTTCTTCATATATTTGTTTGTGTTGAAAAGTTTGACCTTTTTTGAAAAGAGAAAGCAAACTGAATCAGCTTATTTCACTGCTCTGATCTCATGGATGTCTCATGTTTTCAGTCGCTGCCTGTCTGCTGCTTCAACTCTCTTTAACAATGACGGCGAACAAAGCCATCGAAATCCTCCGGGAGCACCGAGGAGGAGGAGCGATACAAACGGTGAAGGTGAGGGGTTGCTCTTCTGGCTCTCTGAATTTGTTGTATTTAAGGAAATACAGCAGCTTTTGCATGTTTACCTCATTAAACATGTACATATTTAGCATTCATGCGGACCCATTTGTCATTGCATATCATAAGTATTAAGGCTGATTTCTTACCTTCTAGGCTGCCATTTGTTTTCACTTGTTTCAGTATGTCATTTAAAAAACAAACTCAAGATATTTAACTTCTGTTTACTTTTACCAATTATTGACCCAAAGTCAGAATTATGAAAATAAGACCTAGTTGGAAAAATTTCTCTGACATTAGAGATTTGAGTGTCAGCTACTGACTAGTAGCATACAAATACTATGTTGAAAGAAAATTGACCTTGGAAGACAAACTTTATTTGCTTATCATAGTTTATATTTTGGGGTTTATGGTAAAAAATAATTATTGCAACACAGTTTTATTTTGTTTGAGAGGTTTTTTTTTGTAAATTTACAGTATGACTTTATAATCTTGCAAATTTGAGGGTTTTTTTCTCATAAATTTGCCACTTTAATCTCAGAATATCAAGGTTAGTGTTAATTAGAAAAGTCAGACATTGGTCAGACTGAATGTTGTCGCTTCTTACATTGAAAATGAAGTATTTCCATGCACTGATGGGCATTTTTAATGAAATCATATAAATATGACTATTTAGAGTTTTTTTGATTGACTCAAATTGTCTGCCTTTAGGGAGGAAATGCAAAATAAACTGATATGTTTATAAGATAAAACTTTATTGATCCCAAAGGAAATTCTTGATAATAACGTGGTCAGCATTAAGGTGAAATTGATTTGGCTAAAACATGAAAGTATGGTCATTTGAATGTTTTTGTAATGTTTCAGTGCTGCTTGTTCTCTGAATTATTGCTTTTGATGTTAACGAACAACTTTGTTTTACTTTTCCGCAGCAATACAACTTCCTCCATGAGTTTCGGGAAAGGTACACGGCCTACCAAGAGAGCAGAGAGGTTACCACAGAGCGCTCGGTGTCTCGGTGATCGCCTCTCTTCAAATCAGTGAGCCGTGACAATAATCTCTTCAAAATGCTTTCATTTGTCAGCAACTCTTTTCTGATTGTGTGTGATGTGTAATTGTATTCTCAATGATTGCACTTTAACAGAATACTCTAATATATTGCTTTAATTCTTCTCATTATGATCAAATTAAAGATGTGATGAGGAAATCCTGCTGGGGTGTTTTTAGTGTTTTTAAGTTTAAAATGGTGTTTGCATTTATATCACGTTTAAAATAATGGAGCTTTTTGTTATAAATGTTAAGAGGTAACTGGGAAAAGGTCTCCTGCTGTATCTTTACTCAACTTTCTATGTCCAATGAGCTCTCTGTAATCTGTAGCACTGCAAAACAGTATAACTGCTCATTATCTCTCATAGCATTTTATTTGTCACGCTGCTAACATGGCTAATAAAACTATGTATTTTGCCCTCATGTGCTCATCTCCATTGAGTTAAAACAACATTCCAGTCCACAATAAGAGTGGGATAGTTTTATTTATATTCAAATAAACTCAAGTTATCATTTCCTAGATGTGACATGATGGGATCTAATACATAAAAATGTTGATTTTTATCTGTGACAAATGACCACCCCTTTCCCTGATAAATGTACACATTTGAAAATGGCAATAAATACTCTAGTATTTATGAAAACCTTCGTCTAATGGCCTCAACTCTAAAGAAATCATCCGACACTGCGAGGAGTGCTTGATATCTTGGAGACATAAAAAGTAAAATTCAAAACATTGAATAAATAAACACTGGTGTTCTTAACGTGGTGGAATATTTGGTGCTGAAATGAACAAAATGCACACATGACAAAGAAATTTCAAAAGGTACATTCAACAGTATGGCACATCAGCAGTTTCCTACCAAAGCTCAAATGCAGAATAACAAAGTACTGTTGCTCCCCAATGCTGAATATATCACTGTACTGTTGAGTCTACCTTTTAATTTAATTTATCGATAGCTGTGAGGGCAAATCTACAGAAATACAGGTCACATACACATCGCTGGCTACTCTGGATTCACACTTAAACTGCCATTGATTTCAACAGGGATTATATCATGTAAATGTGATGATAGATGCATCTGAAGTATGGAAAGAATACATCAGATAAGTTTGAAAACTGATGTGACAACCAGATTATGATTGTCCCTGTGCAACACATTTCACTAAGTGATAGCAACCCATGCACTTCAGGCCTCACTGTACAAAGCTGTACCTTCAAGTCCCAAAACGTCCATTTTAAGACCGTGTGTATCTGTGAGCAATAACAGAAGTCTAGTTAGCATCGAGCTACTTGTTTTTAGTTATGATAATGAATCACGCTGCAGGTATGAATTAGCCGTCAAAGCCCAGAACCTAATTCACAGGAAAAGCTAACGCAGTTCAGCAGATTCTCACAGATAATACACACCTGAAAATGTCTACCTACATTTGTAAACACTCAAAAGTTGGGAGCCAAGATGGAAAAAAAAAAAACCCAAAACTTTATTTAAATCCCAAGCATCAAAATCACCACACCATTTAAAAAAAAAAAAAAAAAAGGAAAAAAAACAAAAACCTTGTCCATTCAGGTTTGTCCTCATTTTCCATAAAATTTAAACTATAGTGCTATGAGAGGAACGCTGCGACCGAGATATTCTCTTAAAAAACGGGCTAAATGTTTCCGAAATGACACTCTGCGCTGTGTGTGGAGGGGTCAAGAGTTCGTCCACTTGAAATGGCGTCTTGTGTTGCTGAACGGTGGTCTCCAGCAGGTCCAGTGTTCCAGCACTAACATCATAGTGTCTGGTCGTCTACTGTACATGCAGGTCCTTTTCCTTCATCGTCCCGTTTAAGAGCTCACCAGAACATAAATCATCCTGTTAGAAATGATAAAGTAGAACAAGTTAAATACTTTACACAGCCATGTTGGGGTTTACAGGGTTTCACACAGAAAATAGGAGTAGAACAGACATTCCTATTCAAATAAACGTAGCAGGATGGTCAAAGCGGCGGCCATTTCTTTTGTCCGCCATTGCAACTGTTATAGTGTACTAACTTCTATATTAGGGATATTAACAATCAACCGTTTAACTGGTAACTTAGAACCAAAACACAGACGCTCACGACAAATAAACAAAGCAGAATAAATGATTGTGTACCCGTAGAGATAGTAGAAGAATGACAGGAGGTAGAAAGCCAGTTTGCACCAGCCTTCTTTTTGACAGAACGCCAGGATGTCAGCATTCATGATGGTTGTTGGGTCGTAGAGTCCTGGACAGCTCATCACAGGTCTGCTCATATATCTGCATCACAGTAACAAAGTGGTGTGTTCAGTTTAAGTATACTGTACGCTGTAGAGATGTTCCAATACCATTTTTTCCCTTTGCAATACTAATTCCTGAATCGATACCTGGGTGATAAATATATCTTTGGTGCTTTTGGGCTATCTTTGTGGAATTTAACATTTAATTACGCATCATGTGAAAGAGCACAACAACTTCACAGAGGCAAAGGGGGGAAGACGACAAGATAAAGATTGCCGGTGTTGAAACTGGCAACACTAGTGCCCCTCAAAATGTAAGCCTTAAATACTGGACATGTCGTCCCTTTATTCAAACTGTGCCACGGTGAAATATTGCCAAATGGCTGACATTTTCCTCGCTCTGACTACCATTACACTCAAACTGTTGTTTGCTATCATCACATGACAATTGGTGCCTTCAGTTGGGGTTGTGTTTACCCCGTTTACGAGTTGAGTCCATATCAACGCCCCCCGTCGTATTCAAGACCTTTTAAGTGGAAAGTTTCTGAAAGCTCAGAGTTCACAACTTGTGATATGTTTGTTGGTGTTGTGAGAAATGGTGGAGCCCTTGGAAGTTTCTTTATCGGTGCATAATAAGTTAATTTTGTACAGTATATTGTAATTTTACTCATTGTTTTTTTATAATATGTCTGAGGAAAATGTTGATATTCTCAACAACCTCATCTTTCTCCTCTGTCATTATGTCTTTGCATTTCCTGTATTATGTTACCCACTTGCTAGCTTGCTAAATTGTTAGCCTCTGTGGCTTATAGACTCGGACAGTAACATTAATATTGCCGTTGCTTAGCAGTGGTGTTCTTCATGACAACGCAACGCATGTCCTGTTCACGACTTCCCATCTTGTAAACTCTGTAAACACCATAAACACGACTCCATTTGAAGGGGAAAACTACCTATAATCAGTTCTTCTTCGCTGCTCTAAAACAGTAGTTGCCAGTGGCAGCAATCCAAGGCGACAGGAGCGGCGAAGAATTTATTTCTGGTTAAACAAGTTGATTTTTTTTCTGGGTTCATACATAATGGCTCTGAATCTGTGCATAGACTGGCGTGCTCGGAACAACTCTACTACTACGTTGTATTCATAATTTTACTGATAGACAGACTAAACACTAGTGAGTCATTCATTTTATGCGAGATACTCACCTCCAGACATGATAAGCCAGCAGCGGGAGGTTGAGACAGAGGGTGAGCCACTCGGCCGCACAGAAGAACATCACACAGAAGAAGAAATGGATGAGATACTCTGGGAGAACCAGCTGAAAAGAGCAAAATGTAGAGGGAAAAAGTCAGAATCCACATTGAACAGTCAGTCCATCTCCCTTATTCTCTCTATTGTTGATTTACTGTCCGTAACATGTAAACAAATTCTTTAACTGTCCACACAAAATACTTAATTATCAAGTGTGGAGTCACATGGAGTAAAGTCATAGTTACAGAGCCTCAAAGGTAATGAGGCCTTTTACAGAGAGAGAGCGGAGCTATTTAAAGAGCCAGACATCTAAAAATTGCCGTCAGCTCCACAGAGTCAAAGACAGGAGTGAAATACTAATGAGCTCCGATGAGATGTTTCTTTTAACAATGCATTTTAAATCTTCTTCAGCCTCATGTCACACTATCAGGCCAGTTTTATGTTCTACCCATTACATGTGCAGAAAAATCACATGTAAGCCGCCGTGCTATAGGTAAATAGTGCTGCACTGACATAATGTGTAACACAATACACAGGGTGACAAATTAAGCAATATTGGAGCGATTTGAACACTAACGTTGGCCCAAACTGAGGGAAAATAGGCCCCACTTGGCCGACTTAAACCCCCCACAGCGAGGCATTACCTTCAGATGTCCTGTATCTAACAATGTGACTGTTTTTAGCCATGCGGCCAAATCATGTGGCACATTTAGCCTTTAGGACTGACTAAAAATTGATCGAAACTGTGCGAGTTACTGGCAGAATTTAGAAATATAATAGGCGCAGTTGCAAGTGGATAGAAAAGGTTAATTTCTCACCCTGGTTATATGTCATGCATCATCAAATCTGACCACAAGTAAAAAGGGGAAATCCATCAACAACTCGCTCGGGAGAATATCTGCGTATCTCAACACGTTTAGCAGTCAGGGCAAACCTACAGATCATCCCACTCCCTGACAAACAGACCGGGCGACACACTGGAGTAGGACCATGCTGTGAGCGCTAGCAGTGTTGATGCAGCAGCAGCAGCCGGCCTCAGGTTGACAGAGTTCGATGTGGTGCAGGGTTCAGGGGTGCAGATGGAGGCACCACATGGAAGCCATGCATTCAAAAAAAGCAGAGGGCGGAGGGGTGGGGGCAAGGTGAAGCGGAAGGTGCAGGAAAGAGGGTTGGAAGAGGGGCTGTAATGTGTTGAAATCCTGCACTGTGCTGCCAAATAGAAAACAGCACAAAAAAATGTGCCAACTGAGCTGACAATCCACACGCAAAAAGACTGGTCAAAACAGCAGATAGTACTGTGGAGTGCATCATGGAGTAGAGACAGGAGGAATCTGTCCATTTTACTAAAATAACTCCTCCTACTACTACTACTGAAATCACTAACCAATCAGTGGCCTCAAATATTGCTGAGCTGGAGAGTGTTGGGACTCTGCAGCCATCTGTTCTGAACCACAGGTGATGGAGGTTAGAGCCAAACACTGAGCTCATATACGGTAGCTTAGCTCCGCTAATTGCTGAATCAAACTGCAGCCTGCACCTCAGAGACAAATGAAATAATGTTGTGATAACAGAAGTTCAATTTAAAGCTGGAACATTAGATAAATTTCCTCCAACACCAATCAAACATCATCCTATACCATAGTCCACAGCTCCACTATTCAAAATGCTTTGCTAGGAATCCAATTACCTTATCTGACTTCACATGATTACCACAAATACTGTTGTGTAAAGGCTCTGTCTGGACAGTGTATATGCCTGGTGTCATCATGTTACTGCTGTCTCAAACTTACTGGGAATTTACTTTACCAGTTACTATGACATTATTTGCAAACAAAGGGTAGGTTGTAATAAACATCATGCATGTTTTTGAGCATTTGCAAGTCTTTTCAGTTAACAGCTACGCTTTATTGATAATGAATAACATTAGACAATCCATCCCAGCTAATAGAGTGCTACAGGGATGATGTATTTTTGTAGGCCAACCAGGAAGTTAGCATCATCCTGGTTCCCTCGACAAAAAGCCAATGGGATTTTTCTATTGGGTTTTGGATTAATGCAGAAAATAAGATCTGTAGCAAACAATTATAATACTGACACAAATGAACACCACTTATTATTTTTCAAGCGTGAATGCAGTTGTCAGAGGTAAAAAGCTAACGTTAGGCTTTAAACAAACTACACCACGGGCACATGAGTGCAAGTAAACACGAAATAAAGATGGACGAGTCTGTCCGATGACATTTTGTAGCCTCATTTAGCCACGTGATAGCAACTGCCTTTTTAAGACACATACTGGCTTAAAAATTCACAAATGGGGTATTTATTGATGTATTTTTTGTTGTAGAACAAACCGTTAAACCACAGACCTTATTTCATGCGTCTCACTAAAAACCCATTCAAAAACAACCCATTGGTGTCCAGACAGGAGGGAACTGGACGTGCCAAAGTGCTAACTAATTTTCAGGTTTTTGGACTCATTCCTGTAGCACTCTATATTGTCTGCTACTACACACACCATGGCTCCTCTACCTAGATGAGCAGTTGGTTAGACGAGGTATAAAGTTCAAATAGAAGGCACAACCATTATTTCAATTAATGCTCATCCCCTTAAAGCTGCATGTTACAAGGTCACAAAGAATAAAAATAATATCTAATACACAACAATCAAAAATGCTAACAAAAAAAAAATATAAAAAAAAAGATGTTTGCAAAACAATCTACTACATGGCAGTAAAAAAAACCTGAAGCACAGGTGGCACTTTGTCTAATCCCGAGCTGAACTCTGGCCTCAACTCTGAGATTAGTTAACTGAAAAGACGTTTGCAAACACTTCTCCGTGCAAAATGACAAGACTGCAGACTGAGTTGAACTGAGCGGGCATTTTAAAGATTGGTACAAACCTTTATTGCAATTTTGACTCTTTTAATCTTTTTGACCTTTTCAACTGTCTTTTTGCCGTTACCAAAGTGTAAAAAAAATAAAATAAAAATAAAAAAAGCAGATTAGGGAAAAACAACAAAAGGCGTTAGAGTTTGACAGCTGACAAGATCTCTGAATTCATAACAAGCAGGTTATTTAGCATAACAGTGCAGAGAAATGATCAAAAAAAGACAGATCGGCGGATAAAGTTATCCTAAAATAAATGAAAGACCTTTCAACAGAGCATTTCTGCATGCAGTCAAAGAGGCAAGGAAGATGTGTGAGGTATGGAGGTGTCGCTTACCGGATTTAAAGTGTTACACTGATCTATAGGATTCTTGTAATCAGTCTTCAGCTCATCAAATGCTATTATCTGGGGGGACAAGAGGATCACAATATAATGATGTACAGAGCAGCTCAGTGTAAATGTACATTTCATTGACAAGCAAAAAATGCAATGCATCAATTAATCATTTTTAATTAGAATTTATTGAACAACATGCAGTATAAAGATAGTGACAAATGTCCAATGTAAGTTCCCAGGGTCAAAGAGGTCTTTCATTTTGTTTGACTTACAGTCCAAAACCCAACTATTTGAAAAATGACACAAAACAGCTCAAGCATCAAATTGTCACGTTTGAGAGGCTAAATCCATCCGATTCCACTGTTACCAAGCCATTAAATAGGCGTTATCAGTTGCTATAAGCACCATAGAAGTGGGTCATTAGGGGCCTACTACAACTACTACCTTGTAATTGAGTGGAACTCAAAAGCAACCCATTCTAACATGTTGTAAAACTGAATGAAATATGTTTTAAAAACAGGCAACAACATTACAACTTCTTTAAGTTTAGGCAAATATAAAAACAGGTTTAGGCAACAAAACTACAACTTCTTTAGCATTCAACAACAACAACAACAACAACAAAAAAAACAGTTTTGTTTAGAGGAAAAACTCATGTATTAGATTAAAATAACTACAAACAAAGACTACTACACATTATTGGTTTCACAAGGGATACAAACTTCTGTCTCCTGGGTGAAAACACTGTTTTGATTCCCATCCATTGTCCAACCTCCGCCCCTTATTTCACACTGTCCACACTACAGTGCCGACCTCTGCTTCTGCCATAATAACTACGGTCGCGATAAGAAATCGCTGTTGTGTTCTTTTAGATCTTCTTTCAGTGATCTACCATGTGAATAGATGATAAAACTGACTAGTAGGTACAGTAGGCCATATTCACCCACATCTATGGGGCTTACTGTGACAACAGCTTAATCTGCTGCTAAACCAAAAGACTGTTTGGAAATGATTATCAAACAGCTAAAAGCAGTTTATGTCAAAGCAATGCACTCTTTGTAGTCCTGTTGGTTACACCTGGAGCGTTTACTGTTACACCAACATAATGACATACTGTAACATGTAATTGGTATTATTCTGAAGGCGATACTGGTATATAATGGTTGTTTACTAACACCAACTATGGGGTAAACACGAGTAACGGGATACATAATCTAAAAGTTGACAATCTGCACCGCTTATGTTGACATTGTGACAATAAAACTAGCAGAAACACAACGAGGAAATGTGCCATGTTGGGAAATAACATAGAAATAAGGGGAAGCTAAAGGAAGCTGGTGACAGCAGCATCACAGAGCGGTTTGTCGTTCCAGGATTGGACGTTCCTGTTAGCTAAGCCTGCTAACTAGCTGGTTAGCTAACAGCTCAACTCTATTCATTTGACAAGCCTGAGAGGTTATTTGACGTTTGCTACAATCAGACTACGGTTAACTAAGTGTGAACAATGGAAGGGGTTGCGATAATACGACAAAAATAGTGTTTGAGTTGGTGTTTCACTGCTAGCTAACTTTAGCTCAGCTAGCTAGCCGCTGGCTGCGTGTGTGCCATTCATTCTGAAACGGATGCCTTCCATGTTACGTAAACTGAGCGCGCGACTGTTTCGGTGAGGTGGATAACGTAACGGTCGGTCCGGCCGTTAAAACGTTAGCAGCCGCCCCGGTTGTGTCGCCACACAGCTGGCCTAGCGTCAGCCCGGTGTTTGCCAGCCTCCCTCGCCCTCTCGTCGACTTTTATCAGCGCCATTGGAGCGGCGGGCCAACAGCGTTGTCTAAAAGTTGAGGGAAGGTGTACTTACATGCCAGATAGCGAAGAAGATAAGCGCCGCCGTGAGCAGCAGAGCGAGCATGTAACAAAAGGCCGCGAATGTGAACGCCATTTTTAACTCCGGTTCTGGCTGCTAGTCGGTTCCTGGCTCGGTCGGCTGGATGATGCAGGCAGCTCCGCAACCGATGTGAGATTTGTCAGCGTGTCTTCTTCTTCAGTGAGTGTTGTAGTGAGCTGGTGTCCTTGTTGCTGCATTACTGCCATCTTGTGGACTCATTTATGTCCTCCATCGTTTCTCTTCGACTAGATTTCAACTTCTTTTATTGCTTTCTTTACAGAGGTACAGACAGACAGTTGAACTACAACAACAAAAAGACAAAAAAAAAATACATATCGGGGTATGTGTTTATGTTATATTCAGAATTTAATAATTTATGAACCTTGATGGCTTTTTTGTTTTTTATATAGGGTGTGATGGGGCTATACTGTTTACATCTATTAATAAAATGCAGGAAAGTTGTCTTGGTTCCTGGCCATTTTGTCTTCTGACTATGGCATTTGCCAAAACTAAGAAATGATTGTTTTATATCTATTCTTGACTAAAACTTATCATACATCAAACATATTTATTTCAACATTCATCTTATGTTTCTTTTGTAGAAATATCCTTGTATATATACAGTATACAGTGAAAGAATAATGGGAAATACATTTATAATCACATTTATAATCTTCACCATAAGTTACTATTACAGCCAGTTTCTGTTGCTAGGGCAACAGCTATGTTCCAAGTTGACTTCCTGTCAGCAACTGATTAGCAGAAAAAAAAAAAAAAAAAAACAGAGCACACATAAACACATGCTAGTTTGAAAACAGCAGTCTTCATAGACCAGAGGGATAAACATCACTGTTGTTTTATTTGGACAATAGGACAATAGACAATTTATAAAGTATGGGAAAATACAAATATCTCAAGTTTCACTGATGCCACGAGGCAGCTGGTAATGATACATGTTTCAGATGTTTTATTAAAAAAGGAAATAGAATAGTAAGCAGAGAGGACGCCAAGAGCTGAACAACACATTTGCAAGTTGGAAGTAAAAGACTCAAGAGGCCAAATATACAACAGGTTCACCACATAGGAGGGAAAGCTACTAGATCCACAGGACATAACCAGATACATGGCTCAAAACCAAAGGGATCTCTTTGTTATGCAGACCATATATTGGGGAGATTGATTTTGATTGGTACACGATCAATGGATAGTCTAATCCAACCCATTTCCATGAAAAACAGCAGTAGCAGAGAGTTTCTTCAAAGAAAGTATGTAAATATTTCAGATAGAGTAAGAACACAGCTGAGACCAGATGTTTGAGGTGCCCCCTTTAAATAATTTGTGTGCAATAATGTGAAATGCATGCAACAGAGCAGCACATTCTTGAATATGTCATCACGACATTTCTGTCAGGCTTATGAAAACCGTTCAGACACTAAAGCATGCACTTTTTTTTACAGTAGCTCTCCACATTTCAGAGGTTTTAAAAATGTAGTTTTAAAAAAAAAAAAACAGCTGAGTATGTTTTTATATTCACATCAAAATCAGCACACACATCAGTTTCAAATTAAATATAGACAGATTGACTGTGTTTTTGGAAATTTACCACGAGTTGTGAAAGGGTTTTTGCAGATCTTCTCATAAAACTTCAGCTCAAGAACAGACACTATTATAAACATAAAAATCACCCTCATTGGAGCTATGTTTTTCTGCTACAGCAGCATAATACTGACTAATATCAAGCTGACAGTGTAAATATTAGCTTTGATGGTAAATCACTAAACAGCAAAACAAGCAATTAGTTATATCCCGTTATTCCTGATGGATTAAATCCTGCCCTGACACTCAATCAGATGATTATCAAACATCAGTAGATGATTTACATGAAATGGTGTGATTGTGCATACATACCCTTGAGTCAGATTACACTTCAATAGAAAAAAGATGAAGTCTTTTGGATTTTACAGATCAGAAAGTTGCTTTCAAATCACCTTATTTCTCCCCAAAACATATTTGTGTCATGTTTACATTTTGGCCTTGCAAATTTTTTTTTTTTTTTTTTTAAAGAGACGTAAATATGACAAAATAAAAAATTAAGGAAAGGCAGACTTAGCAGTATGACATCATACATTACTTGGGGCTTTTTAATCAGCCACAATGCTCCGTTATCTGTTTCCAAAGTAGGAGTATCTCAATAGGAAAAGACACTGATGAGCAAACATGTGGAATTCATTTGTGCCTATTATTTTTTATTAGGGTCAGACAAATATACGCTGACATTACGCTTTTATGAAGAATCAGAAACCTGTATCATGGAAATTTCTTTCTCACCACTCACATAAAACCAGCCCTTTAAGTACATTTTATGTAGCTTTAAGTATGTGGGGCTGGCCACCCTGCTGTTAAGAAGCACTAATCCTTAAAGTATTAGCATCTGGTTTGGAGTTTTAGCGTGTTGGATTGCTTTAGATCATCAGCAGGAAACAAGAAAGAGCTGTCACGTTTGGGTGGGAAATATTGCCAAAAAAGTCTTTCAAAATTGACCCATTTCATGTTGTTTCAACTCTGTGCTCCACCACATTGGAGCTAAAATTTGTCACATTAACTTTGGTCTGTGTTCAATTTGAAACCCAACATAAGAATACAGATCAAACTAAAAGTGTGACTGCATAAATACTTACAGACTGCACTGTAGCTGTTAGATATTGGCACAAAATATGAGCTGCTGACAGATTCAATACACAAATATCAATCAAAAAGCTATATTGGTCGAACCCTGTTCTGTATGGAAAATGTAAATTGCACCCATGCTGTCCTTTACCTACCAAGTATATATATTAAGCACAACTGGCATTTGGAGAAGTCACAGCCATCACCGTCGAGGCTGAGACTACCACTAAGCAGTCAAAGTGGCCTTACATCAGAATGAAGCACAACATTCATAAACACTAATAACGGCAATAGCTCTAATGCACATATATTAGCTAACGATCTCCCGAAAGACACAGTGACCCAGTTCTACAGAGTAGCCCAGTAGGTTAAAAAGAGGGCAGGTAGCACCCCCGCCCCCCCAACGTGTGCAGTGTTTTCAAGACTGTCTGAGGTTTGTTGTGAGTAATAAACTGTTCAGTTGGAATGTTTCAGTGGAAATATTGATATCAGGAGTGTGATTATCGTCATCACAAATATGCAGGTCAAAGGCAGAATACAGCTTCACTCATGAGTCACACTGTTTTCTCTCTAAACAGATGAAAAGATGATGATCTGAGGATGGACTAACAGCCAAATCCACCACCACCAGCTTGTTCATGTGCACAGGAGAAGGTACAACACATCACATACAGGTCGTAGGAATGGTCTTTGGAGTGATTACAGTTTGTTACCTAAATTATAATTTAAATGCCCTTAAATTAATACTGAAGGTGAAACTAAGAAACTCTTTGAATAGCAATTATTGTTCAGATGCTGGCAGGAAGTTTGTTTTTCATAACAGAAGGAAATTACGGCTATAAAGAATATGCTTATGTTACTCATACACCAGAAAAATAACCTAAGACTCCCTCAAATGAAACATGATTCAACATAAAAAGGTGAGTGTAAACTACTGAAGAAAACAGAAACTTGTTACAATGCCTTTAAATTCTCCTGGATGAACATGCTTAGGAAGGGTGGATGATCACTTTCTGTCCACTTGAAGAGCTATGGGAGTATTAATTCAATACAGACACATAACTGGCACATGGAGAGATCATATGGGAGACAAAAGCAGACCTGCGTCAAATACTGTGTTCAGTTTTAGGCTGCCAGACAGGTGAACGCTGAACTGTAATATGCCGTAAACTCTACCACCAAAGAAGCCTAAAACTGAGTACAGAAGGTATTTAAATCAGGTCTGGTACAGAGAGGAGGGAAACGTTAACTGTGGTGTGCTCTCTCCAAGAGATTGTGCAATCTGGATCCTCCTCACATCCCAGACCACCGCATGAGACGACTTTAGCCGAAGAACCCAAGTTTCTCTCTGAGCCATTCCTCCGTCAGGTCCTCTGTGTTTCTGATCTCAAACACCTGGAAAAACATAATAATGAGCAAGAATTAGGACTGTCTTTTTATTAGGGCAGTCAGCGTTAATCATTCATTTTAATGCCACTAATTTCTTTAACATATTAACACAACTTGCGATTCTTAAGGTTGAAGTGGGCTCAGTTTTAAAGCATTGGTACCAACCAGGTCATAATAGCTTGTTAAGAGGGGGATCAAATAACGCTCCAAAAGTTATGCTAAATTTTGGCAAGGAAGAACTGTCATGGCCATTTTCAAAGGGGTCCCTCGACCTCTGATCTCATGCTATGTGAATGTAAATGGGTTCTGTGGGTACCCACCAGTCTCTCCTTTACAGACATGCCCACTTTATGATAATCACATGCAGTTTGGATCAAGTCATAGTCAAGTCAGCACTCTGACACACTGACAGCTGTTGTTTCCTGTTGGGCTGCAGTTTGCCATGTTATGATTTGAGCATATTTTTTATTCTAAATGCAGAACCTGTGAGGGTTTCTGGACAATATTTGTCATTGTTCTGTGTTGTTAATTGATTTCCAATAACAAATATATACATGCATTTGCATAAAGCAGCATATTTGTCCACTCCCATGTTGATAAGAGTATTAAATACTTGAACAAATCTCCCTTTGAGGTACATTTTAAACTGATAACAAATGAGTGATTAATTTGCGATTAAATATTTGAATTGATTGACAGCCCTAGTTTTTAACGATGTTGGATCAAGATCAATCATTAAATATAAATATCAGACAAAGCTTAATTCATTAATGTGGCCATTTTATAGGATTGTGCTGACAGATAATGAATACACTTACAGGCACAAAATATTGTGTTTTTTTGCCCTTATTCTGAAAGATAGTATTTCTACTAAGCTAATTACATGGCAAATGAAAAACAAGACAAATAGTCTACAGCCATGCCAGCAGTTCTGTGAGGCAGTGGTGCTTCGAGTTAAATGCTATGAGCGTCAATGCCAGTATAATATTTAGCATGTTCACCAGTTTCGCATTTTAGCACGCTAATATTTGCTAATGACCACTAAACACAAAGTAGAGCTGATGCCGATGGATTGATCGATGGATCGATCAGATTCTCACTAACCCACTAACCTTGGACAGTTCAACAGTTTGCACCAGCTTGTTTTTGCTTCCTGCGTACATCATCTGCTGATCTGGTCTGCAACCTGTCCCAACAGAAACATGCCAACATTAACAACAAACGTCCTTGACGACAGACCAGTGCGGTGAAGAACACACTGCATTCATTCATTCTTACCCACTGGACTGGAGAAGATGAAGCACAGAGGGTAGGAGACACGTCCATCGTCATGGTGGTAGTTGTAACTGTAGACAATAAATGTTCCTGGTGCTAAGGACAGTTCACACGTTTCACATCAGACAGAAAAAAAACAAAACTAACAAGACTTTACTTTCTAAATCATTTAACAAGAGTGAACAGAATAATTTAAGACAATACATTTTAAGTAAAATGATCTATTTCATGTAGAAATCTACCTTAAAACCATTTGAAAACAAAGGCCACATTGCAGGAAGAACATAATACTTGATCATAAACTAGAGTAGCTGCTTGAGTGCATTAATATCATCACAGACTCATGATATACAACAGATAATAATAATTTAAATAGTGTTAAAATACGTAAGAATAAGTCACTTATTCCAAGGATATCGTGGCTGTCTCTCAGGCAGTTCATCCTTTAGATCATCAGGAGAAATATCCTAAAAAAGACACAGTTCAGTGAGAAATCATCCATTAACATTAAACAGGCTGAAACAAGTTTAAATTACTTATCAAGTTCAACGTTAACTTGTGCAGACACAATAATAAAGTATATCATATTATAAAATACAAGTTTAATAGCTAATTTACCTCATGTTCCTCTTCAAGAATAACCAGCTGCTTTTCTTTATCAATCTTCACTAAGGGTTAAAAAAAGGAAAACATGAAACCATCACATGTAGTTATGGTTATGTTCAAAAGTAACCCACAAAAAGTGACAAGATGTTTGATGGAAAAATAATGAAAAACTAAGAGGAAGAATTAAATAAATGCATAAGTTTTGTGATCTTTTTGTGCATTTAATTCTAACTGTACTTTATAAGTGTGTACGCCTGTGAGTCAGTGAGTCCGTGCCATGCAAACACACTCTTAATCCAATTTAACAGCTTTGATCCGGAGACAGTGGAGAATAAAGCTAAGCTGAGTTTGATATTGATGCAACGCTACGCCGTCTCACCACCTGCTGTATCTGGAGGCAACTCTTCCCTCCTCATACATACTGTAGCTGGCTTACATTTCCCAGTCTGATATCACACTCTGCTTACTGCCAGGGCTCTGATACCGCAAAAACAGCCATGGTGGAACACTAAAATAAAAACAACAGTGGCACTCAATAATAATAATAATAATAATAGTAATAATTATTAATTAATATTTCCATTAGATTCCACTTGCACCTGGGACCCCTCACATCATCAACCCTATTATTGTTCGACCTTTACACGTTATCAAAGAGGAGGAGAAGAAACTGAAATACTCACTAACAATGGCGGCATTATTGGTCTCCTTCCGGAAACGAAACTGCTTCAGCTTCTTCACCAGATCCTCGTCCACATCGCACACCACCAGTGATTCACTCTGATTACAAGATAGATAGATAGATAGATAGATAGAGAGAGAGATAGATAGATAGATAGAGAGATAGAGATAGAGAGATAGATAGATAGATAGATAGATAGATAGATAGATAGAAGTGTTGTTCAATAAATGTTTACTTAAGTTAAGAATTTTTCTGTACCATTTGTAATTATTAAGCTGTGATATTTTATCACATGGAGGAAAAAAACATCCAAACATATCTGCAAAAAAAAAAAAAAAAAATCAGCATCATATATCAACCATCGGCTTCCTGATTCTGTAAAAAATCAGTCATCTGCCATAAAAAACCCATATCGGTCAACAACAATGGCACATTGAATACTATAATAGTAGATGACAGACAATGTACCCTCGCACATTCAGATGACTTAACATTGACATGAACATAGTTAGATAAAGTGAGAGCAGTGAATGATAGAATAACAGCTCATAGCTGTAGCTAAGGTGCAGATGAAGATATACAGGGCTGATTAGAGGTCCACCAGTATGAGTGACATTTTCATATCATCCCATGCCTCATACCGAGTACTTGATTTATTGTGTTTTAGTGCTTATAATCAGAAAAAAACAAATATTTAGGCATTTTGATCTATTGATAAATCCTGGAAGTTGTTTTTCATTTGCCTTTATGTTTTTAAGGATATTTGCGGAGGGTTTCTGAGTCTGGCAGACAGCTGCAGAGTCACAAACTGGAGCTCAGAGTGGTTTTCATGCCTTTTATTGCTCAGCTGTAAAGCACAATATTAGAAAGCACAATCCTGAATAACCAAGTTAGAACTACGGCTGTCAGAGTTAATGCCATAATAACACATTAACGCAACTTTGTTTTAATGCCACTAATTTCTTCAACGCATTAATGCAACTTGTGATATTTAGGTTGTAGCAGGCTCAGTTTTAAAGCCAGATTGAAGATACTGGAAAACTTAAAGAGCCTGTCGTTATGTGCTATAACAGAAAAGTTTCTTGTAAAAACTTAATTTGAAAATATGTCAAGATCACATTAAAATGTCTGCACAGTTTCTTGATAAAATGCGAAGTTAGTGTTTTAACAAGATCCTTTTCTAATTTTTAAACAAGAAAGTCAGCTATTTTTATGTGATAACAACATATTAACGCAAATTGTTTTATCACCACTAATTTCTTTAACGCATTTACACAGCTTGCAATATTTAGGTTGAAGTGGGCTCAGCTTTCAAGCATCTGTACCAACCATGTCATACAAATAACGCTGTAAAAGTTATGCAAAATTTTGGTGAGGAAAAACTGTCATGGCCATTTTCAAAAGGGTCTCTTGACCTCTGACCTCCAGATATGTGAATGAAAATGGGTTCTGTGGGTCCCCACCAGTCTCCCCTTTACAGACATGCCCACTTTATAATCACAGTCAGTTTGAGGCAAGTCATATTCAAGTCAGCTCACTGACAAATTTTCGTTAACATTGGGGTAAATGGGACCCAAAAAATTGTTTCTCAGTATCTCTGGTAATTGTTGCCCAAAGCTCATGAAATTTGACTCAGGGATTTACAATGTGTACTTCTATCAAATCCCAAATGCTGATCCAGATCTGATCCAGATGGCGGATTTTATAGCAATTTATATAAAAAATGGGGGTACTCTTACACTTTGGCCTACTGTGCATTTAATATTAGAGGTAGAGATTTCCAAGCGACATCGTGTAGCTGAGACAATTCCACATCTGAAGTATGTCAACGAATTTGATCTAGCTTTAATACTTGAGGCGATAGATCCAGAAGAAACCGCCAGGGGGGAAACTATGGTGCTTGGCGGAGGTCTGCGCTCTCCGAGTGCTTTTCTTGTTGTTTTATGTTGTTAATAGGTTTCCAAACATATACTTGCTTAAAGCAATATATTTGTCCACTCCCATGTTGATAAGTCTGATGGTCTGAGACTGGAGGTTTGCTCTATTCAGCCTTGATCCTACAAACAAGAGATGGAAAGTAAGGATGGTTTTGTTCAATGTTTGGTACTGCTGCTAAGATTATAAGTAATTATGGACAGCAGCTAAGATGAATTTTACCCTTATTTGCTATTAATCATGATTAACCATGTACAATCATGTGATTAATCATGATTAAATTTTTTAAAGGACCGACAGCCCTAGATGAAGCTTTCTTTAAAGTGTCTTTCTGCAGGAGTCCAGTCTGACCCACAGGCTTTACTCAGAAAGACACCAGTCTCCACAGGATTGTGGTCACGTCCACACACACACATCATTACATAACTCCAGCACAAAGACATAAAAGTCTCATTTAAGAGTCTCTGATTTCTATAATTACACCTTGGTGAACAGATGGCTGGTGGGAGTCAGGATTTCACTGAGCTCAGGGAGAGATCTCTGCAGATTAAGAAGAGACTGGAGTGTCTGTGGTTGGGACTGAGAGGGATGAAAAACAGGACGCATAGGAAGACGATGAGGGGGACAAAGCACGACAATAACAACCGGAGGTGGCCAAAGGTTGACTTTAAGTCCTCCAGACACTGACTGTTAGCTCGCTGGAGACGAGTCGGCTAGCTTCAACTATCCAGTTATGTTAACGCATTAATGAGACAAAATACTGTTCGACAGTGAAGAGAGACGAGCCGTCATAACATGCAGTGAATAAACCCCCCCCGGAGGGGAAACACTGATCATCCTGATAAGCTAACAGAGAGACTACTCCCCAAACTCAGACGTGTAGAAACACTAGCTGCTGCCACAAGCTAACCACGCGTAGCCACACTGTTACAGGAAGCCGGCTAGCTGAGGCTTCAGAATAAAAGCACACATGCCTGGACGAGCGAGGCAGGTTAGTTATTTAGAAACCTACAAAGATCCCACTGTTCTGATTGAATAAAAAAGTAAAATTTTTTAGATTTATAGACATGGTGGTGCGTTCTTCATACTACGACAGTTCTCCTAAAATTAGATTATCGCTTACAGTATCGTAATCTATATTGAATCGTAACCCCTGTATCGTGATGTGTGCCGTATCGCCAGATTCTTGCCAATATACAGTCTTAATTTAGCACAGTGCATGGGCGAGTAACTTTATATTTAATAAACTCAGAAACTTGGAAATCTGTGTTTGGTGGATTATTTCCACAGGTCTGAGTTCATCACAGGCTGGAGATTGCATGTTCTCCCCGTGTTAGCGTGGGTTTTCTCCGGGTTCTCCAGCTTCCTCCCACAGTCCAAAGTCATGCAGGTTAATTGATGACTCTAAAATGCAAGTGTGAATATGAGTGTGAATGGTTGTCTGTCTCTATGTGCCCTGCGATGGACTGGCGACCTGTCCAGGGTGTCCCCTGCCTTCGCACAATGCCAGCTGGTATTGGCTCCAGACCCCCCCGCGACCCCTAACAGGATAAGCGGTTGCAGATGGATGGATTATTTCTCTGTTGTTACAATGCTAATTGTCATTGTGTTTGACATGGTTGGAAAGCCTATTTGCCTTCACAATGATGTCCAACTTGTAAGGATCATGCATTTGTGGTTGTGGGATGAGCAGCACAGCTGATTATGTGGGTAGCGCCCAAGTGAAATTTTGGTTTCAGAGTCTCCAGTGTGAGGATGTGCTGGTTTTCTCTGTCATGATCACAAACTGAATATCTTTGGGTTTTGTTGTTTGACCAATGTCATCTTTGGCAATCAGGAGAATAATCTGCAGATTAATTGATAATAAAAATCAACTAAGTACTGATACCTTTACTTTATAACCCGCCTTGACTTAGAGTATTTTATTATCGCTTAACTCAGTTTCACGTTTTAGTAATATTTTGAGTTTACACAGGACTAAAAAGGAGATTTGACATCAATACAAAGAGAAAACATCTCATGAGAAGGGCAGTGCCCACAAAATACAGAAAACTACAATTATATCAAGTGTGCATCTCTTTTGTCTGACGTCCAGTGTTTGCATACCTTTTTCCCGTGTTACAGAGTTTAAAATATATGTTTTTGCTGGACATTTCAACTCAATCCATCTTTAAGTGTGTAATATTCATCATAAGATTACAATATACACGTTTACAGTTCAGGGTTTCTTGTCTTAGCTCAGTTTCCTCAACAGGGCCAAGAGCTGTTAAAGCAAATGCCTGTGCTGACACAGATACACATACATACAACATACTCAAACACATATATCCAGCTCATAAAAGCAAACAAACCAATGCTTATTACACAGCATAAATCATGCGTTTCTCCTCATTTTGACACATTCACCCAGGTGAGCAGCACTGCAAAATACTACCCAGTAGTTTCACAAAACGAGGAAAGAGAAAATTCATCTTTCCTTTACATTACTGTCAAATTGTACTGTATTTAATTTATTTTACTGTAAATTGTGGCACACTGTTATGATTTTAAAGACAATAAAACACTACTTTAGTGTACTGCATGACTGACGACGTACAAGAGACTCAAGTATCTCACATTTTGTTTTGAGTAAAATACAAACTTTACAGTTGATACAAAAAGTAAACCAGTTCAGTGAAATACAGTCATTTGCTTTGTATGAATGTAGATTTTACCAGTATGAAGACAGATTAAACTTTTACCTATAATTATGGTTATTATAACATTTTATTTAGAAAAATGATATCTAATTTATACTTAATAGTACGTATAAAATTACTATAGCAATGAGAATTACTGATTAACAGCATTTATTTTTTTATTTATGTTCTGATACAGCGTTTCGTTTTAAGAGTTATTCAATTATAAAACACCGTAATGTCATGTCTTTTTCGCCTAATAAATGTTTCTTCGCCCACAAACGTTTTATTCTGAAATCCAAAACCGGAAACCCGCCATTTTAATTGCGGGTACCTTGACAGTTGATATAGCGGACTACCAGTGCTACAGGCGGAGGGTGGCGATCATGCTAAGCTAGCAGGCTAAAGGCCTGGCGAATCTGCGACCTCACTTTTTCCTCTACACTCACCGGAAGTTCACATTTGTGGCGAGCACACGATTAAAACGCGGAGAGGAGACGAGCGGCAGCTGTCTGCCAACAGTAAGAAACTACTTACCATTGTTGTAGAGTTAAAATGTTCCCTGAAGCTGCCGCCGCTGCTCTGAATGGTGGAGACGCTTTCAATGTTTTTTTTTTTTACTCGCATCATCTTGTGACTGGGTTGGCCAATCCCAAACAAGCAACCCCTCCTTCAAAAGTTGCTCATAAATCTCCCCTCACTGTTGTCCTGCAGCCTCAGGACTTTATTAAAACACATTTAGCCTTATTAAACAAGGAAAATAGCTTTCTAAACGAGGCAGCTCAAAGCTGTAATTACTTGTATGTTAATAGATACTTTGTAGAGTGTTTTATATTAAGAAATATATTTCTATAGACATTGGCATAGACTTTATTATCATTCAAGTTAAATATATAGCTAAGTGAGTTGGGTGGAATCGAAATGCCTCAACTGGTTAAGGTCTGGTACTGGTCGTTTTAAGGTCTAATGGGATACATGGATAGTGATGATGTGGTACAGAACCACAAACAATGGATCCCCCACTAAGATGTCTGCTGCTGGAGCAAGACTGCAAAATTAAAGATCTAGCAGATTTCAACAACAGTGGCAAGGCTTGTTCAGCTATGGTTGAAACACAGTTTCAGTCAAGTCAATTTATTTTTGTATAGCCCAAAATCACAAAGCACAAATTTTTACAAGGAAAAACTCCCTAACCATGAAACCACCTTTTAAAGGGGGGAAAAATGGAGGAAACCTTAGGAAGAGTAACAGAGGAGGGATCCCCTTCCAGGTGGAAGTAGATGTTGTGTGTACAGAGTAACAAATAACGAAAATACAACACTGACAATCCATATGACAAAAATTAATACATATAATGTGAACATAACTGTTTTGAGAAAGTGGATCCAGAATAACGTCAATCAGCTTCCTGGCATCACCAAACGCATAGAGCCAGCAACAAGACCTCCTCTCCTCACCAAACAGCTAGAGCCAGAGCAACACGTCCTCTTCTCCACAGCAAACAGCTAGAACCAGCGAAACCCATCCTTCTCTCCATGCCAAATAGATAGAGCTAGAGCAACACGTCCTCCCCTCCACAGCAAACAGCTAGAGCTAAAACAACACATCCTCCTCTCTACTATAAAAAAACAGCTAGAGAACCCATCCTTCTCTCCATGCCAAATAGATAGACCAAGAGCAACACATCCTCCTCTCCACGGCAAATAGATAGAGCTAGAGCAACACAACCTCCTCTCTACGCTAAATAGATAGAGCTAGAGCAACACAACCTCCTCTCCACGCCAAATAGATAGAGCTAAAAAAAACCTCCTCCCAGAAAAAGGCAGGAAACCCATCCTCCTAAAAAAGAAAACCCCTCTCCAAAAAAAAAAAAACCCCCAAAAACAACACATCCTCCTCTCTACGCTAAATAGATAGACCTAGAGCAACACATCCTCCTCTCCACGCCAAATAGATAGAGCTAAAACAACACATCCTCCTCTCTACGCTAAATAGAGTGAGAGCAACATGACCTCCTCTCTATCATGGAACCTTGAGAGGACCAGAATTTTGCTTTTAATTCACAGTTGCTTAGTTATGTAAATGAATGTTACCCATGCCCAAACCCCTTGTGTGTGGACACGATACAAAGAAGATCATATTACTACTGTATAAACAAAAGATGACAAAGTTGCACAGAGTGGGTTAACAGGGGCCCAAAGTTGCTTGTTTTTGCCCTGGAAGTTAGTCCGGCCCTGAGTGGACTACAGACAGAGATGTCACTCCTCTGATAAAAAGGGGAATCTAAGGTCGAATCCATAAAATCACATTAATTTCTGTTTAACTGGGTATTAAGGGCATTTTACTTGCATTTACCTTTTAATTTATGATTTCTGATCCGTTTTTTGTGTCAGGGTGTCCACGCTCCTATTGTCGTCATACGTTTATTATATAACTTGCTTCAGCTCTTAGAGTGGGTGTGTTTGTACGCGCGCGCACGTGTGCTCCGGAATGCGCCCACCCTTCAGGTGACGTCATCAGTGAAGCGCGTGTGCGCCCTTCCTTGTCGAGAGTTGTAGTTGTGAGAGCAGAGCTAACGTTAGCTTGTAGTTTTCTGTCGCGGCAGGCTAAATTAGCTGGCTAACTGCTGCAGAAATCATCACCGCTACCCGCAGCCCATCTGAGAGGAGTTTCATCTTCTGGCGAGGTAGCATGAAATACCAGTTTTTACTACTTCCTCTTCTGTTGACACCGAGGAGCTAAAATAAACAGCCGAGCTAACCATCTGAACGTTAACTAACAGTTAGCAGCTGTTAGCTAGGTCGGTAGCCAACTGTGTAATCAGTTAGCTAACTAGACATTTTAACATCTATGCCCCCGTTAATGCGCTGCTAAAGTCAGCGTAGCACCTATAGAGCTGGTTGTAATGATGTCTAAGTTTGGTGAAGATATTTTAACTCTGCCCAAATGGATTTAGTTGATCAGCAGCCGGGATGGAAACATTTACTGTGCTATTACTCAGAGCCTGTGTGTCACAAGCCCTCCACAGCTTGTTATACTCGGTAGTTACAGCTTTCTTATAAGACTAATGAAAGTTGTGTCTTGTGTTGTTTTTTAGATCATGGCAGATTTCTCGGTGAGTTCAAAGGATTGCACAGTTTTAGAGTTTATACAGATATTTTATTGTGTACAGAAAGAGAGTCATTTTAACTTTCTCTCCTGCTGTAGCTGTCAGATGCCTTAGGAGACGACACCCCAAGCAAGGCAAAGAATATAGGGAACACTAACCCGACTGCCCCTGCCGGTAACCCCCCACCTCCTGCAAACCCGGGATGGCCAGGTTCAGCCCCAGGAGCTCCCACCCAGCCCTCTGCTCCGGGTGACTTTGCTGGTGGATCATCTGGCCCTGGAGCACCAGGGCAGTTCCCATATTCCTCTGGTCCTGGAGCACCAGGGCAATACCCGGGACCTCCGTCAGCACCTGGTGGGTTTGCCCCTAGTCCTGGGATGCCTGGACAATACCCCCCTGCACCAGGAGCCCCAGGGCAATTCCCCTCCAGTCCTGGAGCCCCTGGGCAGTTCCCCGGGCAGCAGTACCCTGGGCAGTTCCCCGGGCAGTACCCACCTGAAGGAGCTCCAGGACAGCTACCTGGAGGCCCTGTTTCTTACCCGACTGGACCTTTTCCTTCTGGCCCTGGAGCTCCCCCTGGGCCTTATCCAAATGTGCCTTACCCAGGCAGCCATCCAGGAGGAGGCAATGGGATGTATGGACCAGGTGGTCCAGGTGCATTCCCCCCTCCAGCTGGCCCTGGCTCTTTCCCTGCCTACCCTGCTGGAGGCTTTCCCCCAATACCTGCTGGGTCTTGGGGACCACCTGCAGGTGGAGGCTTCCCTCCTGCCCCTGGCCCCTTTGGTCCTGGCCCTGGGCCTATGGGTCCATACGGTGGGCCTGCTGCTCCAGGAGGCATGCTGGTGAGTACTAACAGTTTACAAATAACTTCATGTTGCTTGCTTGCTGCATTTCTTTGCTAATGTGTTTTTACTCTGGTGGAGCATCTCTCTAGGGGTGACAGTGCTTGTGATTTAGGTTGGGAAATTACTACCACTGCCAGCCCCTTAAGCAGGTCCACTACTATCATACATACATTCAGTTCTACTCAAGCACAGGGTTTCTTGTATAACATTCAGTGCGACTGGTGTGGTTTTAATACTGCTGCTGGTGGAAAAAGAAAGTTTCCTGCTTTATTGGGATTTACTTCACAATGGTACATTTTCAGTGAGGGCTGCATTTGGATATTTTCTGTATCTTGGGCTCTGCTGGGGTGCAAAGCAAAACATAAAACACAATCAACAAATATTCAAAAATAGTTATCAAATATGTATTCTTGTCTTTCAGCCCAGATATAATCCACCATATAATTGAAAGCAATGAACTCAACTTTTCAGTCGGACAAGGACATCACTTCCAGAATCAACATATGGTTTGATTAGTCTACATGGAAATGTAGCTAAGACTGTATTCACAGTGCACAATTAAGATTTATGTTCAGCCTACCTAGGTAATGTATTGTTTGAATGAAGTGCAATATGATTTAAAAGTACACATTTACACAGAACTCATGTTTAATGTATTAATACACTTTTATATTCTCTGATAAAATCACAGTTTGATTCAAATTTGTGTCACTATTTCCACACTACCCTGTCACTTTTGTACATGAAAATAATTCAAAAGTATTTTTTGTTTTCTGCCATTTTGTCAGTTTGTACAATCGATACCTTGTCATAAAAAAATGCTAAACTGATTTTACTTTCTTTTTCTGTCACTGTTTTGGCGAGTCATTGTGAATGGCGTAAGAGTGTTGAACTAAAAGGAGAAGATGACTCATTGGGGTGTTGCATTAGGAATGAGGGCCGGGTCACAGTTTTGAAAAATGTTTAACTAAAAATGCACTTGCAGTTTTGTGATACTCATCACTTCACTGCATATTGCCAAGTTCAGAGTATTACTGAAAAAATATGCGGATGTTATAAATAGGGTTAACTATTTCTATTTGTGTATTTTTACTTAATAAAAAGACAATCACAATTTGTTATTATGATTTTTTTTAGCTTCATTTCTAAACAGAGCATGGCACATGTATTTTTGTGATTTTTTTTTTTTTTTTTAATCTGAATATTTCTTCCAGATGGTGCCGTATGATCTCCCACTTCACGCTGGAATTATGCCACGACTTGTAATCACAATAGACGGGGAGCCCGTTCCTGGTGCAGACAGGTATACTATGAACAGCAGTCATCGTCTAACTCTGCGGCCATGTTGTCATCTTCAACCACATGTGGTTCACACTGGTGATGAAACATCCTCACTGTTTAACAATGGCTCACCTACCATCTGCACCATTTATTTTCACCTTGCAACTGTTGGTAACAGGCTGCTGTTAACAGTGAAATTTTTTGCAAAATACTTTACTTTGATACTTAAGTTTTCTCCTTTAATATGACACTTAAAGCTTCATTTCTCCTCATCTGAGGGACTAACATAAATGCACACAATTCCTTATAAAGTTATTCCTAGTTACAGGTCCAGTGTGTAGGATCTGATGGTATCTAGTGGTGCAGTAAGGAGAATGCAACCAACTGAAGGCTCTTCCATGATCTGAGCATGCTGGAGAGCTGCAGCAGCGTACGTGAAAACGTGAATGGTCCTTTCTAGAGCTAGTTGTTAGAGTAGTGTAGGTCATCTAGAGAAGAGCCAGCATGTAGAGTGTGTTTGTACGAGAGAAGTGAGTTGTGAAGCAGGAGAGAGAGACAGTGACAGGAGCAAGCAACGCAATTGACTCCGGCCCAAACAGGAAATGTTAAGAGTTTACTTGTGATACCTTTTATCACCACACAAAGTCAGTCTGTATTCAAAAACTGGTAGAGGACAAGAAAACCAAATGGGTCAGAGGAACATATTAAAAAGTAAGTTTGAGCAACGGTGTAACTAACTTTAAGGGCTTCCTTAACTATAATACAAACATAAAGAGAACACCTCAAATACTTCAGTGAACATTTTAAAGAGAAGACTTAAGGGTGTTTTGTGTAAGCTATTGTATTTTAAGGAAACCTTAACTTTGTCTTTTAAAATCTTAATTTAAGGTATTTTGTTCAACCGGCCCCTGATGTTTTTCTTGCAGGTTCCAAGTGGACTTCATCAAAGGCCCAGATGTTGTTTTTCACTTAAATCCTCGATTTCATGAGCAAACAATTGTCAGAAACTCCAACCTAGGTGGATGTTGGGGGCCAGAGGAGCGGGAAGGAGGCTTCCCATTTGTTCAGGGACGCCGTTTTGAGGTAAGGTGTTATATTAATGGAACTGGAGCTAAGATAAAACAGTTGTTGCACCTGCTACACATTTTCTTTTTATTTTCGTCGACATTGATATTTTGGTTGATTTTGTGTAGTTTGAACTCATCATTAGGGTTATAAGTGTAGACTGTACACACAGATGGACGACATGTCTTCACTTCCTCCCACTGTACAAAAGTGTAGCCAGAATATCTGTGTATGGGAACAGCCATCTAGAGATTATGAAGTCATTTGGAGCCAGAGTCGGTAGTAGTGATCGGAGAGCTGGAGCCTCGGTATCGAGGTCCCGCCCACACACCCTCCATCACGGTAGCTGTTTGGCTAGAAAAACACAAAAACTAAACATAATATCTCTATAACTACATGTTATCAATTGACAGGTTTTATTACACAGACTGGTGACTGTTATGGAAAGTTAGTTATATCTCCTCTATTGTACAATTCCTGAACCTCCAGCTGTGACTGTTTGACTCAGAGCAGCTGTCAACCATGACGTCTCACCCACCTTTTTATAGCATCAAATGGCTGATTAAAACCAAACTTATCGGGAAAATGAACACTTGAGCATACATCAGTTTGATAAGAACTTCCTAAAATGACAGAAACCGGAACAGACAGAAAAACGTATTTGACGTGTACTTTGACTTTTTAGTTTGGCGCATCCGCTAACATGGAGAGAGTGGGCTTTATGAGCTCTACTGCAGCCAGCCACCAGGGGGCAATCGAGATGTTTTAGCTTCACTTTTTGGGAGGAGTCCTGTCGTCCATGTTTATATGCAGTCAGTTCAGGGTTCCCGCGGGGTCCTGAAAAGTCTTAAAAGGTCTAAAATCCAATAACCTGAATTCAAGATTCAAAATGTCTTAAATCCAATTTTAGCAGGTCTTAAAAAGAAGGCATTATCTTGCTTTTAAATGTTTTTTTTAGCATGCTGTAACACAACTATATCCAGACAGTGTTTGGAGCTACACCTACACTAAAAGCTGAGGTGCTCTGGACTTAACACTTGGTAACGAAGCATCTGTTACATATCACATCTTAAGTGTCTTAAAAAGCACTCATAGTGACCTTAAATGGATGTGAAATGGGTCTTAAATTGCATTTATAATGATCCTAAAAAGGTCTTAAATTTGACTTGTTGAAACCTGCAGTGGTTAACGGTTGGCTTGTTGTGCATAACGTTTGTATTTCTCCCCCTGCAGCTGAAGATCCTTGTGGAGGAGGACTCGTTTAAAGTAGCGGTGGACGGCGCCCACCTGCTGGAGTACGAGCACAGAGTCGGCGGGCTGGAGGAAGTGACCTTGCTGCGAGTGACCGGAGATGTCATCCTCCACAGTGTAGCCCCCAACATGATCTGAATCTCAGAGCTACTAAACCACATGCTGTACAGGAGACCTCGGTCACACTATTTGAAATCCTTTCAAATACATTCATGGAGTTTTTGAGGCACAAAAGTCAGTGAAGTGCAATCTTTGCCCATCTAGCACTTCGTCATATTTTACAGAACAGGTGGAAGATTAACACAGGCCTGCACACTATAATCCTTTCCTTTTTTTTTGCTGGATGATGTCTCTTTTTTTGCCACTCACAATTCAATACATTTCATGACATAACAAGTAGTGAATGAGATAAAGTGCATCTAAAACAGGTGTTTTAAGGAAATACTAATTTAAACCTAATGAAAGATTGTAGGCAAGTGGCTGATATTTTCTTTTAGTATGCTGTATTTTGTTTACAGTATGTGTATGTTTATTATTCTGTCCTTTCTATCAAGATCTTGATAAGCCTTTGTAATGCATGAGAGTGAGATGCAGAAAATCAGCTTGGTTTCTTTTTCCCCTTAAAACCCCACCAAGACTCGCTGGTCTGTTAACACTCAGTAGGCTAATAATGAAGTTTCTTTAAAAATGTATTTATACAGTATAACGACTTTGAGCTTCAGTATTAATCCTCCTGAGCTCTCACACTGGAGGGCTGCGTAATGTTTTATGACTTACGATTTCATTTTGAAGTCAAATTGCAAAAAAAGTGAGGCTCAAATTAAAGTAAAATGTCAGAAAGTGGAGGGATGGGGTCTCTGATTTATTGCCAAAGATAAAAATAGTACAATATTTTGAGAGGATATGCTTGGAAATAGAGGGCAACAAACTGATAGTGACTGATAATGCTGTTTGATTCAGAATATTGTACATGAGCTGCCTGCCTGTGCACATAATAAATACTAGTTTCCCTGTTTTCATTCTTTATTTTATCCCAAAGAGGAGAAAGCTGATCTTCTGTTAACAGTCAAATAATCCGGCTTATATCGGGTCTTTCCCTGTGAATTTGATCTATCACAGTGGTAGAATGTATATCACTGTTATTGTTTTATTTATATAACAAAATAATTAACTGTAGCTCAAAGTGTTTTAAACAAATAATAAAAAAGACATAATAAAAAATAAAGTTAAAAATATTGAATTATTGAGAGACATTTTGAGAAAAGGTAAAAACAATCTAATTTGAACTTAAAATGTGACTGCAGGATCAATAGTAGTAGTGATGTAGCAGGTACTTAAAGTATCAAAAGTACATGTAGCTCCCAATAACTTCACTTTTAAAGGATATTTTTATAGTGTGGTATCGGTGTTGCTATCTAGATACTCCTTCCATCACTGGTAATGAATCAATATTAGTGTACTTGTACTTAATTAGAGTACATTTCTGTGGGAGCAAATGCACAAGGATTAATTTTAAAAATAAAGTATAGACAGAAAATATCTGCAGTATCAGTGTAATGTAAGCATAGTACAAATACTTTGGTGATACCCATAATAAGATAAAAACAATATTCAAAAACAGCTAAGTCAAATGTTTTTATAATTTGTAGCACATTTCATAGGAAGGCCTAAACTCATTGTGCTTCAATGTAAAACAAAAGTAGGCAAAGATCATACATGACAAAAACAGATATACAAAAACATAAGATATACAAAAATACAAGATAAGAACATAAGATAGGCAGGTATTACGATAAAAAGACAGGAAGTAAATAAGAAGGTATTATTACGATTAAACCACTGGTATTAAAAATGGAATAATAATAATACTGATTGTAAAATTTAGATATACACATTTAGGACTTTTTTTTTTACTTTTTTTGGTTACCATGACTTTTTAATACTTTTTTGACACTGGGATTTTTTTGTACTATGAATTTTTAAAAAATATATACTATAACTTCTTTTTGACATACTATGACTTGATATATTATATTCTTTCTTTTGACATACTATAACTTATTTGACAGACTATATATTCTTAATATACTCTATCTATTTGAGCTTTGACTTTTTCAACAGTTTCAGTTCACAGTAGTTTTTCCGACATGGTATACAATTTAAAACATGTGTTTAGTCTGCGCTGTTGTAGGAGACAGTACAGCAGACAGTAGGACCATAATGACATGTTGGAAATACAATAATGAGCATTAATTAAAAGCTGTTCCATGTAAACAAAAAAAATCACAGATGCGGTGCAACGTATAGTCCAGTGTGCAGTCTAAAAGCATGCATAACATCTAAAGCTGAGACAGTAAAAGTACATGATAAACTTATCTTTAGAGTTGTATTTACCGTTTTGTGCTTCTCCTCCCTGCTCAGTAATTCAAAGGTCGGCCTGCAGTTCCGCCTAAGCCCAGCGGGGGGCAGCACAACCCCACGACCACCACCACCACTGCACCGAAGGAAGCAAACCGAAACTCCTCAATGAGTTCACCTTCAGATAAATAGTTTGTCCCTTCTTCTCTCAAGGCTTCCTTCAACCGTTTGCTGTCTTGACAAAATGAATGGCTCTCTGCACTCTTCGGGCAACGTGGTGGACATAAAGCTGAAGCGAGGATCGGCCGGTAAGAGGACTCTTAGCGCCGTTAGCATGTAGCGCTAACGCTGCTAGCTAGCTAGCTGCGTAGCAGCAAAATCAACGGTGTCATAGCTAGCGTGTAGCCTGAAGCTAACGGCTAATCTGCGAATCAAAAACAGCAAAACCTCATCCCGCTGTGTGTTATTGTGTAGTATAAGCTGGGGGGTTGGGTTGTGGATGCCGGCGGAGCTCTAACAAGTTGGTTTAATGTTTATAAATGTGATTTGTGCACTTTTGCGCTGTTAAAGTCTGTAAAAGTGATGTTACTGCTCGGCCTGTCAGACTCTAACAGTCTCTCCATTGAAGCCAGTGGACAGGTAGGAAGTTTTATTTAGCTTCACGGCAGAGTAATGTCTGACTTACATTTGTTATGTAACATCTCCTGAACTGAATCACATCTGAGTCGCAGTTCAGCCTTGTAATGATTCCTCTTGTACTTTGATCAATTGAGATAAATGATGTGATTGAATCAGCAACTTCTGCCTCTGACAAACAGCTGGATTTGAGCCTGCTGATTGTTACTCTAAAACCTCTGTCTCATGCCACTATCTGCTTTGTTTTAGGTTTGGGATTCAATATAGTTGGGGGCGTGGACCAGCAGTATGTAGTGAATGACAATGGCATATACGTGTCCAAAATAAAAGAAGATGGAGCTGCAGCTTTGGATGGAAGACTCCAAGAGGGGGACAAGATCCTGGCGGTAATATAAGTCCACTTTAATTGAGGGTGAATGATGTAGAGGAGGGTCCTTTATCATCTCTATAACCTTTGCTACGATTATTGTGCAGAAGTGCATTATTAAACTGCAATGTGTAATGTCTGGCCACATGCTCCAAAGAAATATGGGGCAGCTTTTCACCTCTTCTACTGGGTCCATACAATCTAAATTTACACTTATGTGTAAAAATAAAATAAAAACCAACTACTAACTGACAGCAAAGCTAAAAGATGCAAAATTCCACCCAACTGTGAGAGCTGGTGAAAATAGCACTATTTTATAAGCTTCATGTGTGGCATTGGCCTACGGGCCCTGTTCAGGTATAAACATGCGTCCTCAGTGATCAGATCACAAGTGAACAGCTCTGTTCACACCTGGCATTAAAATGTGTCCCCACATGCGTCTTGAGTGACCAGTTGTGATCCGATTTACCTGAAGCTGTCCACTTGCGATCACAGAGGATGCATGGTAATACCAGGTCTGAACAGGGCCTCTGTATGTGGTCTGGAAGATCTGATCTCAATGCGTTTTGAGTGCGTTCACACGAGCTGTCCACTCGTGATCTAATCACTGAGGATGCATGTTAATGCCACATCTGAACAGGGCCTGAGATCCGATCACTCAGACCACATCCAGAGGTGATCTGGGCCACATTTGGCCACATTTTTCAGCAGTGTGTACACAAATGTGCCCTGGGTCACATTAAGGACCACTCCTTCTACTGACAGGGTATCACTGCAATCCTCATGTGAATAGACAGGCAGATGTGAGCTCTTGTCTGCCTCGCGGCTTGGAAACAACGTCTGTGATCTACTGTATCCTGTTAGTAACAACTGTATTCTATTAAAATATATCTTATTTATAGGCTGCTTTTCTACAGACTATCAGACGAGGCACAGGAAGTGCATTAAGTGTCAGAGTTTTTGTTCCACAGTCAGATTATTATTCAAAAGTGGAACTGATGATTAACAGCAGTCTTCACTGAAGTTCAGTCGTTTGATTAAAGATGACAGTGAATGAAAAAGCTCTTCCTCATTGTTCTTGCTTCTTGTGCAGATCAATGGGGTCAAGCTGGAGGACCTGACACATCGAGCGACAGTGGATCTGTTCAGGACAGCAGGGGAGGACGTGGAGCTGCGTGTCCTGAAAAAGGTGGGAGGCATGATGCTTTAAAATCATCTCGTCTTTGTATTCAGAGGTTTAAGTGGTTTGTTGATGTTCATGCTTTTGTATTTATTTTGTCAGTTGGGAATTATTTTGCTTTATCGTCAACCAGTGTGGAAAATTGTGCTTAGTTCACTGAAACTTAAAAGCAGAGCAAAATATAAAACAAATATGGTAATGAAACACCATCAAAGTATAAATCTCAGCACACTAGTAAAGAAATACAAAAAAATATGCATAAAATACTTACTAAATATATGTGTGCACCCTGTAGTTTTTGTCCTGGAGGTTTTCAGTCTCACATTGAGCAAACAGATGTTAACTGTCTGTGAGGTTGTTGATAGTTTTATCTTTTGCCATCACTGTACACAAGTCTCAACAAATAAAGCCGAAGATAAATTCAGCATTAATGTTTTCTCAGAAACAGTAGCCTGGCCTTAGCCATAATAAAGTGGCTTTTTGTTGACTGTCTGGAATAGTTCCTCCTCCTCTGAAGGTTAATTTTTTAGTATATATACAAGTGTATTCATTTTTTTTACGATGTTAGCGGAGGTGGTCTTTGTTTCCACTATAAAACACAATGGGAAGCCCTGAGACATCATGTAATGTAATATTAGTGAACTACTGTATGTCCTGCAAAAGATTAGAGGGACTGTTAGGACCACATCCAGCTACACTTGCTACGCCACCGTAGTTCCTCCTCTGCATCCTACATCCTGTAATTCCTCTGATCGACATCGCAAGAGAAAATAAATCAACTGAACTCCTGATATTTGTTCACAGCTGCCACACCGTAAGCAAATATAATCTACCACTGATACGATAATACCAATAAGACATTTAAGAAATGTGATGCAGTTTTGACAGTCCTGATATACAGTGTGTATACCAGACCTGGGTATTATACGGCCCGCAGGCCAGAACCGGCCCTCGTGACTTAGAAAGCTAAAAAACAGTAAAGAAAATAGCTCGTGTTTTGAAATGCTTGTGTATTGTTAGTGTGCTTCTCTTGACTCTGACGTAAATTGATGTGAGTCATGTTTGAAGTAGCGTCACCTGCTGAGGCGGCAGGTTTATAATAAGTCATGGACTATGAAGTATTTTTTCGCCGAGGTTGGTGGTAAAGCCGTGTGCTTAGTTTGCAACAAGCATGTGGCTGTATTCAAAGAATACAACTTGAACCGTCACCTTGAGACAAAACATGCAGAAAAACACAGAAACCTGTCTGGAGATGAGAAGGAGAGGATGGCTAAGGGGTTGCTAGTGAAGATACTAAAGCAGTGAGGACTTTTTACAAAGCTGCATGCAACGAAAGAAGGAAATGGAAGTGTTAATGTTAAGTTAAATGTGTTAAAAGTGATTTTCAGTGTAATGATTGCTGAAAAATAAGTGTGCAGTGTGTTTTCTATAATTTAACCTGGTGATAAAATAGAGTTTACAGGAAAATTAAGTGCCAACCCCTGGTGTATACAGTGTATATACAGTATAAAGTATAGTGTTTTCATACTTCTGATTGAGATTATGGATGTTAATAATTAACTGTTTAACCGACATTAAGCATTTGAATCGATTGGTTAAAAGGTTAAAATAAATATTAATATTTAACTATAAAGCTGAAGAAAAACTCAGAGGAGTAGCTCGTCACTTTCAGGAGAAAAGCTGGTCCACCTTAAGAGAGAGCCGGCGCAGATACAGGAAGTTGGCTCTGGACTTCCAGCTGAGGAGCTGTGGATTGTAGCCTCGTAGCATTTATAAATATCATCTCCATTGCAGCTTTAATATTTATTCTTGTTAGGATGTCAAGACTTCAGTACAAAGTTGATGCCAAAATTCAGAAAATGTGACGGTACTTGTTTTAGGCGACAGGGATCAAGGCTTGAGACGAACAAGGACAACAAATCAGTGTTGAAATCGGCAGAAGGAGAACTGGTTAACGTTAGCAGTTTGCAGCCAGTGGGTAGCACAATCCTGCTTGGCTAAATAATAGAGCTAACAGCTAACCTACAGAGGTTGCATTCAGTTCTATTCAGAAAAAATGAGTATTTGACGGAGCTAAATTGGAACGTTATCATGATGTGTTCAAATGTAATCTTGTAAAATTTAGTTTTTGGTGAGATACTTGAGGCAGATCATTAGGGATTAATAATAAATTTGCAAAAACCAGTATGCAAACAACATTAAAGGAGTGTATGCTGAAGTACATGGGATTTATTGTTTTGTTTTTGTTTTCTTTACCGTGTTTGGGTCTTGAGTATAGTGGAATTCACCAGTATTGGTTTCGACTACTAAATTTCTGGTATCGTCACGTCCCTAATTGTTGTTTTCATATCTGTGTTTTGCAGTTGCCCCATCACACGAACGGACCCACCGGCCCACAACCCGATCACAAATCGTCCGCGTCTTCTCTGGGAATACTGGCAGCTTTAGCCGGAGCTGCAGCCATCTTTGCGTTTATTTACATGCGGCACCTTCGGAAGCACTTTTAACGAAGCCGACGTTTGTCTGTATATTATTTTTAAGATCTAAAATGTTGCTGAAGGCCAAAGAAAAGACAGAGGGAACAAACTCGAAACGGTTGACATTATTTTTTTATTAGTAACTGTTGGTGTCACTGATGAGTTTCGCCATGTTCATGTGTATAATGTGATTAATGGTAGCTTCTTGACACCCTTCCTATGCAAAAGGATGCTCTCTTACCACAAAGGTTACTTTTGATGGATAACTTTGTGATTGTAAGGAGTAGGAGAAGGATGTATACATGATATTCCTGCTGCTGGGCTGAGCTGGGCTGAGCTCAGGCAGAAACAAACAGCTGCCCGTACACAGATGTCGTATGCAGAATACTATTAAACGCTTGGGTCAAGTCAGACTGGCTCAAGCTTCAGGGTCCAAACTGAAAGGCAGTGTTGTGTTCGGTCACTCGTAGGCCTCTCTGTACCGCCATCCCTGAATGGCAGATCTGTCTGAGAGGAACTCACTGTACTTTCAGTTCATCAGTGTTTAAAAATTAATGCGACTGAGTTTGATTTTCATTTTCACTGTTGCACAGAATCATGGAAGGAGCCTGCTGTGCTGAAAAAGCCTGCAGTTTAATGTGATAAATTGTCTTGTAATGTAACTTCAGAGTGCCTTTTCTGTTTGTTAAGTAATGGTGTTTGGTTCTTGTTGCTCCTTATCATGATCAAAATGAAACTCAACCCATTATTATGTTAAATTAATGGATGCTGCTGGCAATAATCTCTATTTTCTGTGTCAACAAATCCCATAAAAAGCCCCAAACCGTCAGTGAGTTACTCCGTCTCTCTCATAGACTGTACAAAATAGAGATATACAGTATTCTCTGTGACGTCCCCCATAGGTTTCTGCTGTGAGGCTCAAAGTGGGTGTCTCTGGACAGTCACTATCTTGGCAGTGACAACACAGCTGAATTCATGGGTAACCCAAAAATAGGCAAAAAGAGGGGGATCGTTTAGGTGACGCAGCGGAGCAGACAGCTAGCAGCTAGCGACCTGAGAAGACACCCACCTGGCACTCAAAGCGGCCACGCCCTCACTTATGCACTTAAAGCCTTAATATAATTAAAATGCATGAGTTATACAAACATTCACCCCCCTGTGTAGTTGTGCTGAATGGAGAAATTAGCTATAAAGACCAAAAACATTTAATTGCACTAGTCTGTAAACATGCTTATTTCTGCTGTAAAGTTGGACATTTTAACATGGGTGTCCATGGGGATTAAGCGTCAAGTGACCATTTGAGGAACTTCTGTTTTTGGCTTCATTTCTCAGCACCAGAGATACTTTCTGACTTCCTCAGCCTGTCTGTTGCCCTTAGCCATAAGTCCATTTGCTCAACATGTAAATCTTTAAATACACTTAACCAATATCCATCCATTATCTCTAACCGCTTGTCCTGTTCAGGGCCGCAGGGGAGGAGTCCGGCTGACATTAGACGAAGGCGGGGTAAAACCCTGGACATGTCGCCAGCCTATCACAGGACTGACTCATAGTCACAAATATGTTTTCATCTTTAAAAATGTCTCTGTAGGTTCCTAAAACAGCTTGGCACTATAGTTTTTAGCTTACATCACTCAGATGGGATGAAACTGCATTTGTTGGACTAGTTTCAGCTGCGGATTAATCCACATTTGGTGCTTAAGTGAATATTTACAGCAGCAGGATGGCGTATATGTGACTGACTCCAAAATAAACTGCAGTGCCATTGTTCATTGTAATGAAGGAACATGTCGCCCAGTATTAGGGATGCATCGATCTGCCTTTTTCAGTCCTGGTATGGATATCTGGGTTTTGGGTATCTGCCGATACAGAGTACTGATCTGATACCAGTGTTTGATTAATAAGCTGTATGGCTCACTGTGTGGAGGTGACTGGGGTCATTCTTTTATGTGTAAGGCGACATCAGGCCTGACTTAAACACAGCTTTCCTTACGTCGTAAATTAAAATATAGCAAATAAATACATAGATAGAAATCTACTGCATTGTTATTTATTAAAATAATGGTATCCAATTCAGTATCGGTGCATTTCTACTCAGTGCAACATGTTTTTAATAGTTTTTGGACAACAATGGAGCTCTATGGTGCAGAGGAATAAGATATATCAGACAGTACTTGTTAGTAAAATCAATTCACTGTTGGTTTTGGTCTTTTAATGGGATTTGTTGTCAGTTACAACAATATAGATTATCACTATACGTATCCTTTAAAGTAAAATACACTTGTTCAAAGTATCACCAAGTAGTTTCACTTTGAAGGGTTTATTATGAAGTGTCATGCGGTCACTCAGGGTGGATCATTACATCTATATCTTAAAAATAAAACATTCCTTAAATGTATATCATGTGGCGAGCAGCTCATTTCTTAATGCTCAGTGACAGCTGAGGACTCAATGTTGCCATGTTGCGTCTCAGCCATTTCAAACATTTTGCATTAAGGCCAGTGCTTCTAATCCCACCACACTTTCTGCTAAAAGTCACTGACTGATGTGAAGAATCAACAGCTGAACACTGAAAAACAGTTTGAGCCAGTTCAATGTAAAGGAGAGGGACCTTTTTTTTAATGAAATTAGTTGCCGTCAACAACTGTCAATGTTTTTTTGCACTAGACACAATCATGGATCTCCTCCACTAACTTCCATAGATCAGATGAAGAAGTGAATCATGTGCTGGGTGTTTTTGTCCACATTCAGTCTGCAGCGCATCTATCATGCATTTATCTCTGACTGTATGTGGCTCCTGTTGTCTGTAAATACATTTCATGAGTGGGATTGTGAATATGTGCAGTATGCCAGAAAAGCAGATCGGAAATACTAATAAATTATGCAAAATACTGTTGAGTGTGAGTGTTTTACATCCAAGATGTATTACAATTCATGTTAAATTCACCTTGACTTTTTTTTATTTAACAGCAGATGATAGAGAATATTTCACATGAATTTATTAATACCACTGTTTATGATAAAATTGGTGAAAATGTAGGCAATAATAAAATACTGTAAGTCAAAACTATGAAATACTAAATCAAAATGATCCAATAGCAAGTCAAAATTATTTGAAAGTCAAAGTTCTGAGACGAATAGCAGTAAAATAAAAACGCAAGTAACATTTTTTTATCATTTTGGTGTCATGTTAAAATATGTAGTCAGTCATAACTCACTCCTCAAAAACTGAGATTTACTAAAAAGTCCTAAATTAAGATTATGAACTATTACGTCAAAATGATAAAATACAAAGTTAAAATTTAGACTTACTAGATAAAATGATCAATCAATCTGAGATGATAATTTTGACAATAGTCCAAATGTTGTCCTAATATCTTAATGTTGGCATTAATACATTTCATAACTCTAATTTAGAACAATAATAGTATTTTTGTGTTTGGCTAAAGCTAAATTTGTAAAGTTAGCTATGATAAAATCCATAATTTAGGAAAGATAAATAATAAAGACACTCTGTCAGTCAAAATGATTTGCTAGCAAGTCAAATTATTAGAAAATCAATATCCTGAGACATTAAATATTATGAAAGTCAAAATTATTAATCAAATTTTGAGATTTTCAAAGTATATAGTCAAAATCTTGACCATATCAAAATTGAGATTTACTAAAAAGTCATAAATCAAGAGATTTACTGTTTAAAATCTTGAGGTATTAAAACAAAATAAGAGATATTAGTCAGTATTTTAATATAACATTATTAACATCATTAACATTATGAGACAATAAGTATGTCTTCTCATAATTTTGGTCCAAATATTGTCTTAATATATTTATATTGTGATTGAAAACATCTCATAAATGATTTAGAACTAAATTTTACAGATATTTTTTGATTTAGCTTTTCTAGATAGCATAACTAATAGATAATTAATTAAAGATAGGCTAGCATTACTTGTAAGTTAAAATCTTGATTTACTACGTCAACATTATGAGATAATAAATATGACTTCTCATAAGTTCAGTCCAAAGTCCAAATACTGTCTTGATATCTAATTATTGTGGTTTATTGCATCTCTTAACTTTGATTCAGAGCTAGATTTAATAGATACAGCTAGCTAAAGCTAAATCTGTGAAATTAGCCAGCTAACAAGAGCAAAACACCGGAAGTCGTCACTTCACCTTACTTCCTCACTTCACCAAATTAAAAGTGGACACTTCCGATAAAAACTCATTTATGAATACAATTAAATATGAACGAGCATAAGTAATGCTGCTTATTATTATCATAATATAATGGGGACAAACGTAAATTAATGATAGATAACTGAACGAATAACATGAATTAGGATTTTTTTTAGCTAATTTGATATCACAAAATAAACCTTGAAACCTGTTTTTGCCTCATATAAAGATTTTAACATTGTTTATTAAGCCTTCGAAGTGGTAGTCAGTCATGAATAAATGCAGTTTTGACAAACATAAACATGTTTGACAGCAACGGATATAAAATAAAGTGAATTTTCTGGTTGAACGTGTCGTGGTTTTTACAGGTCGGTTTCTTTTCAGGGTTCAGCGGCTGAAACGCAGCACAGTGGTGAAAAATGCGCAAAATTCAGCTGGGCCCTGGTTGACAAAAATAGTAAAGTGGTAGTCTTTTGTAACAAAATGTGCTCCTGTACACCCACCAGCGGCTCTGTCTCACATCAGCCGTTGGAGGATGTTGCCTCGGAGGCAGATATGATGTAATCTAAAGCTTCAGTCCCAACAGGAGAGAGAGAGAGAGGCTGAGACGGAGCTGGATAACAACCGCACGGTACGGATGGATCTCGGCTGCTTTGGCACTTTCTGAAACCCATTTGAAACCCCCCTTTCATCGGAGCGATTCGTGTAGACGGTTGTTGGAGGAGTCATGTCGCGGAGGTTTGTCGCCTCCCGACGAAGAGGATGCTGGATGCGGACCAGCAGTAGGAGCAGCACCGGCCGGGGATGCTGCTGCTGACTCCCCCCCCCTCCACATCAGCTGTAATCAACCACTATGGCTCAGGAGTCCTCTCCCACAGCTGCCCCAACAACCTCCGTGTGAAAATGGCCCGCTCTCCGCCTCCATCGTCGACATCCGTCCGCCCCAGCTGTCGCCTTTTCGCCCGTGATGACAGGAGGGCGCCTGCTTCAGATTTCAACACTTGCAGGCCCTTTATGTCCACTGTGGATCAGTTTATCACCATTAACTCGTCTGACATGACATTTTAATCCATTGTGGTGGCTTTAATTCGCAAATACACCTCTTACCAGCATCGAGTTCCCCTTTACAACAGATATTTTCGGAGCCGGGAGATGGGCCGCGTCCGCTGCTGCACCTCGCTTCGCCCTGCTGGGATCCATGCTTTCCTGACCTCACTCGCCACAGTTTCTCTGTGACTTCAGGTGTCCTCTTTGTTTATTGACATTTTCTCCTGATTTTACTCGCTTTTCCAGCCACCCCGCAGAGCTCCGTGCAGTAGTTTCCCTGCGGGGGAATGAGCAGCCTCCATCCCTCCAGCAGACCCCTGCCCGCGGCTCCAGCTCTCCGCCGTGTGGCCCTGTGACTTCAGAGAGGTGTGGAGGTCCCGGCGACCATAAAACGTGGAGGTGTGGGGACGATTGCCTTTCCAGCTCAGGTTTAAACCATGGCCAATGAACCTGTCATCCTTAACGTCTACGATATGGTGAGAATCCACCTCAACCACTCACTTTTTATTCAGTTTTATTTTTCTGTTTCTTGGACCTGCTTGTAGTCTGACACCAGCAGGGGATTTGAACGCACCACTAGAAATAGCAGGCCCACCACACACCTGTTTCACAAGAGCACTTCACAGCTATTTTAATGTTGGAAATGCTCCATTTGGACTCAGACATGACTATGAAAACAGCCTGCAGCATAAGACTGCTTATTTAAATCCACAGTTGTGTATGAGTCATTTTCTAATGCTAATAAATGCTGATTTTGCTGCTTTAATTCTACTCCTGTGGACTGTTAAATGGTGGTACTGTGTATACAGCTTTATCTGGCCCATTGCAGACATGCTTTGTGTCATGAAGCCAAATTCCTGGTTTATCCACTAATCATTATTTAGTGTGTTCAGCTTGTGTAAAAGTAAGACCATCCAGTGAATTCTGAGCATTGAATGTGGATCGAAAATTCGGCTGCATATATTTCAACTTCAAGAGCTCGACACAAGAGCTTCACTCAACCCTCTGACCTCTGTCACTGTGTCTACAGCCCAAGCATACAAAAGCACACATGTGCACACACTCCAATAAACCCCCACACACACGTCAGTAAAGGACAAGAGTCTTCATTCAGACATGTGCCCACTGCCTGGTCTCTTCAGTCTGTACTGCTGAACAGCCTCCTGTATGAACATTATGCAACACGTTGCTGCAAATCTGCAGAATTACTCCATTTACACAAAAACAGCCGTGATACTGAGTGTATCCATGCTGGTAACACTTCTCATATTTGAGAATTATTAAGCAGTACATAAACATTATGAAAAATACATCATGTACACATGTAGAAGTACTTTCTGTGCACGGCATTTGAATCCTGTGTGGGAATGGCAGACCTTGCCACTGGCAATTAAAACTACAATGGAAGTAACTAATGAGTGTAAATGTATTTTATGACTGTAGCAAAAAAAAAAAAAAAAAAAAAAAAAAATCCAGCCTTGTAGCAGAGCCTTTCTCACCAGAATGTTGTGTGGCTTGTTTCATATGTTGAGATAACGGCAGTAGTGATGTAAAAATGATCTAATATTGTTGTTTAATCAATATTTATATTTTTAGTGGCCTATAACGAACACCTTCTCCTGCTACAGATGCTTTAGAGAGGAGTTTTAACAAATACATGAATAAACACTGGAAAGTAAGGGCTGCAACTAATGATTATTTTCACTGTTAATTTGTCGATTAATTTCCCGGTTAACTGATTAATTTTTCAGTCTAGAAAATGCTGAATATTGTTGATCAGTGTTTCCCAGAGTCCAAGATGACATCTTCAAATGTCCTATTTTGACCACAAATCCAAGATATTCAATTTACTGTCACAGAGGAGTAAAGAATCAAGAAAATATTCACATTTTAGAAGCTGGAATCAGAGAATTTAGATTTGTTTTCTTAAAAAAAATACTGAAAACGATTAATCTATCATCAGTGTAGTTACTGAGTAATTTAATAGTTGACAACTAATTGATTAAATGTTGCAGCTCTACTGAAAATGTCATCATATGTGCTTAAAATTACACTGTAGGGTGTCAGAAATCATGTATGAATTACATGTATACTATGTAAAAATGCAAAAAGGGTGGGTGGATGGGGTTAAAATAAGTGTTAAATAAATAATGAATATAATTATAGAACATGCAGTTGACAATCTAATAAAACGACTTTAATGCAATCGTTTTTATTTTTTTGCTCACTTGAAGTCAAGTATTTCAACAAGTGCCGTCATCTGTTAGCTTCCCAGACGCAAGTCAGCTTGCTCCATATTATGTGATATTGTGTGCATATATGGCCAAAAATTAAACTACCCACACACACACACAAATATGTATAATCACACACTCAGACACAAAGCCAGGTGCTGATTTTTGGTATCTGAAGTGGTCTCACAGATGGGGACCTCAGTGGGTCAGTGAGGGACAGCTGCTCAAACAGCTGATTTAATTCCAGTGTGGTTCTGCTGTGGTCGGACTTAGCAGGTCATGCAGGGTCTGCTGAAGAGGGAGAAAGTGATCATGACAGAGTCGGCTTTAAATACTTTTGCAGAGAATTAAACACGAAGGAGGCGGCAAGATCCGCCTGAATCATGCGAGGAGGGAGGATGATGAATCGATTGTCTTCAATGTGAAGTCAATGTGACTGGTGGATGTGTGTAGTGGTGGATGTATGCTGCATCTGCATAGGGAGGGTGTTAGACTGTATGGCTTTGTCGGCATGCAAGTTTAGGCACATCATTTGAGAAGTGTGACTTATATCATCAAGATAGTGACTGGAAAAACAGACGATTAGACTGTTGACAGGCTATTAAATTGGTGTTATCAGTCACTACAGTATATGCTCCATAGATGCAGGTCACTAGGGGCCTACTACACCCTACACAAGTAGGTTTTGGCGTGATAGATCACTGAAAGAAGGTATAAAAGAAGGTGACATCGACCTCTAGCAACCGTTGTAATCATGACAGGAGCAGAAGCAGAAGCCAGGTGCTAACACAGGGTTTTCACCCAGATGACCGGGGTTCGCATCCTGTGTGAAACCAACACTGTGTAGTTGCCTTTGTGTTTGTTGTTATTTTAAGTAAAAAAATGTATTTTTTTGCCTACACCTAAATAATTTGTAGTTTTGTTTCCTAAACCTAAAGAAACTGTAGGGTTTGTATTTGCATAAACCTAAAGTTTTGATGTCTAAACCCAATGAAGTTGTAGATTTTGTTGCCTAAACTTAAAGAAGTTCTAGTTTTATTGCCTATATGTAAATAAATTGTAGTTTTTGTTGCCTAAACCTAACAAAGTTGTAGTTTTATTGTTTAAACCTAAATAAGTTGTTGTTTTGTTACCTAAACCTAAAGATGTTGTACTTTTTGTTGCCTAAACCCAAATAATTTGTAGTTTTGTTGTCTTCACCAATAAAGAAGTTGTAGTTTTGTTGCCTAAACCTAAATAAGTTGTGGCTTTGTTGCCTAAACCTAAGGAAGTTGTAGTTGAATATGGTGCTTTTAAGTTTCACTGTCATTTTTACAGTGTAGTAGGCACAGTAGGCCCCTATTGACCCACATGTATGGTGCTTATAACTACTGATGATGCCTTTTTAATGGCCTGATAACAGTCGGATCGGGTGTGAAAAAGCTCCACTAATGTTGCCAAGACTCTCTTGTTTATGAAGCGAGGAGGAGAAAGTCGCATCATTCTGTTGTCACCGTTTCACAATCTCATTTCACTTCTCTGAGAATTTGCCCTCGTGGATTGTTTCCTTCCAGGAAGCTGAGAAAATTTCCATCAGTGTTCCTGGTGTGAAAAAGGCGAAAGCTAGAGAGCGTAAATGGGTAGAAGTCATGGCGGAAACATGAGAAGACTCTGTTGACACAAAGTAAAGAGGTGGATATGCTTTTATTGTATCACTCTGAGCCCGGAAACGTCTTTTATTATTAATAGAGGACAGCTGGGGCAGTGTGGATAGCTCTTAGCGTGTTTCCTCAGGGGTGTCTAAGGGTGTGGGAGTGTCAGTGGGTGTGGGGGGAAGAAGAGCTGTGGTCCTGCCATAAATTATATCCTGATTGTCTGCAGTGAAGGGCGGCATGGTGGCTCAGGATCACTTCGTATGTGTTCATTTTCCTCCAGCAATCTAAAGACTGCAGGTCGAACAGATCAGAGATTCGTAGCATGATTGATAGTTTAACTGCCCTTGTGATGGATTAGTCAAGGGTGTTTGATTGTTTTCTCGCCCAGTGCATGCTGGGATGTCACTGCTGTTATGATCCTGAAATGGAATATGTCGATAAAGGCAATGAGTAGATATTTGCTGTTGACTTAATGTTTATTTGACCAGGAAAGCGTAGGTGTTCTGGTCAAGACAGGCAAGAATAACAGCGAGTTATAAACAGCACAAAGTATTGACACATTGCATTTACTTGCCAGACATCTTTGTTTTACATTTGCACATACATTGGGAACGACTGAGGCTTGCTAAAGGACTTTTCAGCATGTGACAAGAGGACCACAACACCAACATCACAATTAATGGTCAGTCTGCTCAAGTGAACTACAGCCACTCCTCAAAATCACGAATAAAACTGCTAATTAGAGTAATAATGTTCCCCTCCTATAGAAATTACTATGAGTCTTAAAACCCAGAAATGAGTTAGGATTTTAGCGCTTCTCAGTCAGTGGGTTTTTAGAAAGTTACCTGAAATAAGGTCTGTGGTTAATACAAGCTGAAGAGATTTTAATGTTTTAGTCGATGACATTAAATACGGCAGTAATTACCCTGCTAGTGAATTTTGTTTGTGTTTAAAAAGGCGGTAGCTAACAAATGGCTAAATGACACTACTAAACATTATCACACTGACTCGTCCGCCTTTACAGCCTCATTGTTTATACAGTACTTGCGTTCATGCCACTGCAGAGGAGTTTGCTTATAGCTTAACGTTAGCTTTTTACTTCTGGTGATTGCATTCATGCTTCAAAAATCAGAAAAGTGGTGTTCATTTGTGAAGATTATCTTATAGAGGAAAACATGAAAGTATCACAAACACTTGTTTGCCACAGAGTTTATCTTCTGCAATAATCCAAAACCCAATGGGAAAATCCCTTTGGCTTTTTGTCGAGGGAACCAGGATGATGCTAACTTCCTGGTTGGCCAACAAACGTACATCATCCCTGGACCACCCTATTAGGGGGATCTATTGGCAGAAATGGAATATGAATATGAATAACTTTGTTTTCTTTCGTGTATAATCACCTAAAACTAAGAACTGTTGTGTTTTTGTTACCTTAGAATGAGCCATTTATATCTACATAGGGAGCCGGTCCTTTTCACGCAGTCCGCCATGTTGCACCGCCATGTTTCTACAGTAGCCCAGAACAGACAAATTGAACTCCTGCTTGAGCCGGAGTCGATAACGTTACTCACTCCAGTTGCCGCTCTCTCTCTCTCTCGCTTCACTACTCACTTCCCACGTACTTGCACTCTAAACACTCTGCTCTTAGAACAACAGGCTCCAGAGAGGGCCATTCGTGTTTTTGCTTTGGCCACCATAGTTCTTCTGTCACTGGTCTGTCACCATTTAACTTTTCATTCAGAGATCATGAGCTCCCTTCAAGGCCAGCCGGCTTTCTTTGCTCCCCCACCTCCCAAGGTTGGTGCAAAGGTTAGCGAGCAAAACATCATCAACTCACACAAAGACATTATCAGTTGTTTCTGTCTCATTGATATCTGAGGAATGTGTTGTTTGGGTTATCACTGTCTGTGCACATTGAGCCAGGTAAAAAGTCCCCGCTGGCCAGCTGCATTTTCAGAAATGAGTGGGCGACACACTCGTAGACTTGTATTGCAGACTCGATTCTCCTTGATTCAAGACACAAAACAAACCTCCAGTGTCAGTCATTTCTGGGCCTCCAGTCCACTTCTTCAGTCTTCAGTTAATTGCTCTAAATATTTTCATTCACAGAGAGCAGACTTAATTTGCAACCTCACCGTTAGATACCTCCGGATCCTACACACCTTTTGGACATAAGAACTCTGAACCCTTAAGATAGATAAGGAAGACAGATCTAATGCAATCAATCACTTAAGAGGGTCCACATCAGTGTCTGCGAAGATGTGAAAAAATGTCCCAAAATATCAAACTATTACATTAGCTGGAAAAGTTTTTTAAATTAAATTTAACTGAATATTAAATGTGCAGTAAATTTACTGTAATCCCCAAATTGCAAAAATGTTCAAGTATTAATTAAGATCATATGTAACTGGGAACTTCTTTTTTCTAAAGTCGCAGCTATCAGCATCTCTCCTGTGAAGTATAATTTATTTAGCAATCAAGAGACTGAATACACTGACGTACTATTTAAGTCTACAGTAAATGTAGTGTTTTTCTGTAGAGCTGCTGCATTGTTTCTTTCCTGATACGACACAAATTAACTCTTGATATTGATCCTAAATGAAGCCCTCTCCTCAACTGTTCCTCTCTTTCCCTGCAGTACTGGATAAACGAATACACTTCCAATCTGGGCATTGGAGTCTTCCACTCAGGCATCGAGATTTATGGCAGAGGTGAGACCTTTTTCCTTCTTTCCTTCATCTCTGTGAAATCCCATTACAGCCTGTCAGAGTAGAGTCGCAGCAGGCCGGACTCGGACCGGTACCACACCGAGTGATCGGGAGGTTTGGACGATGCTGCTTTCCTATGAAGTCTGGTTTTCAAAATGAAATATGGAATTGTGTTCCTAATAACATGTCCCCGTTTCTCTGGGTTGAGTCACCATTGACTCACTCTGTAATGTGTGTGTGGTTTGAAAAGAGAAAGGCGGAAACCAGCGTGAAATCACTGGGAATGCCATTATACCCTTGAAACCAGAAATATTGTCTCTATGCACTGTGGGAAAAGATGATAGTCTTTACTAGCGCAGGAATTCACTTATTTCTGTGGGGATTTCAGCATTTGATTTTGTGCTTTCAGCTTATTTTTGCATAATAACAGCATGAGTTTAATATTCAGTCACTATCAGGTAAAAACCTCCAACTCCAAATGTTTTTCAGAGCTAAAACACAAAATTTAACAGGATTTTGGAAAGCTTTACTTTTTAAATGTGGATTTTTATCAAAATACTTAAGTATCAAGCATTTTTGAGTTTATCCAGTGGAGATTTGAAGAAATTTATTCATTCATTCATTTATTTATTTATTTATTTATTTATTTATTCATAACTCAAAGACAGTGATGGAAAGTAATCAAATACATTTACTCAAGTACTGTATTTAACTGAAATGTCAAGGTACTTATACTTTACTTGACTACACTATTTTCTGCTTTTTTATACTTTTACTCCACTGCATTTCAGTAGCATATATTATACTGTTTACGCCACAGCATGTGTTTGACAGCAGTAAGTAGTAGTTAGCTGGCAAGTTAAGTGTTTACAAACAAAAACTTGTTGTCATTTTATAAGATATGAAGCATTTTAGATTAAACAATCCAGCAATATATAACGTTGTTAACATTAACACCACATGATCGGCTGCAACACTGAAATACTGCTTACATGTTAATGCCTCAGTAATAATTATAATCCAATAGTATAGACCTGTTTTACTGCAGAGAGGACTTGTACTGATAAATTAAAGTACAGCAGCATTTATCATCAGTATCATGGTGGAGCTCCTTTTTACATGTTTTATATACTGTTCAACAGTGCATCATATGTTTTGTATGTCAATTGTTAACTTGTAAAGTAACTAAAGCTATCAGATAAATGTGGAGTAAAAAGTACAATAATTACCTCTGAGATGTAGTGGAGAAGAAGTATAAAGGTATAAAATGGAGATACTCAAGTAAAGTACAGTGACATCAACTAGAAGGCACAAATAACTTCTTTAACATATTATTCACAACAGTGTATGTGTTGCCTTCCCATATGACTGACACAGCACTGTGTGTTTGTTGTTAAAATGTATAAATTCAAATTAAATTCATAGCTAACAATGTCAGACACTGTTCAGTATGCGGCGTTCATCACTGTTTTCCATTATTCTGCAGTAAAGACAGCACACAGAGGTCTGTAATTAGCTCGGCCTAATGATTTAAACACATTGTGTCAGTGATTAATCGCTCGCTTCTGTGTAATTACAGTTGTTTGGTGGTTTCCATTTGAGTAATTAACATGTGTGTTGCATCTTTGTCTATTCAGAATTTGCATACGGGGGTCACCCATACCCTTTCAGTGGCATCTTTGAGATCAATCCGGGGAACGCCACTGAACTGGGAGAGACATTCAAATTCAAGTGAGTGTGCTTCATTTTAGCATACAGTGCTCTGAGAGGTTAATGTTAATAAGTGCTGATAATATGTCTTTTTCTGCTTTCAAACAGGGAGGCCATTGTTTTGGGCACCACAGACTTCACAGAGGAGGACATAGATAAAATCATGGAGGAGCTCGGTAAAGAGTTCAAAGGCAACGCCTACCATCTAATGCACAAAAACTGCAACCACTTCTCCTCCTCGCTGTCCGAGGTCAGTCCGATACCGTTTTTACTGCCAATTGTTGGTTTTTTATTCCTAGATATACAGAAACTCTAAGATACAGAGTAGTGCTGGGTAACAACTAGAAATAAGTTGGACAAAAATATACTTTTGCATGAAAGTTTGTCCAGAGAAGTACATTTAAAGGGGCAATCCACCAGTTTTACACATGGAGGTGTAAAAATAGTTCTGTGGTATAAGTATAGAAGTAAGTATAGACTGCATATACAGTATATATAAATGGACTTGTCTTCACTTTCTCACTGTAGAAAAGTGAAGCCAAAGTGTTTCGGATACATTTGGAGCCAGAGTCTGTGCAGTAGTGATCGGGGGGGCTGGAGCCGCAGCATCGAGGTCCCACCTGAACCAATCATGAGTCAAGCACGACTGCAGCTTGCTAGCGTTAGCCACCTAGCTGCTACATTAGCACTACAGCAGCTGTTTGGCTAGAAAGACACAACAACTAATCATAACATCTCTGTCGCTGCATTTATGATCAAACTGACACATGTTCTATTACACAGACTCGTGATGGTTATGAAAACGTACTTAAATCTCCTCTCCTGTACAATTTTTTTGTGATAAGAACTACCTAAAATCACAAAAAATGTATTGGACATGTACTTTGACTTTTTAGTTTGGCCCATGTCCCACCCGCTAACACTGAGCGGGTGGGATTTATGACCTGTACTGCAGCCAGCCACTAGGGGGCAGTCAATTTTGGCTTCAGTTTTGGGGAGCCGTCATGTCGTCTGTCTTTATGTACTGTACAGTCTATGCTCTAAAGGGAGGGATCTCTTAAGTATGTAAAAAAAATACTATGTTGATGTCGGGTTATATCAGCTTAACTTATTCCTTCTCGCTCCATCCTCCGCCCTAAATTTCTATTTGTCCAATACTGTGGTTTTTCCAGCAAAACTAGCGACATTTCCATTAGCCTTAGCTGTACTTTGTGTTTAGTGCTGTTTAATGAATGTTTGTATGCTAAAATGTTAAATTAAGATGGTGAACATGGTGAACATTTTGACAGTAATGAAGGAAAGGCCCTACAGAGTTGTATTAAGGGAAACATAGGATCCATTGTTTTTGGAGCTTGACCCATTGTAGAGTCTCAACTTCATTGAAGTGCAAGTCCAAAATGCTGGAATGGTCCTTTATGATATACTTGAAGGAAAATATGTATCCCTGTATAAATGCATTCAAAAATACAAGTATTTATTTGTATTTATTTACAAAATCATTACCTATTCTGGTTTAAAGGACCAGAGTGTAACATTTCATCTATTAGCAGAAATCATCATCACTGTCTCATTGTTATTTGTATCATCAACTTAAACTAAGAAAACTATGGCACTGCCAGCTGGCGTCTGACCTCTGTTGCTTCTAAAGTAGTGTTAATATGGTAAAGATGGCCTCCGAGTGAGATGAATGGCGATAGCACGGTTTTGCACTTGGTGATTCACTTTACTGCAATCGTGCAAAGGGAGGAGTGAGCGGAGGGTTACTCAGTTGGTTGCATTCTGCTACTGCACCACTAGATGCTGCAAAATCATGCACACTACTCCTTTAACTTGCTGTTTACTTTCAGTCAAATTCTAGTTTTTAAAATGTGTTGCACATTAATAGAAATAAAACAAAGACAATAAGTTTCACATCAACGTGTTCTGATTTTCTTCAGTTGCTGTGTGGACGGGAAATCCCCCGCTGGGTCAACAGACTGGCGTACTTCAGCTCCTGCATCCCCTTCCTGCAAAGCTGCCTCCCCAAGGAGTGGTTAACCCCGGCCGCCCTGCAGAGCCACATCAGCCTCGGCCTCCACAAAGAGGAGCATAACGAGTCGAGTGACGAGGACCCTTCGTCCCCGTCCGGAGCGGCGGCCACCGGCTCCTCACACAGCTGTCGCCACACCAGGGTGTGAACTGCCCGACCTACTCTGACCTCTGGTGCCCCCCCCCCCCCGCCACCTCTGCTAGTGGCTCAAGTGGCATTAGTAGGCTTGAACAACCAGCTGACCTCATACTGTTTGTCCTCTGAGTAAAGAGGCAGGAAAAGAAGAGCTGCCACCAGAGACTTCAGACCTACAGAGACCCTGCCTGTCCTTCCTGCAGACGACAGGATGACAAACTTTAACCTGAGCACTGAAGGGTGGCTCAGTCTCCACAACAACCACTTGTAGATCTGAAGTTTGTAGTACATTATTATGAGTCTTTTCCATGAACTTTTAAACCTGTGTCAGCCTTGTTCCCTGCCCTGCCTTCAGAGCTGCTTTTGTAGAACAAGTAGATAAACACCTGAGGCCAGGAAACTGCTAATCTGCTCAATTTCAACAAGTTCTCGTTCAATAACCTCTATGTGGCCTTCAGTTGATATCGTTGACTCTGCTTTCATTGTGTGGAACTTAAGTAGTTAACTTTGGCCATTTTAGAGGGTTTAAAGAGGATTTGATTGTTCCTCGAGTTCAGTCTGAACTCGTTAAAATGTTGCATGTTGAAAGAATTTGACAAAACGTCCAGCTAATCTGAGACGCCACTTCTGATCATGTAATCGATTATTATCCCTTTTTCTTTTGTAAAACAAATGATCCAATCTGGGTTTTGTTTTCCAGTTCATAGACAGCTGAAACAATCAAGGGCAAATACTGTTCAGTTTAAATAGTCGCTGTTCATACAGCCTCGCTCAGACAGCCCAGTCACTGTCTTTCAACATCTCAGAGACACAAACACAAAGAAAGTCAAGCTGCTACACTGACAATTATTGACTTTGTGACCCAGTACAGTATTTGTCTACGCTTTTATATCCAAATGGTCTTTATATTATAATGGTGCGATAACCTCCAGGCTTGGAAATGTACATTTACACCCAGAGAATGTTCCTCTGTGATGCTGGTCTTATCACGTCTTTCACCATTAAACCAGTAAAGACCGAGCTGCCATGAGAAAGAAAAGCAGAAAATCAGTATTCTCCTTTAGATTACAGTTGTATATTTTGGGAAATATGCTTATTTGCTTTCTTGTGAGAGTTAGATGAGAAAATTAATACTGTTTTCATGTCTGTGTGGTAAATATGAAGCAACAGCCAGCAGCTGGTTAGCTTAGCTTAGCATAAAGACTGGAAGCAGGGGGAAACAGCTAGCCTGGCTCTGCGCAAAGGAAAATCCACCTAGCAGTGCACTGAAAGCTCACTATTTAACACATTATATGGTGTTTGTTTAACCCCAACAAAAATAAACAAAATGTAAAAACAACAATTTGACAGATTTTTTATTTGCCAGGCTAGCTGTTTCCAGTATTTATGCTAAGCTAAGCTGACAGCTACCTGAAGCTTCATATTCATCCCACAGGCATGAGTGGTATCAAACTTCTCATCTTACTCTCAGCAAGAAAGTATTTCCCAAAATATCAAACTAAGACCATATTTTTACATTTTATTTATTTTAACTGTGAACTGAACTGTGACATGTTTACAGATACAGAGCATTTTAATCAAAGTAAACAAACCCTTTTAAGAAGTTTACTTCTGAGGTTTGTTGCGGTGAGAAGATCAGATACTCATAAAGGGAAAATATGATGTCATTAAGTTATTTGTGATTAGCATACATGCAGGTAAACAACCCCATTAATGACTACTGATGATGGCGGTGATTATAATGATGATAATGATGATGACAAACATCAGCTCCTGGTAGTTTTGCTCATTTTAATTCATGTTGCTTGCTTCTTCATTTTAAATGCTAACGCTCAGTGAACCAGGCCACATGTGATTTTAATCTTGTCCCGTCCCTCCTGCTGTAGTGTGTTCATGGACAGCTACCCTTTCTCAGGAAGGAAATCACATGACTCGTAATAGTGACAGTCATCTCGTTCCTGCTGAACATGTTGTTAAATGGGGTTGAACATGCAAATTTGACTTCTTCTTCATGTTCTTAAATAAGCTATATTCTTATTTATTTTTGATGTAGTCTTACATTTCACCGAGTGTATTGTGTTCAGATGTTTTGGTATATTTTGAGTTGACAGGAGCTGTACAGTGATCAGTAATCCATGCTCAAAAGTCTTCGGTACTTTCGACAGAGCAGACCACACAGGTATTTTTTTCTATCATTCTGTATCAACCATGACCTTGTTTTCCCTTTAGCTAACCCAAGACAATTTCAAGAATGATGATATAGTAATAGAATAAAGAGACAGAATAACAAAGACATGTTGCTTCTTCTGTTGTAGCCTAGAATATGGGTGAGGGTGGGCAATTTGAGGGTACACACTGTGGTATGACATTAATTGTAGATCATCAGCAATTTGGCCATGGTTTTAATATCATGATTAACATCTCTTGGTGTATTAGACTGTGAGTAGGACTTTTTAATGACAATGTTAGATTTTTATATGATTACTTTGAATTGTCAGGTATTTAACTTGACTTACACTTGATAAGCCAAAAGAACAGACATCTTATTTTATACATAAACAATTTCTAGATAAATAGAAGTAGACAGATATATTAACCTATATATCAGCCAATATCAGCTTATCACAGATGTATCATTATAGTAAGTATATATTGCAGTAGAGAAATGTTAAAGATATGTTTAAAGTAGTTGCAAAGTAGTCTTGTCCACCATATTTAGCTGTAAAATGTTTCGCTTGGTATACATCTTTGAAAATCAGATGTATTAGAGTCTTATCGGGGATGTTAATGTTATGTATTTATGTATCATTAACTGCTTTTTTAAAAGTCAAATATCAATATTGGTCTCTGCCTCAAAAATTTTCAGTCAGGTTTTATATGTGTAAATATACAAAAGCTGATGACAAGGGTGATTTGGTAAATGTAAAAACAAAATAAAATAAAATAGAAAAATAGATTAAAAGAGAAATGTAGAAAATAATAAAAATAGAAAATAGAAAAAGTTGACGCAGCATCACTATGACTACATATTAGCGTGACAACAACATATAATCATTATGATGAATATAAAATATAACACACAATAAAACAGAAGCAATCACAGGAAAATATGATATTAATTACGATTAAAGATTAAAAACAGAACACTTGATTTCTAGCTTCTCTTCAGGCGCCTGGATCCCGACGTAAACTGTGAAGTGGGTTGCCAAATACCTGTTGAATCCACCTTTAAGTATGCCTAAAGCTCTACATATTTTTTACATAATTAAAATACCCTAGCGTATACCACCGAGATACAACGCTTTTTATTTCACCGTGATAAGTTAACACAATCCGTGTATTACTTGTTTGAACGATAAAGGGGGCAGCGTCGTCATCTTTAACCAAGTCAAAAATTAACCGCGACGGTCGTGACAAACTCAAAAACTGGCAACGTGAAGCAGCAGCACTTCCTGTTCCCTGCTCTTTGGACCCAATCGCCATTTTGATATAGTCGAGCAAGGCTGTGAGACCAGTTGTGACCAGACGGCTCAATTAAAGGTGCAGCTTACCAGCGACGTAAACAACAAGACCAGAGACGCACTGAGAAAAATAATAGGTGAGACTCTGATTGAATTGGCGTTAAATAATTGTAGTAATTGTATAGTTTTTAAAAAAGCTAACCGTGGGCTCATTGTGTTCTGAGCTGATAGTTGCGTCTTTGTAGCTAATGCTAGATAGCTAGCACGCCTTCGCTCGTTAAGTAGCTAGCTCGCCTACGCTAACTGAAGTCGACCTCGAGGTGAGCTAACAACTGTTAAAGACGCATCGAGCAAGAAACGAAATTATTTGTAAGCGAGATAACTTAAAATAGCTTTTATTTAGGATGACATTGGGCAGATTACACCTTTTGTGTTTATTCTTTTCAACGGCGCATGAATTTAAGGTTAACATATTTGAAACATTTACCTAAACATTTAGCTTAGCTTAGCTTATCTTAGCTTAGCCACCGAATCACAGTGTGTTCTCGTAGTTCAGGACTAACGTTAGTAGGCTATAGTTGGGCCCATGTGATGATTTCAGCCGAGATAACTCACACTTCGTAAGTATTGTTTGTTAGAAGTATTAAAATAGTAGCTAATGGACTACTTCAACGTTACCAAGGTTTACAATTCAGTTAACCATTATTGTCATTTTTGAGGTAGTAGTTTATGGTGCTGTTGAATTGTATTGTCTTAGGTCACCTGAGACACTTAAGACAATTCACTTGAAATTACAGTAACGTTATCACCTCAAATGATTGTGTTGAATTAATGCCTTTCTAAAACGGTCCAACATAAACGTAGTATAGCTATTGTGTAATCAGGAGTCGTTGTAGGTCTTAAGTTTTATAATGTGACAGGTTGGGGGTGAGAAGTTTTACTTTCGTGAGATCATGGGGGCTTTCTGAAAAGAAACTGTTACCTTGAAAGTAAATGACTTTAAAGGAAACCGGTTCGACCAAAGCTGGCTTATCACTTGTCTTTGAACAAATTCAGGTTTGCTCACTTTCACTTGAGTAGTTTTCAGTCCAGACCTGGCTTAATGTAACACTAGTTTTTAACACTTTTGCATGAATTAATAAAGGTTACACAAACTAGAAATCAATGTGTTCATGAATACAGGTAAATGCATATTTTGATTCTTCAACTAAAAAGTCCTGAATGCAACATCTGCCATCTTGTCTGTCTGTATTTGTCATCAGCAATAGATCTGTTTCTAATTAAGCTTAGACTTTGTACTTTGAAATGTTTATAATTAACTTTTGGCTAAGTGAGTCTACATACTAAGCCTTAAATATTAAGCTGTTTGTCTCCATTTTTCCTCCCACTTGGTTTTAGTGCTGGGTGATTTGGAAAAAATCAGACACCCCGATATTTTTGACCAAATACCTCAATAGCGATACTGTGATGATATTGTAAGTTTGGCTATTGGTGCTTTCACAAAATATTTACATAATAAGATTTTTAATAAATACCCATCATTAATGTAGATATAATGACTAAGTGGGTAAAGGCAAATAATAGGACAGCTAGAACAATCTGGTATGTATAGAAAATGAAATAACTTTTCTGAACTCTTCTGCAGCCTTTAAAACCAGAAAAAGACAGCACATGTCATATTACAATATTATGGTTTCTGAAATATAAGACAATATTTCCATGTTTCCTGTCACTGTGTCAATAAAATATCAGTATAAAATGAATATATTGCCCAGCCATACTCTGGTTTATTGTTTAACCGATTTTGTTTTCCCAGTAGATAAAAATGAGTGGTTGTCGTGTCTTCATCGGCCGCTTGAGCCCACATGCCAGAGAGCGAGACGTGGAGAAGTTTTTCAAGGGTTATGGACGGATTCGGGAAATCAATTTGAAGAATGGATTTGGCTTTGTGGTGAGTGTGACTGACCACTTTGTGTGAATTAAGTGTTGTGATCCTGTTTTTCGTATCTGGTAAATAACCTTTTGTTTCATCTCCTCTCAGGAATTTGATGACCACAGAGATGCAGATGATGCTGTGTATGAGTTGAATGGCAAAGAATTGTGCAGTGAAAGGTAAGAATTGAATCTTACATGGTTCCCTTGTTCTGAGCCTCTTATTATTTTGGTATGTTCACACAGACTAAATGATGGTTCTGTAACTACGAGGAAGCACAGTATTTGATTGACATCAGTACAATACATTTGGTTACTTCCCAAACACTTATACTAACTTTGTTGTAACTCCCTTAACTTTTTTTTTTGAGGATGCAAGCTACTTCTGCATGCCATGTTTATTCCCACCATGACTCATTTTGTGAGGAGACTCACAATGAGTTTATACAATACAAGCATCCTGCAGTTTTCTTGATGCACCAGATTCTGTTGCTGTTTTTTTTTTTGTTTTGTTTTTTTGCCACAGCAGCAGCAGCACTCCTTCCACTTCCTTTCCCTGCAAGAAAAGTCTGCATCTGATTTGTTTTGTTTCCAGACAAGAAGTCATAAATTAGTAATAATGATAATACAGTTCAGAGTTTCTCCATTGACATTAAATCAGTGACTGAATCTCTGGGTCTACTGACTGTTTGTTTGAGATATATTATCCAGACTGCCCATATTACAGTAAAGCCACCAGCACGTGTGCTGTCAGCGTCCTGGAAGTAGTTTCATTTTTTTACTGTCAGTGCTTCAGCTCCAGCATTTGTCTCTAGAGGACATCTCTGCACACTTTTCTTCCTGTAAAACACGAGTCTGTTGATGCATTTAATAGTGCATTGCCCACCTAACACCCAAGTTTTCAAATTAATGCTTTATTTAAACCTGGCCTGCCTTGCTGCATATCTGTTATGAGCTTCCTTCATAGACATATTGGAAGTATCTATTTGTTATTCATCTGACTGTATTGACTGTTGTTTTTTGCAGGGTCACAATCGAGCACGCTCGCTCCAGAAGGGGAAGAGGTGGCGGCCCTGGAGGAATGGGAGGCCGCTTCGGTGGTGGTGGCAGCAGTGGTGGTGGTGGCGGCTATCGCCCATCTCGCAGCAGTGGATCCAGGTACATTTACCTTAGAAATAACTTCCTGAATCCTTATCTAACTAGGGAGTTAAAGCTTGTGCTCATGTTTTGGTTTAGTTGTAGAGGAAAATGTGTTTTTCCAGTACAGTAAAACCAGTTCTGCAGGGTTATTATCCCATTGTTGTTCCCTGTTTGAATATCTTTAGATATGTTCACATGTGAAGTCCTGAAATTCTGTGTTTGACAGAAAACATTGCTTATATTTTGCTCTATCATGTCAACATATAAAGACAGTTTTCCAGCTGAATAAAGCAGCAGGCCTGTATTGGCCAAAATGTTTTTGAATAAATGTCTCAAAAAGCCTGTCTTCTCTTGCCCACATATAAATATCAGAGTTCATTTGACCCATCTTTTGATTTCTGAATAGTCATCATGCATTTCACGATTGTTAACTGAGTTATCTTCTGTCACTTTATCTGGTTGCACCACAGTCAAAGAAAGCACAGTGAACTGTGACAGCTGTGTTCATTCACAACTCATAAAAGTCAATGAGTTAAAAAGTGAGAAGGGCTTATGCTCATTCGTGTGACAGGAAAGACGCATACAAAAATATGTTTGACGTTACTTGTTTGAGCAGCATTAAATAAAATAAAGTGATTTTAATGTAAACCTGTTTTTCCACCTCTCCCAAGTTCAAATGTTGACACAGCTCAGATCAGACAAAGTGTAAATACAACAGAGGTGATCAGAACTGGTTGTGCTGGGAGAATACATGACTCCTCTCTTGTTACAAATGTTGTATTAAAGGCTTTTTATTTTGGTTTGTGTTGACTGGACAGGTATGGCCCTCCTGTGCGGACGGACCACAGACTCATTGTGGAGAACCTCTCTTCACGAATCAGCTGGCAGGTAAGAAATAACTACATTTTCTTATCTATCTTAACACAAACTTTTTTAAAAATTTGTATATATGTATATATATCACTTTGTAACAACATGTGTTTTTTTTAATGAAGCAGCATTCATTTGATCAGGCCGGGTCAATTTGTCTCTAGTCAGATAACATTAAAACGCTCAATAAATAATCGGCCAGTTACAATAGAAAAACCCCACATTTATTTATTTATTGATTTTTTTTTTTTTTACTTCCAAGTAAATATTTTTTTGTCAAAAAAGCACATTACAGTTGCTGATAGATATTCTCACCAAACACATTTAACTGATTTTTGTCAGCTGCTCTGATATGGTTTCCTTTTTTTTATCAGAGGTGAATGCACACCCTCCACGGAGGGGTCACAAGTGTTTAGCGCCCTCTCCTGGTTGTTTTTCTGAATAGTGTCCATTTGGTGCCTCTCCTTACACGCAGTTGCCGCCGGTCTAAAGTCTTGGCTGGGCCCCGTAGCGGGTGAAAGTGGTCTAGCGCAGGATACGGTAGCCTTAGGAGGTCCGTAGCCACAGTCTGGATGTTCTGTGGGCTGGCACCCCCGACTGCTGTAACCCCCCTCAAATCCACGGTCCCTACACTCTCCCGTTTGGGTCTTTTTCTGTTGCTGATGGAGCTGGGGGGGTGTTGAGTCGGGCGCACACCCCTCCCCCTACTTGCTCTCTGGTGGTTCCTTACTTGTGGAGGCCGGATGCTGAGTCAAGGCCGGGGTCGTTTCTCAAGGGCTTAACACTGCATTGGTTCCCATTTGCTATTTGGACAAGTGGCTCTATGCTAATATCTTCCTGGGTATGGAGCGGTAAGTAGCATAAAACTCATGTGATTGGGTTTGTTCAGGGTCGGGTGGTAACGGGGTGTAGAGTTACAGTCTGAAATGGGAAGGAGGTAGTTTAACTATGTAATACTTAAGGACTTTTGAGCTTAATAATTTGTATAGGTCACATTAACAAAATTATGTCCACTTACTCAGAATACTGTTGTCATCAGCCACCAATAAACACACAGGTTCATCTCAGATACTCAGACACAAATTTCAATATTAAATTGTACGCAATAATGCATCTAACATAATCACATTAAAACCCTAAGTGCTGTGTTACCGTCTCACTATGGTGTTGAATTTGTTTCTTTGCTGATGCAAATTCATGGAGCCAATTAAAACTAAAGGCAATACTTGTCCACACAAAGTATTTTCAGTGGCTCTTTTGTTTACATGCCCTCCACTGAAATGGGAGCTTATCACAGGGTGACAAAGTCAGCATTAGATAACCAGAGTTTCAGTGTGTGCTGGATTCTTGCTGCCTGCTCATTTCTTTCCCTCCAGGTCTGAAAGGCTTTCACTGGCACCTCGTGTTTTGTTCTCTGTTACTAAACCTGCATTATGCTTTGAAACAGGACCTGAAAGACCTGATGAGAAAAGCAGGTGAAGTTACCTTTGTGGACGCTCACAGGCCCAACAAAAATGAAGGGTGAGTTGCTCTTCTGTTTAGCCAGACTTCTCAAATGGTCTCCAGAGTTTGGTCCTAATGAATGTTTCTGCTTTCATATAGAGTGGTTGAGTTTGCATCCCGCAGCGACCTGAAGAACGCCATCTCTAAGCTTGATGGCTCAGAGCTGAATGGACGCAAGCTAAAGATCTTTGAGGACAGCAGAAGGTGAGTTGGTTTTTAACAATTTTTCTCTAGACTTGTTTTTAAAACCGCTACGTTTGTGCTATTGTGACCCCCAGTGGAGTGCTACAAGAATGAGTCCCAAGACCTGTTAGCATTTTAGCACTTCCAGTTCCCACATCTGGGTTTGTTAATGGGTTTGTAGTTGGATGCCTGAAATGAGATCTGTGGTCAACACAAGCTGAAGAGATTGACCAGGGTGTAGTTTGTTTATAGCCAAATGTTTTTTTTTTCTTCTGGTGATGGCATTTATGCTTCAAAACCCATAAAAGGGCTGTTCATTGTGAAAATTATCTTGCTGAACAAAAAATGTTAGTATCATAAATGTTTGTTTGATACAGAGCTTAGTTTCTGCAATAATCCAAACCCAATGGAAAAAAAAAACCTTTTTTTTTTTTATGGTGGGGGGCCAGGTTTGCAGATCTGTTTATTTTATTTTTACATGAAGGTCATGCCCAGCAAAGATTGCAGATTGTCATGTTATTGTTTCTAGAAACTGCGTAAATCCACAGGATAACTCTTAAAAATGACTTTTCTGTCTTCCAACAGTCACAGCAAGAGCCGCTCCCGCTCCCGCAGCTACTCCCGCTCTAAGAGCCGATCCAGGAGCCGCAACCGTTCCAGGAGCCGCTCCAGGAGCCGCTCCAGGTCCATGAGCCGCACTCCGGAGAAGAAGACGTCAGGGGGGGGCAGGGCCTCGTGCAGATCCCCCTCCAGGTCCAAGTCTCGCTCCAAGTCCCGTTCTAGGTCTCGCTCCCGTTCACCTCCTCCTGCTCAGAACAAACAGTCCCGCTCTCGTTCCCGTTCTCGTTCTCGTTCACGTTCCCGCTCACGTTCCCGCTCCGCCTCTGCAGACAGCAAGCACTAAGATCGGTGCTCCTTTCGGCCGTAAAATAGACTGATAGTGGCTCACCACAGGCCCGTATGGTGGCATGTGATTAATTTTTTTTTCTTTTTAATGAAGGGGAGGAAGTCACCGTGTACATGGCTTCTTTTGAAATAAGATCATTAATGTGTCCACATTGGCTTTAATTTGTTTGTTTGTTTTTTTAGCTTGAATGTGCTTCCACAGGAATTAATTTTTTGTGTTCCTATTACTTTGTTTTCCCCCCTTAAAATGCCCTTTTTATTTTGATGAAATAAGTGACAGAAACCATTTTGATCAGCGGTGATACTCGTCACAGTCCTGCAGCCTGTCTTCGCTGTCTGCCACCTTATGATTCCATCCACTCCCCTGCGCTCTCCGAGTGTTCGCAGCAGTTCAAGGTTAGGTAGGAAAATGTTGATAGATATGTTATTGTTTGCGAGCTCCTGGCATTGCCGTGAAACTGTGATTCTGCTTCTGATGGTCTACTCGTGTTGCATTCAACGCCCTGACATGTGAACGTAAAAACGTGAGCATCTCAGTTGGTGGTCTGTTTCAGCTTTCTAGTGTAATGTTGGAATCTGGCATTAATTTCGTGCTGTTCAGGACTTCTCGTCTCGTGTTGGTGATTCATTGTCTTTGCTTTTTATTTACTTGATCTCCAGCGTCGGCCTCACAAGTGTCTGTTTCAGCAGGAAGAAAATGATTAATTTGATACTAATAAAACACTCATTGCATATTGTCATTTATTTTTTTTTTTAGTAATGTCCAGAATGAACAGTGACAGTTTTTTTTTTTTTTTTTTTAATATTTTGTGAATATGGGTCGAGAGACTCGGACGTATTAAAGTCTCTGCAGTTCAACTGAATAAAGCTTTCACAAACTGTTTATTTATCAGTCAGTGTTGATTCTGTCCTACAGCACAAATGTTAAATAATACAAGCAAATAAAACTCAGTCTACTCGGATAATTCAAATAACTGAAGATGTAAGAAATCATCTAACAAGATTGCATTTTACTTATGAGCTGTGTCAACTGTGTATTTATAAATTTTTCAATTTTATGACAAAAATAAAAGTGGCTATCCTTAAGGTTTCAGTCCTGGTTGATGTAGTATTTCTGTTGAAATTAGGCTTTAAGTTTAGCAGCACAGAGATGAAACTCCAGTGTTTTATTTTACAGCTGCTGCTGCCATTTTGAACTGAAAACTCTTATATTTATATTATATTATTGTTCAACACAGGCCATCTTTTTGTTAGATATGCCGGTAGAATAGAAATAATTTTGTTTTACTTTTTAGGGGATGTTTTGCTGGCATCTGGTGGTCGCGTACAGTCCAAAATGGTGTAAGCGTAGCTTTGCTGCTGGGCGCACTATGTGGCAATACACAGTACGTTCTCTGTCAGGAGTCTTTCTGTTGATGTGTTTGCTTCCAAGTTTTCAAAGTTGTGAACGTAGTTCAATATTTTTTGTGTGTACATAACGGAGAAAAACTGCAATACAGCATTCTTTATCCAGGAATGTCACCACACACTGTTTTAATACTGCAAATACTGTATAGAAATATTGCAATACTTTAATCAGTGCCATTAGGCTCAATATCCATTGTGTTACCTCCTTTGGTGACAGACATGTATGTAAATGAAAATATTTAGAGAATGCTGCTTTAAATTTAAAGCCTGATTATAGAATTGAAATATTCTGGTGAAACTACAAAATCTGAACAGTAAAATGACTGAAAAACCCACTTGAAAATCCAGCAAAATGCACAGAACTCAAACTATTATTTCAAACTCACTGGATATACTTTGATTTCAGAAAGTATTCAGACCCCTTCACTTTTTTTCAAAACTTTAAATATTTTTCCCCTCATCTAGCTACACTCAAAACACCATAAGGACAAAGTGGAAACAGAATTTTTAGATTTTTTTGCAAATGTATTGAGGAAAAACTGAAATATCACATTGACTTAAGTATTAAGGCTGCAACATAAAATGTGAAAAAACGTGAAGGTCTGTGAACTTCCTGAATGCACCATATACTGTATATCGAGACTACGGTATCTCAAAACTGAACTACCCTAGTGGTTAAATAAGATAAGATATTCCTTTATTAGTCCCACAGTGGAGAAATTCACAAATAGAAAAACAGACAAAGCGGGAGATGAAAAACAACTGGATCATTTACTGATTTGAGGTGATTCTACATTTTAATATCCTGCACCGGTAGATGATCTATAAAGTATCTGGTGAGAGTTCGGGGCTGTCGTACCTGGAGGAAAGCTTGTATCAGGATCAATAATTTTAAGGGAGGGATTTTCCTTCCCTGCAGTGGCGGAAGTACATTTACTCAAGTACTGTTAAATACACATTAAAGGCACCTTCTGCTTCCACTCAACTACATTTCAGAGGGAACTACTGTACTTTTTAGCTCATTACATTTATTTGATTACCTGTATTACTGCATATGAAACATACTAAAAGTCTATGAAATATGCTTTGTTATAAATTAAACTACTCAACAACATATACAAGTAGAGCTGAAACAATCAGCTGATTGACAGAAAATGAATTGGCAAGTTTTTTGATTAATTAAGAGTACTTTTAATACTTTAAAATAAATACATTTCCCTGGCTATACTTACATACTTTTACTTAAAGGTCCCACAGTGTAAAAAGTGAGATTTTCATGTCTTTTTTTATTGTAGAGAAGGTTTAAATACTTTAGAAATACTGTGAAGTAGTAGGCTAAATCTTTGGAGAAATACACACAGCCTGTATCTATAAACTGGATTTCTGTAATTTTGTGATGTCACAAATATACAGTCTATAGACTGTTTCATAGTATTAAATGAAAGCATGCTAAATGTGTCCCAGTTTATGTCTGGTTGTGGTGCATGTGAATGACATCACCTGACAGGAAGTAAACATGGACCCAAGATGTTGCCCAGCAATGCAATTCTGTAGAAATGCGCTAAAATAGAGCATTTCAGACAGAGGGTAAATACAGGTACTGCATATTCAGGCAGGCAATATGAGTAAAATAACATAAAAACAAACATTACAGCATGTGAACAATACGTTAAGTATGAGCCTGAAATGAGCTAATAATGGACCTTTAATATTTTCAATGCATGACTTAATTAAGAAGGCTTCCTCCATCACTGGAAATAAATCAGTACTCTTTATTAATGTATTCAGACTGTAAAGTGAACATGATTTAATACAAAGGAATCTGATAGAAAAGAAATGTGTTGCAGAGGAGAATAAAATAGCATGAGAGGAGTAGCGTTGATAAAACAGACGAGCTACTTATAGACAAGCTATCTGTGGATTAATACGATAAAACAGCTTATCCACCAGCTCATATTAATCCTTAAAGTGACCAAGTCCATGTCATACAGTCGCTGAACACCTTGACGGTGAGCAGCTCCTCCTCCATAAAGACAAACACCAGCCACTGAATTACATAAAATTGTGTACTTGAGAACAAAAGGTCATTCAGTACTTGAACTCCAGCCACACTGATCACCACATGGTGGCAGTACCAGCTCGTAGCAAGATCTCATCAAACTAGAGAATGCATGGAGGTATGTGCATAGTGACTGCAAGTGATCAATATTCATTAATATAATAAATATTAATAATAATACATTTTATTGATATGGCATTTTTTGAAAAGTGCTGCCCAGACATAAAACACTAAGTACAAGTTATTAGATAAAAGACAATAAATAAAAGCATAAAACAAAAGGAGAAACTCTAATTAAAAGACATTTAAATATTAATTTACTCATTCAAAGTCAGAAAATTGTTGCCTGGTGGGGGAGCAGGTATGATTTGTAAAATAATACTGATTAAGAAATAATCTACACCAAATTGCACACTAAGGGGAGAAAATGAAACACTTTGCAGCAGTGCACTTGTGTTTCTGAATACTGAGCAGTGACAATTTGGGAAATCAATCTGGAGGATCCGCCCAGACCTGCACCAGCTGCACCTGCCAAGAAAGAGGGCAAACTGCAGCCTGGACGGACCCTCAATGACGTTTTTACTTTGGGGGAAACTGTATGAGGGATGGTTAATGCCCGAGGAGAGCCAGCTGAAGAACCCTGGGAGCACTTTCATTGACATCTATACCATTAGTGCCACCATAAGAAAGAAATCTTATTATAGAGAGGAAATATCATTGTAATTGACACATTACCAACAGTGTTACCATTTTTTCTACCCAGTTGAATATTTTCCATTTTATGCTACTTTATTTTTCTACTCCAATACATTTTAGAGGCCAGTATTGTGGTTTTTATTCAACGACTTCTACTTTTACAGCTTTAGTTACTTTACAGTCAGATTATTAATACAACTAATCAACTAAAAACAATCAACTAATTACGAAGGCACCCAGCAAAAAAAATAAAGTAGTTAAAATTAGCCCCGTCTTTACCAGCTGCAACATTAGTGATGAATAATATAGTGTATATGATTCAATATATAAAATAGGCCATTCTGCATAATTTAGTTTAGTTTGGTTTTGGTATTTAAAGTATATTTTAATGCTAATCATTTTGTAATTTTGTGAAGTCATGAATGCAGGACAGAGTATTTCTATATTGTGGTAATATTGCTTTTGCTCTGTTGGCAACCTCCAGGTCTGAAAAGCAAAGCTAATGTTGTCTTTCTTTCTTAATATTAATGCCTAACTTAACTTTTCAAGATCAGTGTCAAGAATTAACTATTTGAAGTCAATGCCCAACCTTAAATATTTGAGATCAATACCCAAACTTAACTGTTAGTGGTCAATGGCTAACCTTAACTTTTCAAGATTAATGCCTAACCTTAACTATTCAAGATCAGTGCCTAACCTTAACTATAAGAGATCAATGCCTAACCTTAACTATAAGAGAGCAGTACCTACCCTTAACTATCTTGTGAGAGTTTCCCCAGTTTGTGGGCTCCCTTGTAGCCACTACCCTGAACACTTTAAATAAAAGAGCTGCATAGGCTACTAGGCCTATTTCTCTCACCACTATCTAATACTGGCTAAAGACAGTAATATTAATCGATTAAAAGGGAAAATTAAGAAGTTAATAATTAGTCACATGGAGACTGCAAACGACTGAAAACAAAGCTACTTTGAATTTATTAAAGATTTGTGTAAGCTGGGTTTTCCCTGCCTTCCCTCCTCCCCTCTGTCTGTGTGGCACTAATCACTCCTCATACACCCGGAGCAGCGTGGTAGGCACAACAAGCCCAGCGGTCGGTCCGCTCACTCCTCCGCCGCTCACTGCAGTTCCTCCGCGGCTCGCAGCGACCACACCGACACCGACCTGCCCGGCCCCACAAGGACGGAGAAATGAGCTCGTCGTCCGCCGTTCACATCGCACTAACGTGAGCGTGTCACGGCTCTATTTATCGGACACACGCGCGCGCAGAAGACCCGCATACGGTCTGCTGTTTACACCCCCCTCCAGCTCGGTATCGGACCGTCCCAGCCGCAGCCCGGACCATGGCGGAGAGAAGTGGCCGGTTGAGTTTCCCCGGGAGCGGGGCTCTCAACAGACCGGTCCCTATGAACCTGTTTGCAACGTGGGAGATAGATGGATCCTCCCCGAACTGCATCCCGAGGTAAGACACTGAACGCACCATATTGTCCTTTTAAACTTTAAAGCGTCTCCAGTGCGTCATTGCAGGCTGTCATTTATCAGACTGCTAACGTTACAGCGGTTCACCGCCAGCTAGCTGCATGATACCATCATGCCAAGCGGATGCCCATGCATGCAGGCCCTGCAGGGCTGCTCCAGCCAGCTGCATTGTTTTCATGGACTGGTAAACGTTGACCTGGCACCAACACAAACAGCCCATAAACAAACAGCTCCAGCCTCGGTGCAGGGTTGAGTCGCACTGTAAAGGTGATTATTATGTAGATATGTATACTGTAATCACCAGCTCAGCTGTTCAGGTAGATAACCAGCTTTATGCCAGATCATTGTGCCAGCAGGCTGCACCACATTTGGCTCCAGTGACCCAGAGGCTGATTCTGACTCACTGCTCAGGTTACATTTGTTTGGTCAAATAATTATTGTGTCAAACTTCAAGTTCACATAGTTGCTTTTTCTGGATCTTTCGATTGTATCACATGGACTTCATCAGTGTCATGACATGCATTTGTTAGCCTGTCATGTTAGGGCTGCAGCTTTTCATTACTGATTCATCTATTGATTGTTACTAAATGTAACTATTTACAAATATCAATCGCTTTGTATTAGGGATGTTAATTAACTGCTTAACGATCACCGACATGAAGCATTTTAACTGATTAACGCTGTCTGGCAAATTGTTCAAAGAAATATGAATAATGCTCGGGGCGTTTGTAAGGAGCAGCCCCATAATTTTAAAATTTTTCAATTTTTGAATTTTTTTGATTTTGTGTTTTGGGGTTTGGATGTACGGGTTATAAGTTAAAAAAAGAGGGAAAAAAATGAATTTCCCTTTGGGGGAAAAAAAAAGGAAATATTTTTTTTTTCTTTAATTAATTTAAAAGCTGAGAAAAACTCAGAGGAGCGGCTCCTCACTTTAAGCAGAAAGGTTGGTCCACCTTAAGAGAGAGCCGGGCCACTGTCCCCTCTAAGCTGTGCAACTGTGCAACGGCGCACAAGCAAATCTATGCTGCACACAAAATAAAATTCAGCGTAAACTAATTAGTTACGCTGAATTTTATTTTACAGTAGCTCTTCTAATAGTGAACTGGAGACAGTGAACGCAGCACCGTGGGTGCTACAGTAGCTCTCCTGACGGTGAACTGGAGACAGTGAACGCAGCACCGTGGGTGCTACAGTAGCTCTCCTGATGGTGAACTGGAGACAGTGAACGCAGCACCGTGGGTGCTACAGTAGCTCTCCTGATTGGGGGCGGCAGTAGCTCAGTCTGTAGGGAGTTGGCTTGGGAACCGGAGGGTCACCGGTTCAAGTCCCGATATGACCAAGAACTGAGTGTGAACTGGTAGCTGGAGAGGTGCCAGTTTACCTCTTGGGCACTGCCGAGGTGCCCCTGAGCAAGGCACCAAACCCCCAACTGCTCGGGGCGCTTGTCAGGAGCAGCCCCCTCACTCTGACATCTCTCCATTGTTGCATGTATATGTGCATGTGTGTGTCTCGAGTCTGCATGTACCGTGTATAAGTAAAAACAACAGAGTGTAAAAATTGAATTTCCCCATTGCGGGACAAATAAAGGAATATCTTCTTCTTCTTCTTCTTCTGATGGTGAACTGGAGACAGTGAACGCAGCACCGTGGGTGCTACAGTAACTCTCCTGATGGTGAACTGTTGACTCAGTTGTCTGTTGCGTTCATGTGCTGCTGGGTCTGTTATTGGTTAAGTAGATTTTTCAAAATGATCATCCCTACTTTGTATTGCCAATGTGTGAACAGATTACAATGTAACTTAAAAACTGAAACCTTCCCCAACTTTCTGGGTCGCCTCCAACAGCCTGTGGACTGATTTCCATGTAAAGGACTCGAGACGGTTTTGCTTTATAATGTTACCTGAAGTATATGAAGTTCTTTGCGAATGGTGAGCTAGCTAGTACCATGGAGATTGGACGTTACAGGTAGTGACGTTATTCTGTGATATATGATGGTAATGGTATATGGTATATGATGGTTCGGCTGATGCTCAGGATGATTGCTGGTGCCGACGGCCACCGGTGTCACCAATAACAAGGATTTTCTGAACGTGAAAGTTGCCTCACTGTCGCTCCACTGCGCAACGTGGATTCATCACAAATGTTGCACTGCTTCCACAAATCAGACATTTATTTTAAAATGTGTGATTTAAGTCTTTTTAAAAAAAGATGAGGGGGAGCAGTAAAACTCTGGATGTGGTCTATTTTTAAACATTTGACCTGACCTGAAAGATCTGACCAGATTAAAACTTTCCCTGTTTAAATGACTTAGTTAGTGCTCGCACTGATTTCCAATAACCTTGCAGCTATGTGTGATGTTCATACTTTACTATATTTAACTAGATTTCTTCTTCTTTAAGAAAAAAGAAAGAAAGAAAGTTTTATTGGAGTGGTTTGGAGCTTTTAATAGGAATAATTTATTGGAAAATAAAAATTAAAAAAAAAAAAATAAAAAAAGGAAAAAGATAGGGGATATAAAAAAAGATACTTCCTTTATTAGTTCCCACAGTGGGGAAATTCAGTTTTACACTCTGTTGTTCACACAGTACATATACATGTCAATGGAGAGATGTCAGAGTGAGGGGGCTGCTCCTGACAAGCGCCCAGAGCAGTTGGGGGTTTGGTGCCTTGCTCAGGGGCACCTCGGCAGTGCCCAAGAGGTAAACTGGCACCTCTCCAGCAACCAGTTGGTCTTGGTCTATGGGGGACTTGAACCGGTGACCTCCGCGTCCTAACCCAAGTCCTTACGGACTGAGCTGCTGAAACCTACTAAAACCTCATTGGAAAAAGGACAGTTTTATTGGCAGTGGTTCTGGAGCCTTTTGACATCATGGATATAACTTTATTTTGAGGACAATATAAATGCACATTTTTACTGTGATGCAACAACAGAAATACATTTTTATAGAGTTTGTGGTTTAAACTCGTCTTGACTAAAACCTGCTGTCAGACTCTGGTCAGCAGCTGTCCGCCTGTGGAGAAAAAGGCTGTAATTAATATGAGAGTTGGGGGAGTATATGTGTATTTATTTTAAAGTGATGACTGTCTCTCCTTAGCTTCTCTATCCTCTTTAGTTAATACCTTTGGTGGTATTACATTGCATGGCTTTTAACTGAAATAAGACTAATTCATTTCCAGGAATAGCTGTGATGTTATTCAGCAGAGTGGACAAGTAGATAAAAAGGCTTCTGTGACTAAAACATTGCAGGTTCAATCCCCCGTGACCCTGCGTGTCTGTCGGCAACATGAACAGTGTAGGTCGTCTGAAAAGATCCACTTTATTTAATGCGTTAGTTTCCGACAGTCGCCTCAGTGCCAGTCACCATCCCTGCGGCTGCCTATTGACCGCCGTCTGTCAGAGTTTAGACGGGAGGAACTCCGCTTGTTAACCACATGTCAACTCAGCTGTCTCATTCAGAGACGTCAGCCTCTCAAGGTGGATAAACAAACTGGCCGCTGTCGCTCTTCAGAGCGTGATTTTATTTCTGCTTCTCACTTCTTGAAATCTTCCCTGTAGCGCTGGTGAACATTAGGGATGTAAGAAAATATTGACACACTTGAGTATCACAGTTTACGTTTTGAGAGTCAGCTAATGCCTGGTTCAGACTACCTGATATTTGCGTTTGTTACAATGATCAATATGTCAGATTTAGCGACTTGGCCAAGAGACATGACTACATGTCGGTCCCTGACTAACTATTGCTGTTCGTCTTTCGTGGCGTTTGTGATGTTATCAGGAAGGAAACTTCATGCAAATGGCAGTGCGGCTGTATTAAGAGGACCGGATACAGCGTTGGAGGTGGGGCCTCGTTCATTCCTATGAAAGCAGTGACGCGTGAAACCAAAATGGCTCAACTTCCGTCTGTAAAAGACCTTTTGGCGATCTGCGTCCATTTGGCCCATAGAGCAGGTGCAGTAGCGTCCGCTCGGTCACATGGCTCGGTCACGGGGGTCACAAAGTCACGGCTTGCTAACTCTACCTCCCAGTCCTCCGTCCAGCCTCGGTCTGGGTCTCATACACATGAATGGGGGAACGGGAATAACTCTGGATTTTGACTATCCCCCGCTGAAGCCGAGCCCAGCTGGCATTGGGCGAAGGCGGGGTTCACCCTGGACAGGTTGCCATCATCACAGGGCACATAGAGACAGACAACCATTCACGCTCTCATTCACACCTATGGGCAATTTAGAGTAATCAGTTAACTTGCATGTCTTTGGACTGTGGGAGGAAGCTGGACAACCTGGAGAAAACCCATGCTAACACGGGGAGAACATGCAAACCTACGACCCTCTAGCTGTGAGGCGACAGTGCTTTTAGGACCTCAGGATTTAAATAAGGTTGATTCAACTGATGAATAAAGTTGATTCACCTCAAAAAAATGATCTGCTGAGTTACAGATGTCTCTTCCCCATTATAAGTCTATGGGAAAAAGGCTTTTTGGGCCCAATGGCATCATGACAGCATTGGGATCAATTACTCTTCCTGGAGGCTTGGGGGAGCACCTCTGCTATTTCATGCCAGCTTTTATCATTTTCCTCTTGTGTGGCTGTGAGGGAACATCAGAAAGGCTTGGGTGTTGTTGCTGTAGCTCCACAAATCTTTCCTCCATTTTACATTTCCGCCTCACAGTACCAGCATCGTTCCTCTTTCGCTTCGCCATTGTTTACAGTCGTGCGTGCCGGCACAGCTTATTGATCTGTGCTCCTATTGGTCAAAGTCACAGCCGTGAGAAATCAAGCATGCTAGACTTACTGAAGCGTCCCAGACGCAGCCTCGGTTGTCGTCTCAACAGGAGACACTACACAAGATAAAGCAATTGATAGTTGCACACAACACTCATTGTCATCCCTAATCTGAGCCGCCACCCTACGACAGCCATGTCGGGCTATAATTTGGCTGATATCGTGTATTCTGAGCCAGCCATAAGTACGATTTTCTCAGCTGATCAATTAGTTGATTTAATCAACAGTTTCTCCACAAAGAATCACACAAAAGCATCATTTTATGGTGTCTTGTTTACCAGAGATGTGCTCATAAGTTTCTTGGGAGTAACTAATTCAGCATGAAAAAGCACAAAAAATGACTAATCAATGAAAGAAATCTTAGTCGATTAGTCATTAGTTCTCAGATTTTTTTGCATATGATAGTGTTCTTATATATATTACGATAGTTTTCCTAAAATTTGATTTAAAAAGTCCTGCAGTATATCTCCTTACTTACAGTATCACGATATATTGAATTGTAACCCCTGTATTATGTTACGCATCATATCACCAGATTCTTGGTAATACACAGCCCTAATAAACATGGATGTAAACTATGCAGGACCGAAAATGTAAAAAATAAATCAGCTTTACCAGAGTTTCATGAGGAGTCAGATTCAGGTTTATTGGCAAGGCGATTGCATACAAGGAATTTGCATTAATATTTTGGTGCATAACAATAAACACTGAAAGTCAAGAATCATAAAGGTATGATACAAAAATGTACAATTAAAAAATATGTCAAATATATTTGTTTTTAGATAAAGGAATGAGGCAAATTTTACAGTATAAATAATAAGGAATATGTGCAATTCACAGAGATAATACAGAATGAAATGCATTCCCTGTGTTTGTCAAACGCAGTGGTTTTAGTGAGTAACACTGAATGTTTTTGTTTATTTATAAGAAAACTCCACAGGGCCCCTTTAATATTAATTTTTTTTCTTTTAACAGATAAACAGAAAGAAAGCTGAGTGGGACTCGGCGTAGAGGAGACACATGGAGACATAATATTTTTGCAGATTTTAGCAAAACCGGAGTTAGTCATAAATGTTGTGCACAGTCAATGTTTTCACACATTTATTTTAATCTAAAGTCCGTTTTATGATTCGCATGGTCCCACAGCTAAATGCTTACTCATCAAAAGCAACATACTGATTCTTTAGTTTGTAATGAGACATGAAAAACGGGAGAGATCAATAATGCCAGTGTGCCTCGTGCCAGCAGCAGCCTTGATAACGGCTGTGTTGTGCTGCTAGGTTAATAGAATAGTTCAACATTTTAGGAAAAATGCTTTTCTGTTTGCTTGCCAAGAGTTGGATGAGAAGATCGATACCACTCTCACATGTGGAGACAGTCGCTGCTCCAGGCCAAGAAGTAGTCTTGAACGTGACCGCTTGGAAAACGGCAACATGACGTTTTTTCATTTTCACCTTTGTATGAATTAAAAAGACGAGAAGGGACGTCTGACGTTACAATACCAGAAATTTAGTATAGCTGATACCAATACCTGTGATTTTCCACAATTCTTGATACCCCACAGTAAAAAAATACAAACAAAACAGTAAACACACATTCAGTCAGAAGTCATAATTCAACTAAACAACTGGATTTATTCAGGTTTCTAGCCAAAAACAAAGTCTGGGCAGCCTCCTTTCACTTGATTAGACTAAACGGACATTTTGGTCTTAGTCATTTAAGATTTCTGTAGTTGATTAGTCATTTTTCATGCTTTTTTACATGCTGAATGACTAATTTCCAAGAAACATGTGAGCATGTCTCTGGGAAACACAATTTTTAAAGTGGTATTTTTATTTATTATTTATTTTACAGATCTTTCGATTAGTCGACAAAATCGTTTGAGTGCCCTTAGCTAAATTTTACAAGATTCCAGTTGAACACAGAATTAACCTTCGCTTAACACTCCTTTTTACTGAATAGCATTGAATGCATCACAATGAAACTCAGTGCGAGCACCTGTTAATGTTAGCTGTCATGTGCTAACAGCTAATGTTTACAAGCTCTCATCCTGACGATTTCAACACGGATTGTTGTTCACAGTGTACCATTATCAGGGAAAAATGCTCTGATAGTGAGTTTACTGCATCCTTACAGATTTTAGACTGCTAGTCTTGAGCCCTGATGGTACCTGTGTTAACTGCAGTACTGTAGAAAAACACGTACAGACACGTCTTCAGAATTTTAGCATCGACTTGGGACCGAGTTATCGGTAATATAATATATAAATGTATGAGCTTATGAAGTGCTCAGATTTTACCTTCAGACAGAGCAAGGCTAGCTGTTTCCCCTTGTTTCCAGTCTTTATGCTAAGCTAAGCTAAGCTAACCATCCCCTGGCTCCAGCCTCATGTTTAAAGGAACAGTGCGTACCATTTCATAGGATCTATTAGCAGAAATTGAATATAATATTCATAACTATGTTTTCATTAGTATATAATCACCTGACACTAATAATCGTTGTGTTTAGCTTAGAATGAGTCCTTCATATCTACGTAGTGACTCCACCATGTTTCTACCGTAACCCAGAACGGACAAACCTGGCTCTAGAGAGACTCTCAAAGTTTCACGTTACCTGAAGGCCACTGTAGTTCTTGACACACTTATGAAACTGTGGTACCATTAGCCGCCATCTGTCTTCTGTTGCTCCTAAAGTAGTGTTATTATGGTAAGGACGTCCTCTGAGTGAGGAGAACGCTGTTACCACGGTTTTGCACTCGGTAACTAACGTTACTGCAGTCTTGTAAAGGGAGGAGTGAGCGGATGGGTAGACCGTTGGTTGCAATCTGCTACCACACCACTGGACACTGCCAAATCCTACACACTGGCCCTTTAACTTGCCAGACATGAGAGTGGTATTGATTGTATCTCTGCAAGAAATCTAAAAAATAGGGTTGTGCGACTAGTCAGGTCATGGAACAGTTAATAACATAAAGACTTGAGCTGAGTACCTTTTTATCATTTATGTTATTATACAAGTAAATATAAGACTGTGACTTTTAAGGCTGCATTCAAAGGAAAGCAAGACTCTAATTTGATTAGATGGGAAGATATTAGGCTTTTAACATGTTCTCGTCCTTGTAGTGATGGTTGTAGACTGGTTTTGTTGCCAAAATGAAAGTTTAGATGTGATCCGTGCTGTATACACGATAAAACCTTTTGTGTCTTAATCCCTTCCTGGTATTTCTTAACCTCGCTTTGGTTGTAACACAGATGCAAACTACTGTACGTCATCAGGGACCAAGCAGCATTTTTTTAATATGACCTGCTGCACTGTGTTCCTCTGCTGATTTTATCAGTTCGTCCCGTAATTTCTTCGTGCCTCCATAAATCCCGCTCGCTGTGGCGCGGAGGTCTCTGAAGCCCAAAGGCTATTAGGCTGGGAGGCTTACAGAAGTGCTGCCTCTGCACGGATCTCACGTTTCCCAGAGTCACTTCAGGACACGTGCCGCTCCACGCTGAGATGCTTAATAATCACCTAAGATAGGTGAGGGCGGGGCAGTAATCACCTGTCGTAGAGGGTGGCTGAATGATAATAGCCTGCGGTCTGGAGATCCAGATGTCGGGTTTAGACCTGGCTGCTGAAATGTTGTCATGCGTTTTTATAAGAGAGTTTATGAGGTCTGCTGCTGCTCAGTCAGGATTTGAAGAACATGGAGGAAACACTGAGATATGTCCTCATTATACTCCTCAGCAGCGTGAATGTGAAATGTGCTCTTATGCTCCGTCACCTTATCGTGAGAGGCATTTGAATGAGCACCAAATGCAGCTTTTCACCGCTCAGCGTGGGAATGTGCTCCAATAACTGCACACTTATTCCTAAAGATGGTCGTGTCTTCTGAGAGCCTCATTAGCCCTCTAACCTGCGTCCAAAATCAATCACGCCAGCAATGTGAACACCTAAGCCTCTCTGCTCTGAAGAGCCAAGGGCAAGGAGATGTGTTTCATCTTGGTATTTTTGAAGTGGGCATCAGTTGCATTTCTGCGCATCAGCCCACAGGCGTGAGGCTGCGAGGGACGGGGCTAATCTCTGAGACAGAGGCGGGATTGAACGGACCCTCGAGTGGCAGCTGGACCCGGTAGGCTGTCATATTTGGGCCTGTTGGAGGCGAGAGCGCTGAGATGTCGCTTTGAGCTGTAGCGAGACACTCGCTCTTTTGTCCCCTGGCTGCCTGGGATGCTCACACTGCGGGAATTTAGAGTAGGATGAATGAGAGGCAGTTAAAGCCTCTCATTGTTTCATGTTGTTCTTGTTGTCCTGCACTCAGTGCCTGTTCTGTACCAATGTTTGGGAGTTTAAGTAAGACTGAGTCTGCTGCCAGCAGCTCTGTGAGGCTGCACTTAGTGATACTTTGAGCTGAAAGCTAATGACAGCATGTTAACATGCTGATTTTTAGCAGTTTTATATAGAAGGTAAACCACAAGTTGCAAAACCCTGGTGAGATGGTTCAGGTTCGGATAGGTTTTCAAGCAGCGAGTCTTGCAATAGTTTATGCAATTTGTGGCTTACCCTCCAGACAGGTATAGTGTTTACCATGTTCACCATGTGGGATGACTTTTTGATGGCTTTGAGTTTCAGCTGATACCGAGAACCAATCTGATACCAGTGTTTAATTAATAAGCTGCCTCGCTATGTGGGAGTGACGGGATCACTCTTTAATGTGTGAAGCTTGACTTACACATTGCTTTTCTAACTTAAAAACAAAATATCCGTAGACATGTCATTTTCGACTTAAAATAGTTTTAGTTTTTTAATTTCTTGGTGTTGCAAGCGTGAAATACCTCCAAACAGCTGACTTTTGTTGTTAGCTCCCTCAGCTATGTGGTCTACCGGCGTGCTGCTGATGTCTGATGTCGTACGGCTACTGGTCATCAACATAAACATGGACTTGAATTAAATAGATCGGCCCCATTGTCACAGATACTTGATGCATCTATTTAAGACAGCTTATCTGATTGGATATGGGTGTATAATACTGATATTATATTTTGTGGTTAGCACTGTCGACTCACAGCAAGAGGGTCGTAGGTTCAAATCCAGTTTAGGGCTCTTCTGTGTGGAGTTTCCAGGTTCTCCCTGTGTTAGTGTGGGTTTTCTCCGGGTTCTCCGGCTTCCTCCCACAGTCCAAAGACATGCAGGTAAATTGATGACTAAATTGTAGGTGTGAATGTGATCATGAATGGTTGTGTATCTCTGTGAGCTCTGCGATGGACTGGCGAGCTGTCCAGGGTGTACCCCGCCTTCACCCAGCTGGGATCGGCTCCATCCCCTCCGGATGGAAAGATATTTTGTGATACGTTATTGATTCTCAAAAACATCAATTTCAACTTTGCATGTACACTTTTAATTCATAATTTACACCCCACCCCTCAAAAAATTTCATTCAAATCCATCCCAAACTTCTGGAGTAATCCAGCTAACAGACAGACATGCAAACAAACCAACACCAGTGAAAACATAAGCTCCTTGAAGGCCCTTGGCCTTGGTGGAGGTAGCAAAACTAGAGGCGCGAGAGGAAAACTAAAAGGATCACCAAAGTCACCAGGATCCATCCTCTGGGGAACACAAATGTCTGTTGAAAGACTTCATGCCAATTCAGCCGATAGTTGTTGAGATATTTCAGTCTGGACTGAAGTGACAAAGTCAAACTGCTGCCAACTTTCACACTAGTTTTCATACAGACGTCTTTGTCGAGTGAATGTGTTCTTTGAATGTAAAGTCAGAGAGCCTTATGTAAGATATCCAGATATCCTCCATCTTGCTGATGCAGCGTGTCCTGGAGGACAGACGTAGCAGGACGGGGAAGGGCAGTCGCCTCCTGTCTCACACTCACAGACACACATTTAAGATGCTTTGTGACTCTGCAGGCCAATCAATTTTGCCTCCAGCTGACTCTCCTCATGCTTCAGCGCCCGGCGTCACGCCTGGCTGTCTGCTTCTATATTATTCTGCTTCTTATATATTCTGCTATATTTCCCCACGGACAGTATCTGATTTTAAGGAACTGGCTTTGATAATATCTGTTCAGCTCTTGGTTTTAATCCACTGTCTCTCTGCAGAATGAGTTTAGGGACATTGAAAAAAGCTGCTATATTAGAGGCTGTATAGGCTGAAATACTGAAAAAAGCCAACAGGCACAGTATGGGATTGTTTACACTGAATTTAGCTGCCTGACTGGAGGCAGGGAATCCAGTAAAAAGTCAAGGACTGCAGCAGTCTGACGGGTTTTATACAGCTGATAAAATATAGACATAAACACCAGATAACTGTAAATAGCCTGGTTTAACCTGGATCTGCAGCTACTAAGAAACAGCAAAGCAACACAGAGAAGAATTAATCTTCTTTTGGGTGAATAAAGACTGTGAAAATTTCTGAAAAATTAAAGACCGCTTTTGTGTTTGAGGCATTTAATACCTCTGGGCTCAGGAGCTAAAACTGTAAATATTCTACATGGATCTACAGCGCTGACGTTTTTATTAGCTCCCCAAATTAAATTCATGCTAATTGGAAAATGGGACAAGCACATGTGCCGCTTGAGATATGGAGTCGACAATTTCTTTTTTAATTCAGCAGAATGTTCAGCTTCTTGGAGGGAAATGTCAGCTCTGATGCAGCCGAGCCAAACCAGCCTCTGGAAATGTTCAGTCCAGGGGCACAACGTCCTCTTCTGAGGGCCTTTTAGTCTAAGTAGACCTCAGGGTGACTAAATGGCACATGATAAGAAGGGCCTACTAGTGAGATATCAAACAGTGAGGCTTCATTCATCAGCAGAAAAATGTAATGCCTCAGTTGCTTCAGTTACATATTTGCTGCCAGTGTCTGCAGGGGCAGATAAACATTTCATTTTCACTATTTGAAAGGCTGTTTGTTGTTTGGCTTCGAAAGGTAGAGGCGCTTTCAAAATGCTGTTTCTACAGTTAAAGCTGCAATAATCAGCAAAAAAAAAAAAAAGATGTGTATCATGAAATGTGTTGCTCATAGTGATGAGCTCTCCGAGAATCATCAGCTCCACATATCATTTTAGCATCTTTCAGCTCATTGTTTTGGTTTTATATAGAGATGCTAATTTCGAAAAAAATCTTAACTGATAACCGACCCTCATTAACCGATTATTAACCGTTAACCAACAAGATTTGTGCCTCACATGCAGCAATGCGCTGGCTGCAGTACATGAACACAACAGACGATTGAGGCAACAGTTCACCATCAGGAGAGTTACTGTAGCAACCACGGTGCTGCGTTCACTGTCTCCAGTTCAAGGTCCGGGAGCGTTAGCAGCCACGGTGCTGCGTTCACTGTCTCCAGTTCAAGGTCCGGGAGCGTTAGCAGCCACGGTGCTGCGTTCACTGTCTCCAGTTCAAGGTCCGGGAGCGTTAGCAGCCACGGTGCTGCGTTCACTGTCTCCATTTCAAGGTCCGGGAGCGTTAGCAGCCACGGTGCTGCGTTCACTGTCTCCAGTTCAAGGTCCGGGAGCGTTAGCAGCCACGGTGCTGCGTTCACTGTCTCCAGTTCAAGGTACAGGAGCGTTAGCAGCCACGGTGCTGCGTTCACTGTCTCCAGTTCAAGGTCCGGGAGCGTTAGCAGCCACGGTGCTGCGTTCACTGTCTCCAGTTCAAGGTACAGGAGCGTTAGCAGCCATGGTGCTGCGTTCACTGTCTCCAGTTCAAGGTACAGGAGCGTTAGCAGCCACGGTGCTGCGTTCACTGTCTCCAGTTCAAGGTACAGGAGCGTTAGCAGCCACGGTGCTGCGTTCACTGTCTCCAGTTCAAGGTACAGGAGCGTTAGCAGCCACGGTGCTGCGTTCACTGTCTCCAGTTCAAGGTACAGGAGCGTTAGCAGCCACGGTGCTGCGTTCACTGTCTCCAGTTCAAGGTCCTGGAGCATTAGCAGCAGTGTGTAGTGTTGCAGACATGCAGCCACTTTCCCAGTAAAAGTCTCCACATTTAGTTTAGTTTAGTTTAGCAGGTTGTCAGCTGTGTCTGTCTGGTGTAGCAACACTCTGTCGCCTGGATTAACGATAGCGATTGTCTGACAAATACTGTGTGTGTTTGTGCTACGTTAGCAGCTGTTAGCGTTTTTCCAGAGCGCTGTTTTCATTGGGTTTGTTCTGTTGTCTCGGCTCAAAAGACCATGGGCTCTAATAGCTGGAACCTGGACCTTAAATTAAGATTATTTAACACCCTACTCTCATTCCATTTAAAACAGCAGTTATGCACTGCTCATTACCTTCATCAACAACATAACCGCTGACGTGACTGCAGAGAATGTGTAGTTTTACAGATAATGTCCACGTCATTGACTGAACCTCAACTCTTCTGATAGAGACAGCGGGACACAGCGAGAGAGATTTGTCAAAACTTTGTGCCAGATGTAGATGAGATTATATATCGAGGCAGTTGAGGCTTAGTGTAGTGAAAAGGAAATGTGACATTTCTGGAGCGGTGTGTGCTGGCTGCCTCGTCCCTCTTTGAATCATCCGTCCCTGAATAAAATGTTCCTTTGTAGTCCAGTGACTCACGTAAGAGGAATACTTTAAAATAAGCTCCTCAGAATTATTCTTCTATTCACTTTACACTCTTTTTCTGTTATTTTCCAGCTTTTTGAGGTGGCTAACGGTGATGGAGAGTAACAGAATAGGCTACATTTTAAGCTACTTTATACTTCTACTCCTCAACATTTCACAGGGACATATTGTACTTTTACTGCGTTATATTTATCTGACAGCTTTACTTACATTTCAGATTTGAATTTTACTCACAAAACCTGTAATAATTTTAAAAAATGGGTATATATATATATAATAAAGGATTGAACTACCAAATTAGTAATGTATATAAAGTACAGAAATTAAAATTAGCTCCACCTCAAGACCAGCTACAACATAAGTAATAATATAATAAAAATAATCTGATATTATACTAGCATTAGAAAGAAAGAGTACTAATGAGTACTTTTGCTTTTCATACTTTTTGTTGCTAATACTGTTTTACTTTTTCTTATGTAAGATTTTGAAGGCAGGAGTATTTTAGCAGTGTTTTTAGTTTTTTAAAGGGATAGTTCAGGTGTTTTGAAGTGGGGTTCACATGAGGTTCTTATCCATAGTCAGTGTATTACAGTAGATGACGGTCGGCATGACCCCAGTTCGGAGAAACGGACGCCGGAGCAGAGTAACGTACTGCTGTGGACAAGGTCAGTCGCAAAATGTATTTTAGCGACCTAAAAAAATCAGTATCACTTGAAGTCTGCGTTATATTTGGAACAGTGAAAGAGACAAGACAGAGGATATACCGGGTATATATGACCCCTGGAATAATTTGATATTGCTCATTTTTTACACTTTTATAGGTTTTGACAAATAAAAGAACTCAAGAGAAATGTATTAAACATATTAAAATTATTTGCAGTCATAGATTAGTTATATTAAAACAAAATCTATTAACTCAGATTTAAAAAATTCAATATTATTCGTTGAACTATGAAACCTTTTGTAAAAAAATTATGATAATTTGAATGAATGAATCTGATTATGTGTTATCTGTTAAACCAGGGGTGTCAAACTCGGTTTCATCCTGGGTCACGTCGGCATCATGGTTCCCCTCAAAGGGCCGGTTGTGATTGTAAGTCTATATAAATATATCTACTCTTACTCTTATTACAAAATTACCTCTGCATTTGATTCATATTCATTTTAGTAATAATTTCTTTAATAACTAGCTCTGAATGGAGAAGTCTAGCAAAAATAATTTCAAGCAGAAATATTTTATTTTAAAAATGAGTTCAGTAACAAAAACACATGGTGGTGCATCAATAATGCAGCACATAGACACAAAACTACTGTATGTGGCACACACTCACATTTCTATGTGTTATTATAACAGAAATCCTATGAATTTATGAGATAAAGAAACCCTCATTACTCATCCATCAAAGATCAAATTTTACCATCACACAAATACTATCAAACACAATTTATTACCTTAACTTTGTTTAACTTGCAGAACTATAGTACAACAAATCAATGTGCAAAGAAGACACACCGGCTGTCTCCATTAATCACAGACGTGTATTCGTTTCTTGGACAGTTTGGTACTTTTCATATTTTTTTTTATGATCCCATCACTCGCTAGAGCGCCGCTGCAGGAAACTGGTAATATCTAGACGCTTCAGTGCGCATGCAACAAAATCAAGATGCCTTATGGGAAATGTAATGTATATAGAGATGACCCCGTCCTAAACAGCACATTGCTTTGCTTCTGTGTTGGTAACTCCGGTCTGCTTCTCCAAACTGGTCGCATGCCGACTGTCTTCTACTGTAGGTAACACTGATGATGGGTAAGTACCTCATACAGCCCCACTTAAAAACATCCAAACTATCCCTTTAAGTAAAAAACCTAAATACTTTGCTCAGCACTGGCAAACAATGAATCAAGTGAACGTTTGCTGCTGTCTTTCATTGCTTCATCTTTATTGTCACACCATTGCTCAGATCATTAATAACATGAACTCTTCCTGGATGATTGTCTCCAGCTGAAATTAAATTTTCTGCCTCACTAGCGATGCAACGTTTATATTATCAGACTCAGCTGGGAGTAGTAATAGCGACATTTTTTACATTTACATTTTACACTCGAGGCGTTTACTCGCCTTATTATTCATCGTGACTTACAGTACCCTGTTTTTTAAATTTATTTCCTGACGTCTTGATTTGTTCCCTCATTTTCATATTGATTATTCTGACCCGTGGAAATGTGGAGTCCTGCCCCGAGTGGAGTCGTTGTTGCTCGTCGTCGTCATGTTGCCGCTGTGGTTTTGATTTGTGTGTGCAAAGAGAGACTTCCAGGGAAATCCTTGTAATATATGTAGTCACTGATTTCCATAGCAGCAGTGTTTGTGTTACTTTGCACTTTGGCAGTGGTAAAAGCAGAAATCATCCAGTGTGTCGGACACTGGTTGTTGATTATTCATAATGTGCTGTCTCAGATTTGATGTCTCAGTTGTGACTTAGATAATAATTCATCTATCTAATGCCTCGTCACTCAGTTCATTTTGTATAATCTCCCATGAATGCACCATTTTATAATATTGGTTAATTGCATGAGGACCCTGCTGGCTGAGTTTTGCAGGCTTGCCTCTTGCAGCGTGAAAAGGGGGGAGTTGCTATTTCAGTTCCCTTCACTGAGGCTTAAAGAACTTTTTCTGAATTCAGAGCATGGAGGAAAAATGTAGGTCAGCTTCCTTTTTATAAAACTTGTGGCCGGGAGGAGAGCTTAGAAGGTTTAACATATTGTAGTAATTAGGAAAGCTGCTGTGCCACATCTGGCATCTCACTCCTGGGTGGCTGAGTCATATGACCTCGTCCATGTTTCCACCGGACTCCTCCCTGACGTGTCGGCCGGACAGATGGAAACGGCGCAAAATCCTGAGGTTGGCGTCGGCAGCGAAAACCTTTCATCCGTTCCCCTGTATGACTTGAAATGAGCATTCGTTATCGCTGCCAGTCAGATATAAGCGTCTTTTTACAAGCCTGTAAACATAACCTCTCTGGCCCCCAGATGCTGAGCAGCCTGGTCCGGCTAATCTGCTGCAATACGAGTCAAGTTGTTGACATTTTAATAATACGTGACTCGTCAGGACAGCAGACAGACCTTTCATTCAGTCAGCTCTGGATGTGTAATTCTCCAATATTGTATGTATGTTGTCCAGCCAGGAGGGTTGTTTTGTGTCTGACCTGCCTGTAAAATACAGCTTCACTGTCTCTTTAATCCATATTTGTTGTAGCTGACAGCGGATATTAAAGCTTCGCTTACAGCTGAGAGAACAGACAAAAAACGTATAATGTGAAAGAAATATTCAGCTCCAACACAGTGGACGATGTCTATATTATTATTATTATTATTATTATTATTATTATATTTAAAAACATTTCTGTAGGTTCTGCAACTTAAACTGAAAAGCCTCACTATTTCAGTTGCTTGTATATCAGGGCTGCCCCCTCTTAGTTGGTTAGACGGCTGACAGGTTGTTTTGTTTGTAGTCGACTAAGATTTCTTTGTTCAATATGTTATTTTTTATGCTTTTTTTATGCCTTATGAGCACCTCTCTGGTGAACATAAGATTTAGTGGTGCTTTTGTGAGACTCTGCTGATTAAATCATATTTATCTTAGTCATTATGATTAAGACAAATGCGCAATCTATTTGATAAAGACAATTATTTCAGTAATTAATATTTTTATATGACAGAGATAAATGTAACAATTATTATGATTACACTAGTTTGAGATTTCAATAACAAAGATGGTTGATTATCACTATGACTTATGGAGACGGGGTGAGATCAGATAAGTTTGTACTTCTCACTCCTTTTCGAATATGTTAACCGAGGCATCAATTGTTTGATAATTTCTTTTTCTTTATGCTTTTCACCGTCTGTAAATATAATTTTTTTGGTCTGTCCACTTGTTTGTATGTTTATTCTCTCTCTCTATTTTTTATTTTACATGTTTGAAATAAATTTTTGAAATGAAAAAATGCAATGAAATCACCTAATGGAATAGCTGACTAAGACTTTCTTAGTGTAAATGCTGTAAATCCGCTTGTTCTAATTCAGGGCATTAAATACTGAGGCTTTGTTACAGCTGTTGGCATTCGGTACCACCGCACGCCAGAACCACACAACTTGACACACAGTGCTGAGTTTCCTCTCAAGTTAATCTCCAGGTTCCCAACTTTCAGGTGATGTAAACAACCTCTATGTGACATCTAGTGTTGACCTGTTATCACTCCCTAAATACCTCCTGTACCCCCTAAAAAAGACAGAAATGTGTTTCTCAGACAGTTACGACACTAAAAATGACCACGTAAACATGCAGAAAATGCCCACATTTAGTATGTAAAAATCTTCAGTAATACCATGCATCAGAAACTCAATGTTTCTTGCTTCAAGCTACGCATTTTCAGATCCACTTCTAAGCTTACAGGTGCGGAGTATTTGATATTCAAATGATCGCTTTCTTTGGAGTCGTCCTTTAAAACACGCTGCAGTAAACAGTACAGAGCTTCAGCCGAGCGTCGGACTAAAACAGTTAAAGGTGGCTGAAATGTGACCCTTTTAGCCACTTCAGTCAATAAACACTTTTATAAATGGACAGAGTGCTCGTCTGCGCGTCCAATAATACAGAAACCTGTCAGAGCACAGATCCTGCTGAAGGGCTCTTTAACCAAACAACACACTGAGCTGTGTGCAGATCTGTGGTTTCACTGTTGTGACGCCGCATTTCATTTACAGACTGCTCTATAATTACTCAGACAAAAGAGCCAGAACAACTTTTTGTGTTTTCCAATTACAGGTCCTTTTAACAAACTCTCGACTGGAATGAAAACCGTCATGCGGGACTCTTCAGATCTGTAATGGGATGTGAAGTGTTTGTTTAATCCACCTTTAGGCTACGTTTTTAACCCTGACACCACAGCTCATAAATCACATGGTGGTTTATTTTTTGTTAGAAATGACAAAGGGCTGCAATTAATGATCATTTTAATTATCAATTAATTGTTTGGTCCAGAAAAATGTCAAAAATTAGTGATAAAATGCTAAGTACAGCTTCACAGAGACCAACCTGACGTCTTCAAATGTCTTGTTTTGTTTGAAAAAACAAAGTCCAACAAAGCAGAAAATCATGCCATTTTTAAAGTAATTTTGCATGATCAATGCTGTTTTTTAATCATTGAATTGTTTCAACTGTAGCTGCACTTAAAGTTCAAATTTCACTGTGGAGTTACCTAACCAGTTTATATGAACCCTGAAGGGATGATCCTTGTTTTATTATTTTTTGGAAAGCTAAAACAGTTTTTTTAACTTCTTTTAAATTAGATGATTACTGTATTGTTTAAGTTGATATCACTGACTTGATGCCTTTCAGCAAAGAAGTGCTCAGACTATGTTAGTAATTATACTGTCAGGTCAATACGACCAAACGTGTGGACAAGTTCACATATTGTTGTTTTCTTTTGGTCTGTTTTTCATCAGACCGGTCGTATGAATGAATTTACAAGATATGTAGCGTGCAGTAAGAACACCGTTCTTGTGTCATTTTTATGCCATGTACGTCTGCACTGACTGTAAATGCATCAATGTAAATATCCATCTGCAACCATTTATCCCATTAGGGGTTGCGGGGGGGCTGGAGCCGATCCAAACTGGCATTGGGCGATCCAGGACCATTGATCCATCCCAGGGCACATAGAGACAGACGACCCTTCACGCTCACATTCACACCTATGTGCAGTTTAGGGTCATCAATTAACCTGCATGTCTTTGGACTGTGGGAGGAAGCTGGAGAACCTGGAGAAAACCCACACTAACACAGGGAGAGCATGTCAGATTCACGGTGCAGTCAGAAGAGAAAAGCACTATATCGCATAAATGCAAGTCCATCCATCCATGTACAGTATTCATTCATGGAGCCCTACAAGCCACTGCATGTCATTTCTCCACTGTGGGACTAATAAAGGACTATCTTTCTAACTTATCTTATCTTATCTTATCTTATCTTATCTAACACTGCCCTGCATATATTTCAGAATAAAAGCCTTGTGTTGACAAATGTGGGATTTCTGTCCACAGAAAAAAATTGCTAGAGGGTTTTTTTTTTTTTAAATGAAAGAAGGAAGTGTTTATTTTTAATACTGAATCTCAACTTGTTTTCATGTCTGTGACATTTTCTATGCCAAAATTGTAGTAATGTTGCTGATTTGATGACAATATACTGTCAAACGATCATTTCCAGTGCCCGTTGCTGCTATGAACTGCATGCGGCTCGCGTCAAAAACAGACGAGACCTCGAATCTCTAGAAGAGATGCAGCTGACATGCAGCCGAGTCTCATGCGGGTGATGTGGCTGCTCTAACCTTTTAATATGGGCGCTGCAATTTAAAAACAACAGGTTGCAACAATGCATCTCTGGTCTGGCCCTGGCTTCAGTCGACTAAGTCCTGAGAAGTCGACTAAATGACTAAGACGGAGCAGCCCTAGACCTTAGCAGCATATTAACACCATGTAACGTAGGGTCATCTGTATCATACACTTTCCATGTTTCTATCAGAGATGTACCAGCATGCCTGACTGAACCAGCCAGTATGTCAGGAACAAACAGAGGCAAATCTTTATCTTATCAGTGGTTTCATGTGACAGTTTGAATATTTCGGGTTGAGCGAAGTGACCACACATGAACGTCTGGCTTCATAATGGATATGGGTGCCCAGCAGTGTGGCATCATGGGTGAAGCTGCGTGCTGCAGATCGCTGCATACAAAGCTCTCGTTTGTATTCTGGTGTGTCGCGGCCCCCCGGGGCTCGCAGAGGGCACGCATCATTTTCGGTTCTTCAGTGCAGAAGACGCTTTGCTTCGAAACACGAAACAGCGACTCGGCTCTCGGCCGGCTGCTTCGTCTTTCTCTGTTCTGCGTCAGCTGCTTCAACCACAGACCTCATAATACCTACCATGTCTACCTTTTATGATGCTCACCTCTCTTTTTCTCACATAAGCATCACCGCAGACACCAAACAATCTCCCTGGCGATCAATCACTCAGTTTCCATTGTTGCTGTAATTGTTTCTAGGTCACTCTTACTTAATGTAATTCATGTCTCTCCGTTCTACATTTTTAATGGATTTCATTCATTATACATAAAAAAAATCTACTGGTTTAGTGAATGTAGCTCTACGTCAGTGTTTTCTCCCTCCACCTTTACTCCCACTTCAAATACCATGGATATCTGGCACTGAAGAGACTTGATTACTAAGGCCTTTCTTTGTGGAAGGCTCTTCAGCGTTCAACAGCTTGTTATTTGTGTGGAGACGACTTTGCTGTCCTCAGTAAGCCTCTCAAATAGCTCATCTGGGTGTGAAATCAAGGAATGAATGTGTCTGCCAAAAGATGAAGTAGTTTGTTATTTGTGAAACTTATATTTGAGTAGAACTTCACGAGATGCTCCGCGTTCCTCATTTTCGAACAGGCAGCTTTATTTCCAGTCGTAACTCTTACGACTTTATTCTCATAATATTACGACTTTTTTCTCATAAAGTTATGATTTTATTCTTGTAATAGTAAGACTTTTTTCTCATAATATTATGACTATAATAATAATATATATAATATATATAATATATAATAAATAATTGTAATAATTGTAATATAATATATAATGATAATACTTTGTCCACCCTCTTGTGTCACTTCTGGTTCCAAATAACCGAGATGGTGACGGCCAAAACGCTGAACTCAAGGCTTCAAAACTGTGGTCCGGGTGACGTCACGGTGACTGCTGGTGCCTTCAAATGGGGTCGTGTTTACCGTGTTTACATGATGGAAAGTCATGTCACGATAAGCGCTGCTAAGCAGCGGCAATATTAACGTTACTGTCTGAGTCTAGAAGCCACAGAGGCTAACAGTTTAGCAAGCTAGCAAGTGGGTAACATAACGCAGGAAATGCAAAGACATAATGACAGAGGAGAAAGATGAGGTCTTTGAGAATATCAACATTTTCATCTGACATATTACATAATTACCAAGAAAAACAATATGTAACTAAAATTACACTATACTGTATAATAGTAACCTATTATGCACCGATAAATGAACTTCCATGGGCTCCATCATTTCTCACAGCGTCAACAAACACGTCACAAGTCGTGAACTCAGAGCTTTCAGAAACTTTCCACTTACGAGGTCGTGAATACGACGACATGGGCCCAACTCGTGAACACGGTAAACACGACCCCATTTGAAGGCACCATAATGTTACTTCTTATATACAGTTTATGAATTTGGCACAAACGTCCACTTGGACTCGAAGACAAACTGATTACATTTTGGTGGTCAAAGGTCACTGTGACCTCACACAACATGTTTTTGGCCATAACTCGAGAATTAATATGCTGATTATGACAATTTCACACAAATGTCCAGCAGGATAAAATGGTGGTGTTGACATTTTGGATAGACATGGATGTAAACTCCAACTTCACTGGTTGGCGGAGGCGTACAACTGTGAAGCGCTAATTATAGGTTTACCATCTCAGATCAGCGTGTTACTATGCTAATGCTAATGTATTTTAATTACTAAAGACAAAGTACAGCTGAGACTGATGGAACTGTTCATAAATGAAACTTCTGGACAAATTAAGATTTGACCTGATGAAGGTTCATAATGAAAAAGTCTTTCATTTGGATTCATGTGTTAAATGTCAGCTACATATATCGTGGCGGTCCGTCCAGTAGTTACCAAGAGATTTCACATTGGACAAAAATGGTGGACTGACTGTCTGCCATCCATAGAGCCAACACACAAGTCTAGATGATATATTGTAAAGCAACAGTCAACAGTGAATATTGCTTGCAGTTGTTTCTCAGAATCCATATATTAAATTTAAGATTAAACCCTTTTATTTAAAGCCCAGTGAATTTCATGAGGAAGTGTCCGTAGAGCAAACGTCTGGAAACACAAAGCTGAAGGTCTGTGTTTGCTCCGCTGCACCTTCAATAAGTCTTATCTCCCCTGCAGAGCCTCCCTCCTCTACTCTAGTGGGACTTCATTCAGCTGCTCTGGTGTCTGCAGCCACCAAAGGCCATAAACCACCACCGCCAGCCTCAGCTCCAGTTTCCACAGACTGGGAGATAGGGCGGTAGTGAGGCTAGATAGTGAAGCTATTGATCGCTCCGGAGAAAATACTGTTGTTTACATTTAACAACTAAACATAAACTAATCTTGGGGGAAAAAAGTTTAATAAAAATAAAATAAAATTTATGTTTGGTGGAAAATCTATATCTCTACATTCAATATCTCAACAATTATTAGATGGTTTGCTGTGACATTTGCTTCAGGCATTCATGTCCCCCTCAGGATGAATCCCAATGACTTGGTTGATCTTCTAACTTCTCAACTAGCGGCATCATCAGGTAAAACAAAGATATTTTCAGTACTTGGGTTTATGACCAAACCAATTACCATTCCCATAAGTCTCACCTGTACTTTGTGTTTAGTGCTAATTAGCAAATGTTAGCATGCAAGACGGTGGAAATGGCAAAACTTATGTCTAGACGGGATATAAGAAGCAGGTATAGTATACACCCATCGGGTTGTGTACTGATATTTTGAATCCTTGGGTTCACCATTTTGGCCGTCACCATCTTGTTTTTTTTGTGTTTTTTTTTACAAAAATAAGTGACAAGAGAGGGCGGCTGAATGTACTGAACTGAATGCTCACAACTTCGGACCAGACAACGCCATGGTAGCAACCTGTCAATCACAAGGTAGCCACGCCCTAAAGCATCCCCTGCTTTATGGCCTACTTGAATCTAAATGGCGACCATAATTTACTAAATGAACATCATGCTGTATTGAAAAAGACTTGAAACTAGTGATTGAGACCATAAACTCATGTTTACAATGTTAACTGGGGTAATAAATCAAGTGAGAGGTCGGCTCATTTTCTCATAGACTTCTATACAATCAGATTTCTATTTGCAACCAGAGGAGTCGCCCCCTGCTGGATATTAGACAGAATGACAGTTTAAGGCACTGGCTTCACTTTTCAGACCAGGAGGTCGCCACCTGGTTAGCATATTGATGTTAGCATTTAGCTCAAAACAGCAAGTTCTTTTAGTCTTGTCTATATAAAGTCAGAGAGGACATAAATGTTGGTTTGTCCTCACCATGAAATATTGTTTGTCCTGTATACACATTATTACAAATATATTTTAGTATTGCATTGAGTTAATAATTCCCCAATCACATTTAAAGAAACAGAATAATACTTTAATTGTTTTCCCATTATCCAAAAATAATTGTTTGAGGATCTTGTATGTTGTTCCCATTTCCTTCTATTTAAATAGTCATATTTTATGTCTATCTACTTTTGTTTAGCTTCTTGTTTTTTTACTATCCCCCTTACTGCTGTACACCAGACATTTCTCCACTGTGGGACTAATAAAGGAATATTTTATCTTAAAGGAATCTTCTCTGGATCTTGTCTTTCAGCCTGTATCCGATTGATTAAAGTCAGATTTGATCTTTTGATCAACCGCTGTCTTTGTCTGGTCTGTCAGACTAAAACTGAAGCAGTGAGACAATTTTGGATGTGGAGATAACGTGATATGTGAAAGCTCTGATATAGTTTGATATCTTTAGTGTCTGAAAAATTAAGATTAAAGCATCGATACCCCAAAAAGTAGAGACCATTTTCTGCTCTGTGATGGTAGCTTTTCTTTCATAACATGGAAACACAACACACGACACCTCTGCTGTGTATGAGGTTAATCAAGACGCCGCGGTACAGGGAAGCAATAAAGTGTGAAACCAAAGGGAAGAGGAGGTGTCTGCTGCTATACTGCTTTGTCCCAGAGCAAACCCCAGACACGTCTTTGTGGCCTAATGGCTCCCTCTATTAATAAAACATAAGCAGTCAATTATTGAGCTGTCAAAGTGACGTTAGGGACGATGCGAGGCCGGGGCCAGAGGGCGGAGGGGAAGCGAGGAGGCGAGGAGGCGAGGAGGTGAGGAGGCGAGGAGGTGAGGAGGTGAGGAGGTGAGGAGGCGTGTTGTGTTTGTGAGGAATTTCATGGTTGAGTTTCAGTGGAGGAGGGACGGCCTCTGTCCTCAGGGTCTGTATGTTCCCACAGCGCGACCTCCCCCATCCACTTCACCTTTATCCTCTTTATCCCTCTGTCTTTAACTCGCTTTGTCACCCTCTTTATCCTCTTCTGCTTTCTCGGCCTCTTTCCGTCCCTCTCTTTTGTCTCTTTTACTTTATTTCTGGCTGCAAAAACACCAAACTTTTTTTTATTGATTAGTAGAAATTCATTAAACAGTAACTGTACAGTGAAAACACTCACAACACGTCCATTTACTCACAAATAACAGACACACAGACAACCGCAGCCGACCACAGAAAATATATTCCAAATTATGGATAAATAAAGTTTAAATTATACACAATACAGACAAAATATCTATAATACACCTTAATAGTAATAGAAAAAGTAAGTCAAGACATAAAGGAAATACAAAATTGATAAATAGGACAGGAAAGAAAATGAATAAAAAAACCAAAATATAAGTAAATATATTTATACTACTAATAATAATTAAAATATATGTAGAAATAGATAAATAGAATGCTTCAGAAAACGTAAGTTGAGAGACAAAGGGGAAAAAGGCAAATGTAAATAAACTATATCTATATATATATATATATCTATATACTGTATATATATATATATATATATATATATATATATTTATATATATATATATATGTGGTTTATTTACATTTACTTTTTCTTTCACTTTTTCATTTATTTAATATATATGTAAACATGTATACTCATGTATACATATATATTTTAATAGATTCAAATTAATAGATTAATAGATATTTCAATATATGAAAAATTAATACAAAATAGATTTAAACAAATGGCATACGAAAATAAATAAATAAATTAAAAAGAAAATGTAAATAAATTAAATACTACTATTAATAGCATCAATATATATATGCACGTATACATAAGTAGGTCAAGAGATAAAGGAAAATAAATGCATGAGGAAGGAGGAACAGAATCTCCATCCTTTAAGTGCAATAACTTATTGAAAAAAAATATTGTCCTTAAATCAACCTGCAAACTCTCCTTTTTCCATGAAACAAAGAGACAAAGAAACACCTTTTTTTTTTACCTGCCACTAATGGATTTTGTTCTAACACAGTTTTTCCTGCTTGAGTTTTGCCGTCATTTAGTTTCTGTCTTATCTAATTTAGTGTTTGATTTTTTTTTTTTTGTCATTTTACTGTAGTTGTTTTCTTGCGGTTTCATTTCCAGACCTCTTTTATGTTGAGGACCCCCGGGCGTTCATCCTTTTGAAGCTTCTTCTTGTGCTCATTATTACCCTGCTGAGCAAATTAAAAATTAAAATTCTCTGCATACATGAACACACACAACTGCAGGTTTACACCCAGCCAATTACAGGATGTTAAAATGCAGCGGAGGTTTTCTTCTTCTCCTGCAGTTAATTGTGCATCTGCATCATAGAAATGTCAAACATATGTCATGTTTTCATACCTTTTGTATTTCATTTTCCCTATTGCTGAGTTGACTTTTAATACAACATAATAAACTAGTGTAACGCTGTTTGTATCAGCCTGCATCCATCGTGTGGATGTTAAATCTTCTTTTATCTGCACACATTCACTCACATTGACTCCTTTTATCCTCCCTTAAAGCCAATTAGGACATTCCATGTTATAATCCCAGCCTACGTTTTCCCCTCTGTGCTTTAAAGATAAAACTGTGAAGCATCTTTCTCTCTCTGTATTCCCTCCACCGAACCAGTAATGGCATTCCTGTGTTTGGTCCTGCGGCGGGAAAGCCTCCGCCTGCGTTTCCCCTCCACCTCCTTTCATGATTAAAAGCTAGTTGTTGTGAAGACAGCGGTGCAGGTGTGAAGAGGCTAAAACAGAGCTGTATCTGACTATCTCCTGACGCTGCGCTGGCCTTCAGAGCTTAATGATCTACTGACACAGATTCAAAGAGCAAACACCAGCGTGATTTATAGGAATCGAGGGCTGGAGGACTTTGCCTCCAGTTGTTTATTATTCATAACAAGCAACAGAGAGAGAGTTTCTGTATGAAGCTCAGCGACTTCAAAGAGGGGATGAATGTGTATGAGTGCATGCGTGTGTGCCTTTATTTTGTATTGTATATGTGGGATGTGCCATTGTCATAGGTCCACTGTTGACTTTCAAAACACAAATGTTTTAACTACAAATGAAGAAATACAAATGACAAATGAAAAGCAGACATTATGAAGACAGAAGGTCCCTGGAGAAAACCCACGCTAACATGGGGCAGGCCAGATTTGAACCTGCGACCCTTGCTGTGAGGTGACAGTGCTAACCACTGCGCCACCATTCAGCCCGCTATCAAGATAATGTCCAATAGAGAGAGTAAAATGCTTGTTTCCGAGTCTCTACTGTCCACGTCTTCCTAGCCACCTGCGAGCCTGTAAACACCTCTTTTTTTAGACGTTTCAGCAGACAGGATGGCACCGATGATCAAGGCAGCATGCTTCTGCTTTGTTAGCATTGTGACCCGTACAGATCTCTGCTAGCAGCCAAACGTCACCTTCCTCGGAGCTTTCAAACAAATCTTCATTGACAAATTGACAGGCCGTGTTTTTAGTGTTTTACATGCACAGTGTCAGCACTCAGATCGCGGCTGACGATTGGACCATACATTGTGAGCACATTAATCGTGAGATTTGGATCGCAAACGATCTAGTACACAACAACATAAAATCAGCTAAAATCGTACAGTGATCACCCAGGAGTGATTCATAAAAGCACGCTGAATCAGCTGATAGTAGTTTCTGTTTGCAGTGGACCCTTGGATGTACTACCAGCTATAACTGGATAAACCAGCTGCTCTCTGTTCATATTTAACAGACAGGTACGATAGTGAATCTGACTCTCAGCAAGAAAGAGAATAGGTGTGTGATCCCCAAAATGCACATCCACATAATGTAAAACATTATATTTTATCGTGAGGACTTGGTTTAGGGTTAGGGTTAGGTTTAGGTTAGGGTAAGGGTTAGGATTAGGCAAGTAACAGTTACTCTTAAGGTTAGGGTAAGTTTCCAGGAAGTGAATATATTGGAATAAAGGTCCAATCAGATAAAAAAATGCTCCATGTAAACACATCAATCGGATGATTCTGATCCAATACGGCCCGATCGGAAAGAAATTTCATTCCGAATGAGAGAGGTGGTTTATGCCGATCGTTGTTCCGATTGGCGTCCATGTACAGACCCATTCGGATCATGTCTTCCTGGTTGGGGTAAAATTATCTCCACTGTGCATGTGTGCTACGTCAGCATGACGCAAGACAAACGCAGCTTTTGTTTACAACACAGGCGGAAGTACAGCTTCTTCTTCTTCTACTATTTCTGGAAAATTAGACAACTCTGCGCACGCCCAAAGGATCTTTTCTGATCAACACTCGGTGCACGAATATGCACGTCATGATCGGATTGTTTTATTTTAGCGTCCGTGTAAAACAGTGGATTTGGAATTTCTGATCAACCAAGGTTCAGATCGGATTGGAGAAATTTGGTGCATGTAAACATAACTAATGTAATGGAAACATGACTCTGTGTGTGTGTGTGTGTGTGCGCGTGTGTGTGTGCGCGTGTGTGTGTGCGCGTGCATGTGCACGTGCTGCTCTTCAGCACATACTCATTCAGAGACTTCAGAGTTCTCCTTATCAACGCTGTCGTCTCTCGTCAGACAAGTCTGAACTCAAATCTATTTTAGGGCTTGGTGTGTCCTGAGCTTCATGACCAACACACACACACACACACACACACACACTCCTACTAGGCTCTGCGCTGTCACTTCACTACACCGTCTCCCCAGCCAGCCGGTAAATCCCACAGCTGAATATTGCATGAGCAGCTGAGCGCTGGAGAGCCCCCGGCACACGTCTGAATAATGGGAAGTAACCACGGCAGATTGATAATAGTGTGTGTGTGTGTGTGTGTGTGTGTGTGTGTGTGTGTGTGTGTGTGTGTGTGTGTGGTACTTGGTCTGCCCACCACAGCAAAGCTGGAGCTCTTTCACCTGCTACATCTTGCATATATGTGTTGTGGTGACGTGTTGTTGTTATCAGGGAGTCAGCAGGCCTGTCCTGACCAGCTCAGAGAGTGAATCAGGGTACCAACGCTGCAGCGGATCAGGGTCAACTCCCACTGGGGCCACACACACTCAACTAAATGCTAATGTGCTCAGAGCTCAAGTATTCACACTGAACTGTGCAGCAACCAATAATAAGGGCTGCAGTGTCAACATTTATATCAATGAGGGAAGACGTAATAACAGAAACTCCTCTCTGTGTAATGTTATACTGTTACACAGCACCTCAAACTACATCCTCCAAAATGACCATAAAGTTCAATAGACACCTTTTTAAAACAGTTTCAAGAAAAACTGAACTTTATAACCTTCATGAAAGTAGATTTACTGCTGACCTAATACCTAATAACCTGGTAAATTAGTAGGAGGGGTCAAAGGGACTAATTTCTCAACAGGGATTAAGAAAGCCTAACTTAAAGTATGCTGACACGGCACATTTCCATTTCCACAGTTAGCAGAAATGGATATAATATACACAACTATGTTTTCTAGGGCGGTCGGTGGATTAAAATATTTAATCACAATTTATCACACGATTGTCTATATTTAACTTTGATTAATCACATTTTACCTTAAATGGAGATTTGCTAACTATTTAATACTCATCAATGTGGGAGTAGGCAAATATGCTGCTTTATGCAAATGTGTATGCATTTATTATTGGAAATCAATTAGCAACACAAAACAATGACTAATATTGTCCGGAAACCCTCACAGATACTGCATTTAGCATAAAAAATATGCTCATATCATAACATGGCAAACTGCAGCCCAACAGGCAACAACAGCTGTCAGTGTGTCAGAGTGCTGACTTGACTATGACTTGATCCAAACTGCATGTGATTATCATAAAGTGGGCATGTCTGTAAAGGGGAGACTGGTGGGGACCCAGAGAACCTATTTACATTCACAGATCTTGAGGTCAGAGGTCAAGAGACCCTTTTTAAAATGGCCATGACAGTTTTTTATTTGCCAAGATTTAGTGCAAGTATGAAGTGTAATTTAACCTCCTTCACAACAAGCTAGTAGGACCTGGTTGGTACCGATGGATTCCTTGGATTGTCTAGTTTCATATGATATCAGCATCTTCACTCTAGGTTTAAAAGTGAGCCTGCTACAGTCTACTTTTATTGCTCGTAAAATACTCAAAAAGTATTTGTTTTGTTGATGTTTGTGTGGAGAAAGTCATCCATGTTTAAAGAAGCGAAGGTAATCCAAACCCAGATTCAGACCAGAGAGTGAAGCACAGGCTCAGTTGTAGAGGGAGTGATCATTTGCTGTGTGATTGTAGAGTATCTGAGCTGTCCGTCTCTCTTCAGGGATTCCTCGCTCAGTCCTAATCTGTTTGGACAGGAGTCATTAGAGTCTCTCATCCCTCCGACCGTCACTGTCATCGGCCTTCATGTGTGGTGATGATCTCAATTTCTCACTGTCTGAATAATGGAAGTTTGGTGATGCTCTTAAATCACTTTTTGCACTTTATTGCACTCGTCAAAGATGATTTGTCAAAGATGAAGTGTTACTCTGTCACGAGTCAGGAGGGGGGCTCCATCCTGACATCCCAGATAAACCATGACATGTCCTGAGTTCATTTCTAATTTCCTGATACACCTGAACCTGTCTGAACCAGTGATGTTGAGGCCTGAGTTACATCCAATCAGAATCACTGTTGCTTCGTCCTCCTCTACCTCTGCTGGAGTGTGTGTGATTTTAAGACATGCTTCATGTGTTGCTGGACATTTGTAGGAAAATGCATGAAAAATGATGACATTATATAAAGCGTTGTATTAAACCTAAGTAGTTTTGTTGTCCCAACCCAACAAAGTTTTTTCTTGTGAAGATAGAAGTTCATTTTAAAAGTCTGCAGCGGAAACAGAGATGTGCATCACGTGTTGCTGGACATTTGTAGGAAAATTCATGAAAAATGATGGATAAGTTTTTGTAAGATATTAAACAAAGCGTTGCATTAAAACTAACTAAGTAGTTTTGTTGCCTAAACCTAGCAAAGTTTTTTTTTTTTTCCTATGATGACGGAAGTTTATTTTGGAAAGGCTGAAGACGTGCTGGACATTTGTAGGAAAACTCATCAAAAATGCGGATAAATATATCAAATTACTAACGCTGTGTGAGGATATGTTGCATATAGGCAGTGGCGGAAAGTACACTTACTAAAGTATGGTACTTAAGTACAGTTTTGAGGTTCTTATTCTTTGTTTTTAATACTTTTATTGCAAATTTCTTGTGAATTCATCTACAGTATATGCAAAACTGCAGTAGTGTGTTTGCAAAGACTTTTTATACACCCAGTGGTGCATTCAAACAGAAGATAAAATCAAAAAGTAAATGGATAACTGAGGAAAAACATACGCGTAGTTCATATATTTTTCACATTTTATTGTATTTTTTCTACTATAATTCAGTGGAAAACCTGTGAGCTCTGAGTTATTAACAGTCCAACCAAAGAGACATTTCTAAACTTCTCTGATGGTTTCATTAAAACACCAAAGATGAAAAATCAATATCTCCCAAAAGAAGCAAAGATTAAAAAGAAAAAATGAATAAAATGTTTGCAGTAGAACATTTGTCTTCTTCTTTCCTCTCTCATTAATCTTTTTGTTGTCCTCCTGTCCCTTTCTTCTCTTTTTTTATATCTTTACATATTTAAATACACACTTAGTTCACCACGTAGATTAATTAAAACCGTCTTTATAAATCGCTTCATTGATTGGTTCAATAAGAGCAGTAAATATACAAGAGGCTTCCAGGTTTTATGGTTGTTTCCTGCTCTGTTGTCAGACCACACAATAACAATTGACAACGATTGACACAATAACACAACAGTAATCTAGTAAATAATAAAGTCCCTCACAGTAGAAACAACTTTCCCTGTCACAGTTGTGCAGGAAGGGGCAGTAATTGGGATTCGTCGGCTGGCAGACGTCAGCGAGGAGACGGTCTGGCTGTCAAATCTGTTTTTGCACAGTGAAAAAATAAGTAGTTGCATTGGGCTGTGACTGTGTGAATGCTGCTCTGTCTCTCTCTTTCTGTGCTCTCACACTCTTTCATTATGTAGCTTTCACTTTCCTCTTTTTACTCACCCTTTCATCACTGTCCGCTTCCTTTTCCCCTCTTTTCTGTTTCTCTGGTTTCGTTCCTCTCTGTGTGTCTCAACATATAAACACACAAACTTTGCCGCCTCATCGTGGATGTTAGCTGAGCTTGTCGGGGTTGTAAGGCCGGTGGTTTGTGATGGTGGTGGTGGTGGTGGTGGTGGTGGTGGGGGGGGCTGGGAACCGATCCATCCCAGGACTTCCTGGCTTCACTCCACCAGGATAATACCAACCCACAGGAGGGAAGAAAAACAAGAAAAGAGTGCCTAATCATCACTCTGAGCCTTTCTCAGCTCCAATCAGTTTATGGCTTTTACAAATTCAGCACTTGGCCTTGACTCTCTGTTTGGTGTTTCTTTTAGGAACATAGAATAAACTGGTACTGGTACTGGTACTGGTTCTGGTACTGGTTCTTCAACCTCAGACAAAGTAACGTTGGCTATACGTTTCACAGTACTAACATGCAGTGTCTGTTTTATCATGCTCTGACAGCCATGTTATTCATTATGCGTATTTTTATTTATTATTATTATTATTGATTACATCTACGCAGCAGGGTCGTTGCGATGTATCCTGCTCTTATTAGCACACGTGATACAGAGTTTCCCACAGGATTTTGTGAGACTGTGGTGGGTGGACCTTGAATCCTCGAGGGAAGAAAATTTTGTACATTTTAAAGTAAAATGGATCAATCCGGTGCACTTTCAGAGCAACATGAAGAGGTTATGTCTAGGTTACTGTACGCTATAGTAAACAATTTAATCATAAACACATTAGTTGTTCAGATCTTAAGGATGTCAGTCGATTAAAATAATTGCGATTAATTGGACATTTTTTTTATCTGTTCAAAATGAACCTTAAAGGGAGATTTGTCAAATTATAATACTTTTGTCAACATTAGAGTTGGACAATGTGCTGCTTTATGCAAATCCATGTTTATATTTGTTATTAGAAATCAATTAACAACACAAGACAATGACAAATATTGTCCAGAAACCCTCACAGGTTCTGCATTTAGCATAATAAATATGCTCCAATCATAACACGGCAAACTGAAGCTGTCAGTGTGTCAGTGTGCTGACTTGACTCTGACTTTGCCCCAAACTGCATGTGATTATCATAAAGTGGGCATGTCTGTAAAGAGGAGACTGGTGGGGACCCAGAGAACCCATTTACATTCACATATCTGGAGGTCAGAGGTCAAGAGACCCCTTTGAAAATGGCCATGCCAGTTTTTCCTCGCTAACATTTACAGTAAGTTTGGAGTATTATTTAAGCTTGTATGACATGGTTGGTATCAACGGACTCTTTAGGTTTTTTTTAGTGTCATATGGTTCCAATATCTTCACTCTGGCTTTAAAACTGAGTCTACTACAACCTAAAAATCACAAGTTAGCATTTAATGCATTAAAGAATGTGTTAACGTGTTCTGATCGTCTTAACTTTGGCAGCCCTGATAGACATATAACTATGTGAATGGTGATGAAACTGCAAAAAGTCCCACCACAGACTGTCCATAAACGAGACAGTCTCAGGCCCAGAGAGAGTGCACTGATGAAGTGGCGAGGTCCGGGCGAGGTCCGGGCGAGGTCCAGGCGAGGTCCAGGCGAGGTCTAGGCGAGGTCCAGGCGAGGTCCAGATGAGGTCCAGGCGAGGGGGCTCATGGATGGAACCGCGAGCCACCTTCACATCGGGCCAAGCCAACCGTTACAGAGCCGTTACACCAAAGGAATAGTGTGGCCAAAATATAAAAATCAGTTTTTGCAGGACTTTTTCCTTGAATTTGAGTATTTTTACATTGCAGTATTGCTACTTTAGCAAGTACTTCTTTCACCAATGCAGTCAAGTAGATGAATTTATTGTACACACCAGAACTGTGCCGCTGTTACCATCAGTGTGTACACTTTACAGCACAGTGTGCTTTTGGGACTCCGCTAACATGTGTGCATTCAAGTGGGGCTGTCCAACCTCTGTCAGATCTCTTCTCACTCACCTTTCCTGCCTCTGAAATGCCCAACAAAGCGGAAAGGTCTGGAAAGAAAGATCTCCCTTGTGCGTCTTGTTTACCAACTTCATCTTCTGTCTGCATTGGTGAGGTTTTGCAGCCCAGTAGCTGATGACTGTGGCGTTACAGAAGGCGTTGGTGTGGCATGTCGGTCATTCCAGTCTGAGTGTGTGAGAGGCGAGTTTAGAGTAGGATGCCAGCAGCCGTGTCAGGACGTATTATGTGTGTATGTAAATAGCTGAATCGCAGTATTCCTCTGTGATGTTTGCGTGTCAGGTTTCAGCGCGTCCCGTGTGGGCGCTGCTTCTTCTTCCCTCTTTCATCTCAAAACATGCAAAAAACATCTCCCGTCAGTATCCACATGCACACTGTGTGTGCACAGTAAGCTGCTGCATGTGTAATAATCTCAGTTGCCATAGTGACTTTAACCCCCGTGTGGCCGCACTGTACGACGAGATGTTTCCTCACCAAATCTCACTGTTTGAAGGGTGTGATGAAGAGGCCGTCATCAGAGAGGAGACACCTGGATGGAGAGATGAACACAGCAATTACAATCACTCTCTCTTAAACGTTCAGCAGCTCTTACAGGCCGTACAAATGTTTATGAAGCCTGTGATTTGCTGGCAGATGTGAGGGAAATGGAACAGAAAATGACAGAAGATTGACTTTCTTTTTGAAAGATAATAACCACATGTATATATTCCATATATATTAAAGGCATTTAACTGAGTCATTCAGAGCCATTCAGTGAGCAGGTGGGTTTAAAATACATGTTAGTTGATGAAGATATAAGCTGTCACAGGGACTAAAGTGGTTACTTCACCAGTAGAGTGATTAAGAGCTAAATTAAGTGCACTAAAGGTTTTAGGTCTGGATGAAGCCCATCAGAGGGATCAACATGAACTCTACTTAGACTTAGAGTGCAGCAGGTTTCCTCAGCATCCATAAAAACATATAATGAAACCCTGAAAGCTCCAGATGAGTGCCAAACCGCGTAACAAACCAGGACTAATTGTCTTTGAAGGGTGTCGACCAGCACAAACCTCCAGAACAGGTTCACAAACGCATTTGTTCTGGAGGAAGAAAGAATTTGGTTTAATTGCAAGTAGGTGATGCATAAAATTGAATATATCATCATAATACTATATATGCCTGCGATTTTTTATTTCTAATATAGTAATTAATTCACCGAGAACTAATATTACAAAGCCCGGCACCTTTTCAGTGACTCTAAATGTAAGTTTAACACCAGTTTGATAGCTTCGAGTCATGAATTAATGCTAAAGAGAAGCCACTGCGTTTTTTTAAGTTTAACAATTAGTTTACATCTGATTCAACAAAAGTGGGTCTTTTGCTTCTTCCTTAAAGTTTTATACTACATTTAAACCCGGTTGTGAAGTATTTGTTTACGGTATTTTGAATTCATATTTTCAGCGACTCAGAAAGTTTATGTGTAATAGAGAAAGTGAGACTTTCTCCTTGTTTGTTCCCTGAGGCCTCCATATGTACCTGTTCCAGTGCCACTCCTCCCATGTGACAGGTGAAGGATCTGTGGTCTGACAGGGAAAATACTCTTCTTCCTGCACAGCCGCTCAAAGTTTCCTCGTAGTCTAGCAAAAAAAAGGCATCTCTCAAAATACGCTCAACTTTCTGCAGCTGAGGAGTTGTTTTCAAAGTGTCTCTGAAGGTTTGTTTTCCCATTTTTCTCAGTAATGAATCAGACAGAGAGAGATAGAGAGATGGAGAGAAAGGGATTACCAGACTTAAAGAAACATGGACAGAGACAAAGTGGATGTTTTTTTTCCAGAACCCCAAGAGACGCGAGAATTTAGGTCATTTGAGCTCACACATTAACGCAACTGGGAAAAATCTGAGCTGTGAGAGGCGGGTCCAGGCAGGGTCAGATGATGTTGACGAACAAACATAATTACAATCAGATGGCAGATTATTAGAGAATGGACAAACACACAACTCATTTATTATAATAAATGCATCCCACTTTCTCTTTGATAAACATTTACACTCAGCGATAAACATGTGAAAACAGATGGTCATACACTGCAGCACATAAAGTGATCCTCAGAGGTTGAAATGCTTCAAAAACATATTTTACTTGCATCATACTTAATTTACTCTGATGCCATAATGACTGGACACCTCAGACAAAGATCAACAATTTAAATTATTTTAATGAATAGCAGCAGTATTGTTGTATTGTTGCTATGGTTACCCACATCCTCACATTGCATGGCCACTGATTTTTGTGTCTCTTTGTAGTTGTTTTGTCTGTGGTTGTTTTTCCCCTTTTTTTGTCATGTTGAGTTTCTTTGTGGTTTCCTTGTGTCTTGTGGTTGTTTTGCCCCTTTTCATATTCGTTGTGAGTCTCAGGCTCTTCGCAGCTGTTTTGCATCTTTTTGTAGTAGTTTTGGTCTCTTTGTAATAGTTTTGTCTTCAATTTATTGTCTTCAATTAATTTATAATATAACGTGATGCTGAACAGGGGCTTACAACTCACATTTTGCCCTGATCGGGGTACTGATTTGTGTATAATCCCTTTCTTAATTCATGATCATGGCATTCACAGTGTTTCTAGCTTGGTCAGCGAGATTAACTGCATGTCACGATGTAAATGAATGCGACATGTTGGTTCGGCAGCGGACATAACTAGTTAGTCCAACAGTCCACAGTACGACAGGTGACATCACACTGTAGTTGTGTGGTCCAGGTCAGACTGCAGGAGGTAATAACAGCAGAGAACATCTCCTGTCCTGGTTAATAACCACCTAAGGAGTTTTCAGTGGAAACATTAACACAGGACTGTTGGTATTTGGACAAAGATCGCCTAGCATTGTCTGCATTTTTTGTTGTACATGGTTACAAAAGTACAGGCTGCAGGTTTGGTCATTCAGCTTGTATAAACTGGGTCCATTAACACCTGTAGACATTCATTTCTAGTCTTTATGCCGCCTCTAGGGTATTTTCAAGTTTTGTCATAGTACGAGAGTAATCCAGGCAGGGTTCAAGGAACAGTGAAGGGAAATGTCATTTATTTGTTACCTGGCCAACACATTAGCAGCATCTTAGAAGAACTTTGGCAGTGAAGCATCCATCCATCAAACGCTGGCAGTTGTGGTGAGTCACTGTCACTGTGAGGCATCTGTTATCAGGGTCACAGTCGGCCCAATGCAGTACTGAACTGGGGTTTCTTTATTTTGTCACTGAATTGTATAGTTTGTAATCTTTTAGAAAGCAGCCATTTTTTCTTCTAAACACTAAAATTACAGTTTCCCAATAGGTTTATTTCCAAATTACTTTGGCAGTTTATGTCAGTTTGTTGCATTTCATCTGCAAAGGACGGTGAGAAACCGGTAAAAAAAAAAAAAAGTGACGACATAGTGTGGTAGTGAAATGCATGACTCTGGTCCCTTGATGCTTCAGCTGTCCTGACTGTGGTGCCCCCATGGAAATGTCAGAACAGAGGAAGTGCATCAATATGATGCGAATCGAATCGTCTCTTAATGCATTCCAGCCTATAAAGAAACAAGCACATATGCTGTATGACGGAGCTTTACTTTATTCATAACGGATGGTTAACCTACATCAGAGGAGGAGAAAAAAAAAGTATTTCCATGGCAACCCCTGGAAATTCATGCAGCGTGTAAGCAGCAAACCAAAAGACTGAATTTAACAACATTATCAGAGGCTGTCCAGACTGTCAGTGGTCAGTTTGGACACATTAATGTGCTTCCTTAGCATTAACAAATCCCAAAGCACCCCGAGCCCTTTCCCATCAGGACTGTGTTCATGTGTGTGTAGCTGTGTGTGTGTGTGTGTGTGTGTGTGTGTGTGTGTGTGTGTGTGTGTGTGTGTCTGTTTTATGTGCAGCATCTGTCGATTTACTGCGAGTCTTGTGTTTCAAATATTAGAGGTAATCAGATCCTTCTGCTCTCCTTGGTTTGAGCTGGACTCAGCCGGTCTGTGTGGTAACGTCAAAGTGACCTAAAGGTCGCTGGTGTGAATCCATGAACAGACTGAAACAACAGTAAACGTTTAAAGCCAGAATTTGCTCTTCCTAAAGTTATAAATATTTAATGAAGTTGGATAAGAAGTTTGATATCAGTCTTATGTCTGTGGAATAAAGGCTGTCTAGGAAACCCAGAGTGTAAATATAGCAGCAAACAGCTATTGTCTATGTAAAGATATAGAGGAGAAATGTCTACCTGAGCAGAGAGTGAAGCCTCTGTCCCTCTGTGTGTGTTGTAATCAGAGATTCTCTGTGCTTTGTTGACATAACTGGGCCGGCCTTTTAGTGCACATTTGCGCATGTGAGCTTGCCCCATTGGCTAGCTCACGGCCGCCGCTCTGCACTGCTCTCATCCAGTGGCTACAGCTGATAACCCCGTCCCAACAGACGGTGTCGTTGCAGATGTGTAGCACCCACCTTCCCTGTTGCACTGTTGCTGTATTTTGCACCATTAGCTGCGAGCCGCCAGCTCAGGCGTCACCATATTGAGAACCGTGCAGAAGCAATTGAAATGCTCCCAATTAGCACCTTAAAGTTGAAATATCCAACTTGTAAACAGTGATCCTGTTCCTGGTTGCACAAAGCCAAATGTAAACAAAAACCATGGTGTGTGACAAACTTTGGCAAGTGTGCCTCCACATTTTTTCTGGTATTTTCACTTTTTTTTGTGTCTCTTTTTGGTTGTTTTGTGTCTCTTTGTGATCATTTTGTATCTCTTTGTAAGAGACAAATAACTTTTGTACAGAGAAGATAACTTTCAGAAATTATTATTACCATAACCAAAGATGGATGTGTTAGTCAATTTCAGTACCAAATGGCGTGCTAAAGTTAGCATGGTGGACAGTTTGGACCAAATTACACCAAAATCTGTCCATTTAACACAGATAGAAATCTTTTGAATCTGTGATTGATGAAGGAAGATGAGTCATCGGTGTGAAAAAAACATATATAAATCTTGGTAATTCAGGTGTGTGCGGATATTTGGCCTGTTTCTTTGACAGACTCAACTGCATATTGACCATAAAGCCTAGAAGTACAATTATATTTTGCAGAGGAAAATCATTACCTCTGGCTTATAGCAGTCAGGAAAAGTAATAATTTTTCGGCAGGAATACAGTCCCAAAGTTCACTGTGTAATCTAGGAAACAGCAGTGAGTGCTGACATGTGTGGCTTTTTCTCCACAGTCACCAGACCACTGAACATATACTGGGAAGTATTTGAAAACGCAAAAGGCAACACATACTATAATGTCAAGACTGCTTGCTTCAAGACAGCTGGGAAAATGTGGATTCTCAGATCTGCCAAAACCGAAGCAATTGATGCCAAACAATGGACATGACAAATATTGAGAAATTTGGACTCCCAGGAAACACTGACAGTTGTTCATGAGTGTGTAAAAGAAAAACAAGTCCAGATCAGATGTCAGATTCAGGGCAGAATAATAACAGTGAAGCTGCAGAAAAAAAAAGGTGGCACAGTATAATTTGATGCAGTTTGCTGTGCCAGCTCAGCCAAACTGAGGTTTGTGAACGACGTGGTGGTGCTGGAGGTCAGGAGAGTCAGGGCGGCTGTGCTCTGAAATGATTTTCTTCTTCTTCTGCTGCTGCTGTTCGGCCTTGAAGTGTAGCTGAACAGTGCAGCGTCAGCCTGAATCCAATTTCAATTCAGCAGATTCAGAAATTGGATTTTCTTTCAGGGAGTGAAAGTCTGGCGTGTCCAGTCTCTAAGGGATGATATTGAATGCTTTAGTTGTCATTGAATTGCAGTTTCACTTTACCGTACGGACATTTTGTCTGAATTGAAACAGCTCTGACTGTCCCTCAATCATATTACAGTCCATTACAGCAGCGCGATGTGGGCTGTGACTTTAAATAACACCTTTGAACTCAGTTCAGGCTTGGCTGTGACATGTAATCAGAAAGAATGCAGAGATATGAAATTATAAATCCTCTAGATTATCCTTTGCCCTGTGCTCTAAGCCTCAAACTCAATCATAAAGTATACGTATGCTGTAGTATTGCTGCTGTTGTTGAATAAACGCCTTGTACAGGACCATCAGTTTGTCAGAATTCAGAAAAGCAGGCTTATTTTCCTTATTTTAGCTCAAAGATTGTGTTTTTTTTTTAATTTTGTTTAAATTGCTTTTTAGCTCAAATGTGCTGAAATGTTCTCTTTCTTAGGGTGAAATACCCATCGTCCAGTTGAAGCCCTCCGCTGGCTCCTCTCATGACATCTGATATGCTATTAACTCAATTCTTACACTGCATCCAAGCATCTATTTTAAGTGCCTCTGTGTGTGGGTGAGGTCCGGGGCAGAAGAGCAGGAAGTGGTCGTGTGAAATATGGAAATCTCATTATGGATGCAGCTTGCTGCTCGGTGCAGCGGGGCTCCCGGTGTTCGGTTGCCTGACTCTCACCAGTCAACTGAAGGAAACGATGCAGGAGTTGAAACTGAACCTCTGATATTTATGTTATCCGACCGCCACACAGTCGACATCTCCGTCTCCTTTCTGACTTTTCATATGCCACTCTCTTGCTAACTGTCCCTCATGAAAAGCAAGGATCGATGTTAAAAGATTTTAGATATTAATGGTCCCATATTGTCTTTTTTTTAAATTACAAAGCAGGTTTAAGTACTATATAAATACTGTAAAAGTATCAAAATGCTCAATTTATGGAGAAATACACACATCCCACATTGGGGGTCGTTCACATGCTGTGACTAAAACGTGTGGAAACCTCAAGCCGTTTTACTTTCATCTGTTTATCCGATGGGCTTGGGAGGTTCTACTACTATTGTGCCTGTTACTAAGCAACCAAAACTTGCATGCTGCGATGACGATGAAGAAGTCGCAGTAATTTAGCAGTAAAAGCCTCACTGACTAAACAAAGTCAAAACAAAAATAAATGGATTTCCAGCACTGTAAATCCGTCACGATAACTTTACTTCTTGATTTTTTTTTTCTATCAAACTGGCTTGGACGAAAGGGATGAAGCCAGTAAAATAGTCTGTGGACGCAGAATTGATCCATCGCCGCGCAATACATGTCGGTTAGATCTGTGTATGACTCGATGTTGACCTGCTCTGACGTCATGCACACAAGGGCAACGATAACCTCAAGAGATCCAGGCGGATGAGTTTTTTGAGCAAGGCCCCTACAAGACCCAGGGCATGATGGGAAACGCCTGGCTGATTTGCTAGCAAACACCACGTGTTGTAGAAAAGTCTGAACTTTCTGTGTAATTTTAATATTTAATGCCAGATTGTCTCATGTTGTGCAATGAAGGCTTCATCTGTTAACAAACACATCTTATGTGGTTGATAATAATTATAATACTGAAGGCTATTTATAAGTATTGATCAAAACGAGTGCTCATTACAAAGTGCTTTACAAGGCAGACGTAAAAATAATAAAGGATAGAATCCAATGCCAGATTCACGCAGCTTTCCACATATCTTTCCAAACAAATATGAATTAATCCCAACATTGTCTAAAAACTACAGGTAGCCTACAGATCGGATCTAACAGGATGTAACTTTTTCTGTGACTTCCTGTAAAACATCTGGAAACTGTCCGACTTGACCGCAGCTTTTTGTCACCGCCCCTGCCGCCTGATCTCGTTGTAATGCCATTGAAATGCACTAAAACAGAGCGTGTCAGACAACGGGTGAATACAGGTACATACAGTACAATGAGCACAATATGGGACCTTAAAAACTAAGTATTTCAGCACATTAATATCATCAAAGCTTTACATGTACAGTAGATCAATATCAAGATATAAACATAGTTCAAAAGATATTTTTTTGTCCTTTTCTTATAACTAGAAAATAACCAGCTCTCTCGCCACAAAGTCCAGTGGTTTTGAGGTCTTGTCTGTCTTCAGATATCCTGTTAGTATCTGTGTTCCTGCAGTGTCAACATGTCTACAGTCAAATCAGTGGCTGACAGTGCTTCTGGGTTATAGTGTCGGGTGTAGGGTGTCACCTCGTGTTACCTAAACTTGCACCTTCTGCTCTCTACTCATCTCGGCTCTTTTTTTCAGCCAAATCTTGATGGTTTCTTCAAAAATGTCGTGTTGACATGTTGCAAATCAAGACATGACGATCTAGAGATGCAATCTTTCATCATTTCATCAGCAGCTCTTCGTCAGCTGGATGGATTGTCGTTGACATTCATGTCCCCCTCGGGATGAATTATAATCACTTTGATGGTTCTTTGAATTTTCAGCAGTTCAAAATCGCAATTTGTCCAATACTTTTGTTGATAAGAATAACTGCAAAGCTAATGTCATTCTCATCAGCCTCAGTTGTTCTTTGTATTTAATGCTAATTTGCATGTCAGCAAATGTTAGCTTGCCAGTACGCTAAACAAAGACCACGGGGAACATGGTAAATATAGTATTACATAAGCATGTTGACTTAAATGTCGTGAACGTGTTTGCGTGTCAACTACCACCATACAGACCACTGCTGTTTTCACATTTACTTCACAGTGACGGCTAAGATCTAAAACACATTTAGTCCTTTCAGGCCTTTACTTAAAAATATATAAGCAACAGTATTAGCAGAAGTAGCAGTTGTTATTATTTCAGGAACAGCTGTAACAGTAACTGCACAAAGCTGCTGTAGAAGTAATAGCAGTAATATCAGGACATAAAGTAATAAAAGTAGCAGGAGCAGATAGTTGTGACACAGGTACAGTAGCAGCAGTAAAGACAGGAGCAGCATTAGATCTAGTAAAAGTAGTCAGTAAGTATTCAGATCTTTTACTTAAGTAGCAACACAACAGTGTATAAATACTCTGTATTTATACTCTGTATTTCAAGTATGGCCCTTTTCATTATGATGGATTATAATTATTGATGCATTAATGTGTAAGCATCAGTAATGCAGCTGGTGAATGTGGAGCTAATTTCAATCGAGAGCTTGCACGACGTCACATCGGTTGGACGTTCCTGGAAAAACAGCTCCGAGTCCTTCACATTAAAAGCAGGCAGTCTACAGGCTGATAGAGGAAACCCAGAAAAAGTTGCAGAAGGTTTCATTTTTTTAGGTTAGTTTACAACCTGATCACACGTTGGCAAGAAAACAAAATGATGTATATGTGTAAAAAGTCCCATAAAGTCCCTGTAAGTGCAAAATCTGATTAAATTAACTGGTATTAACGGAGCAACGTTAGCATGAGCCGTAGTCGTAAAGTAGCAGTGATTCTTGTTATGTTGGACAGCTTTAAATCCATATTACCATTTGATTTCTTTCCAATAAACATCCTCACAGCCTCGCAGAGAAAAGATAAACCATTCGTTTACAGCGTACATCCTGTCGTCCCTCTGCTGTGTTTACATTCGGTTCAGTGTTGATACGTCTCTGCATCACTGACACCAAAACAAATTCCTGTTGGTTTGTTGTTGTTGGCAGATGGAGTGATTGTGACTGTGCTATCACAGCACCATACTGGGCCTGCTTTGCCAGAGCATCTGTGCTGAGCTGGCCCCTGGATCAGGATTTGGCCGGGCCACGCTCCAGGCGGCGGGCCGTGTGTTTTCGGCCGACCGGAGTCCCTCTGGGGCTGCAGCGAGGGGCCGGACCAACAGGGAGCAGGTTGCTCTGCTGCTGCGCCAACACAGCAGCTGTGTGCTGAATGTGTGTCCGTGGAGCTCAGCGCACCAATGCTTTAGCTGGAGGTGGTGAATGTGCGGCAGCAGCTGTTGAGTGAAACCTCAGCACCTGGCCGTATTGTTCTGACATATATCATACTAGTGTATCAGAGAAGGAAGACGGGACGTCCAGGCTTCACGTACTGATGAGGCTGATAACTTCTCACTGCTTCAACAACTATGTGATGAGATGAAAATGTCATGAAAGTGTGACGTCACATAGAAAAACTTTTCTAATTTAGTTTGAATCACTTTTATATGGGCAGCCCTCCAGATCTGAAAAGTGAAGCCAATGCTGTGCAAGTGCCTTAAACTGTGATTCTCTCTAATATCCAGCAGGGGGCGACTCCTCTGGTTGCAGAAAGGGAAAATAAGCCGAATTCACACTTGATTTATTACCTCAGTAAACACTGTAAATGTGGGTTTATGGTCTCAATAGCTAGTTTCAAGTTCAAGTTTCACATCTTTGTATTAATTCCCTTATTTATATTCTCCTCTGTTTAATTTTCCCTTTTATTTATTTAAGTGACAACCCCCTCATTTTTCACAATGAGGCAGAAATGCATAAAGAAATGTAAAAATAAGTGTGTAAGGCAATGTATAAAGAAAAGAATATACAAATGAATAAGTTTAGAGAAATAAATAAGGGATGAAATACAAAGGGAAAATCATTCATAAATAAATACATACATACATGTAGACACCTAAATAAAATTTAAATAATAATATTTCTAAAAATGAAAATAATACATAAATTATTAAAAGGGAAAGTTGAACAGAAAGGTAAATAAGGGGATTAATACATAGATAAATAAAACCAAATAAAAACAGAAATATCAATTTCTTTCCATCAACTAATTAATAACTACATTTATTTTTTATATTATTTTTGCTACATTTAATGGCATATTTATTTCTTCATATATTTTTGATTTTGGCAGCTTCTGACCTCCATAACGATCCGATCCGATTTTCCGAGTTGGAAAATGGGTTTCAGACGTATAAAGCATCCTGATGCTTTTTGATGAGACATTTGAACTCCAGAAAGCCAGTTTCAGTAGAAGCCGGTATGAAGCCCTGGAAACCTAAAACACTTTTTATGAAATGGACCAACCTTTGGTGGGAAAATGTCACCAATGTGTCCACAAAAATAATAATAATACAAAAAACCTGTCCACTTTAAATTGCGGATTTTATACCATCAACTGGAGAGAAATGGGTCAGCACAGATCCTCTTACAAGTTAAGTGGTGTTTCATTAGAAACATCATTTCAGTGCTTTTCCTTTGGGAAGATTAGCTGCTGGAGCACACACAGTACTGGTATGACAAATCCATTGTGAGGGATAAAATGGGACTTTTTAGCAGCAGAGCAGTCTGGGTGGCAGATATCATTCGCCCGCCCACGCAAACCAACATCCAGCCACCTAGCATAACTGAAATAGATGGAGCTGTGGGCTTGGAACCGACGGGAACAGGGTAGAAAACAAGAATGCTGCGTATTGTCTGTGTGAGAGCACAAGACAATGCGAGCCTTCATTGGCTTGTGTCCATTGTTGCTTGAGATGTCTTGGGCTCAGCTGAAGGAGAGAAAGGTCTTCATTCAGCCTGCTGGGGATTCTTCAAACCTGTTATTGTCATCGCTTCTCCTTTCTCCGTCCCAATGTTTGCTTTCTCTCTCGAGGCTGATTGATGCTGCAGCGTTATGTCACTCAGCACACTGTGTGGTTTTTGAAAGCCCTTGACTTGTTAGCGCTGTTGGTTTCTTTTGTTTCAGAGTCTCACCTTTCCGTCAGTGTTTTGCCTGCAGTTCTCTAAATAGGAGAGTTGGAGAGGAGTTAAATTACACCCAAGGTCAACCATCAGTCCTCACACTAAGTGACAGGGGATACCGGTGTATTTAATGTCGCCTTTCACCGCTCAGCGCTGAGCACATTTCCCTCTCCGCTGTCACTCATGGCAGTTTTGACCCACATCTTTTACTCGGCGTTGTTGAATAGCCATTCCCGCCGCTGAACGACACTCAATGCCGTGTTGTTGCACCCCAGAATAATTTAGGAGTGATGTCATTCTAGCGTTAACACTGTTTGATTTTGCAGTAAAAAAAAAAGGAGCGCCCGGTGATGAATGGTTTGCAGTAAAGAGGCCTCCAGATTCAGAGCAGCTCTCCTCAATGATTCACTCAAAGAAAAGTGCCTCAAAAGAAAAGTTTCTTTTTCACTTCAGCCTTTTGAGGAAGTGTCTCAAAAAATCGTGACAGGCTTATTAACGCAGATCCCCCCTCGCCCCCCACCACGCCACCTTAACAATGCCAGCCCGGCTGCCCCGCCGCCATCCTGCTGGCGGAGGCCCGTCTGCTGCTCCGCTCACACACACTGATGGTAAAACAGCATTCGGCTCAGCCTGCCGGGACACATCAAGTTAGTCTAACAAGTGGAGGAGCTTAGGAATGTTTCTGTGATCTGCGGCTGAACATTTATAGATGAGGTAGACCAGGAGTGGGCAGTTATTTTTCCTGGGGGGCCACATGAGAAACTGGGATTGTCAGACATAACCTCGATTTTATCGCTATAGAAAACATACTTTTATTCTTATTGTTCTGCCTTTATTATACTGAAAATCTCTCCAAACAGCATATTACTAAGAAAATTAGATGCAGGAGTCTTTGAACTGTACAGGACTGATTTTTTTAACTTAACATTAACACTTTCATTTCCTTCTTTGGTTGCATGCAGCTTTGTAAAAAGTCCTCACTGCTTTAGTATCGTAGCTAGCAGCCCCTCGGCTGTCCTCTCCATCTCCAGACAGCTTTTTGGATTTTTCTGCATGTTTTGTCTCAAAGTGACGATTCAAGTTGTTTTCTTTGAATACAGCCACATGTTTGTTACAAACTAAGCACACGGCTTTACCACCGACCTTCAAAAGTACTTCACAGTCCATGACTTATTATAGACGTGCCGCCTCAGCAGGTGACGCTACCTTAAACATCACTCATGTCAATTTACGTCAGTGTCAAGTGTGACAGGAAGAAGCACACGAACAATACAACGTTGGAGGCGAGGTCCCGTTCATTCTATGAGAGTTGCTCAGTGGCTCACGAAACAAAAAAAGTTTGACTTTTGAGTGATAAAGTACCTGAATCGTCTGCCGATCTTCTGCATCCGTTGGGCCTATAGAGCAGGCGCAGTAGCGTTTCCTTTAACTCCGCCTCCCAGCCATCGCTGCAGTCTCAGTCTGGGTCTCATTCACATGAACGGAGGAAGGGAAATAGCTCTGGATTCAGATATTAGTGCATTTTACAACTTTTAGGACCTAACGATGATGTGTTCATCCTGCAAAGTTGATTCACCAAAAAAAAAATTATCCACTGAGTTGCAGACGTCTCTTTCTCAATGTAAGTCTATGGGAAAAAGTCTTTCTGGGCCCGATGGCGTCACATGACAGACACAGAACTTGTAGTTTGGCCACTACAGAAATTTGCTTCAAAGTCCGGCGCTCTTCCTGACGGCAGTTTTATATAATGGTTGCTGACATTTATGTGTTGGCAGCTCAAGCTCAAACAGGAATAAAAAGGTGAATATATATATATATAACACTGATTTTTCATATAACAAGAGATAGCAGAAACATTAAGACAGGGACACAGGTTTAGTTTTACTTGAGAAAGTTTAGAAAAATTCACCAACAATTGTCACTGTGAAAGTGTAAAGAAACACAAATCTAAATAAAGACAACAAGTTGTAATTTTTTGTGGGAAGTTTTTTTTTGTTTGTATACAGATTTATGAACTGAGCAGGAAGAATAATGAAGGTGTCAGTGCTCTCTGGTGGACAAACTACATCTGAATGACCTCAAACATGCTTTTGGCATTTCTGTGCAGCTCTTTGTTATCACTTGTCAGCCTACATATACACAGATATGGAGAAATCTGTGATAAGATGATAATATCAGCAGAGATCATGCATTGCTCTGTAAAACATTGACCTCTGCCTGCTCGCACACTTTTATCTGCTCAGCATAAGAGCATCAAATTAACAACTGCATTATTGGTGAAATTATCACTTCAGCACAGAATCACTGAAGCTGTTGATTGGCTGATGACATGCTGTGTAGTAAAACGTTTAATGAACACATGGGCTGTTTTTGTGTGTGTGTGAATGACTCATGTTGGTGCATATTAAACTCCACTCCAGTGGCTCTAAACTAAATTATTCCTCCATCTCTCTGTGCTCAGGTTGTGCAGCCTGACTCTGAAGAAGCTGGTCGTGATGAGGGAACTCGATAAAGAGCTCATCTCTGTGGTCATAGCGGTTAAAATCCAGGTATGCTGCTCACAAACACACGCGACAGGTACGAACCTGCCGCACACACAAACAAACACAAACGAGTAAGTAAGTAACCCCGACAGCTGATGATCCATCTGGCATCACTCTGAAGTGGTTTATTTCACAACAATGACCTGCTAGGTGTACATTATCAGGCATATTACACGGCTACTTACTAAAGAAATCAATAATTTGACACGAAAACAGTCCTACAGGCAATGAATATAGAAATAACAGACCGTAGGAGGCTATAATTGACCAATCAGAATTGTGCATTCAACAAAACTGTAACAAAAACAAATGTAAAATGTCCACCGGGCCTTTAAATGTCACTCAGCATTTGATGGAAAACTGAGGCACGAGCCAGAAGGTGGAGGAGAGCTGCACGATTAGTTGATTAAACTGTGTAGACTGACTGAAGTTAACTGGCAGCTACGTAGAGTAGAAGTTATTTTTTTTAAGCAAAAATGCCAAAAATTCTTCAGTGTCGGTTTCTTCAGTGTGAAGAGAATTTGTTTTATAGCATTATGGCGGGAATATCTTTGGGTTTTGGGTTGTTGGACACACAAAATAAGACATTTAAATATGTCAGCTTGGACTCTGGGATAACAGGATAGATATTTTGAAGAAAACGTTTATCCGATAAGACTGAAAAATATCAGAAAACACATAAAATATCACATTTCCTAGAGCCCAATGTGGTGACTTCAAATTGGGGAGTTGTTTTGTCTGATCAGCAGTCCAGCATACAGCTGCAACAATCGCTTAGCTACCAACTATAAAATTAATCCCCAACTATTTTGGTAATCAATTTATCAGTTTGAGTATTTCTTTTAAGAAACAAAAAAGTCAGTTCTCTGATTTCAGCCTCTTAATTTTCTGGTTTCTTTCCTCCTCTATGACAGTAAACTGAATATCAATATCTAAATTCTCAGATTCCAGCTTCTTAAATGTGATTTTTTTTCTGAATATCTTTGAGTTGTGGACAAAACAAAACATTTGAGGACATCATCTTGGGCTTTGGGAAACAATTTTATCATTTTCTGACATTTTATAGACCAAACCACTAATTGATTAATCGAGAAAATAATCAACAGATTAATCAACAATGAATCGTTAGGTGTAAAGTTAAAATTTCATACATCATTAACATACACCGATCAGAAATAACATTAACAACATTATGACTGCTGACAGGAGAAGTGGGATATATTAGGCAGCATTTTGTCCTTGAAGTTGATGTGTTGGAAGCAGATAAAATGGGCAAACGTTAGGATGTGAGCAACTTTGACAAGGACCAAACTGATAGATGACTGGGTCAGAGCATCTCCAGAGCTGCAGCTCTTGTGGGATGTTCCTGGTCTGCAGTGATCAGGATCTACCAAACGTGGTCCAAGAGAGGAAAAAACTGGTGAACCGGTGACAGGGTCATGGGTGTCTAAGGCTCACTGACATACAGGGGAGGGAAGGCTGGCCTGTGTTTGATCCAACAGAAGAGCTACTGTAGCTCAGACTGCTGAAAAAAGTTAATGCTGCTTCTGATAGAAAGGTGTTGTAGCTGCAGATCAGTCAGGGTGCCTATCAATAATAATAATCCAGTAATATGATACATAATAAGATAACACTCTAAAAGTGGCAGTTCTGCATAATGCCTACTTTTACTTTTGTATTTATTTGGTTGTTTCAACTTCCACATTGGGTATTGCACCTCTACTTCAAAGATTAGAGTAGTACTTCCACCACCGAAAACAAAATACTCTTAATTGACGATTTTGATTCTCAGTTAATTGTTTTGGGTTATTTTCTCAAGAAAAACTGATTCCTTAAATGTGTTAAATGTGACTATTTTCTGGTTTCTTTACTTCTCTGTGGCGGTAAACTGAATATCTTTGAGCTGTGGACACAATATAACATTTGAGGACGTCATGTTGGGCTTTAGGAAACATTTTTCACCATTTTCAAGAAAATAATTGTCAATGAAAGTAGTTGTTAGTTTCAGCCCTAATCCAGTTTAATGAACATCAAACATGCTTTCATTTTTTATCAGAGAGATGTTCTCATGCAACTGTAACTAAAATAGCTAAAATGCATCAAACGTACTGAAAAATAGTTTAGTTTGCTTTGTGAATTGTAATATATCACTGTGAAATACATCAGATTTACTGTACATGTTCCCACACATCCACACATTATAAAATCCTGTTGAATAATTTATGCCGTGCACTGCTGCAGAGTGAAAAACAGCAGCAGAGATGCAGAGCACTTCCAGGGGAAGAACTCCCACGAAATTAAACACCAACCATTTTATTTTATTTATTTTTTCACAGGGCTCCAAGCGGGTTTTGAGGTCCCATGAGATAGTGCTGCCACCCAGTGGGTCTGTGGAGACGGATCTGGCCCTCACCTTCTCACTGCAGGTAAAAACAAAGAAAGCCATCAGGCTGCTGTTTGCCTCAAACAAAACACACAGTGTGGGCTGCCGAGTAAACCATTTATGAATATGAATCTTTAGTTCTATATTTGCTGATCTTACAGTGTGAAGTATGTGTGGGATGGGAGTTATTACACTAGTTGCCATGGCGACCGTTCATGCTTGCAATTGATATCGATGAGATATGAAGCTCTGGTTTGTATATTGCTGAAATACTACAGTCTGGAGATGAATCTCCTTGTGTGTGCACAAAGAACACAGTGTTAGAGGAGAAGGCAATAAAACAAATCCACTGAAAAGACCAAAACTAACAGCGTGTCTCCATGCTTTACAGCTTCTGCAGCTTCCTTCCTACTGAAGATTCAAAACTTTAAAATACTTTCATTTCAAGTCCTATTGTCTCACCATCTTACAACAGTTTTGGTCATTTTACATGAAATATTTCCATATAAATAGAATATGAAGATGCTAGCCCACGAGATAATCACGCCCCATTCATTGGGATATAACAGATGGAAATAAAAATAAATAATAAATGTGGAATTAGAAAATAAAAGTCTCCTGAAATACATAGAAATAATTTTAAATAAAACCTTATTTATTTACTTACTTACTAATTTCTTAATTATTTACTTATTTATTCATTTACTTACTTATATATTTATGATAGTGTTTATATTTATATTTAATTACATAATTATTGCTTTGTGTATTTATTTCAGAATATATTTATTTGTAGTCCTTTGGAATGTGTCCTTTTTTGAAAATAAAACCTTATTTATTTACTTATTTCTTTGTTTATTAATTTATGATCTGTCTATATTTACATTTCTTTATAGAGTTACTGGCTTGTTTATATATTTCAGGATTTATTTCATAGCCTTTTTTATGTATGTATTTAATATTGAATGAATGGCATTCCATTAAAAAGAGTCACTTTATTGTTGGTGTTTTTATGGGTTTGTAGACAATAATAAAAATACCAACCTGACCCGTAAAGCTCTCAGTTGAATTCTAGTTTTTTCTGTTTCTTCAGTACCCTCACTTCTTAAAACGAGAAGGAAACAAGCTGCAGATTATGCTGCAAAGGAGAAAGAGATACAAGAACCGAACCATCCTGGGCTACAAGACTCTGGCAGTGGGATCTATCGATATGGCCGAGGTACAGTATGACCACGCTGCTACAGACCTGCGTTCACGTTGGCTATGTAAATGTTAATGCTGGATAATATTGTGTTATTACTGTGTGCGGTATGGAGAGGATAATGAGGTTACAGCTTATTTCCACTGCAATTTTTTCTTGAAGTCTCAGGACAGGCAGGAGCACAAAGGTGCATCAGCTCTAATAGGCTGTTAGTGTCAGGAGCTCTGTGAAAATATAATGAGGAAATGGTGGATGACACTTTCCTCCTCATCTCCACCGGGGGATTGGTGGCGCCTCATGTACTATCACTCCTGGCTCTTTGAAAAGCTGTCTCAAATGAGTCCTTTCGCCCTTTAATAGTTTGGAAAATAATCTTTGAAAGATGGAGATCATTTAACTGTTTTCTCAGCACAAACCTGCTTTGTTCAGGTTATCCGTAAAGAAATGAAGAAACTCTTTTCATACTTGTTTCTGTCAACGTGCTTCTTGTGTTTTAAGAAAACCAAAAATACATGAATCAGTGTCTTCCTCCAGATGACTATCTTAGTTTCAGTGCAGATGATGCTGATGCACTAAGGAGTTCCCAGATGGCTCACAAAGCTCAGTGGAGCTTATTAAGGTCACATCTCAGCAGCTGAGGTAAGAAAAATAAAACATTTTGGTGCCTGAGAGGAAAAAAATAACCCACAGAGCTGTACTCTACCACAAGGATGACATGCTTCTCACTTTTTCAACTCAAGGATACAAAGAGGCTTTAACACAACATACCACATAAGATACAGTGTAAACAGCTGAAGGCCGACCTGGTCTCACTGCACAAGAAAGGAGAGATTCATCCAGATTTGTCTGTCCTTCTGTCCTGAAGTGACCTGCAGGTTTGGGATGAGTTTTAACAGGGTTCCTGCAGGGCCTTCAAAAGTCTAAAAAAAAAAAAAGAGGCTAAAAATATTAATTCAAGTCCTCAAAATGTCTTAAAAGCTCACAAAAAAAAAAATTAACGTTACTTTCATTTCAAAAGAAATGCATTGTTCATGGGTTTCGTACACTTTCTGTGATAAAACATCTAAAAAGAGATGGGGACAAAGTTTCATCAAATGGGGGCATTCATACCCATTGGGATACGAAGAATCAAAATATCTGAGAAGTGAGCTCAGATCACTCAAGTGAAACACTCCTCTCACAACATTTCCTCCCCTGTCTCACACTCTCCTGTCTGTCACCTGTCCCAGGTGATGCAGCACCCGACAGAGGGAGGCCAGGTTCTGCCTCTGTGCAGCAACCAGAAGGACCTGCTGGGGAAGGTGGCGGAGATCTGGATCTTCTCTCTGTCCAGTCAGCCGATAGACCACGAGGATGCGGCCCTGCAGGGAGGACAGAAGATCAAATGCTCCGGTACTTCTTCCCTCTCATTACCCCCGGTGTTGTGAGGTTAACACGTCAGGAAGCCATCGTAATCACCTAATATACTAGATGGGCTCAGCAGAGCAGAGATCACAGGGTTCAGCGATTAAATTCAGCTAGCATCCAGTGTACGTCATGTTTATTCAGAGCCTGTCAGATATAAGTCACTGAATATGTGTGATATGTCTTCTTTAATCTTCTTTAATCTTCTGCTTTAGATAACTACTCGGAGGAAGAGTATGAGAGTTTTTCCTCCGAGCAGGAGGCCAGCGACGACGCCGTGCAGGTACAGGTGAGTCGGCATGGAAACCAATGAGTCATTTTAGGGGCAGATATCTTTTGTTTCTTACATAAATTTCAGTCGGCGGTAAATATGTTGAAGAGAGGTTTTAGTGCAGGGCTACCCAGAGCTTTATGATGTGTCCCACGGACTGTTTTACCCAACATCCGGTGAAAGGTCAGCCAAACTGACAGAGAGAAATGGAGCAGTGAAGCCACTGTCAGGGATTTACGGTGCTGGAAATCTATTTGTTTTGACTTCATTTAGTTTAGTCAGTGAGGCTTACTGCTAAATTACAGTGACTTCATCATCATCGTCAACGCAGCATGCATGATTTGGTTGCTTGGTAACGGCAGGCACGACAGGAGCGCAACCTCCTCGCAAGCACTGTGGATGAGGGCAAGGATGAAAGCGGCACAGCCGGTGTTTTCCAAGCATTTTTAAACATGGCGTGTGTACGGCCCTTAACGGTCAAGAGGCAAAGCAAATCTTCATCGTGGTTATCTGTACTCTTTTTTATTTTAACTTCATCGCATCTCGTTTTCAGGATCTCGAGGATGACGAGTACGATGTGAGGAAGCCAAAGAAGCAGAGGAGGTCGATTGTGAGGACCCCCTCCATCACCAGAGTAAGAGACAAAGCCCAGCTAAACTATAAAGAAGGGTTTAGTCTGAGCATCCCTACCAAGAGGGGACCAAACCTTTGACCACAACAGCATCTGTGCAGTGACCCCACACAGTGACCTCTAGTTTCATGGCGGTAAACTGGTAGTAACGGGCTATTTCTTAACTTAGCACCATGGCTGCTACAGTAGCTCTCCTGACAGTGATCTGTTGACTCAGTTGTCTGTTGTGCTCATATGCTGCAGCTGGCGCATCAGTTAACTCTCTAGCAGTAACAGTCCTCTATACAAATGAGCCCGTCCAATGCGACGCTTCCGGCTCACAAAACTTGGACCAAGCTATCAAACTAGGGGATCTAATTCTAAAATGAAACCAGATTCAGCAGCAGCATAGACTATTTCTCACTTCAAATTCAGAGGTAGATATTGATGGATTGTTCAGACGGAATAACAGACGAGCAGGCCGCCATGTTGCTTCCTGTTTGAAACGGCAAGCAAAGAACCAGGAACCAATCAGCTACATTTAAAGAAAGGATACGTGACTGCTTGAGTGGCCAGTTGAGTGAAGCAGTGCATCCCTAAGCATCCTCACTGGACCTGGTTGACATGTAGCCTGGATTTAACATTATAGACATAACCACTGACTATTTGTGCAACAACATAGCAAAACATGGCCACACACAGTCCAGACATATACTTGTTTTTGTCTTGTTGTGATCTGTTTAATCTAAAAATATGCAGCTTTCACTCGGTTCATCTCAGAGTTTTCATTCACATATCTTGAGGTCACAGGTCAAGGCACTCCTTTGAAAATGGACATGCCAGTTTTTCTCATCAAGTTTTGAAAGCTTTGTGTAGCGTTCTTCCAACAAGCTGACATGGCAAGCTTGGTCCATGGGTTATCTAGTTTCATACAATCACTCAAGCTTTAAAACTGAGCCTGCTACCTCTAAAAGACAGAATAGCAGTGAGACTGTCGGATTGTTAAGAGGTTAAACCTTTATAAAAGAAAAGACTGATACCTGTTGTATGTGTAGCAATACAATATTGCCACGCAACACATCACAATACTGTGCTGTATCGATATTTACCTCCATCTCTAGTTTTTGTACAGATGAAACATGCTAGATTAACATTTGAGGTGCTGCATTGTGAAGTAGTAAAAGTGATGGATATTTTCATCTTTGGACCTCAGATTTAGAAGTTTTTTTGTATTTGTTTCTAGCTGAAGAATACAGTATTTGTTCAGGTGCAGCAGATGAATGTGCTCCTAAAATAAACACCACTTGTTTCCAATTATCACCCATTTTGTTCATAGTCTGGATGTTTTATTTGCAGATGATTAAGTACCTTTCAATGAGCTTTAATGAGACAGTTTAAATATGCTTTTCCTGGTGGGTGATATGGTTTTACGGCGCTCAGGGAACAGGAGGTGAAAGCCCCAAAAAGCAGAAGAGGCATGATGTTGCTTGATTATTGATGAACGTGAGCATGCACACTGTGAAATCGATACGCAGCCAACGCTGCAAATGCATCTACTGCCAGTGAAATGACTAAAATGGAGGAGTGCAGCGGCTGTAGCTGTTCTGTGTATTGGATTGCTGAGAGCTCTGCAGTACATCATCACTAGGTCACACGCCGACTTGTGTTTGTTCTCCTGTGTTTTAGCAGCAGAACTTTAAGCAGCGCGTGGTGGCTCTTCTGAAGCGCTTCAGAGTCTCAGACGAGGTGAGTGGTTCTGTCTTGTGTTTGTACTGTGGAGCTGCTGAGCTATTAAACATGTAATGTCTGTGTGTGTGAGAAGGTGCTGGACTCGGAGCAGGACCCTGCAGAGCCGCCCCCTGAGGTGGAGGAGGAGGATCTGGACCTGGACAGCGTAGAGTTTGAGAACCCGAGTGACAGCGGTCCCGAGCTGGATGACGACGACAGCGTCCTCAGTACACCAAAACCCAAACTCAAGTGCGTGTTTCTCAGCAGTAATGAGTGTGTTTGAAGCTTATATGGGGTTTTACAGACCAAATGATGAGATGATAATAAAATTAAAATGCTCCATATAAAGTCTGAAATCCAAGTCTGAAATTGCTGAAAGAGTAAGTTAAGGATATATTCATGTCCTTAAATGTTCCTTAAATCCTGCAGCAGGCAGTCACATGTCTGAAATAACCAAAGCCTGCTCTACTATAAATGTCAGCCTTGTTATTGAAGCTGTGTTCAGCCGATATATTGCACTGAAGTTCAACATTTTAATGTCACTGTGCAGGGTTTTCTCGCGGTTTTCATTCTTGGGAGGGTAGGAAACTCACTGAAACAGCTTTTAGTTAACGGGACATTAAAACTTCGAGTTAAAAGAGCACTCCAGCAGTTCAGTAAATTAAAAAAAGAACAATAACACAAGGCTTTCATCCAGGAGACCGCTGTTCATGTCACATTACAATTAGCTATTTGTTCGAGTCTTGTGTACACAACATGAAGTCACATTTTCACTGTAAAAACGCAATCATTTTAAGCCCAACCATGTTGTTTTTCCGAAACCTAACTATGTGGTTTTGTTGCAAGCAAGCAAGTGTTTTGTTAAGCGTGTTTTTACTGCAGACCGAGGGGTCTCACAAAGTGTCAGCATGTGATGAGAACGTGTTTGATATCTTGAGTTTTATTTCCTGGTGTGTGTCAGGCTTGTTTAATGCTGGATCTTCCACTTCCCATTATTCAGTTCAGTAGTTTCTCTGAAAACTGTTAGAAATATATGACTTCCAAACCCCAGAAGAATTTATACAACTGCATTAATGTAGGGTGACAACAAAACGACAAAAAAGTTTTTGCAATTGGCGGGTTACCTTCTAGTGACGACCCCAGTAAAGTTCTCTGAAAAATGCTGGTATTAGTATGAGGAAACCATCACTAACTGAAGAACCTCATTGAATTGTTCTGTACTTAAAATACTGCGATACTAACCCAGAGGAGAGGAGCAGCCAGTAGTCTTGTTTTAATTGTTTTCTTCTTTCTTGTGTTTCAGGCCATATTTCGAGGGTCTCTCCCTGTCCAGCTCTCAGACTGAGATCGGCAGCATCCACAGCAGCCGGAGCCACCGCGAGCCTCCGAGCCCGGTGAGACCGATGTCACCACAGCGTATGAAACACAATGAACAAAACAATCCTGAACAACTTCAACAAGGATTTCCTTCTGCTTCTTTCTGAACATGCGACTTCAATTCATTTCAAAAGACTTTTTCTACTTGTGCTTCTGATGACATGCCCACCTCAGTCAGACCCCTGCTTCCTCTACATTTACTCAAAGTGGGTTACTCACACCACAGTGAAACAGCTGGAGGCCGACCAGTGTAACCACTGAACTGCACCGACAGCCAATGAGCAAATCCACTGGAGCAGAAAGGCGTCAATTATCCCGCCCAGGGCCATCTTTTAGTGAAGTAAAAGTCAGATTTTCCCATCACTCCGCAGGGCTAAGGTGTTTGTTTATGAAACTGTAGGGCTTCTGTTGATCCGTCACCAAATGTTGAATGAAACAACGCTTCATGTGAAGTAAAAGTTCCTGGGGCTCCATCTAACCCAAGTATTGTTTATTATCCTTCTCACCGTCTCTTTCCAGATTGACCCAGATAAAACCAAGTGTGGTGGCGCCAAATTTCCAGATGACGGTGTGTCTGATAACGTCTCCTTTGTGAGTAGTAACTCTTTAAGCTGCCCAAGATCAAAAGTCTTATTATTATCAGTCATTATGGTAAAGAAAAATGTGTTAAAACATGCCCGTCTCGGCATTTAAAAATGCAGAAATTGCACATTTGTTAATTTACACTCAACGTATGAATGTTTATTCTCTTTAGCTGTACTCCTACAGTTACTTCACATACAGAAGAGACACATTTTAGCTGTTAAAGGGACAGTGTGTAGGGTTTGGTATTATCTAGCAGTGTGGTTGCAGATTGCAACCAGTTGACTACCCCTCCACTCACTCCTCCCTTTCTAAGACTGCAGTAATGAGAGCCTTTGAGGACAAAACTAAAGTGTGACACAAGACACAAGCGTATCAGAGAACTACGGTGGCCTCCAGGTAACGTAAAAACACGAAAGGCTCTCTGATCCAGAGCCAGTGTTTGGTTTGGTTTTTGTTTGAACATGGAGGACTCTGTGAAGAGGACCGCTCCCTGTAGAGATATAAATGGCTCATTCTAAGCTAACGAAAACACGATTCTTAGTTTGATGGTGATTATATACTAATGAAAACACAGTTATGAATATTATATTCCATCTCTGCTAATAGAAACGTTACACACTGTTCCTTTAATGTTGAGTTTACTGTCATAACCACTCAGACATCTAAGGTGTGACTACGTGTTCTTTTAAAATGAAAACGTGTTTTCCTGTCTTGTTTGTTTTCAGGAGCAGCCGGAGGCGGTGACGCCGACCACCGAGCTGGAGATGGACAACATGGACACGTTTCTAGAGAGACTGCCACCGAGTGGCAAAATGACCAAGACCGAGTCCCTAATCATTTCATCCAACAGGTAGAATAAAGAAACATAAACAACAATAATCCTCTTCTTTAAAACATTGATGTTCATCTGCAGGATGACAGAAATCTTTACATGGAAGGACATGACAGACGTAGGAGTAGTGTCTTTTAAAGGAGAAAATACTGAATCCATTTTGATTTTAATATTAGTGGATGTGTGCCTTTCTGTAATCACCTCCAGCAGACAGGAACAAGGTTTGTGCTTTGTGTCCCATGACATCACTTCCTCTACCTCCAGTCCTCCAGCTTTTTTTTTTTTGTTGTTTTTTTTTTTGGGGCTGGACGGTGGGGTGGTGGGGGGCGCTGTCCCCCCGCCGCAGGGGGGGGGGGGGTTCGGTTCCAGTTTGGGGCTCTTCTGTGTGGTTTCTGTTCTCCCCGTGTCAGCGTGGGTTTTCTCCCTTTCTCCCCTCAAAGACATGCTGTTTTTTGTTTACTCTAAATTCCCGTAGGGCATGTGAGCCGAATGGTTGGCTGTTATATGTTGTCTGTTTCTAGAGCCCGCGAGGGACTGGCGACCTGTCAGGGTGTACCCTGCCTTCGCCCAATGCCAGCTGGGATCGGCCCCACCCCCCCCCCGCCCCCCAAAGGGAGAAGGGGGTGAGGAGGGGGGGGGGGGGGGGGGGTTTTTTTTTTTTTGGGGGGGGGGGGGGGGGGGGGGGGGGGGGAGGAGCACGTCGCTGAAGGAGCGCCAGCCCAGCAGGCCTCAGAACGAGAGGGCCAACAGCCTGGACAACGGGCGGTCCCTGGACACACGCTGCCACCTACAGGTAGGAGGAGGGAACCGCAGGACAGTCCACAAACACTGCTGAGTTCTTTCAGTGAAACAGATTTCATCAACTTAAAATACCAGTTAATATAATATATATAATATATATAATGTACTCACCATGATGCCTTAAAGATTCACCCTAAATCAGGGATCATGATCCCTAATATGGGTTCTTACTATAACCCAAAGTTGTTGTTTTTTTATTTTATCTGCCCAGATCCCAAGAAAGACGGTGTACGACCAACTAAACCACATCCTGGTGTCTGATAACCAGCTCCCTGACAGCATCATCCTCATCAACACGTCAGACTGGCAGGGCCAGGTCAGCAAAACCACAACCAGCTTAAAATGGCCATTTTTCTCTTAATACTTGTCTTTCAAAATTTTGTGGAGCTGTGGATAGATGTGTTTTTTGTATTCAACCATTTTTGAACATTATATATTACATTGAAAGAACATACAGCCATATCTTGACATTCAAAAACACCTCTCCCCCACCCCTAACATCAAGTATGATTATATGTATAATTATATTTATTATATATATTAAATACAATATGTTTATGTTTAACTTAAAATATACAGTTTATATAATAATAATAATAATATATATTAAATTAAAGAATATACATATATATTAATAAGAGATGAAGTATTTTTTACAGGTTCTTGTCAATATATTTAGCAATTTCACTCCTTAATTTTAACCTGACCACTTTCCAGGAATTGCATCAAAGTGTCCCATATTTCCCTGAATCTATTTGATTTTCCTCGTACCACACGTTCATTTCTCACAAGCAAGACAGGACACCATTTCCTGTAACCACATGGTCGAACAGACAAGACGCTACAAACATACAAACAACAGCAACAACAACAACAACAGTGCAACACAGTGTTGAAAACAGGAATAAACAACGTATGGGATAAGGTACAGTAGAAGTAAGAAATAAAAATGAAAGGAGGATATTCCCAAGTAAAATTCAAATTACAGTACAGACTGAAAAAGGAAAAATCAAGTCCCTCTATAGAGAGCATCTATCCATCTGTTTCTTCCTCTCCTCCCCTCAGTATCTTTCAGATATGCTGCAAAACCACCATCTACCAGTAGTCTGCACCTGCACCACGGCCGACATCCAAGCTGCGTTCAACACCATCGTCTCCCGCATACAGCGATTGTGAGTCAGCCTCTCTGTTGCCATCATGTATTCACACATAGCTATAGACCAAACTTGATGGTACTGATTGTGAATCAGTAATCCATCTATTCGCTTTCTTTCCTAGTTGCAACTGTAACTCCCAGACGCCCATTCCCATAAAGATCGCTGTGGCCGGAGCACAGCACTACCTCAGTGCTGTTCTGAGGCTTTTTGTGGACCACCTTTCCCATAAGACCCCTGACTGGCTCGGCTACATGAGGTTCCTTATCATCCCTCTAGGTTAGTAACAGCCTAACCTGTACGATTCTCTGTGAATATATGAATGTCAGATTGAAATCCTCCATTAAAATGCTCTAATTACTGAAAATTGATGAGATAATAGTGAGACTTCTGGTAGCCTAGTCTAGTGGTCTGAGGTCATGTTTCCACCAAACAGACCAGTTCAGTTTGTTTCACATCAGAATGGTTATTGCCACATTTCCATTAGCAAAATTTGTGGATAGTACCTGATACCTGGTGCTTTTTAAAGTTGCACCTCAGCTGATGTTCCAAGCGAGCTGAGCCGATAGAAGAGTTAAAACGCTGCAGACCACTGATTGATCAGAGAGAACCGTCACTAGTCAAACCCATGATTTTCAAATCGCCAAATTAACAGGAATGAGTCCTAAAACCCAGAAATGAGTTAGTACTTTAGCAATTCCAGTTCCCTCGACTAGAAGTCAAAGGTTTTATTGTTAGATACCTGAAATAACGTCTGTTGTTAACACAAGCTGAAGAGCTTTTAACGTTTTGTTCTATGATATAAAATACATCAACAAATTTCCTACTTCTGAATTTCGAAGCTTTTGTATGTGGGGGTTGCAAGGGGGCTGCGAACAAGTGGATAAATAAAATTACTGAAAGTCATCATGCTGACCCGCTCACCTTTAGATAAGATAAGATAAGAAAAGAAGAACTTTATTGTCTGTCACAGGTAACAGAAATTTGTCTTGGAGAGGCTCAACAATGAATAGATAAAACACATGCAGTATTAGACATAACCAAAACAGAGATACACACTTACTACTCACGCTCATCTAACCATGGTGGAGGTTTTTTTTTTTTTGTTTTGTTTTTTTATCATAGTTGTTGTATTTTGCTAAGTTTTTCGAGGCGTTGTCTGGGCGTTACATCCACAGTTGAATCCTATTATGTAATCTTCCAGTCTCTTCCCTGATTGGTGTCTGTGATTTACCTGAGCATTTACGTCTTCTGTTTATGATCACGCTGCCTAAGGCTTATTGCTGAAACTCGTTTGTTTGTTTGACCAATATAATAAAGAAGACACTTTATCTGTGAGTGCCAGAGAGTTTGTTCCTTCTGCTCGCTGTTATTTTCTGTTTCATAGTATGTTTATAGCCTATGTGAGCTTTTTGCATTCACACTTCAAAGATCATAAAAGTGGTTGTGAAGATTATTTTAATAAGCTCTGCAATAAACTAAAACCCAATGTAAAAATCTCACTGGCTTTTTTGTGGAGGAAACCAGTGTGACGCTAACTTCCTGGTTTTCATCCCTGCAACACTGTAGTGACCACAGTTTTTTCATTCATTCGACCCAGATTTTTTTTTTAAAAATGGCACACAAAACTATGCCGCACACTATGACGAACTGCAGACGTCCCTCTGTTTGGTTGCCGGTGAAAAGACCTGTTGAAGATGATGTCACGCCAGTTTCACACATTGTCGCTGCACTGATCAGCTGAGAATCTGGTGTGCACCGAGGGTTTACTATCCACAACAAATAGCGAAAAGCACCTGGTACCGAAAACTGAGTCGTATCATTCAGTAGAAACATCAGTGTTTGTAAAAAAAAAAATCAAACTCCCTTTAATAATTTAAAGCTGTTTGTTTGATTCTGACTGTTTCTCTTTGCTTGGTTTAGGTGCACATCCTGTCTCCAAATATCTCGGCACGATTGACTATCGATACAACAGTTTGTTCCAAGATGCTGCTTGGAGGGAGCTGTTTCACAAGCCGGAGGCTCCTGTTGTTGGTGGGCTCTCATGTCTACTGACTTTTAAATGATTAAAGGTTTTATAAAGTTTGCAGCAGTCTTTATAGAGCACCTACAATCAGGAAAACTGATCCTAGTGAATGACTCTAACTGTGTATTCAGGTATAAAGTACAGTCAACAGTGGAGGGTTAATTAATCAGTGTGTCTTGTGCAGCCCAGGAGAACCCAGACGTGGTGTCGAGGGTAACTCAGTACATGGTGGGAGCTAACGGAGCTCACCAGCTTCCCATCGCAGAGGCCATGCTCACCTATAAACAGAAGAGGTATGTTTCCTTCCTTCATTTAACCCTCATTTAGTACCAGACGGACCTGGGAACATGTTACAGCTGTATGGAAGAGAGACGTTAAACGTGTTTTTGTGAGCTATCCTGGTAAAGTCGTCTAGCAGAACGCGCTTTCATCAGTTTTTCAAAATGGGATTGAACGGTTCACTCTATGAACAATCCACATGGTACGTTAGCTGGTTTTTCAAAATACATATCTGCACATTATTTACAAATTCAGGCAAATTATGAGTATGAATAAATTATGAGGACAAACGTGGCGGTAAAGGCAGACGAGTCGGTGCGATGACGCCTTTTTTCTGACACGTAAATGCTTCAGAATTCACAAGTGGTTTATTTTTTGATGTACTTTTTATTGGTGCCTTCAAGTGGGGATGTGTTTACGAGTTGAGTCCATATGAACGCCCCCCTCATGTTGTATTTAAGACCTCATATGTGGAAAGTTTCTGAAAGCTCAGAGTTCACAACTTGTGATGTGTTTGTTGGCGTTGTGAGAAATGGTGGAGCCCTTGGAAGTTCATTTATCAATGCATAATAACTTCATATTGTACAGTTTATTGTAGTTTTATTCATATATTGTTTTTCTTGGTAATTATATATTATCTTATTATCCTCATCTTTCTCCTCTGTTATTATGTCTTTGCATTTCTTACATTATGTTACCCACTTGCTAGCTTGCTAAATTGTTAGCCTCTGTGGCTTCTAGACTCAGACAGTAACGTTAATATTGTCGTTGCTTAGCAGCGGTGTCCTTCATGACTTAACCACTTGAACGCAGCACATGTTGTGTTCAGGACTTCCCAACTCGTAAACACAATAAACACGAGCACGTTTGAAGGCACCAACAGATCTGACAAAATGGCGGCTGTAAGTCAGTTAACTGCTGTGGAACTGTGCAGAGCGGTTGCTATAGCAACATAATGTTCAAGTGAAAGCACCTGCTGCCAGTAGTTCATACAATCTGGATTACTATGTTAAATAAAAAAAATCACAGTAGTGGTTCTGTTTTGTATTTAAATGTTTTCAGCCCCCTTTTGAAAAACAAAATGGAGGCAAAAGTTTCACTAATGTTGTGAAGATTGTGTATCTGTGGGAGTGGCAGCATCTGTCTGTTAAACATCTGTCTTTCCATCACCGTGTGTGTGTGTCTGAATAACACGTTTTTATCTTTTTGTTGTATTTTTTTCTTTTCTTTCTTTGAAGGAAAAAGAGCTTTCATTTTGATTTTGCAGTAAGGTATTGTGGTCGATTGAGTTTGTTTCTCACATAGCCTGGTGATTCATGCGCTTTCTGTGTGTTGGAGACATTTTTCCCTTGAACCCTCTCAGCCTTCCCTGGAGCTTGCCACTTTGACAGCTGCCTCAAAAGGTTTTTTTAAATTTTTTTTTTTTTTCCATAAACAGCTTGAGCCATAAACTGCTCAGATAAGATCTCTATCCAGGCCACAACACAGTTGTAAAGAACACAAGGACGCAGTATGAGATGTTTTGACCTAATTAAAGTTTTTATTTAGAAGTAAACTTTTTATCACCCTAAACCTTGGGTGGCAAACACTGCCCATTTTTAAATGGCCCACAGGACATTTTTAAAATAAAACTAGACTATTACACTTACTTAACATAACTTAACTTAACTTACACTTAACATAGATGGAAATTGACACGAGTGATGTTTGAAGTAGCGTCACCTGTTGAGGCGGCACATCCATAATAAATCATGGACTGCTAAGTTGTTTTTCGCAGAGGTTGGCAGTAAAGCTGTGTGCTTAGTTTACAACAAACGTGGCTGTATTCAAAGAATGCAACTTGCTGAAATGCTGAAAAACAAGTGCCCAGTGTGTTTACTATAGTGATAAAATAGAGGTTACTTCTGACGGTATTTGTTTGGCCCGCGGCAACAATCTGGGTTTATGCTTTATGCAGAAAGTTGGTGCACATTTTCTAAATGAGTTTCGAGTCTCAGTCCAACATCTGCGTGCTCTTGTTGTGAAGATTATTATTCTTCAGTTTCCTCAACAAAGAAATACAGATCAGACTTCTCAGCTTCTCCTCACAGAGAAATGACTGAAGGCTAAAATGTGCTGATAAAGTGGCAAGAGTCCAAATACAATCAGCTCTGTGTTCCCTCCTGTTTCTTCCTGTCAGCTACTTCCTCTCCATGATCTCCTTGTGCTTCCTGCCATCCATGTCTGTCTGTTATTTGTCCAGTAGGAAGTAGAAAACTCTTCTCGCTGTCAGTGAAATTTCAACGTCGAATTGACACTAACACCTTTTTGTGTGATTTAATCGTGAACCTCAACCACCAGGATCAATGTTAAAGTTACATGTTTGGTTCAGTGTAGTCAAATGTCACCATCAGCTGTGTCCTCAGTGATAAAGGCCCAGTTTTAAACTTCTGTTAATACCTACACTAAAAGCTGAGGTGCTCTGGACTTCACACTCGGTAACGAAGCATCAGTCAAATAACAGCAATGATCATATTGATGTTTTCTTTCATGTCCTTAGTTCTTTCTTGCCATAATGGATGTGATGTAGGTCTGAAATAGCATTCACAGTGGTCTTAAATGGACATGAAATAGGCCTAAAATTGCATCCATAGTGGCCTTAAAAGGTCTTAAAAAGTCTTAAATTTGACTTGTTGAAACCTGCAGATACCCTGATTATGGTCAGTGTAGCTGAACTGAGTCTATTTTCAGCAGGTGGAATTAACTTTTGATCTTCACATGAAATATTAAGTTAAAAAAGGACACTTAAAATGTTTTTGTGTTTAAATCGATCTCTCCTATATCCGGTATTATTACTAACAAATCACATAATGTAGTTCTTTCAAGGTAAACTGTTGGATATTATTCAGAAAATGAGGAACCTGTAAATAAAGTGTTATGATTCTTTGACTTGGCTAAACTTTGTACAAAATACTAACTGTTCAAAAATAAAAAGAGTTTAGAAACAGCAGAAAGAAAAACATGGCATCAAAATGTAGAAATGGAAATATTTATAATATGAAAACAAATTGTCAAATTTTACTGTTTCTAAAAATATTAAAGCAAAGACATTAATAGTTAATACATTAATTAACTACATTAATAGTAGTAATGTGAGGAAGGATTTGTTGTTAGCTATAGAAATAATATTAATAACTTTACTTATATAGCATCAAAAAACAAAGTGTCATAGTAAAACAAGAAATAAAAAGTAACTATAACTGAAAATATAATAGACTAAACAATATGTAAAATGTGAAATAACTATGTAAATTAAATATCTATGTAAATTATGTAATAAATGATTTTGCTTTTTTGTTTTATTTTTCTTATAAGGCACTTTGAGTTGCATTTTATGTATGAAATGTGCTGTATAACATTAACAAGATTATTATTAGTAATATTATTATCATCCATAAATTACAACTAACTTTCAGTTAATCAGTTAAAATGAAAATCAGAAGAGATTTAAAAGGAGATACTGACTTTGCCTGAGATGGCAGTTGTGGAGGAAGGACTCTTATATTATACATAAATGCACAAAATAAAGGCAACATTACTGTACATTCTGTAATATACAATACGGACATTTAACTAATACAGCTTATTCCAGTCTATAAACTAGTTTTGACAGAGAGGAAAAGTGCATGTTCTTGTCCACAGTTCATCATCCATCTCCATGGACTGACTTGCATGTGCATCTTTTAACTGATACATCTCACATTTAAGCTAAAATATGGATCAGACACGTCAGATAGAAGTCATAATCCATCCCTGCAATAAATCTTTCACATACCAGGCAGACATCTGGCTCTCTCTGTGGCTGCTCTGAAACCGATAACGGTGGAGATGTGTTGCTGTCGTGTTGGGAAAACAAACTGTGACCTACTGTTAGACTGCCTTCTCTCTTTCTCTCTCCTTCCTCTGTAGTCTCTCTGTTTCTTCCCTGGGGGGGCGATGGCAGGTCTCTTCAAGGCAAGAGCAGCAACCTTTCACATCATCAAACGCCTTTGCATTTAGAAAAACAAAGTAGAGGTAGAACCATTCTTCAGGCTATTTTTCTGGTCATCGCCAGGAAAATAGTTCATGGAAGAGGCTTGTAAGTGTAGTTATGCACTACCGCTCACAGGTAGTGCATGGAACCGGAGAAGTTGTGGCTTTAGGTTGGTGCTCTTCCTTCTCATCCACTTCTTTATGACTCGGTAGTTTAGTCGCTTTCCCCTTGAATGCCCTTCTGACTTTGGTTTGGTGGATCCGGTCTGTCTGCAATAACTGGATGGCTTTATCGGAGGCCTCGAGTCGGCTGATAGCTTGCATGTTTTGCTCTCTTGCTTCTCCAGCTTCAATAAAGGGGGCCTGCAGATGGGATCTGAAAGTATTAGTGGAGGTTTAAGATGCAGCATGCTCTGTTTATGCTCTTTGGGTTGGGATAGCTTTGCATACTTTCTATGCAATGGAAGACTACAGTATTTCCACATGTGATACACTGGAAATCAGCATCATCAAACGTTTCCTGCTAGATCTCAATGTCACTAACTGTAGATTTCTTTAAAGAATCCTCTATGATCTTTTGTGTTTGGCAAGCATTTGGAAATGCTTGTAGGTGTCAGTCCCTTTTGATTCAATTACATTTTTCATCTTTTTTTCTCATGACACATTGATTATTTATTTATTATATCCTTTTTCACCTGAACTCTCCTCTGGCTTCTGCTGCCTCTCCACAGCCCGGATGAGGACTCATGTCAGAAATTCATCCCTTTCATCGGAGTAAGTATCCCCTTTATCTGATAGTTTACCTTAAATCACTGGTTCCCAACACCCACTAGAGGTCACCAAAGCTACACAGGGGTTTTTAGGGGGTTAAGAATCTAGTGAAATACTGCATAGATCTAAGAGTGCAGAATTTATTTCTGTGAAGAAAACTGAATGAAAATGAAGTTTGGATTATTATTTAAGATATAAACAGTAAAGACCTGAACACAAGTTAAATCCACAGATCCTTCCCTCTCTGCTAAACGACCTCATTCTGCATTAGAAACGTTAAAGAAGAAGAAGAAGAAGAAGATCAACCTTTATTTGTCCCACTAGGGGAAATTCAATTTTTACACTCTGTTGTAACTTATACACAGTAAACAGCACATATACATGCATCAAATGGAGAGATGTCAGAGTGAGGGGGCTGCTCCTGACAAGCGCCCCGAGCAGTTGGGGGTTTGGTGCCTTGCTCAGAGACACCTCGACAGTGCCCAAGAGGTAAACTGGCACCTCTCCAGCTACCAGTTGACACTCAGTTCTTGGTTCATGGCGGGACTTGAACCGGTGACCCTCCGGTTCCCAAACCCAACTCCCTACAGACTGAGCTACTGCCGCCCAAAGAGCTGGTAGAACAATGGCCAAGCAATAGCATGAAGAAAACACTGAAATTATTTAAAACAAATTTAAAATAAAAATACACAGAATTGTGTTAAAAGTCTCTAAAAATAACAGGGAAGCTTGTCTCTGATGTAACATTCACAGGAAATAATCTGCTCAAATTCTGATCCAAGATCCAAGATTCTGATCCAAATCACTTGTTTTACACAAACTTCCTGCAGTTTTTGCATTCACTATTTGGCTGAACTATGCAGTTGTTATGTTCTGTTATTGTTATGCATTGACTATAATATGAAATATACATAAAATATGTGGTTTAGTCAGGGGTTGTCAGTTTGCCTTATGATAGAAAATGCTGGGAAATACAAATTTTCACTGCGTGTTGATTTTGTCTTTGTCCAACCGTTGTTTTAGCTCATGTTTGACACTGACACAGCTGGTAGCTCTTTGTTTTCATACAAGTAATAATCCTTTACCTTTTGTTTTGAATTCTGCAGATGGTGAAAGTCGGCCTCGTGGAACAAACATCTGCAACGTCAGGCAAGCAGCAAGTTTGTAGGGAAACCCCACCTTTTACAGTCCCCTAATTACTAAGTACGGTAGTAACTGGTATATAATGGTGCATATTAGTATATTATTGGGTTATTGCCTGCAGTTTGTGCTGTTACCGACCTAAACCTTGGATAACTGCAATTATAAATTACTTGAATTTAGGGGTAATAGAGAAAGCATGCAATTATAGTTATTACTATTATTATTAACTTAAACCAGTCAAAACTACACAGAACTTACTTGAGTTGATGGGTAATAGCGAAGGTTGTTCTTAGTATTTCAGATGTACTTTCTTTGTATTAACATACTTATTTACCGGTAGTAATTATAAGTAATTACCCAATAATATACTAATATTTACCATGTATTTGTTAAAAACTTGATCATTAGGGGACTGTAAAAGGAAGGGTTACCATTTGTAGAAACATGTCTGACATTTAAATGCATGGATGCATTGTTTGCATACTAACCTGCACCAGAGTCCCAAACAAAAGCAGCAAATTTATCCAGCATGGTAAAAAAAATTTGGGGAAAATAAATGTGTTTCCTCCCTTAGGAGACTCTGATGACGCAGCTCCTCTGGTCTCCTCGCTGCTCTCCTCCACCCCTCCACAAGTATCACCCGCCCTCAAAGAGGCGTCGCCCACCCCACCCTCCTCTCCCTCCGTCACCACCAGCTTCTGTGCTTACAGGTAAAGCAGCGACACCAGGTGAAAAGCTATTCCAAGATTCAAGATGTCACTCTAGTTATAATATATTAATATTATATATTATAATATATTATATTAATATATCACAATTGTATGAAATGCTTGGGAGGCTCCATAAAAGAAAGAAAATAAATGGCAAATATAACATGAAATATAATACAGTAAAATAATAACAAAATAAAGAAGCAATAAAATCTACTGAGCATATAAATAACTTAAAAATAACCCTAATAAATAGGCTAAAACCTAAAATAGCACTAGTGTGGAGGTCCTCCTATGGCGGCTTGTAAAATCTGGATCAAAAACTGTGACTTCTGTGTAAATTGGAACATAAAAATTATATATTTTCTTTTATATACATTTTTAAGCAGGTACAGTAAGTTAAAAAAAAATAAATCTCATGATGCTGTATTTTTCTTCGATTCAGGAAAATCAAACATAAATTGCTATGATTTATTTTATTATTTATTATTTTTTGGGCATTAAATAAAATTGTTCAACATGGAAATGCATGTATTGGCATTCTTTCTTGCAGAGAGTTACCACAGTAAGGTCGATACCACGCGCATGTCTGTACTGTAAATATGAAGCTCCAACCTGCAGCTGGTTAGCTTAGCTTAGCATAAAGACTGGAAACAGGGGGAAACAGCTAGCCTGGCTCTGTAAACAAACGCTGGCGACCTCAGCGATGACACAGTTACCTTCGGACAGAGACAAGCTAGCAGACATTTCAGAGTGGCATCAAGTTTATCATATCACTTGGGTCAGAAAAGGAAATATTTCCCAAAATGTTGAAATATTCCTTTAATATATAAACACTTTTATATGAGTTTTCAGTTACTGCTTTAAATGATAGTTTTATTGCGCTCATATTTTCAGATTTAGCTTCTTGAACTCGTCTGTGTGAGTTATTGTGTTTAAAAAGAAAGCTACACCCATGACATCCACCTTACTGACTGACTGCTGTCTGTAGTTCTGTTGGTCAGGCGGAGCTGATGGGGCTCCAGGTGGACTACTGGGTGGCTCCGACGGAAAGGAAGAAAGACATGGAGAAGCGGGACTCCTCCTCCAAAAACACTCTGAAGTGCAATTTCCGCTCGCTGCAGGTCAGCCGGCTGCCACTGGGGTGGCGCGGAGCCGAGTCCCCAGCCCACCATGTCCATGACTGTGGTGACCAAGGAGAAGAATAAGAAGGGTGAGCTGCATACACTGGACTGATGCAATACATGTTTCTGTGGATGTGTTATTATCTGATCGAGTTCACCTCAAAACGACCTGTTACATTTAAAAGCCGCTGGACTGGATGTGATGTGATCAATCTGACCTCGAACCAAAAGCACCAAAAGGCCAAATGTCATCCGAATGTAATCCTCAGAGACCAGCGAGATTCTGAATCCTTCATTTACTCACTGCGTGCATCTCTGTTATTCCCTTCTGTCAGTTATGTTCCTGCCAAAAAAGAGCAAAGACAAGGAGGTGGAGTCAAAGAGTCAAGTGATCGAGGGCATCAGCCGGCTCATCTGCACTGCCAAGCACCAGCAGACCATGCTGAGAGGTACATTTCTACTCAGACCTCCTGCCCTGACATGACATCTCCCCTCTCAACAGACACACAGACGTCCTCAGAGGATTTCTTATGTTTTTCTCTTCAGTTTTGTCTACAGCTTCCCTGATTATTACTCAAAGATGTCAGTAATAGCTGATTTTCATAGTTGATGCTGTTATGATAATTGGCAGATTTTGTTTCCTACTTTTTCCAATATCATGCGCAATATTGTTTTTCTATACACTTATTTTACTAAATATATCTTACTGGAACTGCATTAGTATTACTTCTTATACACGTCATATGTTGCTCTATTGTTTTTTTTTTCATTCTTATGAATGCTTATCATTTTTTTAGCAATTTCTGGCTAAAGAATTTCCTTCCAGATTAACTCTCTGAGTCCCACAATAGATCATTTTTTGTCCTTTTTAGGGGGTACAGGGGGTGTTTAGGGGGAGATAGCAGGTAGCAGTAGATGTCACATAGAAGTGGTGTACATCATCTGAAAACTGGGAAACTGACGATTTACGAGATGCAGCCCAGGTTGTTCTAGCCATAAATCAGAAATAAACATTAATTAAATAAATAATAAAATAAATAAATGGCGTATCAGGGTTTAGAACATTAAACTAGAAGTATATGATGGTCATCCCCGTGCTCTGTTATGTCTCATAAGTTGTTGCAACAATTTCTGGGTTGACACCATTTGTTACGCAGATTTGGTGTTAAATTTAACCAAAATGATCAACAATCCCTCCAAAATACCACATTAACGCACCAAGACCTTGAGGAACACCAAAGAAAAAAGCCATGCTGTGATTTGGTCTCAAAAAATTTGACATTTTGAGATTTCTGCAAGAATTGCATTTTTCAGTGATTGGATGGCGAGCACTACTGTTTTGCTCAGAAACCCCATTATTGTCAACCTAGCTGGGAAAACCATCTGTCCTCTGAATGCTCAAGGTCTCTAGTTTGTGGCTGCAAAATTTCATGAGGCTGAGATTATCCTAGAGGTGATTTATACAGTGAGGTCAAGTTACAAAACATGGTCTCACTACAATGAAATGGCTACTATGGGGACTATGATGAGCATTTTTAATTTTATAAGACTAATCACCTAATTAAAAAAAACTAAAATCAACACATTAATCACGCCGCTCTAATGAAATCACAAGAATGTGTGTATGATATGCAGTTGGGACTCAGGGTAGTTCAGGACAACATTAACTACAGTAATGGAAGTGTAACTCTATAGTAATGTTTGTTTTGCGTCTCTTCCTCTGCAGTACTGATTGACGGCGTCGAATGGAACGACGTCAAGTTTTTCCAGCTAGCGGCTCAGTGGTCCTCACACGTCAAACACTTTCCCATCGGGATCTTTGGACACACTAAAGGCCCTTACTAGCAGCACCTAAGAGACTGAAACCCTGAGGACAGCCCCATCCTATCCTCCCTCTCCCCTGTGCCAACAGATTTTAACCCCCTCCTCCCTACTCCACCCCTGCACACTTCTCCTACTCTACCGTCTTAATTTAAGCTCCAGCTTTCACCAGTTGCATTTGTCCTTTTATTTAATCTTTTGCGTGTTCTTTTGTAAAAACGTCTCAAGGCAAAGCTGCCATGGGAATATTTCTGTACTCAGCTTTTTAAAAGAGAAGAAATCCTGCTGATGTTTTATAGACTTTTGAGAAAAAAAAAATAATGAATTAAATAATAATTAGACTTCTAATTAACATACTGTGCAAGTGCCCGGTTTCACTCTCTGCCATCATTTGTTTTTAATTTGGTAAGGCTGGTTTTAATCACTTGGCCGGCACATTTAATCAAGAATATATATACAGTTAATAAAAAAACAAGAGCAGCTGCCTTGTAGTGAAATGGAGGAGGTTCATCTTATTTTCTAACTATGATGAAGAAATTTGGGATTTTCAAACAGACTGTTGTGTGTAAACGTCCCCTGAGCTGTGGCTCGCTGCACTCAATGAATAAGTCTTATGTGCAATAGAGTGAATACTGTGTGAATGGGATTGTGAATAATAACCTGGCACTGATGGAAGAATACACACTGCTCAACCCCTTCTCTCCTTTACGGTCTCCTTCTGGTAAATTGGCTTCTCAATTGAAGGGTTTTGCTCCAAAGCGAGACATATGGAGAAAATTATTAATAGCACAAAATGAACTACTTATTAGATGGTTGTATGGACTGAAAGGAATATGTTGACATTATAGGAAATGCTTTCTTTCTGAGAGTTATATGAGGATCAATACCACCCTAATGTCTGTACAGTAAATACTGTATGTGACTAGAGCCAGCAGCTGTTTAGCTTAGCTTAACATTAAGACTGGCTACAGGGGGAAACAGTTGCTCTGCTCTGATCAAAGGTAATAACATCCACCTACCAGCACCTCTAAAACTCACTAATTAACACATTATTATGTTGTTTAGTCTGTACAAAAATCAGAGTGTAAAACTGGCAAGTTGTTGTTTTACACTGAGCCAGACTAGCTGTTTCCCCCCTGTTTCCAGTCTTTGTGATATGCTAAGCTAAGCTAACCTTCTTCTGAAAAACAGCTAGCCTGGCTGTGTAAGTAACATAACTAGCGCCTCAAAAACTCACTAATTAACACATTATATCTTTGTTTAGTCTGTACAAAAACCTGAGTGTAAAAATGGCAAGGTTTTCACTGAGCCAGCCTAGCTGTTTCCCCCTGTTTTCACTCAAACTAAGCTAAGCTAACAGGCTGCTGCCAAACAGCTAGCTTGGCTCTGTTTAAAAGTAATGTAACTAGCATCTCTAAAGTTCACATAACACATAATATCTTCTTTTTTTAAAAATCTGTACAAAAACCAAAGTATATTTTACACTGAGCTAGGCTAGCTGTTTCCCTAGTAACATACAGTAACTAGCACCTCTAAAACTCACTAATTAACACATTATATCATATTTGTTTAATCCATATAAAACCAGAGTGTAAAAATTACAACTTGTGGTTTTACACTAAGCTAGGCTAGCTGTTTCCCTGCTTCCAGTCTTTGTGCTAAGCTAAGCTAACTCGCTGCTGGCAAACAACTAACTTGGCTCTGTGTAAAAGTAACATACAGTAACTAGCACCTCTAAAACTCACTAATTAACACATTATATCATATTTGTTTAATCCATATAAAAACCAGAGTGTAAAAATTACAACTTGTGGTTTTACACTAAGCTAGGCTAGCTGTTTCCCTGCTTCCAGTCTTTGTGCTAAGCTAAGCTAACTGGCTGCTGGCAAACAACTAACTTGGCTCTGTGTAAAAGTAACATACAGTAACTAGCACCTCTAAAACTCACTAATTAACACATTATATCATATTTGTTTAATCCATACAATAACCAAAGTTTAAAAATGACAAGTTGTGGTTTTACACTAAGCTAGGCTAGCTGTTTCCCTGTTTCCAGTATTTGTGCTAAGCTAAGTTAAGCTAACAGGCTGCTGGCTGAAGCTGCATATAGCCACAAGAGATCTTGTCATCTAACTCTCATTAAGAAAACAAATATATTTTTTACCCAAAGTGTCTAACTATTCTTTTAAGCTTGTTTTATGAAATTAAACACATTTGTTATTTTTTTCCTACTATGTTTATTTTAGAAGTAACCCTTTGTCCTTGAGCGCCACACTCCTCTGACACACTCCATCTCTTTTGCTAAAAGCAAATGTGACTTTTGCCAAAGGAATACTCATCAACTGCAGCTCACTCATTACCTGTGTGGTATTATAGAAGACGTCATAATGTAGAGGTGAATGTATTGAAGGTACCTTAATGTAAAGCACTTTTAAATGTTTGTCCATGATAGATTAGTGTGTTAAAACTACCGGGTAACCTGCAGGTATGACCGACTGTGGATCACAGATGCACATAGACAGACACTGTGTCTGACATTATATGTGAGCTGAACAACAGCACAAACAGCGGTGAGGTGGCATAGTTTATATGCAAAGCAAACTAAGCATCTGCATCTCCTCGGTGCTGTGTAATGCCACTTAATGCTCTGTGTGAGGCCTCCTTGGACTCGAGATTTTACTTTGATATCCTGTAAGGTTAGCTTACAATGTGTATGTGATCTTAACATTTCAAAAAATGTTCTGTCAGTAGATTTTGCTCAATCTTTCGTTGACTGTTAAGCATAAAACTAAAAAGTATTTTGCTTGTAAAATTTCTTTCAGTAGCGGTTTCGTCATAACCTTTGCCAATTTCTTGATAAGTGCCTAAATTGCTTAATTTTGACGAATCAACATAAATAATTTGTCCCTTGCTAACATGGTGCTGATTCAGGTCGAACAACAAAAATATTGATTTTGCAGTATAATGTTCATTGGAGGAAGGTTGGCTGTCAAACATGGGTTTGAATCAATTAATAGAGAGAGAACACGACGACCCGTTCATGTTGAGCAGACATTTGTTTCTCTGTATAGAAAATGTTTTAGATGTTTTGGTTTTTCATGTTGTCTCAGAGAAAGGCTTGTTGAAACTGAACGCTCCCTAAAGACTACCACTGTAATCCCAAAACTTGGAGTAATAAAACTACTATACACACTAAAATGTACTTTTCCCTTCTGTGCGTGTTTCCTACAGGTTCCTAAAGGTTCATTAGCTATATAAACTCCAGTCAGTGAAGGCAACACAAGCATTAAAACATTAGAGGTGGGAATCCCCATGGCCCTGCAATACGATATTATCACAATATGTATATCACAATATTATATCACGTATCACAGTTGTAGATATATTGCAATATGCTGAGTATTGTGAAAATATATATAAATATATGTATATATATATATATATATATGTACATTGTATGCACATTAATTATCACACACGCATATATTTTTTTCAGAAAAAGCAATACATTTATTCTGTAAATCTCTATAGATGTATTGTTTATAAAAAAAATATGTGTAAATATATGTATTTTATATACCGGTATATAGTATGTGTGTGCGCGTGTGTGTAATCTTTAAAAAAATGTTGACGGGTCCAAAATGATGTTTATCTCAAAAACAATTTGTTTATCTCTGTGGAAGATATCGACATATTTGATTCCAACTAAGGTTTGTGAGCCAACAGCAAAACAACTATTTAATTTAAATGTCTGAAACTGATGGTGAAGTTACTTTTTCAATCCAGGACTTTTAACTTGTTTGTAAGTATACTGAGTATCTTTAGTTGGTTAGTTAGTACTTTTAGCTCAGTAAATCTTAATACTTCCTCTACTTGTATACCACGGTGTGGGTAGAACTGTGACTGGTGGTGTTTAGGGGGTTCATAGTACAGTTATAGTACAGGTAGAAAGTAGTTGGCCCGGGTTCAGTGAAAGGTGAACACGCCCTGGAGAGTTTGTGGTAGTAAATTACAGTGAGCGGAGTCCTGGCTGGTGATGCTGAGTGACAGACAGGGGGAGAGAGAGATCCTCCACCGGAGCAGGAAGCTGCTGCTGGGACTGCCGAGAAGACAGAGGAGGTACAAAACAACGTCGACATCAGCGGGGTTTCCACCATAATGTAGACCAAACAGAGCAACAACAGCCGTGTGCCACATCGACCAAACAGCTAGATGTCGAGGGTACAGTGGTGAAAAACAAAAAGCGGAGCCGTAGTATTTTTTTGCACGGTGATAATGAAGGAGCTGAAGGGCTGCGGTATGCGCTCCTCAGTGGGCTTTCTGTCCCGCAGAGAGCTGACTGGGCAGCCGCTCATGAAGGAGGAATTCCAGAGACGCAGGCTGGCCGGCTGCACCAGCCTCTACAAGAAGGATATGCTCGGCCACTTCGGCTGTGTCAACGCCATTGAGTTCTCCAACAACGGCGGAGAATGGCTCGTGTCCGGTAAGTTGACAAATCCCTCTTCCCCCGGCTGAGACTGTTTTAATGTGTTAGCATGCTAAGGCTAACTAGCCTGGCAGTCAGCTGAACCCCCTCTGGGCTAGCTAAGTTAGCTTAGCCTTTCTTGCTAGCTCGCTAACGTCAAAAGCAAGCAGCCAGCAGCTCAGAGGGCAGCAGCCCCGGACCACCAGCCCCGTATGATATGTCAGCCCAGAAGCTCATCACTGTGGCCGCTAAAGTGCACATATTTCCTCCCTGATGGGTCCAATCATGGCTGCCTCCTGAAACGACAAAGCTATTTATGTCCTGGGAGGATTAAAAACCATCATCTGGCCTAGTATAACAACTTGAGGTCTTAATGTGCACAATAAAGCTAATAAATGTTCAGTATATGAGCTCCACCTGGTCAGGTAAAACTGTTTAGATGCACCTCCTTTCTCTGCCACTCCGATGACCGAAAGATAAATACTGTTCCTGGCCAGTTGAGTATAATAATTAACTCTGAAGGACCATGAAAATGACCTTCTGATCTAGATTTTGCACCATATGCTGCACACAATAAGTTTTCATTTTGCTCCTGTAAATTGAATGCCATCTGCAAAATAGTATTACACTATATTGTGTAGGGTTGCACCTAACTAATGTAGATAATCAATTATCATTTATGCTTTAACATAATGTTCAGCATGGTTCCCCACAGTCTAAGGAGATGACTTCAAATGTCCCTTTCTCTAAAAAGATAGAGATATTGAGTTTATACCAGTTATTGAAAGGAGTACTCACATCTTTAACTTAAAAGTAGTAATATCACAATGTAGAAATACTCTGTTACAAGTAAAAGTCATGCATTCAAAAAGGTGCAGAAGTATTAGCATCAAAATATACTTAGAGTTCAAAAAAGTGGGAAAAAAATGACATTATGCAGAATTGGTATTTTCAGAAAAATATGTTATATTATTGGATAACAGTTGTTGATGCATAAAATTTTTACAGCTGGTAAAGGTGCAGCTAATTTAAATTATTTTATATACCGCTAGCTTGCTAATTTCCCACTTATCTGATTTTATTTTAACCTAAAATTATACATTATAAGGGTTTATTTGTTGTTTATATTTGTTATTATTAATCTGAATCTGCAACTGAATTTATCAAATAAATGTAGTGAATTAAAAAGTTATATTTGTTCAAAATGTAATAGCGTAGAAGTATAAAATAGCTTAAAACATGAATACTGAAGTACATACAAGTACCTCAGATGAGATGCAGCTACGGAGTCCACCATGTTGCTCCAGTACAGTAGCCCAGAGCAGACAAACCAAACACTGAGATAGCCTTTCATGTTTTTATGTCACCTGAAGGCCACCGTAGTTCTCCGACACGCTTGTGAAACTGTGGTAACATGAGCCGCAGAGTGCAAAGCTGTGGTACCGCCAGCTGCTGTCTGACGTCTGTTTCTCCTAAAGTTGTGTTTTATGATAAGGATGTGATATTCAGCGGCTCACGCTACCATGGTCTTGGAAAGGGAGGAGTGATCAGAGGGGTGCTCAATCTGGTGTGGTTGCAGATTGCAGCCACACCAGATTGAGCACTAGGTACTGCCAAGTCCTACACAATGAGTAAGTACAGTAGTTTCACTCACTGGTTTATACTGATGCAAAACAAAGAAAAACAGCAAAATGGAGAAGCTGGAACAAGAGAAGGAGATTGGAGATTTTGTTTAAAAATGACTAATAATTGTTCAAAATAGTTGCTGTTTAATTTTCTCTCAATCCATTAAATGATTAACCAATTAACCACAATTGTGTATCCCATTAGGGGTTGCAGGGGGGCTGGAGCCGATCCCAGCTGACATTGGGCGAAGGCGGGGTTCACCTTGGACAGGTTGCCAGTCCATCACAGGGCACATAGAGACAGACAACGGTTGATGCTCACATTCACACCTACGGGCAATTTAGAGTCATGGGGAGAACATGCAAACTCCACACAGGAAGGCCCCAAGTCAGATTCAAACCTGCAACCCTCTAGGGAACAGTGCTAACCATTGCACCACAGAGCAGCCCACCAATTAAGAGAGTTTAAGAGTTTCATCACCAAGTTTGGAAACAGCTGCTTAGACTAAATTGTGCATTTTTGTAACTTGAAGGTGTAAATCTGTCTTGTTATGTGTGAAGGAGGAGATGACCGTCGGGTGCTCCTGTGGCACATGGAACAAGCCATCCATGCTCGGTCCAAGCCTGTGAAACTGAAGGGAGAGCACCTGTCCAACATCTTCTGCCTGGCCTTTGACAGCACCAACAAAAAGGTCTTCTCTGGAGGTAAGAGCAACAAAACAACATGGCTGCACACGTGTTGTTGTGACTTGTTGTCACTATGAGGTGTTGTAGGTAAAAGGTACATCTGATTAAATGAGAAAACTTTAATGCAGTTTTTGATGCAGAATTAATTCTTGAGCGGTGAAACCAGAGTGTGGAGAACTGGAAAAAACTTATCTCAGTTTTTGCATTACCTTAAAGCAAAAGATTAGATAAAATGTTGAACTGACATTTTTATGTGCATTTAAGCAGCTGAAATGGTCCTTTATTCCATGTTAATCATTTTGGATGGGAAAATCTATATTTTCTAAAATGCTTGAGTTGCTGATAGGGTTGCTACTAATGATTATTTTCATGGTTGGTTAATCTGTTGATTATTTTCTGGATTAATTGATTAGTTGTTTGGGCTATAAAAAGATGAAAAATCCCAAAGCTCACAATGACGTCGTAAAATGTCTTGTTTTGTCTGCAACTCAAAGATATTCAGTTTACTATCATAAAGTAAATAGAGTAAAGAAACCAGAAAATATTCACATTTAAGACGCTGAAATCAGAGAATTTATTTTCTTAAAAAATGACTCAAATTGATTTTCAATATAGTTGACAAATCGATTAAGCGTTGCACATGCAGTTGCTGAATTATTATGTTTTGGAGGCATGTGGTGAATGCTGCTTCTGTCAAGCTGGCATTCAAATAAGTCAAGAGGAAAAAAATATTGATAATGGTGTATAAAGATTTCGTTGATAGATAATTAACTAGCCACACAATTTAGAACACACTCGAAGACCAAACTAGTTTTGCATCATTTTTGCATCATCACTCTGTGATCCGCAGTTTGTTGTTTTGCAGGAAATGACGAACAGGTGATTCTTCACGATGTGGAGAGGTGGGTAAAATAACATAAATCACACTCATTAATGTAGCATCAAAACATTTTTGATATACTCACAAGCGGCCATTTTATTGTTGGTTAATGTATTTGCATTTTACACAAAACAGTTAACATTGGGATGATTGTTGTTCCTACAGAAGGGAAACTCTGAACGTGTTCCTGCACATCGATGCCGTGTACAGTTTGTCCGTCAGCCCAGTCAACGACAACGTGTTTGCCAGCTCGTCTGACGACGGGCGTGTTCTTATCTGGGACACCCGCGAAACGCCAAGTGCAGGTTAGTGGAGGAGGTGTGTGTGTTCCTCGACACACCTCATTGGCTGGTGATGACATCTTTATGCTTCGGGCTACAAGAAATGTAGAAGTAGCTCAGTCTGTAGGGAGTTGGCTTGGGAACCGGAAGGTCACCGGTTCAAGTCCCGACATGGACCAAAAACTGAGTGTGAACTGGTAGCTGGAGAGGTGCCAGTTTACCTCTTGGGCACTGCCGAGGTGCCCCTGAGCAAGGCAACAAACCCCCAACTGCTCGGGGCGCTTGTCTGGAGCAGCCCCCTCACTCTGACATCTCTCCATTACTGCATGTGTGTGTGTGTTTGTGTGCATGTACATGTATAAGTTAAAACAGAGTGTAAATTGAATTTCCCCACTGCGGGACGAATAAAGGTTGATCTTCTTCTTCTTCTAAAGCACAAGACGCATAACTCACAAACACCTAGGATGTGATTTCTCATAGTCCGAATATATACATTATACTACTGTGTGAGGCTTACATATGTTCAAGAAGTGCTTGTATAAAGATAAAATTGTGGGGCGTCTGCCGTTAATTTACGGCACTGGAGGATAAATAAATAAGTAAAGAAAGACGGGGCTCAGCCTGGTACAAACACTGTGGATCAGTGTGCATGAAAATGAACCTCTACAGTGGTCTTAGAGATAATGAAAACACACAAACAGAGCTTGTCTCTAAACCACGTCTTTTCTGATGTTGTCTCTTCATGGATGAAATTAAAAAGCGGTCACAGTGTTTTTTCAGGAACTCCGTTGGACTGAAAAGGTTGTATAGTACCTCATGATGGGACTTAGCAAGACTTGTTGATAACTTTGAAAATGCAGTGGATCATCTTGCATGACGTCCACATCCTTCTATTTTTGAAGCCTTCCTTGTGACCGAGTTGGCCTAATAATACATTTAGCAGTGATCAGTACTCCATGTCGGCCAGCAGGCTTTTTATGTCCGTCTGTTACGACACTCACAGTTTGAAAGGATGAAAGCTACACTAATGTTTCTGCACTCCTTCCTTTGTAAGCCAAGCAGCTGTCTCTAAATATTAGTGGTGTTTTTGTGTTAGTTCCGCTGTTAGGATAATGCATCATAATAAGTAAATACACTTGGACTGAGGGCTGTTTTCATTCAATTGTTGACTGACAACGTGCAACAGTAATGTGTTTAGGAAGTGGTGAGTTGACTGCTTTCTCCTGGAGTATAACTGCATCATATCAAAGTCAGTAAAATATAAAAAAGAAGAATGAACACTTTATTGGTCTCCTGAGGGGAAATTCAATTTTTTCAGTTTGTTGTTGTTGTTTTTTACAGTACACACAGACCTGAAATACATACATGCACAAACAGGACCTATATACACGCATTGATGGAGAGATGTCAGAGCGAGACGACTGCCTCCGGCAGGCACCCTGAGCAGTTTGGGGTGTTGCTCAAGGGCACCTCGGCACCTTTCCAGCTACCTTTCCAGACACCTTTCCAGCTAGCAGTTTACACTCAGTGCTAGGTCCCATTCTCTTCTATCTCCCATTGTTCTAAATCTATAGAAAATCAACATTGCATCAGGAAAAACATATTTCTGTAGCATTAATATGACAAAAATACGTATAAACAAACTATGCCAGCTGCTCTGTGAGGCTGTATTTCAGCGCAGCAGTGCTTTGGTGCTAATCTCATCGTTAGCTCGTGTGCTAATATGCGGTGCCTTCAAATGGGGTCGTGTTAATGGTGTTTACGAGTTGGGCCCATACGAACGCCCCACTCGTCATATTCACGACCGCGTAAGTGGAAAGTTTCTGAAAGCTCCGAGTTCACGACTTGTGATGTGTTCATTATGAGAAATGGTGGAGCCCATGTTCATTTATTGGTGCATAATAAGTTAATATTGTACAGTATATTGTCATATGTTGTTTCTCTTGGTAAATTTCTAATATATCTGCGGAAAATGTTATCGTCAACAACCTCATCTTTCTTCTCTGTCATTATGTCTTTGCATTACCTGCATTAAGTTACCCAGCTTGCTAAATTGTTGTCCTCTGTGGCGTCTAGACTCGGACAGTAACAATAATATTGCTGTTGCTTAGCAGCGGTGTTCTTCACGACTTAACCACTTGAACGCAATGTGTGTAATGTTCACGACTTCCCATGTCGTGTACACAAGGTCACAAGTTCCATTTGAAGGCACCAATACTCACAAATAGTGCTGCAGGGATGACGTATTTTTGTAGGCCAACCAGGCAGTTAGCATCGCTCTGGATTCCCTCAACAAAAAGCTTACGCGATTTTTTTGGATTATTGCAAAAATAAGCTCTGTGGCTAACAAAAGTTTATGATATATGTTTTGTTCAGCAAGATAATCTCCTAAAATGAACACCACTGTATGATTTTTTTAACGTATGAATGCAATCGCCAGAAGATACAAGCTAACATTGAACTACACCCGGTCGCATAACTTCTCATCACCACCACGAAACTAAAGGTGGACGTGTGGGTGAGATGACGTTTAGTCATCTCATTCAGCCACTTGTAAGCAACTGTCTTTTTTAAGACATGCAAAAGCTGGAGTGGGAAAGAGTGGGAAAATTACAGACTTATGCTGTTCGCGGTCGCAGGGGGCTGGACATTGACACTGGGTAAAGGCGGGGTACACTAATTACCTCCTGTACCTCAATTAGACCTCCTGGATTTAGACTTCCAGATGAGGGAACTGTGAGTGCTAAAATGTGAACTCATTTCCGGGTTATAGGACTCATACTTGTAGCACTCTATTAACACTATTAACTCTATTAACTCTCAACTCTCTTAACATACTGGTGTCATACTGGCAGGTAAAATGGTCACCATGTGAACCATCTTGGTTTAGTGATTTTGCATGCTAATGTTTGTTAATTAGCAATAAACACAATAAAAATAAAAGCAGTAAAGAAGTTCAGCTGAGGCTGATGGGAATGTCATCATTTTTGTCATTAGAAGATGGTGGGTGCTAGATGAAAGGTCACAGGATTCCCAAAGTCATCTGGACATCATGAATGTCAGTAAAATGTTGGTGAGATATTTAAGTCTGGACCAGTGGTGGCTTCTCACTCGGTTAAAACTCAGAAGTTGACAGCTGTGTTAATAATCATGTAATCATGAGTCATCATGGTCTCATCCCTCTTCATGCAGAGCCATTCTGCCTGGCCAGCTACCCGTCGGCCTTCCACAGCGTGATGTTTAACCCCGTGGAGCCCAGGCTGATCGCCACCGCCAACTCTAAGGAGGGAGTTGGATTATGGGACATCCGCAAGCCACGCAGGTGAGACGTTTTTCCCCAGTTTCTAGTGTTTCTGTCTCTCGACCCAGTTTACGAGAGAAGATTCAACTTAATGCTTCCCTGTGGGGAAATTAGCTTTTATTGCTGCATCGCTGAAAAATATTACAAGCACAATGGAGGAAATAAAAACGAACACAAAATAATAATTAGATTTAACAGAATAATAAATAAATTTAAAGCAGTAAAATAAACTAAAACAACTGTGAGGTTAGATAAATTTATGACACTGACGATATCTTAAGTTTGGAAAGTGGCAAAAAATATTTATGTTATAAATTCAGGCCCTTTGTTACTTATATATATCATGTGTGATCAAGACTGTATTGAATCCATCATACTGTATATTTAAATGGTAATAGTTGTAGTCGGTTTACAGTCAAACGTCCTCATCTGCTGGTGTGATGCATGTTTGTCCACCAGGTGGCGATGTTGTCTCACTGTTAAACTAATCACCACTGGTCCTCTGCCAACTCCAAAACCAAATGTTTACACTGATAAAATAGCTGTGAAAACATTTGGGCTGAGTGTGTGTTACTTGGGTTTAGTTAGGTTTTGGTGACTAGTACACAAATGACAAGACATCCAGTAAAAGCACTGAGTCATTTCTTTTCCTCCACTGTTGGCTCTGCCTCTCTGCAGCGTGGGCTTATTTACAGCCAGAAAGCCCCTCAGTTCACTGTTAAGTTTAAAAATAGCTTTCAGTTTAAGTGGATTTAATGAAATACCTTTTTATTTTTGGTCATAATTTAGTATTGTCAATTCTCTCTACATATCACTGCTGCTGATGTTGTATTTCAGTTGCATTTAAGAGTGTTTTGTGACATTTATTTAGTTATGATTTAGTTTTGCTTTACATCAATCACCAGAGATATTTTTTCCTACCCAAACGGTGTGTGATTACTGATAAAAAAGAAACAGAACAAGCCAAAGAAGAGTAGCTTAACAAACTTAATGATAGTTTATTTGACCCAGAAGATCAATGAGAGACATCAGGTTAAGACAGGAAACAACCAATGTTAATATTATGTTTCAATGATTAGAATTAACTTGTTTTTTTTTTACTGTAAAGTTTACATGTTGGTCCAGGAACACAATGTAGGCACTCTCTAACTGAAAGGGAAGCAGGTCACTTTGTACGTCACAATTAATTAATTAATTAATTATTTTTTGCCCAACAAGATTAAACTTAGTCATGAGTTTATAGCAGAAATTGAAAGTGAAATCAAAGCCTTGTAGAAAACTAGTCATCTAGTTTCATAATCTAATAATATCTTAACAACAAAGCTTATTGATACAGAATATCGTGCCCTTGAGCCAATCATTACAGTGACAGCCCTATTCTCTTGTTCTGTTGTTAATAACTGGAAGTCGCAAAGACTGATATACAGTGGATACGACCATCTGCTTTATGTTTTTTTTTTAGAATATTTTATTTTCAAGTTTTTTTAGTCATCAAAACATTAAAAACACAAGCAAACTCACACAAACATAGCTCCAAAATCCCTCCCTGTCCCACCCACATACAAACTGAGAGTAGAGTAAGGTAGTTAACTATCAATTAAATCAAAAATGCTCACATAAAAATAAATAAAATATATAAATAAAATACACAAATAAATAAAGAAATCATAAAGAACGAGATTCAGTGTTCTGACTTAGTCACAAAACTAATGACGTATCAAATCTGATAATTTGGTCATGTACGTGTTGGCAAGGAGTCCATATAGGTTAAATAGGGTTTCCACATTTTCAGAGAAATGATGTATTCATTTCTGAGGGTAGATGTGATCTTTTCAAGTGGAATGTTCATGTCTAAAAGCCACGTAGATATTAGGAGATGGGAATCAGACTTCCATGTAGTTACAGTACACTTCCTGCCGATGCATAGAGCTATTTCTAAAAATCTGTTTTGAAAGTTTCTTAAAGGTTTGCTAATTCCCTACATTCCCTACAAAGCAAATTAGTGGGTCCAAAGGAATTGTGAATCCTGTAAGTTTCATCATAATGTCAGAGAAGTAGTGGATCATCTGGTTTTGACGGTAGATATCTCACTTAGCTTCTCTCAGGGAAAATTTGGAAATATCAGTCATCTTTTATGCCATGTGATATGGTGATTAAAATATTGTAAAGTTTATAATGACTTTCTTCTAAACTACTTTGTACTTTTTGTGTTCACAAGAAACGTGTGTATATGTGCAGCATCAAAGTCTCAACACAAGTTTCCAAATATGAACATGGTTTTCAAACATCCCACGACAAGCTACGCAATCCTCTGCAATAAGTTGGACATAAAAACAAACTCTATTATGCTCATCTCTTCTGAAGTCTGGCTTTGTGATTTAGTCATATAAGAAAAAAAAAAAAGGATTGGTTTGTACACGTTTTACCCAGAGTAGCTCTAATATTTTCTGTCTTCCTGTTCTCTCAGCTCGTTGCTGCGTTACGGAGGCAGTATGTCCCTGCAGAGCGCCATGAGCGTCCGCTTCAACAGCACCGGCACCCAGCTGCTGGCGCTGCGTCGCCGCCTGCCGCCCGTCCTCTACGAGCTGCACTCCCGCCTACCGAGCTTCCAGTTCGACAACCAGGGCTACTTCAACTCCTGCACCATGAAGAGCTGCTGCTTCGCTGGGGACAAAGATCAGGTGGGCCAGAACTGTATAACTGTACTACTACTAACTGTACTATAACTGTCATTATAACTAGTGGAGATGATAGAAGCTTGGTTAATAAGGTCAAATTAAATACCACCTACATTTAGGGAAATAAATGTATGATATGGTATATGGGACGTCTAAAATTTTCCATTTCATGTACATGTGCAGCCGTAAACCCGATGTCATGCATATAATATAATGTCCCTGTGGCTCTCAGGGTGTGATCTAGCTCCTGATAGATCAAAACAAACACTGTTGCTTTTAATGTAAAGAGAATTGTGGCAACATGTGGGACCAGTTGAAATAAAAATAAAACATATTAGATCCTTCTGTGAATTTGAGACTTCTCGGTATTGGAGGAACACCAGAAGCCCCTGAACTCAGCCAGCGGTCCTCCCGTTGGTCCTCCTCAGACATGACATCACCCTGCAGCCATGTTTATTATGTTAACATTATTCTCGGATATCGGTGGAGCTCATAAAGACTTAAAAATTATCCTTCTCTACATGAGTGAAAGCTTACTGAATCAGGTCTGTATCTGTTCTACTCACTGCTGCCAAACTCGGTCTCTGATTGATCAGTGGAGATTTGGGATTTCTTCTGTTTGAGTGAAATACTATTTTACAAGGTTTTACTCACCCCTGGTGTGGCTCTCAGTACAAGTGCAATGTTAAAGGCCCAAGCAGCAGTTTTTGATCATATAAATTACTAATTATTGTTAAATTAAACGTGGTATATCTGACTTAAAGGGCGGGACCCTTATTAATATATTTTTTAGGTTTTTATATCATTCAGTAGCTTCCCAGTGGTGTTCCTTATGTAGTCAAATTTGAACATCCAGATTTTGGTTAAAGTATGTATGTTTTAGCGTCAAAATGCTATTTCCCCAGTGTATTGGCGTTACATAAGATAACTTAGATGGTGGTTGGCTTGCCCCCAGGTTAGAGAAGGTGGAAGGTAGAAGAAAATGAGTTTTTCTGCTGCTCCCGTCCACAGCACTTCCCCCTCTCAGCAGGAAACTGAAGCTGTTACATCATTCTCTTCAAAGCCACCAGACTCCATTCACAAAAACAGTAATTTTACCTCACAGAATGTGTGAATATACTGTACATACAACCCCACTTCAAAAAATCCAAACTAACCCTTTCAGTTCACAACTTTGACTCAGCTAGCGCTAGCATTCACATTATTCATAACCTTATTGATTAGCTTCAATTAGCTTACTTTGGTTATCAATGTTACTGCTTTTTGCAGCACATTAATGGGCAAAAGCATTTGAAAAAATGGACCAGAAGGCAGATGGACTTGTCTTTTAAAGTGTAACTTCACCCCCAAGTCTGACCCTAAGTCCACCTGCTGCATAATTTTGAAAAATGCTAAAAAATGGACATGGATTTTGGTTATTTAAGCAGAAGCTTTGTCCCGTAGTTGCTGTCGCAGCACAACAAGTTTTAGAAACGTCCTCACAGACACCCAGCAGAGGATTTTCTCGGAGTGACGCGAAAGCAGAGGTGCAGGGTGGCAAGTAACCACAGAAAAATGATGGAAAGGAAAGAGGGAGGGAGTTCTGGGTGCAACATTCCTACTTGACATGTCCTCTGGGAACCTGAGGCGGAGCACACCGGTGTTCAGGTCAGGTCTGTTCATTTGCCCCGGAGCTGCAATGATGGGAGTAACAATAATGATTTTTCATCACTGCAGAGCCTTTTATGTTGGTTCCTTTTTAGATAAAGACAGATTGTCATTTTTCCACCAAAATAGAAATAATAAATGACTTGAGGAAGTCTCTGAAAAAGTGAAAACCCAGAGAGAGAGTCCAGCCGAGTGTTTACAGAAGGGAAATTGAAGACATTTGTTTAAATCATTGGCAGATAAGACGGCACAAAAATAGCTTGACAGACTGTTAGAAATCCAGCAGCAGCACAAGCCAAGGTCATAAAACAAATTATTTTACAAAAATGTGGTTCCAGATGGTAAAATAAGGCTTGACAGACCCTCCAATTAAGTATAAATGTGCTGAAAGAAAGAAGAGAAGAGTATATACGTCACATAGAGTATATACAGGTAGGTAAATGAAATTTGACCTCTGCATTTAACCCATCCTTAGGAATTTCCCCTGCGGTGATAATGAATGGATCAGCAGTGCGATATACAGCATTACTATTTCAAATTACTTCACCTATCTTGATTTTAGTGCTATATGAATAAGCTTTGTTGTTAATCTGTTATTAGGTATATTATTGCTTTTTAAATGACAAAGATTATAGTTTTAAAATTAAAGGACCAGTGTTAACATTTAGAGGGATCTGTTAGCTTGTTTATTGTGAAATGCCGAACACAGAACTGCAATGAGGCACCGCAGGTATTATTTTTCAGCTGAGATGCTTTGGTTGCATCTGGTTGCTACGGTTGATACAGAATACCTAAAGAAGTAAAAATGTCTGCAGAAAGTAGAGTACCTGCTCTGGATGAAGGGAAGGGTGAAACAGAGAGAGAGAGAGAGGACGGACCTGCTGGTGTATGTGCACTAATTTCTGCTCTGTTGTTGTTATTCAGCACTTGTCGCCTACATGTAGGATGCTACAGTTGGTCCCGCCCCTCCTCTGCTGTGATTGGATGACTGGGTAAAAAGTGACACTGATGACCACAGCGTTTTACCCAACGTTGAACTTTTTTCAACTGCGACCAGAAAAAAACAGCAAGTGTGCTGTGCTCAGTGCAAAATGGCAAAATGCCTCATCACGCTGCTAGCTCTTATAGCATAGTGTAAAAACACAGTGTTCCCATTGCAAAGTATTCAAAAAGAATAAAAGTGAATATAGAGGTTGTGGCGGTTGCTTGCTACCACCTGCAGTTAGCTTGACAATAACAGAGTATTGCAGTATTGTGGTAAGGCCTGCAACTAACGATTATTTTCATTATTGATTAATTTGTTGATCATTTCCTCTATTAATCGATCAGTTGTGTGGTCTATAAAATGTCAGAAAATGTCGATCAGTGTTTCCCACAGCCCAAGATGACGTCCTCAAATGTATTGTTTTGTCCTCAACTCAAAGATCTTCAGTTTACAGTCATAGAGGAGTAAAAAAACAAAACATATTCACATTTAAGAAGCTGGAATCAGAGAAATTACACTTAAAAAAAAAAGAATTACTCAAACTGATTAATCATTATCAAAATAGTTGGCGGTTAATTTAATAGTTGACAACTAAGCAATGACTCGTTGAGTTGAGGGTCAGTGTCTCACTTAAGGACACCTTGACATCAGACAAGAGAAACCAGGGACGCAACCGCCAACCTTCTGATTAAAGGACGACCCACTGAGTCACAGTCGCCCCCCAACAGTAGTTACCACCTGGAGTCAAACCTGGGCAGACTGGGTGAAAACCAGCACCCGAACCACGAGACCAAGGGTGTCAAACATACAGCCCGAGGGCCAGAACCGGCCCACCAAAGGGTCCAATCAGGCTCACTGGATGTCTTTTCAAAGTTAAAAATTGCAGAGAAGTATGAGTATTTTTAAGGCTCAATTTTGAACTTGACTTTTTATGGGAATCAAGTCCAGAATTTAATGACATAATCTAAATAATGTCCAGATTTTGACATAGTAAGCTAAAGTTATGAGATACCAAGTTGAATTTATGACTTAAGTCAGAATGAATAATTAATACCAATTTTGCAGTTAAATGCACTTCTATTTGTATTTTGGGCTGGATTTTTCATTAATTGTGATCATTTTCACAATGTACTTCTACTTCTACTACTTCTTTACACGAACAGGAAGGGCACATTTGGAGGTGTTGTTATTTATAGTTTAGTATGCAGTGGTTGTACTGTCCCACTGGACATCAAACTGGACTGTATGTGGCCCCTGAACTAAAATGAGTTTGACACCCTGCTCTAGACCATATGGGAAATATAAATATAATTATAGAGGAAGAAAGAAAGGGGGAAATTATGAGGTCCAATTTGAACCTGGTGTTTCTATCAGCTATTGCAGTCAGTGCAAAAAATAAAAAGTCAGCTTCTAGTCCTTCTTTCTCTACGTGTTGCTAGACAAGACGTATGTACGGTACATATAAGAACTAAACCCCCCCCCCAGCTCTGTCAAAACTTACCTTAAGCGACAGCTTTAAGTGGAACCATCTGTTTACAAAAGTCTAATAACAGTTCAGACGTGGAGCAGGAGCTGTGCTGGGGTCAGACTGTCATGTCATATCAGGAGCCGGTTTGACCCACATTATGAGACTGGGATGAGATCTGGTGGGTTTGTGCCTCATATTGAGCCCCCCAGGGTTTGTTTCTCTCAGTGTGTATACGATTCCCTTTTGTCATAAGAAAGGGAGCAGACTTAAATCTCTAAACATCCCTCTGTTTCCCCCCTCAGTACATCTTGTCTGGGTCTGATGATTTCAACCTCTACATGTGGAAAATCCCGAAGGACCCAGAAGCAGGTGAGTTACTGAATCTGTCTGCACCGACTGCATATTTATGTGGATGTATGCTGACGTGTAGGCCGTGATTTACCCTGTGCGTTGCATCTCCACATGACAGAAGATTAAATCATCTTGTTCCCGTGGCGGGATTGTTAATTTTCTTCCGTCCACCCTGCTAAATACTTTTTGTGTTTTTGTTTTGTTTAAAGTTTACACTGTTCATCAGGAAAATCAGGGTTTGATAAGAGATGAACCACGACTTACAAATACAGTAGCTTGCTTTAAGGACATTTTGGTGATTCCCGCAAGGTTAAAGATTTCAGTGGCGTCGGTGAGGATAGGAAAAACAAACCTGGTTGACCTTCAGTCTCTGTAAGCATGATGGACGTCTCTGTACTCTTAATAAGCATCAGCCCAGACTGTGGTTTCCCCTCAGTTCATCTGGTCACGGTATACTTTCCAAGCATGAGTAACTATCAGATGTCCTATATCAACGTCTTTTTTGTAGTCTTAATGCAGTTTAAGTTCTTACTTGTAAACTTTTCTTGAGTTTGAATGTTTTCGCCTGTCCAGACTATCTAAAAATCAAACGTAAATGTTGAAAAGTTTAATATATTAACTGCTCCACACTGTGAACACGCCTCAGATCTAGTTACTCTGGGAAGGAAATCCCAAAAATGCACCAATGCTGGAATGTTGTGGCTCTGTAGCACCACCTGACACATTTATGGATTTTATTACTCACACTGAAAATATGTGCACTGGGCTTACGTGGTGTCAGACTAATGGCATATTATGAGGATTACATTACTGCCGTTTTTCAGTCTGTGTTTTTTGAAGCAGGTTGAATAATCATCTTTGCATAGCTGGATGTGTTTGTTTTAGTGAATCCTTGTGTCTCTGTGAGTCTGAGCTCATATGTTTAGTCTGCTCGTATCGTGTTAAACGAACCCACATTGTGTCCTTCCTTCAAGGTGGCCCTGGTCGTGTGGTGAACGGGGCGTTCATGGTCCTGAAGGGTCACCGCTCCATAGTGAACCAGGTTCGCTTCAACCCTCACACCTACATGATCTGCTCGTCCGGCGTGGAGAAAGTCATCAAGGTCAGTAAAAGATCAGATTTCGTCGTTTTTTTTTTTAGAAAGACGGTTCAGATATTGTTTTTAGAGGCCTAAAGAGTTTCAGAGAGGTTAATCATCTATTGACTAATGTAACGATTTATCGTACGCTATATGTACATTACCGAGATCATTTTTGTGTGGACAACTTATCATACAATATATTTTTACATTATTGACTTGTCATATGATATATGGACATAACTGCAATCATTTTTATCAACTTATTGTACGATGTGTGGCTGTAACCTTGATCATGTTTATAGTATTGACTTATTGTACGATATATATGGACATGACCTTGACAGCGCTTACGTTATCAGCGTATCATACACTATACACACATGACCTCGACCATTTTTACGTTATTGACTTACCATATGAAAAACAGACATAACCTTTATAATTTTAAAATATTTTTTTCTTGACTTATAATACAATATACAAAATAGACATAACCTCACAAATTTTTACATTATCAACTTATCGTACAATCTAACCTAACCTTGATTGTTTGATCGGTCATCTTCTCATAGACTTCTAGACAATCAGACTTCTTTTTGCAACCAGAGGAGTCGCCCCCTGCTGGCTGTTAGACAGAACAACAGTTAAAGGCACTTCTGCATTGGCTTCACTTTTTAGACCCTTAGGTAGCCCACTGACATGACCTTGATCATTTTTGCTGACCTTGATATCGTCTGTTGTGTTTACATGCATATTTGTTTACATACGAATGCTACCAACATTTTAGCAACATGATGCCAGCATAAACAGCAGGGTTTTCCCTACCTGAAAACCAAAAACATGGCCGAGATGCATTTAGCGCGGCGTCTGTCCTCTCTGTGTTAGAGTTTCTGGAATATTGTTTATCACAATAATTTCTGGGACAATATATCGTGGCAGCGGCTGGAGAAATTGTTCTGTAAGTGGACAGACTAAATTTGAGTCTTTGTCCTCAGATGTTCAGACAGTCGATGTGCCCTTAAGTGAGACATTGATCTCCAACGACATGACACAGTAACTGACTGAGCTCCGACTTCCCTCTGCGGAGCGGGGAATGAAAAAAGATGGATTTCCCCCTATTATTGACTGTCGTCTGTAATAGATGACGTTGGGCAGTGTTCAAAAACTGGGTCACGGGGAAGATATGAATGGTTCCAGTATTACTGAAACCAGACCCAGACTGTGATATATTGCCAGGCTTTCAAAAGCCTTGGTAGCCTGCATCAAACACTGAAGGCTTCATAAAAATAGGAGTAAATCAAGTACTATTGCTAAAGCCGTCGCTGTAGCTCAACCTTGATTAGACTGCAACATAAGTTTTATTTTGTAGTTTTAAATTAAAAGTTCTTGATTTTGATCTGTTGACTTCATCGGTAAGAGCCTGCATTGAAAAAACTCTCTTCACAACATTAAGTCTTTACGCTGTAGGAGTAACAATGGTAGCACACAGCAGCTGTGCTCCTGTACTATGAGTCTTATTCAGCTTTCTGAGTCACTGTGTTGTCCTGGTGCTGACCTTATGAATAAACCAGGCAGCATCCGAAGTTGGCTGAACGTCTCACTGATTTTTGGCTGACTCACTTGAACTCCATCAGTCAGATATTTTGCTCATAGAACCAGAACATGTGTTGTTTTGTTATCAGTGAGCAGTACGTTGTTTTTATTATGCTCCTCTGTGGATGGAAATGAGTATAAGAAAACTAAACAGCACTCTCTTCTGTTTTACTTTTTAATTAGGCAATGCCAAAACTATGGTTACACTAGTGTTACATATAAAAATACACATCATTATTGAATACTTGAAACAATGTCAATACTTGTTTTCCACAGTAATGGTATAATACATCCATCCATCCATCGTCAACCGCTTATCCCGTTAGGGGTCGCGGGGGGCTGGAGCCGATCCCAGCTGGCATAGGGCGAAGGCAGGGTACACCCTGGACAGGTCGCCAGTCCATCGCAGGGCACATAGAGACAGACAACCATTCACGCTCACATCCACACCTACGGGCAATTTAGAGTCATCAATTAACCTAAACAGCATGTCTTTGGATGGTGGGAGGAAGCCGGAGTACCCGGAGAAAACCCACGCTTACACGGGGAGAACATGCAAACTCCACACAGAAGAGCCGCAAGCTGGAATCGAACCTGCGACCCTCTTGCTGTGAGGCGACAGCGCTAACCACTACACCACCGTGCAGCCCTGGTATAATACAGTATATTGATATTTTTCATATTTAAGCCTTTACAGGATTTTTATCACAGAGCTGTGACTTTATGATAAAATAGTAATTATAACACAAGTTTTCTGCTTATTGTACTTAACTTAATGACATTGGGTATTATTTAATATTATTTTTCAAACAGTATATTTATCAGGACACTTTTTACATAAAGCAGGTCTAGACTGTATAGCTGTAATTACAGCAATAGCTGTAATGATAATAGAGATATAACTAATAGTTAGTTGAATGAACGGGACATGAATATATACAGATGGAGGAAGAGAGAGGAGCTCAAGACAGAAAGTAAAAAAAAATAAAATAATAATAATAATGCAAAATGAAATAAGAAAATTTAAAAATGAGTTAAGTAATAATTTATAAAAATAAATAAATATATAAAAAAAATAAAATTTGTCCAGGAGAACATTGCATCTTATTAGTCATCAGTCAGGCAGTCATAATAACTGGAGAAGAAATGGGGCTGATTCATTATTGTATCTATAACATTTCATCCCAAATGTTGCAAAATTTAATAAATAATTTTATACTCTCCCAATCAAATAAAAAAAATAGCCAAATTGGGCGGAAAAACACTCAACCTGGCAACACTGCATCCAGTAGTTGTTTCTTCATATGATAATATGATTAATGACTCAACACATCTACCGTGATATGTCACACGGATATCGAATCATCGTCTTGTCACGTTGACATCATGGTTTATGTTTGTGAAAATATATTTTATTAAATAAAGTTATATTTGTCAGAAAACAGCTGGATTGCCACTTTTGTCCAAACACATTAAACACTTTGTTAATGATGGTTAAATTTATAGTCTACATGTCTAAAATGCTCTCTTATTGCCTCTATGTATTCATTTGAATAGACTTACTCCTCCGACTGAGACGTTTTATAAGGTTATGGTAATCAGAAAATGCGCTTTCTTAAGCTGATTTTTTTAATATCCTTGCAAACAGTGTAAAAATCCATGTAGGAAGAGAAACTGTTCACACAAAAGCATTTGTACAAGAATCAGAAAGGTTCGGCTTCTTCTTTGTCAGTTCAGTAACATAATCGCTGTGCATTTTACTGTACAGAGTGAAAGGTGATCCAGGTCCAGGTGTTCTGTAATAAGAGGCTATCAATAACGGAGAATCTGTCAAACTGACCCAGGCCTCTCCACTTCACCTTTTCTCCATCCATTTTTCATTCTGTCATTCTGTCTTGTAATCTGTCCAACTTCATATCTTCCTTTTTTTCTATGTCTCTTCCTTTACCATCCATCCATGTAACGTCCACGTCTCCCTTCACCGTTCTTCCCCATTTTTTCTAAACCTGTCTCAGGTCTGGAGTCCCTACCAGCAGCCTGAGAGTCTAGGTGACCTGGAGGGCCGTGTGGAGGACAAGTCCCGCAGCCTCTACACCCACGAGGAGTACATCAGCCTGGTTCTCAACAGCGGCAGCGGCCTCTCCCACGACTATGTCAGCCAGTCCATCCAGGAGGACCCGCGCATGATGGCTTTCTTTGACTCGCTGGTGCGTCGAGAGATCGAGGGCTGGAGCTCGGACTCTGACAGTGACCTGAGCGAGGAGGCTATCATGCAGCTCCACGCCCGGGGTCGTCGCGCCACAAGGGCCACGCCAACACCTCCCACCGCTCCCTCTGCCGCCGGACATCACAGTGACTTGGATAACTCGTCGTCTTCCTCTCTGGCTGGACCTGACGCCTCAGGAGGGGAAGAGCAAGCTGGAGCAGAGGTGGAGGAGCGGCCGAGGCGACAAAGCAGGCATCAGCGGCATCAGTCTGGCTTCCTCATGAACGAGGACTCGGACTCAAGTGAGTTTTGGCTTGACCCCATGCCCCGGCCTCGCTCCCCAAGCCCCAGGGACAACTCCACGCTGTCCAGCCCGACCTCCTCTCCTTCGCTTCCCGTCGGAGCCTCCAGCTCCTCCACATCCACTTCCAGCTCCAGCAGTGACGATGAGGAGCGCCGTAGCGCGGTGAGGCGGCGCAACGTCATGAGGCGACGCCGCATGCATGTAGTCTCCAGAGCTGGGGATCGACCCGAGTCTGTGCAGACTCTGTTTTCAGCCATCGACTCTTGCAGTTACCCATCGATTTCAATCGATGACCTGTCTTCCTCCTCGTCAGGCGAGGTACAAAACTCTCTCCAAGTCAAGACGAGCACTGGCGGCGCCAGAGATGAGGAGAAATGTCTGAGTCCTTCTGACTTTGTGTGTCTGAGCCCGGTAATGTCCCCCGAGAGCCAAGAGAACGAGGAAGGGAGTGACAGGACTGAGCTGGAGAGACATCCAGGTGCGTCTCCGCGGTCACTGGATGGACACAGGACTGAAGAAAGGGCTGCTACCAGCTCTGATAGCGGAGAGGCCTGTAGCAGCTCGGTGGCTTTAGAGTCTCCGAGCCGACACAGCCCCGGAGTGAACGGCCGACACCGGACTGTAGTACCTTATGTGAGAGAGGGCCTCCATGTCTCCTCAGAGTCAGAGGAAGAGACTGTTACACCAGAGGACACCAGGCCTCCAAGAGAAAAAGGCCTGGCACAGAGCGCTCTGAAACGGACTCACGTGGGATCAGAAGAGGGCGAGTCAGGCTCCTCGCCCTCAGAAAAGAAGCTAAAAACATAATGACGCCTCTTTCTCATCCTGGAAACTAATCATTTGATGACAGACTTAATTTAGGAAGTGGGTTTTTTATGGGTTTTTGCAACTCAGCTTTTTTCATTTTGCGTCTCAGTTGTAGTCATGTGACATGTCATATGAACTCGTGCTGATTATGAGCAGAGGACGTTAAGGGACTAAAAACTTTTTTTTTCTGAACAAATCAATTGGACAGTGTCATTTTTTTTGGTCAAACCAGAGATGACAATAAAAGATGTGAATATGAAACAAGCTAAATATCTTTGACAATGATATTTTAATGCATTTATTTTCATGCAGCATCAGTGTTTCTTTCTTTCTCTGGTTGCAGAAAGCTCCACCAGGATTTGGAGCTCCTCCAACCATATTAACAAAATGGTCTTATGGAGGACAAAAGCTTTGCAGCATTTTAAGTTTCACACAGAGCGTAAATCTGATTGGGCTTATTTTTTAATTTTTGGTTCTCGGCTGAGACTGCTGCAGGGTGTCTGAATTGACTGTGTGAAATGTTAAGATGCTCCATTTGTTTAAGCTGTGCATTGAAGTTATGCTTTCTCCACCAATTGTTTTTTGTCTCATTATCCCAGCCCCTGGGTACCATTACGAGCCAGCGCTCGCTTTTGTTTTCTTGCAATTAAAGAATAATTTGTTCTCCAGTGGCAAAACCACGACTTCTTCCTGGGGCCTCGCTAATTCACAATAGAGTTTGATTGGTGAAACGTTTACTGTCTCCGACACGTCTGTCTGAAATGATGGAAAACGAGTTATTTTGCTGTAGGTGTGGGTTCACTTCACTACCTACTGCTGATAGAGTTACCATGGCAACACAGCTTTAACTCTCCTGTGAAAGAAATGTGTTCAGCTGGCCGTGACCTTGAGCAAACGGCATCAGCCAGAGTAGAATATTTTATTGACTGAACTAAAAGCTATCTTTGCTTTCATTAAAAGAATAGTTAAATCAGTTATTAGCAGACTGCCACTCTGAATAAAACATATTCATCACTGAGAATTAAAATGATGAGTCAAGCATCACAAATAGTTCATGTCCATCTCTGACAATTTTTGCGTGAATAGATATTAAAAGGAAAAAAAAAATCTTGACTGAAAATTTCATTTAAAGCAAGTGACACAAACAAGCTCACCACAAAGTCCATTTAGTATCTGTTCTGGAGCTTTTTTTTCAGTTGTCATGGGAATATAAATGTGATTATAACTTATTATAATTTATTTAAGTGTTTTGCAATACTTTTACCGATAGGTAGTTCCATGGAAAAGGAGGATTTTCTGTAGCTATTCTTCTGACTTAAGCTACTTCTCATGTTCAGTCGTGGTCTTGCACTCGTCAACTTCTAAAGCTGATATAAAACTATGAGCAAAATTAGTCCAAATAATGTGCAATAATGTTCAGCAAACATGAATTTTATAATCATGTCCAACATGGACATAAACAAAATTTTAGACAAAAGGAAATTTGGATTTTGTCCTGTTTAATGCATTCAGCTGAATTTATGTAAATACAGTTAAGCAACATATTTCATAAAAATGCTGTCTGAAAACTTCTTTACACAACCAAACATAAAATTCTTTTGGATAAATTGTGAAGCCTTTATCTATTTATTTATTTTGCTATTTTAAAAGTAGCCAAAAGTAGTGAAAATATCACTCAAAGCCATTTTGAATGTATTGAATCTAAAAAAAAAAAAAAAAATGCATTAAAGTGGACCAATTCTGCAAGTTTTCATATGCATACTTGTACTTTCTACTGGAACAGGTTTACATGCTTTAATGTTCAAAAAATGCTTTATTTTTCTCTGTGGTGCAGCACCTCTTTTCACCCTCTGTATGAAACGCTCTGTATGAGCTCCTGAGTCTGTTCTGATTGGTCAGCTGGCCCACCCTATTGTAATTGGTCAACCGAGCCAAACCTTCAGGCTCTGCTCCAGCTCCGCTCTAACTAACTTTGTTTTGAGGGCGTGCCGAACTAGCCACCAGGCAGATGGTATGCAAAAAGAGTGTTACTTGGTGACATCACCATGTTACAGAAGAATAGGCGGGACTTCAAGCAAGGCGTCTGAGGCAGTTCACGAGCAGTGATTCTTTTACATGGTCAAAGAAACTGTGCAACACTAAAGGAAAGGGGAAAAACACAAAAGCATAATAGGTCCTCTTTAAATTCCCCGTGTACAATTTTTTATTCCCATAAATATTAAAGAGAACAAGAGTGTCCCACTTTTGGGTCACTGTGAAAATCAAAATTAGTCAGTCAGGAAACTCAAGTAAACTTACGAAGTAAAAGTACACCAAAGTCAAAAAAATTCAGCATTCCTAAAAAAATTTTTAAAAAATCAGGATGTTGGCCTTTAATGAGGTGAACAACCATAAATGGACAATTATCTATTCAGCAGATAATTTGGCCACGCCCACTCAGATTCCCCAGCTGTGTAATGATTGTCCATTAAAACACATGATGTCATTCCTGTCTGAGGAAACAGCGATGCCAGTTGTGTCCCGTCTACAGCCTGAACGACGGCACTCTTCTGCCAGACAAAGCAGACTACCAGAGGGCATACCAGTGGTTGTTGGAAAAGATTACAAAGAAAGAAAACAGACCGCATGCCATCGCGGCCTCTCGAGCTGGCGGTGGCGTGGTAATCTGAGGGCAGGCAAACATACAGTTGAGGGCTATCGAGTTGTTTGTCCTGCCCTCTTGTCAAAATGATTTCCTCTACTTCTTAGAACTTCTCAGTTTGGCCGTCACTTATCTGCAGGAAGTAGACACCCTTCATTTAACCCCCATGCTTCCCCTGAGACAAGTATTCAAAAAGACATATTGCATGCTTTGGGTTTGTTTACATTTAGACTGGAGTGTGCCTGCTGGGCTGCATATGGCTTAATGATTAATTACAGGCTGCAGATGCAAAGGAGTACAACACACTCTTAACATCAATCAAAAGTATATTGAATGTTGAATTTTACAAATTCCCTGAAAGAATTAAGTTATGTATATTTTACTGTTATAAACCACAATGCTAAAGCATGCTTTACTGCTCATAATATAAGAGAATCAAACCCATTAGTGAACTTACAATGGCCTTTTTTATCTGTATTTATTCAGGGAAGTTTAACTGCTTCTATGTGCTCTTTTGCAGCAACACCCTCCCACATACGTAGGTCACATTCACGACTGGGAGGGGCCCAGTACAACCACAGACCTTGAGGATTTCCACTACAGTAAGCTTGGGTTAAGTCAAATGCACTACATCGGTTTGGGAGGAGACACCCTAACTTTTTCAGTTTCTTAAAGGCTCAATTCATCAGTCAGCTTCTTACTAAAACAGATTTCTGTTTTTGTGGTTTTGGCCTTGCTTTTAACACTGGTTTGTGGTGGGTGTGGCTCTGTCACCACCAAAATGGTGGTGGCATGTTTTTTTAATGTGCACTAATCAGGATTTAGCGATATTTGGACGTAAATGTGATGTCAGTTGTGGGGTTGTTTATGTTGCCAACCATATGGGATCAAACCACACCCACACTGTCCCAATGAAACAGATTGTTTTTGAATTTTAAACACCAAACTTTGACTTTGATTTATGCGCATTTAGCAGTGAGCAATCTCCAGGTCTGAATAGTGAAGCCAATGCTGAAGTGCCTCAAACTTGCATTCTTTGTAACAGCCAGCAGGGGGCGACTCCTCTGGTTGCAAAAAGAAGTCTGATTGTGTAGAAGTCTATGAGAAAACGAGCCTACTTCTCACTTGATTTATTACCTCAGTAAACATTGTTAATATGAGTTTATGGTCTCAATCGCTAGTTTTCAAACAGGAAAACAGGAATGGCCCTATCTATATTGCAGGTGTTCAGTTTGTCCATTCTGGGCTACTGTAGAATCATGGCGGCCAGCTCCGTGAAGAGGACCTGCTCCCTATGTAGGAATAAACAGCTCATTCTGGGGTAACAACAACACGCTTCATATTTTCAGGTGATTATACACTAAAGAACTCATACTCACTACTGCTACTTACTTATTATACTGCCAATAGATCCCCGTAAGTGCTTCGCACTGGACCTTTAACAGACTTTTAATGTGTAAAATCTGTGGAGTTTCCCTTTAAAGTTTAACATTTTCAGGGGCTTTAGGTCATTGATGTATAAAGAGAACTGGATACATCGTTAGAGGCGGGGCGTTATTCTTTCTTATGACAGCTGCTCAGTGGTGCATGATGCCAAAATTGCTCAATTTCCATCTTGAAAAGTACCCAGACCTTTTGGCGATCTTCCGCATCGTCACATCACGCTGTCATCATGACTTGCGCTCTCGTCGCTGTCTGGGTCGGGAGACAAGAAATAACTCTGGAGTCAGCTTTTAGTGCATTTTTACTTTAGGACCTAATGATTTAAATAAGGGCTATTCTAGTGTTCGTACTGGGTTGGTTGTTTTACCGTAAAGGAAATTATCCGCTGACTTACAGACATCTCTTTCTCAATGTAAGTCTATAGCAGATACGGAAGTTGTAGTACTACTGTTTGGCCACTACGAACATCGGGATCGACGAACGGCGCTCTTCCTGTGGGCTTGTTTTCGATCAGTTCGTGTATTTGACCACATGCTGCATCATATTCTCAAAGAGAAAAAACGCTCTTTTTTAAATTGAGTCCTCCTCACATTCTTCATCCTGTGCCGACAGTATGCTCCCTTTGGTCCCAGATGGTGTTTTGGCTCAAGTTGTTTGACCACAAACCCAAACACATGCACAACTCAATGGGATTATCCTGCCTGTTCTGCAGTATCCCATACATGGTTCAGCTTTAACAGCAAGGACAGCTATTTAAGAATTCCCCTCCCTACATGACTGGAATACCTTGGGAACTAGCCAGAGCCCAGACAGAGCCCAATGTGCCGGCTCTTCACATGACCTGTGTGCCTCGGAAAGCAGGCCCGGCTTTCTTCGCACCACTGAGTCTTCACAAGATATTCTGGGATTCTGCTGAATAGTATTATGTTGACGTCAACTAGCTGGACCGGATGAAATTACTCCGGTCTACTCAAACCAAACTGTGCAGCGCTGGAGTGTGCCACCAGAATAATTATACACATTTCAGTGGTTAATTATAATGTGTTAACTGATGCATTGAATAAGCCATCATTTGCAGTGTTGAGAGGAAGAGTCTCGTTTATCAGCTGGCCAATTAGAGCTCGTGTTGCTGCTCTGAGGATTGGACCTCTTTTTAGTTTTTAGTGGGGTGTTCTGGCTGTGTTTAAATGACAGAATGGAAAAACTCATTATCGGTTTAAATACAAACGTAATGATCAAAAGCCTTTTTAACCATGCTAGTGGTATGGCTCCAGAGATGGCAGCTGGTCCAGCACTTTGGTCCAGGCTGAAATGTCTGAAGAACTATTTGATGAATTGCCATGAACGTGTGTACAGGTGAGGTCATGGTGACCATTGACTTTGGTGATCCTGTGACTTTTCATCTGGTGGCACCAGTAGGTTGACATTTGTGGTTTTCGGTGAAATGTCTTGACAACCGTCAGATGTATTGCCATGAAATTTGGTACATATATTCATGTTCCCCCTCAGGATGAACTGTAATCATTTTTGTTATAGAGGTAGTCCGGCAATGTAGTATTGTGCTTCCATGCAGTTGGGAACTTGCAAGAGATGGATTTAAAAAATAAAGCAGTAAAGGCCAAGATATCCTGAATTTTAGTGCATCATATGGTCAAGCTCAAAAATCCCATAATTATACATCTTCTACAAAATAACATCAATTGTCTTTTCACATCAGAGTTTTATGTGGAGCAGATTTAGATATGTTTTCATTGTGCGCATGTTAGCTTACAGACATTAGCATTTAGCTCAAAGCAGCCACTAGCCTCATTGGACAGCTAGCATGGCGATAAACGCTTAGCTCTATTTATTTTGATCAGGTTGATGCCACGAAAACATTTTACCTCAATGCAATGTTGTATGTCTGTAGATTGATACGTCAGAGTTTTGAACTATGAACATGTTAGCTTACTGACATTAGCATTTAGCTCATAGCTAGCCCACTGCTGTGCCCGGGGACAGCCTCATGCAGCTGCTAGCATGGCTGTAGCTTCTTAGCCCTGTTTATTTTGGTCAGATTAATGCCACAAAAACAGTTTTACCCTGATGTAATGTTGAATGTCTATAGATTGTCATGTCAGACCTTTATGTGGAGACTGATGGGTTTTCACTGTGAACATGTTGGCTTACTGACATTAGCATGTAGCTCAAAGCTAGCCCACTGCTGTGCTTGAGTACAGCTTCACACAGCTGCTGGCTTGGCTTCAAACTCACTTCAAATTCCTTTTGCAAATCCATTTATAAGCTAATTAAATCACTTATTATTTGAAGACAATAATTAAATGGATCTATTAATTGGCACAGATACTGAACATCGTATAAAATTCAAGCCAATAGTTTAATTTAAATGTAAAGTTAATTACTTTGTTTTTCAAATGACTGCAGGTTAATTGAGCAATGGGGGAAAAAAGTATAATAATTATCTCCAGACTCCATTACTAACAAGCTGCAGTCAGCTACTTTTGGTTTTAGTTGACTTTCATCACCACCGCCGGGCTGCTGCTGGGACCGGGCGGCGGTGAGCTGGCAGTCTGCTCCCAGTCCGTGACATCACTTTCCCAAACATTCACCCTTGGAAGTTTGTCCATATATGGAAGAGTGCTCCACTTTCTCCTGACTGCCGGGGCTATCCCGTGTGTCGTTCCTGCTCTGTGTGAGTGTGTGTGAGTGACTGTGAGTGTGTGTGTGTGACAGAGAGTAAAGGGAGAGTCGGTTTACCTTACAAGGCAGACAGACCTGGCCTTCCCTTCACATGTTTACAGGAGCCTCGCTGTGACTCACCTTTCTTTTCTGAATGACTGGAGTCTGCTGTGAGAATGTGCAGAGTGTTTTACACATGATGGAAGAGTTCAATAATGGCCTGTATATAGAAATCAGCGGAGGAGGAAGTACTCATCTTTTATTGAAGTAAAAATACCACTGTAAAAATAATCCCTTACAACTAAATCTTATGTTCAAGAGCTCACTTTAACAGCAAAATATACTGAATAGTAAAAAGTAAAAGTACATGTTGAGCAGAATTGTACCTCTGAGGTATTATGTATTATATAGCATTTTAATATTATTACTGATGCTTTAACATAGCTGCATTTTAATGTTTAACTACTTGCTGGATAGTTTCATCTACAACACAGTATATTATCGTAATTGATTTCTTTGTAAAGTTTCAAAGGACCAGTGTGTAGTATTTCTGGGGATCTATTAGCAGAAATGGAGTATAATATTCATAACTGTGTTTTAATTAGCGTGTAATCACAGCAGCAATCATTTGAACTAAGAATCACTGTTTTCATTAGCTTAGAATGAGTCATTCATTATCTACGCAGGGAGCGGCTCTCTTCACAGAGTCCGCTCATGGATGTATATGGTGCCTTAAAATGGGGTCATGTTTACAGTGTTTATGAGTTGGGCTCATATGAATGCCCCTGTCATGTCATATTCAGGACCTCGTAGGAGGAAAGTTTCTGAAAGCTCCGAGTTCACGACTTATGACGTTTTTGTTGACGTTGTGAGAAATGATGGAGCCCATGGAAGTTCATTTATCGGTGCATAATAAGTTAATATTGTACAGTATATTGTAATTTTAGTCATATATTGTTTTTCTTGGCACTTTTATGATATATCTGAGGAAAATGTTGATATTCTTGACGACCTCATCTTTCTCTGTCATTATGCCTTTTCATTTCCAGCATTATGTTACCTGCTTGCTAGCTTGTTAAATTCTTAGCCTCTGTGGCTTCTAGTCTCGGACGGTAACGTTAATATTGCTGTTGCTAAGCAGCTGTGTTTTTCATGACTTAACCACTTGAATGCAACACATGTCCTGAACACGAGTTCACGAGTTCCATTTGAAGGCATCAATAACGAGAACTGGACACAGCGTTGGAGGCAGAGTCCCGTTCATTCCTCTGAAAGTTGCTCAGTGGCACATGAAGGCCAAATGGCTCAAGTACCCGGATCTTCTGGGCTCTTCCGGGTCTTATTGGGCCCTACTGCGCATGCCCGACATGTGTAGTTGCATCCGCTCAGTCACAGGACTTGGTCACAGGGTTCCAACGTCACGGCTAGTCTGTCGTCACGGTCTGGGTCTCCATAGACATAAACAGGAAGGAAATAAGTCTGGATTCGGCTAACAGTTGTGGAAACTAAATAAATACGTTCAGTTTTGAGGTACTTGGGCTTTACTTTCCATTTTATACTTCTTAAAAATTATACTTAAATACATTTTGGAGGCAAATATACTTTTTACTTCATTACATTTGTTTTACAGCTGTAGTTAGGCTACATGTTGTTGACAGATACATTAAATCTGCAAAATAACAAGTAATTAAATAATAAGTTAAATAAATAAATCAATGTAGTGGAGTGAAAAGTATATTTGCCTCTAAAATGTAGTGAGTAGAAGTATAAAGTAGCATAACATGGAAATACTCAAGTAAAATACAAGTACCTCAAAAATTGTACTCAAGTACATAAACTATGCACATTTTTATTTTCTCAAGTACTGTAGTTAGGTACAGTTTTGAGGTACTGTTTCCATTTTTTGCTACTTTATTTTTATTTGATTTATTTTATTAAAGTGATGAACACATCAGTGCATCAATAATTGTAATCCAATAATATAATATGATACTCTGCACAATAAAGTACTAAAGTTAAGTACATTTTCTTCATGACACTGCATCGGTATTTCTACTAAAGCACATTTTCTTAATTAATGTACAGAAGTACAAGTTTGAGGTACTGTTTCCATTTTCTGCTACTTTATACTTCTACTCCACTACATTTCAGGGGCAAATATTGTACTATTTACTCACTTATTTATTTGATAACTTTAGTTTCTAGTTACTTTGCATGTTTAGATTAACACTACAGAAGTAATCAACAAATAAAATATGATGTAATATATATTAAGATAAAACTTCAAAAGTCAAAACTTAACCCCACCTTTACCAGCTTCATTATCAAAGCGATGTACACATTAATGCATCAGTAGTCCAATAATGTCAGATACATTCCTCCGTTTCTGAACAGTACAACAGGCCTATTAGTAGTATTTTACTTAGTTACCTTGCACCACTGGGTTTTACTAAAGGATCTAACTACGTCATTAACCACTGCTAAAAAACACTTAATATTAACAAAACAGCAGATGTTTAAAATGTTGTTTTTAGTTTTTGAAAAGTTTCCGGTTTTAGCGTTTTATTTACACCGCGTGAAGTAACGCGTTACACTTATTTTACTCTAATTACAGTGTGAAGTATCCTCTCAGTCAAACAGTCAGATCAACCTACGCAGTCAACCTTGGTTATAAAGCTTCCGCACTGACAGCCCCTCTAGCCAATCGGCTTCGAGGAGGCGGGTCAAGTGCGCCCCGAGGGGTCCAATCAGATTCCTCGGTCGGTTATCGATTAAATTTGTCTGAAGCAAAGTTTTTTTTGCGTCTGTAGCCTGCTCGCCGCTAGACCTGCCTACCGCGGAGCACTGCTGCTGGGCGAAAACTAGAGCAGATAGAGAGAGAAGAGGGTGAAAGAGAGAGAGAGACAGAGAGGGAGGGAGAGAGAGAGAGAGAGAGAGAGAGAAACCGGGGGTGGACCGTTAATTTCATCCACACACCGTCTTGAATGCGTGGCGGAGAGTAGAGCGAGCTAATATACCGCTGTTGAACATCACCGCGCCGAGGACCGGGGGACATATAGCCTAGCGTCCATATATATAAAGCTTTATAGATACAATATGGATCAGTATGATGGAGAAACTGATTACATGCACCAGGAAGATGACTGGGATCGGGATCTGCTCCTGGATCCTGCATGGGAGAAGCAGCAGAGAAAGGTGAGCGACTGACCTCCTTCTCCGGTGTAAAGGTGCGGAAGTGTGGTTGTTGCTTGTGATAATAATAATATTAAAGCGGATGGCTATTATTATTGGATTTTATAACGCTAGCAGCAGATTGGTGAGTTAATTTGAGCAGCAAGGAGGCACCAAACACCGACTGGCAGCTGTTAAATTATTAGGCTCATTATGGTAATCACCTGCGCGGGTTTCTCAGCTACTTTTATCAGGAGGCTGATGGTGCTCCAAAACTTTTCTCGCCTCCGGATCTCGCTCACGTATCCTGTGCAGCATTGTGAAATATCCTGCAACGAGCAGAGGAGGGGCGGTGTAGAAAAGGGGGTTTAGAAAACCGATTAAAAACTGGACAGGACGCCCACCTTTCCAGCGCAACAGATGTCAGCCATGCGCTTGACTGCATATAGATGGTGTGTGACTGGCCCCTCCTGTCATCTGGTTCATGATGCGACGTGGATTAGGCCATGCTTAACAAACCGGGGATGGAGTGTGTGTTTGGGGTGTTTGAGGAGGGGGATAAACCCACGAGAGCTCCTTTTGCGTCTCATTTATTTTGTTGTGTGGCGAAATTTACGCATGGATTCCGCACATCATTTTAACACACAAGTGTTAGATTTCTGTTTGATTTGGAAGTTGTGGCCACAACCTTGAAGTTAGTTAATTCACATTTTAAAGTCTGACTACATTACTGCTTTACTTTTCCCATATTTTGTCTTTAACAAGCCCAACTCGGCTACATGCGTCCTCCAGCTGCTGCTCTCCCTCCCAGACAGAGTATGAATGGTCTGTTTCGAGAAGGCGTGTTACTTCTTTCCCTGCTCCCCATACTTTTTCCTCCGCTTTGAAAAACGGGGAAGAAAAGCGCTGTGGAATCTGAGTAAGCGCTGCGGTTTGGGCTGGGCTTGCATGGGAGCAAGCGTGCCCAAAAATGGTAATAATCGGCCCCTCTCGCTGCCGTTGGAAAACTTTTCCCCCCAAGTTTCTTCCTTGCTCTGCAAGCTCTCAGCTTGTAGTTTCCTGGATTATGTCATCGGCAGGCTGCTACCGGTCGATTAGAGGAAATAAAGGGAAGGTATGCAGGTCAGGTGTGGACAGCAGACTGGGCTGGACATCATCTCACACTCCTTTAGTGCCTTAAAGAGAAAGTTTTCCTGAAGGATAGTAACACCTGACAGTTTAGCTCCCTCCATGCCCTCCAGTCTGGATCACTTCCATCATGGTGGAGTACTTTCCTCTGCATGAGCTGCATATTTCTGCGCCTGCATGACCCTCATTGATCTAATCATCCTGCAGAGAGCAGGGATGTTTTATTCATCTGTTCGTCTCCGCAGAGAGCGGCGATAAGTGATTGTGGAGATCTGAACACACAATCACAGGCTGAGAGGGGAGACAGCAGCCCCTCTGACAGCCACGCACCTCGGTCCTCTCGTTCCACACATAAACACACAGCCATCCATATGCATGTGAGCACACACACCACCCAGATTCCCTCCAGGCCTCAGCAATCAGCTTCGCTGCCGATGAGCAGATAACCGAGAAGCCTTTTATGTTTGCTGATTGTTCCCCATCAAGAAAAACATTATTATTATTCACAACTCTGACATGTTTAGTGTTTAAATGAGTCAACTTCCCCTCACCAAAAAGAAAGTGTGCTATTAGTGTATGTCTTTTAATCTTAAAACAACAGCGTATACTTTCACTTTACTTCTTATCTTTTTTTCAGAGATATATTTAACAAAGTATACTTGGCTCATACTGACAAGTATTAGAAAAGTCTACATATTCTTGGCTTATACATAGATATACTAAGTTTGTATACTTCAAACTAGTTAACTACTAGTTTATTGAATATACTATAAAGTGTACTTTCATAAATTATAAAGTGGACTACAAATATATACATGTATACTTGCAGTATAAAAACTATGAACTAACTCAAACTATGAAGTGGGCTACAAGTACACACACGTATACTTGCATTATAAAAACTATTAAAGTACTAGTTTGCTGAGCGCACACTTTAAAGTGTACTTTCATAAATTATAAAGTGGGCTATAAATATATACATGTATACTTGCTACATAAGAACTATTAAACTAGTAGTTTACTGAGAATATACTTTCATAAACTATAAAGTGGGCTACAGGTATAAAACTGGTAAACTATCAGTTCAATACTTATTTATACTTTAATTTTAATTAATAAACTAAAATAGTCCCAAGAAGTATTGAAGTAGTACTTGTATTAATCTAGTAAACTATCTGTATATGTATAGTATAGTTGCAGTACAAAATAAGACTTAAATGTCAACTAGTTGTGTACTCAAAGTTAACGGTTCTTACACTTAAAATATACTTAAAAGTGTACTTTTATAAACTAAAAAGTAGGCCAGTTTAGTCCGTAGAATTAGTAAAGCAGTACCCTTACACTATTAGTACGCAGATATTAGTATACTTACGACATAAAGTATACTTGGGGAATATATACTTGAACTTTACTTAAGTTTAAACTTGAAGTAAAGTGCTTTTTTTAAGGGTCTTTAACCTTTAACGTTGATGTTGGTGCATCTGTGTGTTGCTTCACATCTCTACAGTCTGAAGCCCGTCGGTTTGTTTGTGACAGCAGGTATTTACCACCACTGTGATCCTGTTTGGAGGCTGAATAAACTGTCAGAGTGTCAACATCTGTTTAACCAGACTCTTAGACTATATTGCAACGTAGTGAGCAGGTTAAGACTTTTCTTTTTGGCTCCGTTTTGCAGTTGAGGCACACAACCCCGGCATGTCAGAGAGTGCTGAACATATTTTAGTCCGATGCAAGTCCTAACCTGACCCCTCAGGTATCAGGCATCCTCTTATCTTGGAATCTAAATGTCTTTGCAGATCCAGGTGTCTCAGGTACACTGCGCCAGATGTTACTTAAAGCTGCAGCTCCCACATACTTTCACTAAAACAACATGAGAGGTAGTTGATGTATTAGTCACTTCACACCTCTGTTAAACAAACAAACAGGCTGTAATGTTTTATTCTGTTGTTGTTGTTCGCAACTGGAGGTGGAGTTCAGGTGTTAACTGCTGCAGCTAATTTGTCCAGGTTTGTCCTTATAAGGACATAAGCTGCTGCAGTACCTTCGATCAGGCCCTGCCTGTAAACCTCCCGCCTCCCACTTCCCATCTCCCACACCCCAAACACTCCCAACCCACACCCACATTCCCCAGCTCCGACCGTACACACCAGGTCACAGATAAGATCGGCTCGTTCCTGATCAGCCTGAAGATTTGTTCACTTTTTTCCAAAACTTTTTTTTGTCTCGTTTTATGACTTTGAGTTTCAGATTGATGACTTCTGACTAGAGCTGCCTCTCCGAGAGGATCAGTCAACTAATTGGTCATTTTAGGTCAGGTCAGGTTCACACCTAAAGGTCCGGTTCCTGGACCAAACCAATGCGAGGATGATCTGTTGATTCAGTTTTACAACAGAAACTGTAAACAAAACTCATGTGATGGAATTGTCATTTGATTATTGATCAGACAGATGGCGGTAAAAAGACCAAAAAAAAAAGACAACAAACCTCCTAATTTCTAGCCGGAGATCATAAATCATGGAGCACTGTCTGGTTCTGTTCATGTTGGTGTTGATCTGGAGAACATCTGCAGTGGTTATTAAATAATTTATTAATGCAGACATACCTTGGTCTTCTTATTCACCCTCTGGAGTAATTAAGTAATGTTCTCCTCAGCCCAGATATTCAGGAGGCATCTGACTGCTCCTGCCACCCGACATTTTGCTAGCAAACATGCTAATAGCTGCCATTTACCAGAAGAGGAAAAGGAGGCGATCTTTTAACCAATGAAATGATGAAAATGGTACGCTTCCTGTGATTGGTTTGAATGGCGTTCACACCAGAAATGACCCACTCCAGAGTTAACTTAACAGCGGCCCGAGACCACTCCTTTGAGGCGGACCAAGGTGCGCTTGTTTTTTCCACACCAGGGTTCGGTTCCTGCGTTGTAAGTTGTAACATGAAAACACGGACAACTCCCAGACCGGACCACACCATGGTAGTGACCTGTCAATCACAAGGTAGCCACACCCTAAAGCAACCCCTGCTTTATGGTCTATTTGACTTTAAATGGGACTTTTGCAACCAGAGGAGTTGCCCCCTGCTGGATATTAGAAAGTGACATTGGCTTCACTTTTCAGATCTGAGGTTGCCCACTGTGAACGCTGTATGAGAACCATGAAACTGTTTCATGTCTATGATGAGAACAGTCTAGTGTTGGTCAACTAATGATCTCTTTGGTCAAGGACAGACCTAGATCTGAAGGACCAGACCTGTTTTCTGAGTCTTTCTCTGACACAGTAAGTGGAGAAATGACGAAATAATGGATTCATTTTGTTTTTGAAGGTGTGGGCGTTGACGAGTGTTAGTCAATATATTTCAAAGAACCATGATGCAGTTAATCCACGCTGCAGGCCAGAAGGCTGTGCAGGCAGGAACTTGTCTTTTTGTGTGACAGATATGCAGGAAGTGCCCACTAAGAGACTCAGTCATCAGATGTGTCACCTCTTTACGCTCCCCACTTTGACTAATCAGCGCTCCCTTGGGCGGGGCTGTCGCTGGCAGCAGCCTGCATCAAAACCAGCGGAGCATCCTGACCTACATCTACAGTAACTGACGTGTTTACTGCTTCCGGAGTAAACAACACTTTCTGTAATACAGATTCACAACTTGCTTCTGTTTTCGGTGCCCAGAAATCTTTACAATATCCGACATGTTACAGGAAACTTGACTCAACGCACGAGCGAGCGTGTGACGTTTCAGTTTTTGTGAGAAGATGGCAACCGTTTGCCAAATTGCATAATAGGATGTGTGATGTCAGCTCTGGCCACCTCGCAAAATGCTTCCTGTCATCAGATTCCTCTGTTCCCATGATGCACCTTGGGCAGACAAAAGAAGAGCGTCACAGATAAAGCAGGGAATGTGGAAAGAGTGTTTTCTCTCTGTGTGGCAGGTGGCTCTGCTCTCCACCCTAATAAAGGTGTTATGTGCTGAAATGTTCTTTCACTACATAAAACATGAGCGAGCTGAAGACTGTCACCCCCCCCCCCCCCCCCACCCCATGTTCAATAAACTGTCAAGGTGTGTAATATGATGTTTTCCATACTGCAGCCCGACATGTGAGCCTCCGATTAAAATCCCATTATCTATTTGTAGTCTCTAAAATTAAATTTTGTACGTTTTTAATGAAAGAAGTGGTGTAGTCGTCTGCAGGTCGCCAGTTCAGATAACCTGGGAACGTTTTAACGCCGCAGTAGCACTTCCTCTTCCCTCAAATGCTGAAAATCCCCTGAGTATGCTCAGAGATATTTCTATTAGTATTGAAGTTTCAGTTTGAACAGACAGTTGCTGTTAGATATGAGTTTAAAAGTGTGTAACCCAAACTGTTTCAGTTAGGAGAAACAAACGGAGAAAGTAGGTTTTCAAAGCCTTTACTGTGCCCCTGAGCAGGGCAGTAATGAATCTAATTTTTGGCCTATAAAGACTGTATTCAACATTACCTCTTAAAAAGGGCAAGCACATCTTTTCAACACATCCATACTATTGACTCTGCCCCCTTCTTAGTTGATGAGTCGTTTTGGTCTTTTCTTTAGTTGATTAGTCATTTTTTATGCTTTTCATGCTGAATCTCTGGTAAACAGAAGTTTTAAAGTGGTACTTTTGTGTGATTCTCTGTCGATTAAATCAACTAATCGATTAGTCGACAAAGTCGTGTCGGTGTTAGTTGACTAAGAATTTTTTGGATTGAGACCAGCCCTAGTATATATAAAAAAGTCAAACTATTCCTTTAAAGAAAGGTGATCTCAGCCAGAGACGGCTTAGTATTTATTTCTCAGTCACTTCTTCATCTGTCAGGCTGGCTGCTGTTCTCTGTGAAATACGAAGAAGCAAGACAATTGAAAGATATCTTACTAGCAGTCTGGAGTCCTCTCGGCTGCTGATAATCCGCCGTCCGCTCGCTGTCGTGTCTATAAATCCCAACAGGAGCTCCCCGGAGAAGCGATCATCCGGCCCCGGTCACGCTGTCGGGGCTGTCTCGTTGGTCCTGACTGATGGGGTCACGGGCCGACACCCCAGCTGAGAGGGCCCAGGAGCATCCAGCTGTCCAGTCAGAGGATGACTCCTAATGACTTTGTTCATACCCAGACTTTTCCTTTAACGCCACAATAAGGTTCACATTTGTGGTTTTGTGTGAAATATCTCAACAACTATTAGATGGATTATTATGACATTTTAATATGAGATGAATTAAATTAAACCAAATCTGATCTTTTAAACAGGATTAATTAACGACGTACTTATTATCAAAACTCTAATGCAACAGCTGCTGAAAATGGGACAAAACAAAACAAGACATTTGAGGACATCATCTTGGGCTTTGGGAAATGACATTTTTCACCATTTTCTGACATTTTATAGACCAAATAACTAACCGATTATTCGAAAAAAAAAAAAAAAAAAAAATCAACAATGAATATAATTGTTAGTTGCGGCCCTAATTTCTAGCAGTAATAGCAATCTGCAACATTAATATTGATATTTACAGTGTTGAAATGATTTCCATCAAAGAAATGAACATTTCTGGGTGACTCAAACACTTGAATGTGTTTTCTTTGCTCCAGACCAGCACACTTCTCTTCACATCGTAGCTCCCCTCTTCTTCTTCTCTCCACCAGTAATTCGATCCTGCGTGAACACGGTCATGGTTTGATCGAGCCTGTTACATAATTAACCGAAACATCTTGTTATGTGCGGCTAATAAGAAGCTTTCTGTCGGGAAGAAACCATCAGCTGTAGCCTGAAGCTCCTATCTTGATGTATGGAGTGTCAGAGGATCCTGACCTGTGTCTAATGACTCTTACATAACGTCTCAGAGAGGGTTTTGTTCTCCAGAGGACCGAGGCTTGTTGGAGAGCTGGTGACAGTGTTTACCCAAGAAAAGTCAATGGGGCAGCTCACACACATTGATCCTTCAGAGAGTCGCTTTACTACACATGTGGTGAAACCACCAGCTTTTTCCACTGTATTAACAAGCTAATTTGCCATACTAGCAGTCTGGCTCTGAATGGCGATGGCGGCTTTGAATTAGAAAGGGATTATTATGAAATATGGTACAGACATTCAGGGTCGTCAGAGGATTAATCCTAATGACTTCGTTCATACTCAGACTTTATTTTGAATACCACAGTGAGGTCTACATTTGTGGTCTTGTATGAAATATCTCAACAACTATTTGATGGATTATTATGAAATTTTGTACAGATATTCACAGTCATCAGAGGATGAATCCTAATGACTCTTCATACTCTGAATTTGAACTACTAGTGCCCCTTAGCATCAGAGGCAGATGCAAGGGGTACCCATCTTGCGTTACTTTTTGAGGTGTCAGGGACGTTAGTGTCCAAAATAAACTGTTTCAAAATAAACTTCCGTTTTCACACAAGTTAGGTTTTAGGCAACACATCCACTAGGTTGAGTTTAAGAAGCGTAGTTGACGTTAACTTCACTGACTAGTGACTCGCGTCACTAGTGACTCACCAGTGCGCCCTTAGCAAGCTCTCACACTATTAACCCCATGTAACGTGCTCCAACTGTCGAATAATGCCACGGGTGGGTTTATGTTGGAAAGACCAGTTCACTGCATGCTAAAGGGTGACTCCGTACGTTGGTTCCTGGTGCAGAGGGGTGCTGCACTATCGGCATCATAAGATGAGATGGGAGTGAGAACGGGTTGTTGATGCAAACATTCATTCCCTGTCAGGATGAATTGTGACAAATTTGGTAATCCCTTCATCGGGCCAAAAAACAGCCTCGGCTGCAGCTTTTATTGCTAATTATCAAATGCTAGCAGGCTAACATGCTAAACTACATACCTGCTAAACATCAGTATGGCATTGTCACTGAGAGCAAAGCTGCTGACAATTATTTTCATTGTTGATTATTCTGTTAATTTGTCAGTTATGTGTTTGGTCTGTAAAATGTTGTGAAAAATGTTGATTAGTGTTTCCCAAAGCCCGAGATGACATCCTCAAATATCTTTTTTGTTTACAACTCAGAGATATTCAGGAGTAAAGAAACCAGAATCAGAGAATTTTGATTATCAATTGATTATCAAAGCGATTAATTTAATATTTGATAACGAATACCTTACCTTGACCTTGACCTTGAATCCATGAGTTGTTACAGCTCTAATTGAGGACATGTTACAGTAGCATGCTGACGTTAGCATTTAGCTCAAAGCGCTGCTTTGCCAAAATACAGCCTCAGAGCTGCTAGCATGGCTGTAGATTTTTAGTCTTGTTAGAAAATAAAATAACCTTGTCAGCAATCATGATGACGTAATGGTGATCAAAAAGTAAAAACAAGCCACATCCCAGACTGGTTGTAATCTTCCATCTGTACAATTGCTTATAGGTTGTTTTCCAAAGTTTAGAAATTTAAGTGGAAAGTTTAAGATACATGACATAACTTTTCATTTAAGTTTTGCACTACAATACCTGTTTGAGTGCCAGTGATTAAGAAAGCAGATCCCAACTGTAAACGTCTGAAGACAGAAGGTTGAACTCTTCATTCGTTTCTCGGTCTGGAAAACATTTTCACGCTTAAGTTGCAGTCCTGAATAGTTTCCCCTTTATTTGTGTCTGGAAGGTGAAAACTAATTCTTCCTCATCAAGTTGAACAAAGCGTCTGGGCTTTTTAAGAATTCACTATTTGAAAAGTCAAATGTGAGCAATTACCAGCTCTTATCTGAACAGCTCCCAAATGCCAGGGCCCTGATGCAAATTCTTGCATAGCTTATTTTCTCAGGCTTGAGCTCCAAATTTAGAAGCATGTGCAGAAATCGGCTCCAAGCTTCAGTTATAGGTCATTAAAACAGTTTCAAGGCCAGTTGTGCAATGAATTTTAACATTTTTCTCTGGTGTTTGGATAAGTTTGACTGCTTTGCATCACGGTTTCATAATGGACAATTCACCCTGCACAGACTGGAGATTTATGTTTGCAGCTCGGTGGCAGATTTGAGACCCCAGACAGGGAGCCTTTTTGGATTCCACATCCACCATGGGATTTGGGGTCAAGGTGCATTTCCTGTGGAGCAAAAGACCTGCTCAATGCTCGAACACGTCTGGAATCACTGCACACTTGTGGTCACATGGCTTCAATAGCAAACGACCCAGAGGGGCTTTAAAGGCGATCCATCCGCATGTTTCCAAGGAATTTTCCTGCACCACATGGGAAGGATGTAGCCGGCTCTTTCCTCCGCTAATGCTATTAATCAAGCCACATGCGTTCTCAAGTGCATGCGCTCGCTGCGAAGCCTCTCTTTGAAGCCGATCGAGGGGGGTCGTACTGTATTCGGAGGGTCCGCGAACATGTGAGTGTATTAGTTTTAATCCTCCTCACAGGAGCAGCTGCGGTGCGTCTCATGTAAGTGAAAGCAGCTTTGAGTAAACAGATACTGAGGTAGAAGCAGGCACACCTTTCCATTCAGTAGCTGTGTGGGTGGAGCAGAAAGGAGAGGAGGAGGAGGGGGAGGAGGAGCAGTGAGTGGAAGAGGAGGTTCAGACAGAGGAGCTTTCAGGTCTCTGCACAAAGACAGCGTGTTCAGGAGGCCATCCTTTGTCACATTGTCAACCCAGAGTCAATAATTCATCATCACTGACCTATCAGATGACTCGTCAGCCTTTAAGTTGCTTCAGGGTGTTTCCCTCCTGCAGCATACAGCTCTCTTAATAATATATGCCAAGTTATTTGAAAAATGTAATCAACTACTCTCACATATCAAAGTAATGACATCACTTTCTTATATTACTCAACAGAAAAGTAACATGTCCACACATAATATTGCCTGTAATTAAAGTGAAAGTTGAGCATTTTGGTAAATTTGCTTTCTGGAGGAGAGTTAAATGAGAAGACTGATACTTCTCGGAGAAATAAGGAAATAGGAGTAGCCAGCACCTGGTTAGCTTAGCTTAGCAGAAAGGCATGGAAACAGAGGAAAACAGCTAGGCTTCATCCAAAATCACATGCTGTGTCTACATACCCAATATGTGTACTATCGTTCAACATACTTTTGTGTGAATAAACAGTAGTATGAATCCTTTCGGACGTACTTAGCAGTAATTTATGTCAGCGTGATTTAATGCTACAGCCAGCAGCTGGTTATTAGCTTAGCTTAGCTTAGCTTAGCATGACGACTGGAAACTGGACTCGATTAAATTACTGGTCCTAGCCTATGGCGACCAGATGTCCCGGTTGTCCGGGACTGTCTCAGGTTCAACCTGACCTATCCCGACAAATATCTGCACAACACTCAAATGTCCCGGTTTTCAACCATCACTACCAAATTGTCCCTGGTTTTCACCACAGTTAAAATAGAGAGAAGAAGAAGAGATGTTCCTCTAATTAGTTGAAGTATACAGAGAGCCAGCACCACTGCAGTCTGAATGATGTTACGCGCTGTCAAACAACAATTACTTGCAGACACAACAGATTTGCTGCTTGCATTTAGTGTAGTTTTGAGCCACAGAACGCTCTGTGCTTATGTGCACTTCAAACGTGTTTTGATTCATTATTCTACACAGTTCTGTGCATCAACAGGCATTTTGCTCCAGTTATATCTCCCTCAGAGTCCAAAAGTTCATCTGAGCTCCACAATTTTAATAATAATAGCCTGAGACAAAACAAGTTGAAAAATAATGTACGTAGACCCAGGAAACAATATATTTCGTCTGAGGGAAACTCTCTACTGGACTCCCAAACTGTCAGTGTGATATAATGGAGAATGGCCCTGTGATTAAAGGGGGAGAAAGTAGTGAATGTGTTTAGTCATGATTGTCACAGCCTCTAATGCATCCCCCCTACAATAATACCTTCTTTCTGATCCCACCCTGTGCTCAAATGCTCCACAGGTGCACCAAGTTAGCCATCCTGATGAAAATTACTATGGTGCATACATATTAGCGCACGCCTGTGCACGCATGAACGTGCATGTGCATGAACGTGCATGTGCATGAATGTGCATGTGCATGAATGTGCATGTGCATGAACATGCATGTGAATGAACATGCATGAGCATGAACATGCATGTGAATGAACGTGCATATGCATGACCATGCAGTACACTTAAGGGTCCCAATATACGGGTTTGTAAATATGGTCATCTAACACACAATCTCCCATAAAATGACAAATGGTTATTTTTACACCAGTTTTTGTAAACAAACTAGATACAAACTATTATTCAGTGAACTGTAGAGGAGCTGTTAGGCGGATTTACTTCTTAAGTTACCTTTGGACAGAGCCAGGTTAGCTGTTTCCACCTTTTAACAGTCTGTATGCTAAGCTAAGCTAACTGGCTGCTGGCTGTAGCCTCAAATTCAACAGGCAATATGAAGGTGGTACTGTTTGTTTTTCTTATCTAAATCTCAGCAAGAAAGCAAATAAGCACGTTTCACAAAAGTCTGAACTTTTCCTTTAACATTGGAGGAAATAGAAAACAGGACATTAACTTGTTATCTGGGTGTATTTATTTACTTCCTGTCATCAGCAAAGGAAGTTTTAAAGTTGTAACCTGCAGATGAAAATCAGACTTTTTCTTGTTGGACTTTTCTTTGCCATGGTGGCCATCACTGCTCATACCAACTGCCCAGCTCTTCTTCTGTTTATCCAAAATCAGCAGAAGACTTTATTAGATTAGATTAGATAGACAAGATTATTTTCCCCAGACGGGTGTAGTTCACTGAAGTGAGTGTAGACGTACATGAGCCTTAACGACACAGGCTACGTGGAGGTTAAAACACTATTATGCTATTTAAATAAAAACAAATAAGGTCTATAAAAACTAAAGTACTAAAAAAGTGTTGCTTCCCTCTCTCCGTCTGTCCACCCCCCGTCTCCTTGATGTGACTGAGTGGGTGGCGATGGAGGAAAAAGTTTTTCCCTGCTTCAGCGTGTTGAAATCTCCCTCCAGCCTTATCAGGAAGCCTCTCCTCCACTGCTCACAGTGTGGCATCTCGCTATTATTTGCTCTGTGTGTGATAAATTTCCAATTGCAGCATTTGAACAATGAAGACAGGATGTTTTTGAGGGTTTTATTTACTCTGGAGGCAATTAAGTCTAATTTAGTCAGAGCTGCATTCAGCGTGGAGATACAGCCTTCCTAGGTGGCCAGCGTTATAGGCAAGGAGGGAGTAATAACAGCAACAATTAAAGCCACGGTATAAAGAAAGGAGATGCAGCCAATGTTGATGATAATGTTGGAAATAAATCAATCTATTGGATGTGTGTTTGTGAGTCCTTGGGAAGAGTGTTGGGATGGATGCCAGAGGCTATTTGTTCTGCTGCACTCTTCCACTTTTCTAAAGTGGGACAAGTATTGAACGTCTGAATTTCAATCAGTGGCTGTTATTGATCCTTTTGGTCCGCCGGCGCTCACGATCAGTTAGTTTGACTTCCTGCAGGCAAGTTGCATTACGCCCCGATGACCCTGTGCTGTTTGAGGTACAGTTGGCACAATTCAGTTCAGCCGACCGACATTTCTTCTTCGTGCTCTCCTCTTCCCACCTTTGTTCCCCTGCTGCAGGATTAGCCTGCACGCTCCCCTATGCCTCTTGATCTGCGACAGTAAACAATGCTGTGAAGCGCTCACGGCAGATCTCATTACAGGTTGTAATAGACACCTCCCCTGCAACAGCCCCACCCCTGGTTAACCCAGCAGCACAATGGGAGAGGCGGCCGGCTGCTTGTCGGCGTGTAGTGTAGAGCTCTTGGCAGAGCGGCGAGTGGGTTGAGCTGTATGAAGTGCTGGCAGGTGCTGGACAGACGGGGAGGGTGAAACAGCAGCACTGCAGTTCATTGGTAGCTGTGGTCATTTATGGTACGTGTCCACATGTCCAAAGGGGTGTTTTTTTATCAAGAGGAATCACCTCGCTTCCCTGTTTGTCTTCCTCATTGGACTCTTGATGAGTTGCTACTAGGGCTGGGACAATACACCCATCTCCAGATTCCATACCATCGCTACACTTGAGTGCCGAAATATTCCCATTCTACAAGTATTGTGATTTTTAACACTAGGGGAAAAAGTTAAATCATACACTTCTAGGAACTTTTACTTTGGAAAATATCGAAATTAATACATTAAAATGTTTGATTTTCAGTTAGTATGTAGTCGAGATGTCTTGAAGTCAAATAATAATATTTGTCATTGTCAGGCATTATTTATTTTTTCAGACATTTCCCTCACAAATTAGTGGTATTTTCTTTTTAATTTAATCGGGGCTGCAGAGTGGTGCAGTGGAGAAGAGGGTTGCAGGTTTGAATCTGGCTTGGGGCCGTTCTGTGTGGAGTTTGCATGTTCTCCTCGTATTATTCTTATTATTATTAGCGTGGGTTTTCTAGAGATAGGGGCAGAAAGGTTAATTGATGACTCTAAACTGGCCGTAGGTGTGCATGCTTGTCTGTCTGTCAGCCCTGGTCTGGGTGTACCCCGCCTTCGCCCAATGTCGACCCCTGATGGGATAAGCGGTTGCAGATGGATTGATGGTGAATATAATCCAATTAATCTGATTTCCAAATATGTATTTGTTTCCCTTTGTTAACACCTTATTCTGAAAACTGGACGTAGTCACACGTGTATCTGCTAACTTTGAGCAGGTTTGTTTTGGTTGACGGATACAGAACAGATATGATGTCACGTTACTCAGACTACAACAATAAAAGCGGTAACTTCCCTCTATCGCCACACAGACTCAAATGGAGCAAATATATTGCTTCTGGCATTAAAAAAATCGATATCGAAATTGTAAAAACAAAAATGAAAAACATGATACATACGTGAATTGATTTTTTTTCTTCTTTTTTTTGCCACCCCTTGTTGCCACTAGACACATGGAATCTGATTGGACGAACGCTTTCCCTCATGGCTGCTGCTCCCAGCAACGGCCAGTTTCTCAGGAGGTCGCAAGTCACACCAGACGCCCCTGATTTGCATTAAGTAGCCTGGACCTCAAACTTTATGCAAATGAGGAGCGGCCAACGTGACGCTCTCAGCTCTCCAATCTGATTGGCTGCTTACATAGACAGTGAATGGGAAGCGTGGAAAGGATGAATCCTGTAGACATGTACCACGAGAAAGGTTGTGAGGAGCGCTACATAGAACAGATGTGTGTCCTCATGAGCTCTTCTCGTTTCTTTCCGACTTTGCCATGAACTTCCTTTTCTCGCCCGTCGTAATTATAACCCGTGTGACCTCCCACTGATCCGGCCCAAAGAAGAAACAGAAAAATCTTGTGGGCGTCTGTTTTTCCCAGCAGAATATAGTTTCCCCTTTCAAAACCTAATGTTATGCTACTTACTGCTATCAGTCATATTCTCAGCTCATATTTGGGTGGTTGTTCCTGTGCACTTTTGATACCCTTCAGTATTTTCTGTTTTGTCTGCTGGCAGTTCTGCTGAGGTGTTTTTTTTTTCTTTCAGTAGAAAAGAACATTTGCTGCAAAGCAAACAGAAGATGTGATCGATCAGTTAATCATCTGCCGAGCCAATCAGACAGCTCGTCCAGCATCTCATCTCAGTCTGAATGTTAAACGACAGTTTGAACAATCACCTCGCTCATTAAATGGACTTTGTTGTGTGAAGTAGCGCCACTGTTTGTTTTCCTTGAAGCTTAATAAGCTCATAACAATGTTGTAATTTAGTCTGGAGTTAGCGGCCGAAGCGATCATATTCCCAGAAACCCTGCAGCACTGAAAGAAAAATTATCATCCTGAATGTACCTTTTACAATATATTCAAATTCTGCATGAATCAGTTTGCACAACTAAGAGCATATCTGTGTCAGAGCCTGATCTGTTCGTCATGCATCCTGTCCAGTTCTGAACTGGGGTGGAAGCTGAAAATGTTTTTATTGTGTGTTGCTCCACCCTAACCAGTCGGTACAGAGTGACCAACTTTGACTGAAGGAATGCTGATATATTTATTTCTGAAATGAAACAGACTGAGAAAGTAGGTTATCAGAGCTTTTAAAGTGCCTTTGAGCAGCACAGTTAACCCCCACTTACATAAAACTAATCTTTGGCCTACAAAACACTGTGTTCAACATCATTTCTTAAAAAAAGGGCAGATACGTAAGTCGACTTAGAGCAACCTGAACAGCTGTGCTGATCAGTCTCATTAATGCTTGATTGTCACCACATTTGTGGCTGTTTGTCGTGACTCTTCACGGAGCTGGTCGCCGTGTCTCTACGGTAGCCCAGACAAACCAAACACCGGCTCTAGAGAGGGTCATTCACATTTTCGTGTTTTCTTGTTGTAACCACACTTGGCACACTTGCTTGAAATCTGCACCCTCACCTTTGGATGCCACCAAATCTTACACACTGCACCTTTAATTAGGCTGCTTTTACATGTATTGATCCAAAACCAGGCTGTAATCGTGCATGTAAATATGGCCAGTGGTGCTGGGCATAGGACATGTGTAGTGACTTTAAGTAAACTCATTCAAATCAAAATTTATGTTTCAGCTTTTGTAAGAGAGATTTTGATTTTAGGTGTATTTTGGGCATCATCAGCTCTGTTGACGATCCATTTTTATTTTAGCAGGAAGTAAGAATTTCCAACATGATAATTCTGTAAAGCAGTATGAAAATTTGTGATGCAGATTGTCTGCTCCTCAGCTGGTCAGCAGAGTGCTTGTTACTGATGATTCTGTACGTGACCTGAAATAAATAATCTGACAGTCTCATGTGGAGGTCAGAGGAAGTCGAGTGTCTGCTGGAGCTGAACAGATCGCAGTAACCTGTGACCAGGGTTTCAGGATACATCACCTGGTGTCGGTCCTGAATCTGGCTTTTGTGTTGAGGTTTACGTAGCGAAGTGAAAATGTTACCGCTTCTGTCTTCGACTCACATGTGGAACTGATGATCAGGAAGCTTCATTTTTGTGTTTGGACCCCACGTATTAACAACTGTACTTAAGTATAATTTTAAGGTCTGCTGTTGTACTTCACTTTCTTCATTTTATAAGACTTTATACTTCTACTCCACAACGTTGTCGTAATGTCGTTGTCGTTAATCCGGACAGACACACAGCTGACAACCTGCTAAACTAAACTAAATGTGGGGTGGAGACTTTTACAGGGAAAGTGGCTGCATGTCCACGGCAATACACATAGCACTGTGGCTGCTAACCTCCCGGACAGTGAACTGGAGACAGCGAACGCAGCACCGCAGCTGCTAACCTCCCGGACGGTGCACCGTGGCTGTTACAGTGACTCTCCTGACGGTGAACTAGGGACAGCGAACGCAGCACCGTGGCTGCTACAGTAACTCTCCTGACGGTGAACTAGGGACTGCGAACGCAGCACCGTGGCTGTTACAGTGACTCTCCTGACGGTGAACTAGGGACAGTGAACGCAGCACCGTGGCTGTTACAGTGACTCTCCTGACGGTGAACTAGGGACAGCGAACGCAGCACCGTGGCTGCTACAGTGACTCTCCTGACGGTGAACTAGGGACAGCGAACGCAGCACCGTGGCTGCTACAGTGACTCTCCTGACGGTGAACTAGGGACTGCGAACGCAGCACCGTGGCTGTTACAGTGACTCTCCTGACGGTGAACTAGGGACAGCGAACGCAGCACCGTGGCTGTTACAGTGACTCTCCTGACGGTGAACTAGGGACAGCGAACGCAGCACCGTGGCTGCTACAGTAACTCTCCTGACGGTGAAGTAGGGACAGCGAACGCAGCACCGTGGCTGGTGAACGGTGAACTGTTGACTCAGTTGTCTGCAGCTGGCGAGGCATAAATCTTGCCGATTAACAGTTAATAATCAGTTAATGAGGGTTGGTTGTCTGTTAATACATTTTTTTCAAAATTAACATCCGTAGTGTAAACGTAAACATTGTAAATGTGTCCTGTTATAGTGTAGAGTTGTGTCTGAAATTCTATGCTAACAAGCTATTTAGTACGCTGAAACATTGTGTGATTATGTTGTATTATGATTATGTCTGAAACCGATGGTGCATGAATTGTATACTATCGCTGTATGCAAATGGACACTACGCCGGCATACATATCCCACAATGCAACGCGATAGTGACGACAGCATTCACAGCAGAGGTTGACGGACATCAGTAATGCTTTGATTTCAGTGTATAATGTTTCATGTTGCTACAGTAGAGATGTAATATAGATTTTAAATTAAATTAGATTTATAATTCTCACAATTTGATCGTTTGGTCACATGGTACAGGTTACCATGGTAACGCGTCTCCAACAGGAGGCTGCCAGGAAGTGACGACGTAAATTACTGCCCAGTGCATCTGAAAAACAGGCACACTGGTGTTTAATCACACAAAAGTTTGTTGAACGATAGTACACATGTTGAGTGTGTAGTGTGTAGTATGTGGTTTTTGGATGCAGCCTTATGTGAATGACATCAGTGTACAGGAAGTGTACACAAGTGATTACTTAATCATGGACACAAGCTGTTGCCTAACATTGCAGTTCCATTGAATCTCACTGAGTAACGCTCACTGAGGTGCTCTGGTATAAGAAAATAATGAACGGTGTAAGAGTTTTGTTGTTTTACCTTCCTGCTGTCTAAAATATATCTTGTATGCAGGTGTGGAATATGTTTTAGGTGTCCTGATTTACAAATTTAATGGACAATCAGTAGCCAGTATTTTCTTTTACCAAGATACAGAAAGCTTATTGTTTTTTAACAGAAAATGTGTCTTCTGTGCTCCTGATAACAGCTTGGTGGATAGAGATGCAGTGTACATGTACAATGGTGTTAACAGGACACGTACAGTACAGCCGATGCATTGAAAGCTCTCTTTGTTGGAGAGCAGCGTTGCTCCTCTCAGCTCAGCGTTTCTCTGAGTCAGGTGACCGTCAGCAGAGAAAAACGCTGCTCCGGCACAAAGCAGCACCATGAGCGGCCGCAAACTTCCCATCATACGAGCACCGCGGGCAAACCGAGCTGGAGCTGACTCATGACTACTGTGTTATGGCTTGGGTGAACGGGCCACTGTACTTCCCGTCACACTGTTTAGATTGGCGTCTGACTGTTGTCAGAGAGCACAGCAGCTCAGGCATGACTCAGGAGTTATATGTGCTGATTCGCTGAGATAGCAAATTTATTCCTGTTGAGAAACCTCTTTGTCCCGTGCAGAGCCCTCCGTCCATTTTTAAATAAAGTTATGTTGAAATTTATGAGTTTATAGCGCCTGACATCTAATACACTACTTTCTAAACAACATGCTTTCTGTAGAGTTTACTTTAAATATAGAAATATTGGCCAACAATATACACTGAACTGCTAACATTTAGGTAAAACTTTAAGTCTGTGTAGGTTGTACCCTGCAGCTCTGTGTGCCTCTGTGCACACAGTTTGTTTAAGTACCATAAAGCAGAGCTGTAGATTCAGTTTGGACGCCTCCAGTCCAGAGAACAGGCTTCTCTACAGACTGGCCTTTGTGCAGCAGGACGCTGCACACTGAGCCGGTGAAGCGGGCCGATACGTCCTCACACTGGGATTTGAATGCCTTGTTGCTCAGCATGGCCTCTTTGATGCCTGGGCTCTATTTGAATAACATCTGCACGTGGATTTGCATCCAATTTGTGTGCTGTGAGATCATCAGAAGTGCTTCATCTTCTTATCAAGTTGTGTCGCCCTCAGTTTGACATTTGTCACCAAATATGGAAACTTACTGGAAGAGAAATAATATAACTGCACTGAGGCTTGAAAGTCCCTGACTGTTTATAGATGTGAGAAAAATAAGTATTGTTTTTGTTTCTAGATGACCGGATGGCCTGAAGATTATTTTCTTTTCAGTGGTGGAAGAACTACTCTGATTTTTGAAGTAAAGCTGCAATACAACAATGTATCATCAAAATGTACTTTAAATGTAGAAAGCAAAAGTATTATTAGTCATTATGCAGAATTGCCCCTTTTAGAGTGTTATTATGTATTGTATCGGGATAATATATGGCCAAATATTGTAACCTAACCTGCATGTCTTTGGACTGTTGGAGGAAATCGGAGTATCCGGAGAAAGCCGATGCTAACGAAGGGAAGACACGCAAACTTCCCACAGAAGGGCCTCAAGCCAGATTTGAAGCTGCAACTCTCATGCTGTGAGGCAACAGTGCTAATCATATTACCACCGTCATGCAAATGTATGTGTATATTTATGATAGTAAATCAGTTAACAGCACAAAACAATGACAAATATTCTCAAATTATAACATGCGACAACACCTGGCACTGTGTCAGAGTGCTGACTTGACCATGACTTGATCCAAACTGCATGTGATTATTATAAAGTGGGCATGTCTGTAAAGGGCTGGTGGGGACCCAGAGAACCCATTTACATTCACATATCCAGATGTCAGAGGTCAAGGGACCCCTTTGAAAATGCCCATGATGTTTTTTTCCTCGCCAAAATTTAGCACAACTTTCTAGTTTTTGTATTTAACCTCGGCTTTGGTAGCAACATGCTTGGTACGAGTGGATTTCTCAGGTCTTCTAGTTTCATATGATGCCAGTATCTTCAGTCTAGCCTTAAAACTCATTTGCGCTGACGCATTATCATGTTAACGTTGACAGCCCCATTTTAAATATCAAAAGTAAAAGTACTCATCATGCAGAATTTCTCCTTTTAGAGTGTTGTATTATTATTTATTATATCATTTTATTATTATTAATGCATTAGCTTGTCAGCAGCGTGTTAATATAGCAGAGAGCAGAGCAAAGTTTAATTACTTAATATACTGTGTTTAATCTATAATAATGTATCGAATTAGGGCTGCAACTAATTATTATTTTCATTGTCAATCTGTTGATTATTTTGTCTATTAATCTGTTAGTTATTTGGTCTGTACAATGTCAGAAAAGGCAATATTTGTCTCTAAAATTCATTCAACTAACTTTAATATTATTAATTATTAACATTTAAATCTCGAGGAATCAATGAGGAAAGAAAAAGAATAAATACACAGAACGTAATTAATGAATTACAAGGAGCATTCAGCCAGACAACAATAGAACAATGTTAAAAACAGCCACATTCAAGAGCGGAGTAGTTTTTAAATGGATTTAAAATCAGCGGTTACAATTGTGTTTAATTTTATTGTGTTTTGTAAATTGTTCCAAGTGTTTTGCAGCACAAACGCCAAAAGCAGTTCCCTCAAATTTAGTGTCTGCATGAAAACTTTAAGCTTTGAATGAGTCGAATAATGAATGTAGAGAAGTAGAAAGTGGTAGAAAATGGAAATTATGTGGACAGTACTAGTACGTAGATGTATTTAGTCACATCCACCATCACACTGTTAATGAAGTGCAAACATGATGGATGTTTGATCCAACAGCAGAATGATTTTAACTGGATCACTTGGACCAAACCTTCCTAAAAATCATCGAATTTAGGATCCAGGCGAACTCTCACCATCACAGACGTTCTCGTGGTTGTAAACGTGTGTTAGTGTGTGTTAGAGTGTGTGAGTGTGTTAGTGTATGTTAGAGTGTGAGTGTGTGTGTGTGCGTGCATGTACGTGTACGTGTGCATGCTGGATCCCAGCGAGTGCCTGGGCAGCCGTGGACGACGTGGGGTGTTTTCAGCGCCTCGGCGCAGCCAAGCTGTTTGTTTGTGGGTCTCTGGGCTTTTGTGGTTGTCATAGCAACCGCCCAGTGTTAGGTGCTCTGCGGCATTTTCACAGACGAGCCACTCTTTGTTCAATGAACTCGGGCTGAGGAAAGAGCTACTACCACTCTGTGACTCCTCATTGTGACACACTAACACACACACATGAATATGCATCGAGGCCACTAGAGAGTAAATATCAGCAGACTCGGGTCACAATGGCTGCTATTCTTCGTCAATCTGCACTTTTCGGCCGACTCGCTGCTCCGTCAGCACGCTCCAACCGAGTGTATCTGCATGCATGTGTGCATGTGCACGTGTTGATGTGCATTTGCTGCATTTTGTGTGTGTGTGTGTGTGTGTGTGTGTGTGTGTGTGTGTGTGTGTGTGTGTGTGTGTGTGTGTGTGTGTGTGTGTGTGTGTGTGTGTGTGTGTGTGTGTGTGTGTTAGCATATTTACTTGTACGCTCCAGGGAGCATTTTGCTTCCGCACACTTGTCCTCATTCGTGGGTGTGTGTGTGTGTGTGTGTGTGTGTGTGTGTGTGTGTGTGTGTGTGCTGAAGCAGCAGCCAAGGCGATAGATAAGTGTAATGGGATGACTGTGCTGAGTTGGCAGTTTGCACTAACAGCCTGTTTGAGTGCCTGGTTGGATGGAAGCTGCACCTGAGAGACTGTCGCACTCCATCATGACTGCAGGCTGGAGAGGAAAGAACGCTTCCTCTCCTCTGGTGGGCCGAGAGTCGCTGCTACAGGACAAAATTTCTCTAATTCCAGCTTTTTAAACATGAATATTTTCTGGTTTCTTTCCTTTCCTTGTCGCCAAAAAGTTCTGCAAGCTTGAAATATATAATGAAGCATCTCACGACGCCGAGGATGAAGCCGCGACCATCACCTGTGAATACAGCAGGGCTGGGTATCAAACCTGGATAGTTCACCAAACAACACGTCCACACAGTCGGGCCTATTTTATCATGTCGATATTGTGATGTGAAACTAGGTATGGTCTTAGTTTTTAGATATTGTAACATGACAGAAGTGTTGTCTTATCCTTGTTTTTAAGGCTTCATAACAGTAATGTGATGTAACTGATTTTTGAGCTAACCAGGCTGCTCTAGCTGTTCTGTTATTTGTATTCACGCACTTAGTCATTATATGCATGTTACAGATGATTATTTATCAAAAATCTCATAGTGTAAAATATTTTATGAAAGCACCAATAGTTTACAACCATCAAATATGGATATGAAGGTACAGTATTTGATTTCCTCCATATCACCCAGCCCTACCATCACATACACAAGGAGAAGGTGACATAGAGCTGAAACCAGTCGTCAACTAAAGGTTCTGTTGATCACTGTTATGATAATTAATTCATTGTTTCTGTCATTTTTCAAGCTAAAAATGTGCTTGTTTTTGCTCCTCCAGTGTGAGAATTTTTTTTTCTGTTTCGTATCTTTTGGTTTTGAACTGACAAAACAAGACATTTGAAGACACCACCGTGGGAATGAATGATGGGCATTTTTTGTAATTTACTGACATTTTGTGGCCCAAACAACTAATTATTAGCAGCCACGGTGCTGCGTTCACTGTCTCCAGTTCAGCGTTTGGAAGCGTTAGCAGCCACGGTGCTGCGTGTAGTATCGCGAACATGCAGCTGCTTTCCCTGTAAGTCTCCACTGCACATTTAGTTTAGCGAGTTGTCAGCTGTGCGTCTGCCCAAATTAACGATACCAATTGTGTGACAAACAGTCTGTGTTTGTGCTGCATTAGCAGCTGCTAACGTTGCCGCTGTAGCGTAACTTCAGCGAGTTTCCCACAGACCGTGTGTGTGTGGCGGTTGTGAGCGTGGGTTTGTTGGTGGCGTTATAGCTGTGAACGTGTGTGTGCAGTTTATTTGTCTGTGAATAAACGCTACGAGGCTACAAGCTACAACTCCTCCGCTGGAAGTCCAGAGCCAACTTCCTGTATCTGCGCCGCTCTCTCTTAAGGTGGACCAGCTTTTCTCCTTAAAGTGACGAGCCGCTACTCTGAGCTTTTCTCAGCCTTTTAATGAATTCTTAATATTTTTTTTAACCGATCATCATGTCATCATCAATCAGTGCTTAATGTCGCTTATCGGTTAATTGACGTCCCTAAAACTAAGGTGTTGTTTGATATCAATACTAAAATCCAGTATCTTGAAATTTCGTCCAAATTTTGGTCGAAACTGAGAGAAAGAAAAAGACAGCGAGCGAAACATTCAGCTGAGTGACTCCTGAGGGGAAAACGAGGGAAACTGGAGAGCCATTGAACTGGGATTATACTGGCAAGTGTCTCGACCAGCTGCAGTACATCGGTCCACCGGCTCCATATCATCCTCTGCACACACACCACATCTGCCTGGCAGCCTCAGCTGAGCCTCTATTACTGTTACTGGAGCCAGAGAAGTGTGTGTTTGTTGTTTGTGTGTAGTCCAGCTGCACTCTCCAGTGAGCTTAAGAGGAAGGAGACAGAGGAGGATGAATGATGACCTTTGACCCTTTCAGCGCACTCCCCTTGCTAGTTGGCAGGTCCTCAGACTCCCGTCCTTCCTCTTAGAGTCACAGAGCATCTTCTGGGCTGTAATTGAGACGCAGAGGCAGATATTTCCCCTTCATCTCTCCAGCAGGTTGAGGAGGCAGAAAGGTCACGTAGTTCCTGTTCATGACTCACTCTGAGCCGGATGGATGGAGCAGTGGTGCTGTTTATGCAGCGGTGTCGTTCTGTTCATGCTCAACGTGTAAATGCCTGTTGTGGTGACTCTGTGTATGACGTTTGTTTGCCTGTTTCAGGGTCAGAAGTTTTCAATGGCTGATAGCATCAAAATTGGAGCTTGGGTGTTGCTTTGTAGTTTTGGCCTTTGTTTCCGTTGGTTTCGAAAGTACTGAATCACAACAAAACGACAGCAGGGCAGAAACATGAGCAGCCATCAGGCAGGTTGTAAACCAGCTGACTGTGTAGCCAGATTATCTAAATCACTTTATTTTAGGGATGTTAATAATCAGCTGTTTAACTGATAAACGACATTAAGCCTTTTAACCGATTAATGCAATCAGTTAAACAGTTAAAAGAAATATTAATAATTCATTAAAAAGCTGAGAAAAGCTCAGAGGAGTGGCTAATCATTTTAAGGAGAAAAGCTGGTCCACCTTAAGAGAGAGCTGGCGCAGACACAGGAAGTGGGCTCTGGACGTCCAGCTGAGGAGTTATAGCTTGTAGCCTCGTAGCATTTATTCACCGACAAATAAACTGAACACACACAATAAAATGTGCATCAGAGCAGGACATGGGACAAATATGAAAATTTCACGTTAGATTATCCTAGCCAAAATAACTGCAGTTCACATTATTAGTACTATAGTAGTATTTTATTCAGTCATCACACATAATACATTAAGCATGAACAGTACAATCAGTTTACACAAAGTCAGCCGGCTATGTATTAAGTAGTGACTGAATAGGCAGGAGCAAAATGCTTATAATGAAAAAATGAAATATCATTCACACTAGTAACCCTTAAAAATAGATTTGCAAACCATTCTTTTGAAAACCAAAAGCAAATTACACGTTCTTCAATTTTAATTAGCATTTTCTATAATTTGACCCCAACAACAGAAATACAATCCAAAACAAAATACCCAATATAAAAAATATTATCCTGATAATCCATAAAATATGCTTAAAACTCTTAAAATGTCAAATGTCTGAAATTATTTTTCTGTACATTTTTTAAACGAACAAATATTAGGAAGGTCCCGCTGCATAAATAAAGGTTAAATAAATTTAAAAATAGCAATATTTAGTTCTGTCTTATATGCTAATTCCTGTATTTTGTTTCACTTCTCTACCTTGATAGTGAGCTAAGCAGCTTTTCCAAGTCACTAGAGGTGATATTCACAATTATCCCGATAATGGAAAGTCACCACAATCAACTTCTTGTGTGACAATAAAAAGCTATATTGTCTTATCCATAATCAAAGTTCAATAACGCTGTTGAAAATTTCAAATCATGCTGGGATAAAAGCTGCCTTCGAAATATTTTTCTCCGTCTTTTTCCTGTCTGTCTTCCCATCTGTCTTCATCACGTACAGCCGTCGTTCTGCCCTCAAGCTTCATTTCTCTCAGACTCTCTGCTCTCTCGCCTCCCACTCAGCTGCTGAGGTGGAGTTAGAGTTTGAGTCTCTGCTGGCCAGATGCACGGAGCCACAGCTCGCCGTCTGCGGAGCGTCCAGACAGCAGCTCGCCCGGCTGATTCGCGTCCGCTCGGCTTCGCTCGCTTTTCTCCTGAAAAGCGAAACCTGAATCCTCCTCTTCACTCTGCCAGATTCTGATTCACCTCTCTGCTCTCTTTTTGCAGTGACAGTTTGTTTTTATTTCAGGATGTATCCCATATCTGATATGTATATCTGCCGATGCCACTGTCAGGAACGCAGCATCATCACATCTCTCTCCACAGCTGCTCTTTTCTAGCTGGTTTGGAAGTTTTTATTTATGTTTTGACCAAATTCAGGTTTTTTTGTAACTTTCTATCCTATTTCTGGCTCAGTCACGCTGCAGTAGGTGTCCAAGACAACAACTGTTTACAGGTGAACTAAAGATTTACTTGTTGTCATGGTAACGCTGACAAACGGCAGATTACAGGTTGCACGTAGGTTGCACGCCCTGGAATACAAATGAGTACCACATCCTCTCTGCTGCTTTTTGCTGTTAAACTTGACATCATATTTGTGTCTAAAGAGGCAGTTTCTCCTATTTAGCTTTGATGTGACGTCTAGATCTCTTCTGTGAAGTTTATATTTCATCAGAGAGTGGTTATCTAAAATCTGACTGTTCAATACAGCTGATAAACTACGATCCTGCTTTGTAGACTCTCCTGGTCTCCATTCTCTTAAAGTAGGGATGTGAGGGTGAGGAAGTTTTCCCACCAGTTAACATCTGCAACACCGGACTTCCTTCGGTCTTTAATGTCGGATGGCTGTGTGTTTGGCCTCACCAGTCCAGCATGTTTCCACCCAGTGCTGCTCCATCCTCCTCATCGTCATTGCCTCATTAACGTTATTAGCTTTTAGCATTGGGTTTAAATCTGAAATACTATCACTGTTTTTCCCTGATTGCATGCTAAGATACTAATGGTATTGATGCCATTAAAAAAACTGAATTTCCCCACTGTGGGACTAATAAAAGAATATCTTTCTTTCTTTCTTTCTTTCAAACTGTGACTCTTCAGATATTCAACCCTATCTAAAATAATAAATAGCATGATATTACAAGAACATTTTGCATGTTATGAGGACGCGTTTTAGCCTCTTGCTTGTCATACGTACGTATTCATTTGCATGTCATGCAACAAAATGACAGTAACGTCTGCAGTACAGACAGAAAGCATCCCCTGCTTTATGGTCTACTTGACTCTAAACGGGACCATAATTTACTAAATGAACATCATGCTGGATTGGGGAAGACTTGAACCTTGAGACTGAGACCACAAACTCATGTTAACAATGTTTACTGAGATAATAAATCAAGTGAGAAGTAGGCTCATTTTCTCATAGACTACTATACAATCAGACTAATTTTGGCAACCAGAGGAGTCGCCCCCTGCTGGATATTAGAAAGAATGCAGGTTTAAGGTACTACAGCATTGGCGTCACTTCTCAGACCCGGAGGTTTCCCCCTGGTCAGGACATTCAAATGTCAGTCTTGACAGTCTTAGTAGCAGAAGTGAATGATAAAAGTTCTCCCCTTCCTTTTCATTTGACATTGCTACACCCTTGAGCAAGGCACGCGTCATGCACAGCTCCCCCTCCCTCCTCGAGCGCACCATTTTACTCTCCGTGAACTTGTCCGGTTAAACGCGATGCCCACGATCCATCACACATCAGGAAGTCATCTGGGAGTCTGAGAGGGAGGACGCTGCTGTATCTGTGAGCGGCTCTGTTTTCCTGGCACCAGAAACTCTTTTCCACCAGCACTTTTCAGGCCCCCACGAGCCCGAGAGAGACGAAGGCAGCAGAAATAGACTTAACAGCCGAGAAACGACACTCTCACCTCCCTGGGATCCGCAGAGGCCCATTTCCCCCCAACTCATCCAGACAGTTTTCACTCTCTCTGGAGCTGTGGGTGGCGTAACGGTTTAATGCTGTGGATTTGATTCTGAAGGGAAATGTGTTTTCCCCTTCGACCTCCTCTCGGCTCCTTTTATTGAACACTGTGGAGGAAACGCTGGAAGCATATAGAAGTTTTCCTTGCAATTGATCTGCGTGTTTGTGGGGTTTCATCGGGACGAGAGGCCCTCTGGTACCCGGCGCCGAAGACGCAGGCTTGAGAAACTTGCCGCGGTGTTGAAAAGCGCCTTCCTGTGTCAGACGCTCTGCCAGCAATATCTGCCTTTCCTCTCTCCCGGAGACTTGTCTGCCTGCCCGGGTGTTCGGATATGGCAGCGGCTCCTCGCATTCATGTGCTGGCTTGTTTCAGTAAAAGGATTGTACTAATATGGACCTGGCAGAGAGGCAGGAAATATTTTCCTAACTGAGGTTGATTAATGGAGTGGGGAGTGGACGAAGGGGGAGGCTGGGAGCTAAGAGAGGTGGAGAGAGGAACAGGAGCGAGCAGAGAGAGTTTAAAAGAGGAAAACTATATGTGATGGGATTCAGGCTCCTTTCATGTATCATGAGGCTGTTTTCATTATCAGAACTTCTTTAGATAATGTGGCTCAGCACAGGTAGAGACAGTTAAGCTCTTTTTTAATTGTTTAAGATAGTTTATATCATTGTTTGTGCTAACAGTGAACGCTTTTTCTGGGGTTTCACACTCACGGTCACGTGATGAGGATCTCTCATTTTCATCTGTATCGGAAAAATTCAAAAATCAAAAATTAGGGCTGTCAAAGCAAACACAATAATAATGCGTTCACACAAATTAGTTAAGTTATAATGGGCTCAGTTTCAAAGAGTGAAGATACTGGTATCATGTGAAACGAGGAAACCTGAAGAATCCAGTGGTACCAACCATGTCATCGACACGAAGGTTAAGTAACACTCCAAACGGTTAAATAACACTCCAAACAAGGAAAAACTGGCATGGCCATTTTCAAAGGGGTCCGTTGACCTCTGACCTCCAGATATATGAATGTAAATGTGTTCTCTGGGTCCCCACCAGTCTCCCTTTTACAGACATGCCCACTTTATGATAATCACATGCAGTCTGGATCAAGTCATAGTCAAGTCAGCACTCTGACACACTGACAGCTGTTGTTGCCTGTTGGGCTGCAGTTTGTCATGTTATGATCATGAGCATATTTTTTATGCTAAATGCAGAACCTGTGAGGGTTTCTGGACAATATTTGTCATTATTTTGTGTTGTTAATTGATTTCCAATAATAAATATATACATACATTTGCATAAAGTGGCACATTTTAGATTAAATACTTGACAAATCTTTCTTTAAGGTACATTATAAACAGATTAAAAATGTGCAATTAATTCCGATTAATTAAGATAGTCCTTTATTAGTCCCATGAGGGGAAATTCAATTTTTTTCTCTCTGTTGTTAACTTATACACGGTACATGCAGACCCGAACACACACATGCACAAACATGCAACAATGGAGAGATGTCAGAGTGATGGGGCTGCTCCTGACAAACGCCCCGAGCAGTTGGGGGTTTGGTGCCTTGCTCAGGGGCACCTCGGCAGTGCCCAAGAGGTAAACTGGCACCTCTCCAGCAACCAGTTCACACTCAGTTCTTGGTCCATGGCGGGACTTGAACCGGTGACCCTCCGGTTCCCAAGCCAACTCCCTACAGACTGAGCTACTGCCGCCCCAATTATGGACAATTGTGATAAATCAGATTATTTTAATCGATTGATAACACTCTCAAAATATATAATACAATATATTTAAAAAATATACAGTTTATAAAACATGTTATATCATCCATAGCACTAGTTAGTACTTCTCTTACAACTTCCCTTATAACTGTTGAAATTTATTGTTTACATTGGAAATAAAAAACAAAACAACTGGAGGTCTGTGTGGCAGCTGTTTCCAGAGCTTTCACAGTAGCACACTGTCCTTATACAGTCGGTCTTCATCAGAAATGTTCAAGCCGTAGAACAGGAGTAGGACCCACACTGAACTGCTTTCTATAGCTGTTTGATTTGTACAAAAGTATCTGGTGATTGTTGTTAGTTGTTATGGTGACATCAGATGCGTAAATGTGGTTGCAGGTTGCCTGTCGCTTGTTGTTGTCTAGAGCCAACCCACTGTTTGCTCATTTTCTGTCACCAGTGTAGCATAATTCCACCCTACTGTCAAACAAAGTTGTCATTCATCTGGTGATGAATGCAATCCACGTTCCTATGCTGTGACAGGAGTGTATGGATGAAGTTGATAAATTTACTCATTTACACTTTTTCACTTTCTTGCTGAGAGTCAGAGAGAAAGCAAGTTAGCCTAGCTTAGCATAAAGATTGTAAACGGGGGGAACAGCTAGCCTGGCTCTGTCCAAAGCTAAAATCAACCTACCAACACCTCTACACATCGCCAATAAAGTGCTACTGCAAATAAAATAGGGCTATTTGGGGGTTTTGGGCTCAGAAAACAAGCATTTTAAAGAAATCACCTCGGGCTGTGGAAAACTGTGATGGGTACTTTTTGTTACACTGCTTTCACACACTTTATAAACTAAATGATGTGATGATAATCTGTTAAAAATAAGTTAGAGCCTATCAGTGTGAAAACAAAGCAGTAACGCAGGTAGTTAGTTTGCTGAGCTTTGCGTTCAGCAGTTGCCATGGGAGAAATGCTGCTGTAATGACGCTGACTGGCAACTTTCCCTGAAAGTGATGCGGAGCAGAGTCCTCCGGCTCTTGACCCCCGTTGTTTTTCCAGCCCGCCTCAGTTCTGGGAGGCTGAGACCAGAGAGAGGAGGCAGACGAGGGCGAGGAAGGAGAGGGGTTCTCAAAATTTATGATCCTCCAGTTTCCCCCCGCCTGCCCGCCGTAGACGGCCAGCCAGTCTAGCTTTCGCTCCGCTCCGTTACGCGACACATTGTGCTGAAACTGAAACAGACTGTGTTTAAGTCCCAGTAATGAGGATGATTTTCTCTGGCACGTTGTTGATGAGCAGGAACTGGTCTGCGGGACTCTGGAGCAGACATTTTAACAGCTTACTGAGATTCACAGCACATACGGCGCTGACACAAACTGTACAAGGACAACACAATCACATCGAGTGCACAGGGATCATAAGACACGCACTATACACAGCAAAGTACCGTGTACTGTAAGCTGCTCTTTCTCTCCTTCTTCATTAGATCTCCATTAACACGAGCATATGCATCGCCTGTTATGCTCTGATGCTTAAGGTGGTGATGCCCCTCAAAACACACCATTAAACAGCTGTTTTTGCTGTTTTAAATATGGGTTAGTCTCTTTTAGAGTTAATCCAAGATGATAGATGAATGTTTTGTGGCAGTGCCATACATTAAGAGCAATTTATTGCAAGGCCCACCATTTTGCAGCCATATTCAGTTATAGAGAAGAAGAAGAAGATTTTCAGATGGGGAAATCTACAGTAATCATAGAGGCAGTAATGAGAGAGAAATACAGATATCAGGGGGGGGGGGGGGCCTCTCCTCAGCTACCAGTTCTGTTTTGGTCATGTCGGGCTTGAACCGGTGACCCTCCGGTTCCCAGCCCTCCCTACAGACTGAGCTACTGCCGCCCCCAATAAAGCACCGAGCACCGGGATTCGAACCCGGGGTATCTGCATGACAGGTAATGACGCTAACCACTACACTATCAGCGCCTTATACAGGGGAAATCTACAGTTATAGAGGCAGAAAGACAGATATCAGCCTCAGTAAACTACACAACAATGCAGCTTCCACACAACTGGAAAACTCCCTTTGTTGTCTTAAAAGGTTTTTTTTTTTTGGCCCTGATCCCAATTTGAGTCCTTTTATTTTGAGTGTATCACCAATACCAACCCAAATCTGATATTATAATAACTTAAATGTTGATTAAATATGCATCTGACTCATTGAATTAACAGCTGTAGGCTACTGAATCTGACACATCTTAATAAAATTATTATTGTATAATTCTTGAGCTGGGCGTTTCCATTTAAAACAACACAGGTGGACGTGCCCTTTAAACGGGAGGTTCCAACTCCTGCATGACGACATTCGCCAGAGCAGGATGTCAAGCTGATTTTAGTTCACGGCCACGTACAGTCTGGTTTGATGTCCAGTGGGACAGTAAAACCAAAGTAAACCTATAAATAACACCTCCAAATGTCTCCTTCCTAGTAGTGTAAAGAAGTACAAGTACTTTCTGAAAATTATCACATTTAATGAAAAATCCAGCTCACAATACAAATATTAGAAGTGCATTTAACTACAAAATTGGAATAAATTATTCAGTCTGACTTAAAAAGTCACAAATTCAACTTAATATCTCGTAACTTTGGCTTACTGTGTCAAAATTTAGACATTATTTACTTAAAATATGGACTAAATTCCCATAAAAGGTCATAAACGTGCCAAAATATCTCAGAATCGAGCCTTAAAAAATGAAAATCTCAGTTTTCACATTATATATTTATAGCTTTGAGTCGTATCTTTAAGTTTGCTTCCCCAGGTTTAAGTCAAAAATGTAACTTAATTCTCTTAACTATGACTTTCTATGATAACTCATAATAAATTTGACTTAAAATCTCATTACTTTGGCTTCTTATGTCAAAATTCTTATTTTAACTTAAATTTGGAAATAATTCCTGTTGAAAGTCATAAATGTGACAAAGTATTTCGAAACTGAGCCTTGAAAAATTAAAATTTCATACTTTTTTGTCATTTTTACACTTTGCAGTCCAGTGGGTTTTAGGATCATCTTTAGGCCTGACTGTTGATATTAGATCAATCTGGCTGAGCAAACGTAGATAGAACAAAATAATAATTCATAATAAATTTACAGCTAGAATATTGTGATCATCACAGGTGATCATGCATATACTTAATTATACTGTAAGAGTATCTGAGGATGTGGTACATGTTTGTGATAGTACTCCTCATCCTGCAACCTCCCTTGGCTATAAATACTTCTGCACAGGGGGAAACCCAACGTCAGCAGTTTTAGTGAAGTGATAGCAACCGATGACGACAACACTCCCGGGGGGGCGTCTTTCTCCGGTAGCGCCTTCGCTCGGCCGCACAACGGTTCATTATGTGGTGCTGACTTACTCAGACAAAGACGTGGAAATGAATTGCTCAGCGCTGCTGTCACTGTCCATCCCAAGCTGCTAGCTAGTCTGTAGCTAGCGTAGCCACGAATGCGGACGATGATAGTTTGTTCGGCCTCAGCTGGAGTTACTGTAACTGATAATTGACAGTACCTGTGAGGTATACCAGGTAGGTATACGGGATAAGTGGTTGCAGATGGATGGATGGATGTTTTCACATTTAACCTTATAAAGTGTTTTAGGAAGAGGACTAATTGTGTTTGGCAGATGTAATGTTATCTTGCTAACTTCTCCAAATCCGATAAAAGTTACCCAAAACTCTGCAAACATTGAGGACAGGCTTCCATGGTGCAGACAGATTTTTATTTTTTTTTATATTCCACATGCTGTTTTAGCACAGAGTTTATAGATTTAGTGAGATTAGACTCCCAGGTTTTCCCTTTAATGCCCTATCTGACTGTGACTCATGCACTAATCTGCCGCTGCAGCCAATGGACCGGCAACGGTGTCGTGACCTGCCAAGAGCCCCAGAACACCTGAAGGGCCTTCGAGTGTTGACCGAAACACAGCCAGCGGGTCATGTGACCGTGCAGGTGGCTGCCAGCCGGCACCGCGAGCTGCTGCCAAACTCCACCGTGACCCAGAGAGTTAGAGGAGCTGCAGGAGGGCCGGCTAATTCTCATCAGGAGGCCCGGCGCCCAGCCCCAGAGCAGCCAAACTTACCCTCCTTCCAGAACATTTAACAAGCGAACATTCCTCCCGTGAACTTTCAGTCGTTTTCACAACTGGGCTCTTTATGTGTTGACTCAGAGCCTTTTGACATTTTCAGCTGTCTGGTGCTGTTAAAGCTGCACTAAGTAGGAGTTTTAAGTAAATCAGAGCTCATTTTATCTGCTTAAAACACATCACTTCATTTTACTCCTTGGCGTACCGACTTTTTCATGCACACCAATACTTCCTTTCAGTTCCTCTCTGCCCTCATTCATAATGGCGATTCATAACAGAGCAGCACCGGTGTATTTGTGCACACACTGTCTGTTACAGTTACGTTCACGACTAAAACACCACCAACAAACCCACACTCACGACCGCCACACACGGCCTGTCAGAAACTCGCTGAAGTAAGCTACAATGGGCACAAGCTGTCACAGTATAAAGGACATACTCCCATATGCATAAAATCTGAGTAAAAAAGTGTTTTTTCATACAGTCCGAACAATGGGATCTGAATTATCACAGTCTGAGTAACATCCAACATCATAGCACTGCTTCGAGAGGACACAGACACTGAGAGGCTGCATCTCTTTGCAAATTAAATCAAGTATTGAGTTAATTTTTGCATGTAAACTGTTAATTAAAAATCAATAAAGTATTTTTGAGAATCAATGAAATATCACAGAACGTAATATCCCGTTATTCAGTATTCTGACATTTTCTTACACCACTAGTGCAAATTAATAAAACAATCATTTAACTAGTAATAATAATGATCCAAAGTGATGTAAAATTGCTGTTTTTAAACCCCAAATCCAGTATCTTCTAGTACCTTTTATTCACTGTCTCTTTATCCTGCATCCACTGGAAAGCACTTTAACTATTTACACTATGGGTAAATGTACAAACACACCACCTTAACCCTGTAATGTTCCAGCTGGAATACTATTGGAGTATTATAGGCCCTACTATAGTAGATGCATAAATCAAGTATAGTAATGTAGCAATAAAACCACAGCTCGTTATGACTGACACAGTCTAACACGCTTAGAGAAATAATGGATAAATAGGAATAAGTTGCAAGAGACTGCTGATAGCGGTCAATACACTGGTCTGTGTGCATGTTGTGATTACTTGTTAACAAGATGTCGGTCTATTAAAGGTCAGTTACCTCTTGCTTGAGAAATTTACAAAATTCCCAAACAGCACTTTTAGTTCCCTCTCTGTCGTTCCTTGATGGTGTTTGTGTTTAGTTAAGCGGCAGAAAAGTGAAGCGGAAAAGAGACTTGACACGTGTCAAAAATTACATCCTTGAACAAAAGTAAAACTTTGTTAGAACCTGCAGAGCCGGCAAACGCGCTTGACGTAACACTTTGATTAAATTATACAGTGATCACGTTAGCTGCTGACACCACAGTCCTGCCTCTAAAATCTTTGGCAAGCCCCGAAAAGGTCTATTGATTAGGGTTAATTGAAATATCTTAGTGCCTGTTGGAGCTTGACTTAAGTTATGACTAAGCTCCGAGGAATACAGTGTCTTATGGGCTGAGGGCGTGTGTCTGCCTGTTGCACATAAATCTTCAGTGCTGGTCTTTTTCTGTCAGCTCTACCCTTGGAGATAAAGCACCATATAATCTGCCCTTCTCCCTCCACTTCTTCTACACTATCCTTTGGCTTTTTCATTGGTCGAAGCTCCCACCACATGCCAGCGAACTGGCACACATCTGAAACCCGGCTCTCGGGTTTATTGATAGCCGTGGAAACCTCACGCCACTCCGTTTAAAGAGTGATCTCATCGTGGAAGTTCCACGAGCGCTCCAAACCAGCTCGCCAGCGACTTTTAAGTGGCTTTTGTTCCCCCGTCAGTTGAAGGCAGGCCAGCGAAGGACAGTGCAGGCTTTCATAAACGCCTGGCTCTGCTCCTGCAGGTCCTCCTTCAGCTCTCTGGTGGAAACATGGTGCCTGGTGTTCGGGCCTCGGGTGTAATTAACCCGGGAACTCATAAAGAGGCGTTCACGGCGGGGTGCATGGCAGGCCCACTCCTCATTGCCAGCTCCTGTTGGGCAGCTGAGATCCTGTTCCAGATGTTTTCCGTTAGCATGTTTGCATGCCAGCAATGCCAGAGAATCCAAGTCTGGTACACCTACTGTATACAGTACACAATGCTCCAGTGTGCTGTGGCTCCAGAGTATACTAGCTTGTTAGCATCACAGGGAAATATTCCCATGAAAGGGTGCTAGTATGTGAATAATCCAACAGGAAACACATTTATTAGTCAGCAGGTCTGGTTCAGCTACAGAGCTTGTAGTGATTTAGTGTTTCCCTCACAGACACATTAAACACAGATTTTAGCAATTAGCACAACCCTGTTGATGGCAATCTGTTGGTCTGTTGGTTGGCAGGTTCACCACTTCGGTCCAGACTGAAGTATCTCAATAACTGTTGGATGTATTGACATGAAATTTTGTACCAACATTCATAGTTGTGAGAAGATGGATCCTACTGACGTCCCCCTCACTTTTCATGTAGTGCCACCATGAGGTTGACTTTTGTAGTTTTGAATGAAATATCCCAGCAACTATCAGATGGACTGCAATGAAATATGGTACAGACATTTATGTAACACTTATAATGAGGGCTGTCTGTGGGGCTGGATTAATATTAATTGTAATGAATTGTATGATTGTCCATAGCTCATCACAATTAATTGCACATTTTTTTTATCTGTTCAAAATGGAAAGGAAAATTTGTCAAGTCTTAAAAAACCCTGTGAGTGGACAAATATGCTGCTTTATGCAAATGTATGTATATATTTATAACTAGAAATCAATTAACAACACAAATCAATGACAGATATTGTCCACAAACCCTCACAGGTACTATAATTAGCATAAGAAGTATAAGATAAGATAAGATAAGATATTCCTTTATTGGTCCCACAGTGGAGAAATTCACACGTTACAGCAGCAAAGTGGATAGTGCAAAAGCAAGAAGGATAGATTTTAATAAACAGTATTAATACAGATATAATAAAATAATATATACATAATAGAAAGTAAAGCCAAAAATATGTCCAGCATATCAATAAATAAATAATTGTCCAGTTCTTATAATTTGAGCAGATGATATAATTGCATGAGTTCTTATTGCACTTATGTCCGGTGAGTTTGTTGTGAATGTGACTGTGATTGTGGTTTACTGGGAGCAGTGCTGGTTGTGGAGTCTAACAGCTGCAGGCAGGAAGGACCTTCTGTAACGCTCCTTCGTACACTTAGGGTGTAGCAGCCTGTCACTGAAGGAGCTCTCCAGAGCTCTGATGGTGTCTCTCATGGGGTGGGAGTCCTTCTCCATCATGGATGACAGCTTAGCCGTCGTCCTCCTCTCTCCCACCACCTGCACTGAGTCCAGAGAGCATCCCAGGACAGAGCTGGCCCATTAATAATAATAATATGCTCAAATCATAACATAGCCAACTGCAGCCCAACAGGCAACAACAGTGGTGTTAATGCGTAAAAGAAATTAGTGCTGTTAAAACAAATTTGTGCTAATGTGTTATTATCGTGTCAACTTTTACAGCCTCACTAATGATACAATGAAAAATGAAATAACCAGTAATTTGGTTTGAGACCAAGAACCTGCGTAACATTCCCATCGGCCTCAGTTGTACTTTGAGTTTACGGCTAATTACCTTCTCTAAGGAGGTCATGTTTTCAGTTTGGCTCGATGGTTTGTTTGTTCGCAGGATTATGGAAAGGCTACTGGCCCAATTTTCATGAAACTTGGAGGACGAGTGTAGCATGAGCCAAGGAAGAACCCATTAAATTTTGGAGCAGGTCCTAATCACAGGGTGAATACACTCAGGAATGGAATCAGCCTTGGCGGTGTCCATATGCCCTTCTAGTTAGCAAATGTTATCAAGCCAACAAGCTAAACTAAGATAGTGATGGTAAACATTACTCTTGATAAACATCAGCATTAACACTGACAATGTGAGCCTGTTGCTCTGCTTGCATTCACATTTCGTTCAAAGTACCGCTGTGTCACAGCATCCAAGTCGGGGTTAATATCGGACTAAATGGCAGGGGAACCCAGGAATTTAACCTCTGTGGGGTCATTAGCAGGATAATAAAAACCAGTCAGTGCACTGGTGTTAATACGTGTGATGGCTGTGGTTACGGGTCATTAGAGCCAGCTGATGCCAGGTGTGAACGACTGTCCGGCGAGGTGAGTCAGGTGTGTCAAAGTACAGCCTCACAGTTGCTAGCATGGTTGTAGAGTCTGTGTTACAGCTTGGGAGGCTTGAACCTGCATTTTCCAGTTGGTTACTGACCTGCTGCCCTAACCTGGGGGGCACCTGTTATATGTGATTATGTCTATAAATGCAGTAACTAATGTTTTTGTTCCTCCTCTCTTCCATCTCTGAAGACATTTACAGCTTGGTGTAACTCTCACCTGAGGAAAGCAGGAACGCAGATCGAGAACATCGAGGAGGACTTCAGAGATGGACTGAAACTCATGCTGCTGCTGGAGGTCATCTCGGGTAAACAGTGTTTTACTTAACAGGATAAACTGGATGGATGGATGGTGGATGGATGGATGGATGGATGGATGGCCCGCACTGTCACATGCAGTTTGGATATCAGGGTCAGACTTAAAGGAATAGTTTGCTATGTAGTAGTGCATGTAGTATTTTGGGAAATGTGCTTTTTTTAGATTTGCTTTCATGCCGAAAATTAGAAGAAAAGACTGATACGACTCTCACGTCTGTTCTGTTAGAGCCAGAGAAAAACATAAGTTACAGCGCGTGAATCTTTTGTAATGTGAAGTATTTCCATGTGGAATATGTGGTGCTTATGAGAGGGATTTAAATTAAAGATCTGAATGCTAAAAAGCAGGTGTGACTTAGCAATATGGAGCTGTGGATATATCCAGAGGTAAAAGTAAATGTAAATAATAGTAATAATGAAAATTCAGATTTTTCAGTCATTTAAATATGCAAACAACATTTTTTGCCAACTGATACCAACAAACTACAGATGTTAAGAATTAACCGTTTAACCAACATTAAGCATCCTGCAACCTGCTAAACTAAATGTGCAATGGACACTTTTACTGGGAAAGTGGCTGCATGTCCATGACACTACACACAGTGCTGTGACTGCTAACACTCCCGAAGGGTGAACAGGGGACAGTGAACGCAGCACCGTGGCTGCTACAGTAGCTCTCGAACGGTGAACTGGAGACATTGAACCCAGCACTGTGGCTGCTAACACTCCCGGACAGTGAACTGGAGACAGTGAATGCATCACCGTGTCTGCTACTGCAGCTCTCCTAATGGTCAACTGTTGACTTGTCACACTGACACACTGACAGCTGTTATTGCCTGTTGGGCTGCTGTTGGCCATATTATGATTTGAGCATTTTTTTATGCTAGATCTGTGAGGGTTTCTGGACAATATTTGTCATTGTTTTGTGTTGTTAATTGATTTCCAATATTAAATATATACATACATTTGCCTAAAGCAGCGTATTTGTCCACTCCCATGTTGGTAAGAGTATTAAATACAGTAAGACAATCGTGCAATGATGCAGCGTGCAAAGGGTGTTAATATGGAATGATTAATGTAATGTGACATATTTCTTTTCTATTTTGTGTTTTGTAGAAGAAATGTTATTTATTTTAAATGAGAAGCTGCCAGACACACCCATCATCCTCTGTCTGTCTCATGCTTTCCTGTCCAGGCGAACGCTTGGCCAAACCAGAGAGAGGCAAGATGAGAGTCCACAAGATCTCCAACGTTAACAAAGCACTCGACTTCATTGCCAGCAAAGGAGTGAAACTGGTGTCAATCGGAGCTGAGGGTGAGTCATGTCACATCTATGTCTGATAATGACATTTCATTCGGAGGATAAAGGTCAGGGATTATCCTTAGAGTCGGCTGACCTTCTCCGTTCTCTTTACGTCTCCGATTGTCACCTATTGGTTCTAATTAAGCCAAAAGCCAAATCAATAGTGACTCCTCTGCCTGTTATTATGTTAATAGTTATGTATAATGTCGTCTCTGGCCCTCTATCTCGTTACCATGGCAGTGCCGCTGGCTGCTGTGCAGCTTAATGAGATCCTTATTCCAGAGTGTTCCGGTGGAGGTTGTGCTTTGCAGTGCATTTTCTGAGAGTAGATCTTAGGATCAGCAATCCCCTCCGGGGCTGAGGCTGCTCATTGTTCAGCACAAATAACTCGGGGATGTCCGTCCTCCTCCCACCGGACAGTAAACAACTCTTTAGCAAAGTAAACACTCTCTCTCTCTCTCTCTCACTATCTTTCTATCTCCCTCTATCACAACCACACAAACCCCTCTGGTATGGAGTTAACGCACACATGTTGCAAACAGAAACTACAAACTGTGTCCACTAAGTCAAAAATATTTGAAGACTCTTAAAGGGTCAGGTCACCCAGTACAGATATTTTTCTACTTAACCCCTCGTGGTATTCAGTCATGCAGATATTGTAGGTTTAGAGATATTCATCTCACCTCAATACAATGGAGGAGAACAAACATTTTATTGTGTTACTCACTGCGCTGAAAGGTGATATCTTTGAAAAACTCACCTGGAACTTGTCTTTCCTGAAATGATGTCCTGGTTACTTTGGATCATCCACAAACATTACTGTCAACAGTTCCTGCGGGAACTACTCTCTACTGAAGAAACAGTCCTCATGAAAGCTGTTGACAAATGATTTTTGTAATTACACCAGTTGTATTGGGATGACAGCAGAGATTTCAGATGCAGATATCGTAAAACTTCAGCACATAAAACCAAAACATTTCTGCACGATCAGACAACCCTTGGGGTAAATGAGAAAATTGTGTTTTTTTTAAGTGAACTGACCCTTTAAATAACATGAACTCTTGTTAAATCTGTGTTAAACACACAGGGGATCTGACCTAATAAGGTTAACCTCTGACCCTTCGAACCCTGCCGTTCAACCCTCCTACTCCTCGCTGTCTGACACAAACATATTAAAAGGACGGCTCCTTGTAAGGAAAATGTTTTAATAACAAACTGAGCTGTAACTGAAAAATATCAGCTAACTAGTGCATAATCCTGCTACGCCTCCATGAAACATGGATTGATAAAATAATGATTTCACATATTTTACCTCCTGATTCTCCGGTCTGCTCTGTGCTGTAGTATAGGTTTGAACGCCCACATGTCAAATTATCTATATTATTTAGTATATTATCACTGTGAGGAACTTTTAACTGCTTATGAAGCAGTCTCGATTTAATACTGATGCCTCTGTATGACCTGCATAAGTAAATGAGACCATCAGCGAGAAGATTATTTTTATATAGTCAATGTTGATGTCATCGGTGCCATCGGGTCGGCCACCAGAAACTCCTTCAGCTCAGACTCTGGCAGAAGCCAGCCCACTGTGGACAGACACAGATCTGCCTTTTGCTGCCACCTTCGACCTGCAGTTGGAGCTCCAGTGGGAGGTGGCGCCCTGTAGAGCTTCGCCTCGCTGCACCGCCGTGTCCCCACTGGGAGCCAACGCCGACGCCACGCTGCCGGAGGCCCGGGCCGTTTTGCTGGGCTCGCTTGAGGGAAGGGAGGCACGGGAGAACCAGAACCAGGACTGCGCGGGGCAGACTGTCGGACCCTGCTGCAGTAAAATAAGAGGTTTTCTAAAAGGCATCTGGTGCTCAGAAACAAGTTCCTCATAGTCGCTTTAAGTTTTAAACTATTATAAAGTTAACTTACAACAAATGAAAAAAATCTTTCCTTAGTATCAGTACTTTTTCTACCAACATAAATGTGACCATACCAGTTTTTCATATTATTGACTTTGATCATTTAATCATCAAAAACCATAACCATATTTGATCTTTTGTCATAGAAGACAAAGAAAACCAGCAGAGTCACATAGTGGAACCACTTAATTGTTGTCAATTACTTTTCTGCCAATCAACCGTTCTTAAGAACTAATTAATATGATCTTAATAGCAGATTTTCCTCACTTGTTTAAAGAAAACTTGACGCCAAAAAGGACAAAAATTGGGAGATTATTTTGCGGTGCGCTGCGTCCGGAATAAAAGCTCCTAAACCAGACCAGCATTCCAGACAGATTAGCTGGCTGAATCCCCTCCTGGTGGAGCGGCCTGCAGCCCAGCTCGCTGCTCGCTGCTCGCTGTGGTGCTGGGATGGGACAGGTTGAGGGGTTGAGAGGGGTGGGGCTGCATTTTCAAAGGGAATTAACAGGATTTGTGTTCCTCCCCCATGTTGATCAGTCATGTTCATTAGGACTAATCTCAACATGGATCTGCATGTGTCAGCTGCAGCACGACTTTTTCTGCCTCCTAATTCAATCCGAGCCGTCTTTCAGACCATGTCACACATACAGACGTCTGACTGACACCTCGCAGTCTGCGCTAGTTCGTCACAGCGGTGGCGGAGCGGTGGCGGAGCTCGTGGCCCACGCCTTATTGGATTAGAGGGAGAAACAAATGATTATTGAAGGCGGGCAAACAGGGTGACCGTAGAGGGGGATTTTCATTATCGACAGCGCAGTTCATTCACAGCCTCCAACTGCAGGCACACAGCTGACTGACGGCTTAACAACAGGCTCAAATTACTGAAATGAATCATCACACATTTCATTCATAAGAGTTACAGTAGTACTCACTGATTCAGCTCTCTGGAAGTACTGCCAGCTAATCTGTAGGGGTGTAACGATACATCAGTCTGGACCAATATACACTCTCCGGCCACATAATTAGGTACACCTTGCTAGTAAAAGGTTGGACCCCCTTTTTGCCTTCAGAACTACCTTAATTCTTCGTAGCAAACTTTCAACAAGGTGTTGGAAACATTCCTCAGAGATTTTGGTCCATATTGACACGATAGCATCACGCAGTTGCTGCAGATTTGTCGACTGCACATCTATGATGCAAATCTCCGGTTCCACCACGTCCCAAAGGTGCTCTGTTGGATTGAGATCTGGTGACTGTGGAGGCCTTTGGAGTACATTGAACTCATTGTCATGTTCAAGAAACCAGTTTGAGATGATATGAGCTTTGTGACATGGTGCATTATCCTGCTGGAAGTAGCCATCAGAAGATGGTACACTGTGGTCATAAAGGGATGGACATGGTCAGCAACAATACTCAGCTAGACTGTGGCATTTAAACGATGCTCAGTTGGTACTGAGGGGCCCAAAGTGTACCAAGAAAATATCCCCCACACCATTACACCACCACCAGCAGCCTGAACCGTTGATACTGATGCTTTCATGTTGTTAATGCCAAATTCAGACCCTGTCGTCTGAATGTTGCAGCTGAAATCGAGACTCGTCAGACCAGGCGTTTTTCCAGTCTTCTATTGTCCAGTTTTGGTGAGCCTGTGTTTGTAGTCTCAGTTTCCTGTTCTTAGCTGACAGGAGTGGCACCACGTGGTCTCCTGCTGCTGTAGCTCATCTATTTCAAGGTTCAACGTGTTGTGCGTTCAGAGATGGTATTCTGCATTCCTTGGACATAGCGAGTGGTTATTTGAGTTACTGTTGCCTTTCTATCATCTCCAGCCAGTCTGTCCATTCTCCTCTGACCTCTCACATCAACAAGGCATTTTCGTCCACACAACTGCCGCTCGCTGGATGTTTTCTCTCTTTCGGATCATTCTCTATAAACCCTAAAAATGGTTGTGCGTGAAAATCCCAGTAGATCAGCAGTTTCTGAAATACTCAGACCAGCTTGTCTGGCAACCAACAACCATGCCACGTCCAGAGTCACTTAAATCCCCTTTCTTCCCCATTCTGGTTTGAACTTCAGCAACTTGTCTTGACCACATCTACATGCCTGCATGCATTGAGTTGCAGCCATGTGATTGGCTGATTAGCTATTTGTGTTAACAAGCTATTGAACAGGTGTACCTAAATAAAGGGGCAGTGAGTGAATATTGATTCAATGATCAATAATCCAACATCATTCATGCAAAGTGAAAACATCCAGAAATAAACTACTCTACTGCTGTACATGTATGATAGATAATGATACTGATACTGATACTGATAAAAGTTCAGGTCAAACAGCCATCAAGACATCATGCTGAAACTTGATAAATTTTGTTGATTTTTTTTTTTTTTTTTTGAAAGACATCTGTGTCACATATAACTTTTGTTTCAACAGCATTTAAAAGATTATATTTCAGTGCAATGCAGATCCTTTCAACTCATTGTAACAGTAACTTTGCCCTTCTTTCAGAGATCGTAGATGGCAACGCTAAGATGACCCTGGGAATGATCTGGACCATAATCCTCCGCTTCGCCATCCAAGACATTTCTGTGGAAGGTATTCTTTCTGTCTGTGTGTGTGTGTGTGTGTGTGTGTGTGTGTGTGTGTGTGTGTGTGTGTGTGTGTGTGTGTGTGTGTGTGTGTGTGTGTGTGTGTGTGTGTGTGTGTGTGTGCGCTTCTTGTTCATTCACTTTATTGAAAAGAACTCCTCACTGTCTTCATTTGCAATTGAAAACACTTTTCACTGACACAGTGTCTCAGTGTTGAGACCTTTGTCGCGCATCTCACCGAGCTTTAACAAACGATACAACAGAACATATAGACTGGAGCTAATGCATGTTAATTACAATATGAATGTCTCACAGAGAGAGACTGCTCTTTTCCTGTGGAGGTGGACATGTTTACGCTATGCTCCTCTCCTTGGTTAACATATATAATGCACTTACAATGTAATCCAATTTAAATGCCAGAAGTGATCAGCATTGATTTGTTCAGCTTTAGATTAGTTTAGTTTAACTGTTTGGGTGCATCACAATAAATCAGACACCTCTGTGTGTCCGCTGGAAAAAAGAGAGCGCCAAACACCCGAGCTATCACACATGCTTCCCATTCACTTCACCTCCACATAATCCAGCACTAAACAGGGATTAGTGTAGAGTTGGTCGGAGTAAAAGCCTGAGAGTTTCTCCAACTTTACAATGATCCCTTCTCCTCGACCGCAGAGACATCTGCCAAAGAGGGCCTCCTGTTGTGGTGCCAGAGGAAGACTGCACCCTACAAGAACGTCAACATCCAAAACTTTCACATCAGGTGAGGAAACACACAGTAAGGTGTTTAACTCACATGCTGAGACACAGTTACAGTTAATAAGTTGATGTGAAAGGTGTCAGCGTCAAGCAGGGAAAATTAGGCCAAATAATGTTAAAGAGCAGAGGTGACATCATCTCACCTAAAAGTCAGTTTATTTGGTGTCGACTTGGCTCCTTAAAGTTTTGCATTGCCAGGACTTGTAAAGTCCACAAGAGTTTTCTGAGTTACTTGTCCTTCCTCAACTTCAGAGATTTTGCTGAAGGGAGACGTCGATACAAATCCAGTTGTACTTTAACTTAAGATAAGCAGAGTTCGGACTCAGCCCACACAATCTTTGCAGCCGTAAACTCTCATGACATAAGAAAAAGTTGAATATGAGCATCAGTCCACCCTGTAGTTTGTCCTCAGGTCATTTTTGTTGTAGGTTATTGGCACTCAGACTTTTCGATTATATATAAAGTTTGCATAAGGTCAGAGGTTTGGAACAATGCCATCAAAATGCGCCAACATACGGTTCGAAAGTCTGCTTGTAAAGCAGTATAACAATTTAATAATCTTTATTTATAGAACACTTTTCAACACCCATGTTAAGTGCTTCACAAGAGGCAGCAACATGTCATAAAGTAAAACATCGTCGTCTACTCTCAGGAGCGAGTAATAACCGTCGACTGTGTTTACGAAGTGGATGTAGTCATTGTGATGCCATCAACATTTTGGTATTTGGTTGTCACTATCTTGGTTATTTGGAAGCAGAAGTGACACGAGAGGGTGGCGCTCAGTACATCCGAACGCTGATTAAGACATTTTAGGCGACCAAAATGTGACAATTAACTTTCATGAACTGAAATCACACTGTGAAAGGGTTAAAGTTGTCAACCGAAAATACAGAAAAATCCCAGACCGGACATCGCCATGTCTGCAACCTGTCAATCACAAGGTAGCCACGCCCTACAGCATACCCTGCTTTATGGTCTATGTGACTCTAAAAGACCATAATTTACTAAATCAACATCATGCTGTATTGAAGAAGACTTGAAACTAGATTGAGACCATAAACTCATGTTTACAAAGTTTACTGAGGTAATAAATCTAGTGAGAAGTAGACTCATTTTCTCATTGACTTCTATACAATCAGACTTCTTTTTGCAAATGTTGTACTTTTTAACTTAGTTAAAAAACTGCTGATTATCAGATGCATCAAAATCTGTCTCTACATACATACATACTGTATTTTAGGTTCTGGTTTTGGTTATATTCAGTGACCTGCATTTCAAGGCAGCTTGGTGCAGACTTAATGAGTAAGCCTGCAGAGTTTGGTTAAAGTGCTTCAAGAGTACAATCCTGCACTAAGAGCACTCACGTAACAGTAGTGAATCCCTTCATTCTGCCATATCTCTGCTGTGAATTAAAATGTGGTCGTCAGCTTGTCTGGTTCAATTAAGATTTTATAGGAAATTAGATGTTAAACACACTAGGATTACACAAATACGTCAGAAATAGTTACTGAGTCAGCACAGACCACAGCGGTGCTGATGCTGAATAGACCATTAATAAACCAGACCAACACAGAGGGAGACGGCGTGGCAGCAATCAACCAGTGGGTTAGAGTTTGTTGCATGCAAACAGTTTATCAAATTCAGTGGTGCCACGTAACTAAGTACTTTCCTCAAGTACTTACTTAAATACAGTTTTGAGATACTTTACTTGAGTACTTCCATTTTCTGCTACTTAATTCATCTGCTACTCCACTACATCTCAGAGGTTTTTACTCCATTACATTTATTTGATACCTTTAGTTACTAGTTCATATGCAGCTTCAGATTATTAGGACAAAATCCAATCAACAGATAAATGGTGATATATTATTACTGATACGATAGCATTTTTATTGAACCCTTGGTGAAATTCTAAATAATAAAATATGTATAAAATATATGTCAGGGATAATGTACAGCGAGTCGGTCATTGTTGTGAAATAAACCATGTCACCCTGGTGCACTATACATTATTCTGCTTATTACACGTCTACTTATTTAAGAAATAAGTAAAGATTAATATATGAAATCCACGTTTACCAGCTGCAATACTGAAGTGCTGAACACATTAATCAGCAATAATTACAATAATGTGATATTTTTATACTAAGTTTTCTTTCAGCACACTATTCTCACACTGTGATATTGCTAATTGTACTTCAGTAAAAGATCTGAGTACTTCATCCTCCACTGATCAAACTGCATTAAGTGCTATGAGTTAGCATCCTATCCTAGCATCCTGTTTCATACCCATGTGTCTGTCGCTGCCACCAGTAGGTTTATTTAGGCCTGCGTCACAGGATGCCTCCGCACATGTTGAATTATTGAAAGACGACCTCTGTGATCCTCAGATGTGGATGAAAGCCGAGTGGGGGGTGGGGGGTGGGGAAGGTGGAGGGGAGGTCATGTGAGACGGTAAAGGGAGAGACCTGATGTCCCGGAGCAGAGAGGCCAGAACTTTGATGTGGTCTCTCTGTGAGAGACGATAGCTGTGCATCAGTCAGAGAGGCAGAGTTCTGCTGCTTCAGGTATACGAGTCACCTTGTAAAAGCCCCTCTCCGACACGACAGCCACTTTTTATGGCAAGTGATACATTAAAATATCCCATCTCACTAATTTGTTACCCTACGAGCAGAGAGAAGCAGTAAATCCTCCACAACTCTTCCAAATTGAGATTGAGTTTTCTCTGCAGCATCCCACCATTCTGCATTCAGACGGCCTGGCCACAGCATCAAGGCCACTAATCAATGAACCACACGAGAAGGCCAAACTAAAAATATGTCTTCCAGTTATGATCGTTGGTTTCAGGACAAAATGTGATTTAACTATAACGTTCCTGCCAGGTTTTAAATTTAGAAGCTTTGCGCATTTAAGTACTTTATCTATTCGCTAAGTGTATTATTTTTTACCTGCATTTCTGCAGATCGAAATCTTAAAACTGCTACAATCAGTGACTACCTTTACAAGTCCAGTCAGTTTTATTTGTAAAGCACAAAATCACAAATTTGCCTCTGGAGGCTTTACAGTCTGTACAGGATACAACACCTTCTGTCCTTTACAGTGCCACCCTCTCATTGGATAAGGAAAAGTCCCCCAGAAAACCCCTTTTAGCAGGAACAAAACAAAAAATGGAAGAAACCTCAGGAAGAGCAGCAGAGGACGGATTCCCCTTCTAGGATGGACAGACGTGCAATCGATATTGTGTGTCACAACATAATGAAAACACAACATAGACAATTCATATGACAAAATGAATACTTGTAATGTGAACATATGTGAGAACGTGATCCAGGAGGATGTGAAGCAGCTTTCCAGCATCGCCAAACAGAGCAACGCGACCTCCTCTCCATCGTGGAACCTAGAGAGAGGACCAGACATGCACAAAATATTCCTGTTTTTAACCCTTATTTTAAGGTTTAGGGTTAAAGCTGTAAGACAAAACTTGGACAACGCCGTGGTAGTGACTTGTCAGGCACAGGGTAGCCCTAAAGCATCCCCTGCTTTATCATCTATTTGACTCTGAATGGGACCATAATTTGCTAAATGAACATCATGCTGAAACCAGCGATTGAGACCATAAACTTACGTTTACAATGTTTACTGAGGTAATAAATCAAGTGAGCGGTAGGCTCATTTCTCATAGACTTTTAGCATTTATGTATGTAACGTTTACATGGTACAAACATTATAAATAACCACAGGAAATAAATAAATTAACTTTACTATATTGTGTTTGGAGCTTCAGCAGCAGCATTCTGTAAAACCTGGATCACATCTGTAAGTCAGTAAGTCACAGTGAGACCACTTGCCAAGAAAATGAAAAGTAAAGTAAAGCAGTACCAAAGTATAATGTCTGTCCAGTGTACAAACGTCACCAAGCAGGGATTTCCTTTTCTCTGAACTTGCTCCAGAATCTGGTCCTCAGATGCTAAATGATGGCTATTAGCAGTTTTGTCCTGGTCCTTGAAAATAATTTCTTCTTCAGTGTTTTCTTTTGTCTGGTTTCCACTCTGCAACTTTGTCTTATTCAACACTGAATTAAATCATTTATCTAAAGCTTATAGTATGTGTTAAAACTGTATTTTTTTCTTAGAATAAAATAAATAAATCTCTGGGGTGAAGAAAGTGTCTCTCCTAAAATAATGTCATGACAGAACATCAGCAGCTTGTAATTTCTCTGGCCTCAGAAGCTGTGGTTCAACTTTAATTGGAGACTTGGACCGTGTGGTACATTAGATAATCTCTCGTCCCCGTTTTGGCTGACGGTGGTCAGGTTTCTGCTGCGCTGCAGTAACACCACGTGCTGCTGGGAGGATGTGAGACATGAAACTAATTAGGCAGTCAGATGGAGAGGAATGGTCTCGATCAAAGATTAAAGTCAAATTCCTCTTTCCCCTCCTCAGCTCGTTATGTTTCACCTCACTTTCACCCTCATCACAACTGTTTGTCTCTGTTTCAGCTGGAAAGATGGTTTGGGTTTCTGTGCACTCATTCATCGACACCGTCCAGAGCTCATTGACTACGGAAAACTGCGCAAGGTGAGCGAGTGTTGTCTGACATTTATGTGACAAACATGTAGAGAAACCACAAATACTAATGCAAGTTCACCATATTGTAAATGTTTCTATGCAAAACCAACACATGTTCAGAGTGAAAGAAAATGAGACGTGTTAAAGGGTCACTTAGGTATTTTTCAACCTGGATCATCTAAATATTCAGCCGTGACATTGAAAATCTTTTAGATATCACGAAGCTACACTTCACAAACTCTCACGTTTCCACCATGGATGTATTCCACTGTTCCACTGTCCTTGAGCGAGACTCTTTCTATAATGTCAGACACCTTATAATAACAAGCAGAGCATTTCATGGCAAAAACAAGCACTTTTAGTGGAGGTAAATGACGGTGCCAGTTTGCCCCAATAGCACCATATTACACATTACCTGTGAGCAGCTCAAGTTCAGATGAACCAGTAGTCGTACGTTCTTGTGTCTTTATGTCGACAAGGTTGAAGCTTCCTGCTGAGACACATTTAGTTCATAGAGATGTATGAATGTAGAAGTCTGTGCCACTAAATAACCACATGTACAGCATCTGGTAGTAAAATAGACGAACATCACACTGTAAATCATTAATGCGTTAGTTAAAGTGCTTTCCTGTTGAGAGGTTTTTATTTGTAACCTTCTCACCACCGAAAAGAAAGAAAAGTAATTACTCATCTGTGTTTTGAAATTATAGATGCACAAGTGCTTTTTTGTCAGCATTTGTTGAAAGCTACTACAGAATAGGTCTTCTGCTAACAATTATTTCCATTGTTAATTTTTTTGCCTATTATTTTCTCAATTAATTGATCCATTGTTTTGACTACAAAATGTGCAGCAAGCGCAAAAAAAAACAACAATCTGACATCCTCAGTCTGCTTTTTTGTCCAAAACCCAAATATATTCAGTTTACGTCACATCAAAGAAATAAAAGCAGCAAATCCTCACATTTCAGGAGCTGGAACTGGGGAATATTTAGTTTTTGTGCTAGAAAAACAATCAATTATTAAAATACTGGCAGATTAATTTCCTGTCAATCTGCTAAGTGATTAATTGTTTCAGCTGTACTCAAGTTATTGTTATGTAAGTGGCAAAACCCAAAGTATTTGGTTGTAATGTAGATTCACTCTTAATCATGTGTTTTGAAAGTACTTAATTAGCTCTATTGTTTAAATCATGAAAATTGAGATTTAAGTTTCTTTGCTTTCCTTTCAAGCAGCAAAAAGTAGAAAAACAGGACTTAACTTCACATTTCTAAATGACAATTTACAGCTTTTAACAAAGGTGTTTTTGAGAGATATCTAAACTATTTTATAATCATATATTTACTTTGTAGTTGCTCATATCCTTTCTGTTTTTCATGTAGTAGCTGTTCATAGAGTGCTACTGTAAAATGGTTGCTGTTTAGAAGCAGGATAACACAATATTTATATTTATTTTAATTAAGAAGGGACAATGCACATTAACAAAAGCTATCATGTAAATGTGCCAGATTTATCCATACAGGCTAATTATCTGCAGTTCCTGGCAGCTTGATGGCATTACAGAAAACATACAGGAGCACAGTAACACTATTAAAGGCACATAAGCATTGAATGACATAAAGTCTGACGGTGTTGATGGTCTGCTGTTGACAGGACGACCCCATGACCAACCTGAACACAGCCTTCGACGTAGCAGAGAAGTACCTGGACATCCCCAAGATGTTGGACGCAGAAGGTGAGCAGGCGGAAAACAGGAAAACCGTGACATGATGATGAGGAGGACAGACTCCTTCCTGTGTTCAAAGACCAAAATATTCTGTCAGCAGTCTGAAAGTGATGCAGAGCTCCTTTCAGGACACAGACGTGGTCTGCTCCACCCACTTTTTTATAACTTCCCAAAAATGTTCAGTCTGATAGCCATTAGCCAGGTCGGCAGAGGTGTGAAAATGGGCAGAGCTTCCACTTTTTCCTTCAAATTCCTACTTGAATTACATGTTTAATGCTGAATTGCACCAGTTGCCTCTGTGCTGGCAGTGTTTAGAGTTAATGTGCTTTCAGAACAGAGACGAGGAGAACCAAGAACGACCAAAATCTGGAAGAAGTTCTGAACGACTGCACATCCAATATACAGTATATGGTGTCAGATGGACTCTACCGTTTCCACCACTTGTTTTTTGTAGCCTGGTAATTGATCGATAAGCACCAATTTCTCTAAGAGAATATATTTTGGCCTTAAAGGGTGTTTTTGAAGTGGGGTTGTATGAGGTCCATAGTCAGTGTACTATCTACAGTAGATGACGGTCGGCACGCCCCCAGTTTGGAGAAACAGTACTGGAACAGGAGCAAAGTAATGTGCTGCTGCAAAAATGATTCTAGCCACCTAAAAGAAGGACTCACCTAAAAAAGTCAATATCAGTTCAAGTGTATGTTATATTTATAATATTTTTGACGGTTTACTGTGCCACGAGACAGTCATACGTATTTATATATTTGTGTTTCCACCGGGGAGCTGAAGTTGCTATCTATGCTCTCACCAAAACAACCAAACTCCATTAACTAAAACAGTCATTTTACCTTGTAGAACACTGGAGTTGCTGGTCTACCGCTGCCTGGAGTGGTTAGTTTCTCTATGATATTGTTAGGGCTGTCAGTTGTTTAAAATAATGAATCTCGATTAATCGCATGATTGTCCATGATTAATTGTGATTAGTCACACATTTTTTTTTATCTGCTCAAAATGTACCTTAAAACTCTGATGGCCCGCCAGTGGGCTCGGCTTTCATAGGAGGTAGTGGGCATATATTGGGAATATACTGACGTCACGTGAAACTAGAAAATGTAAGGAATCCATTCGTACCAACCAGGCTCATGGGTACGCATAGACACATTTTCTTTCACATATTTTGAGGTCAGAGGTCAAGGGACCCCTTTGAAAACTGCCATGATAATTTTTCCTTGACAAAATTTAGCTTGGAGTTTAAGTTCAGAATAGTATTTAACCTCCTTGTCAACAAGCTAGTATAAAATGGTTGCTACCAATGGATTCCTTAGGTTTTCTAGTTGCATATGATACCAGTATCTTCATTCTAGCTTCACAGCTGAGCCCAGCACAACCTCTGAAAGATCAGCTGCAATAATACGTTCAAGAAACTCTGATTATTGTGTGACTTTAGTTAGTTCGGATTCACCAAAGTCACACAACAGCCACAAACAAACTAACCGATCGAGGCACCGGTAGACCAGCAACTCCCGAGTTCTGCAAGATAAAATTACAATTTTTTCAATGGAGTCTGGTGGCTTTAAAGAGTGCAAAGATATGACTTCAATTCCCCACCAGAAAGGGCTGTCTGCAAGGTAAAGCATTGAAAATATTCAAAATACTGTATATATTGTACACTTAAACAGATTTTGATTTTTTTTTAGGTAGCTAAAATATGTTTTTCTGCTGCCTCCGTCCACAGCAGTACATTACTTTGCATCCAATGCAGTAGCTCCTGTCTGTTTCTCCAAACTGTGGGCGTGCTGACTGTCATCTACTCGTAAAACCCCACTTCAAACCACCCAAACTATCCCTTGAACACTCACACATGCAGCTGTGCACACAGACGGCGACACACTCTTTCTATTGAATGTAAAATATGCAGTTCTCTCTCTGCAAACAGGTTAAGCCTTTAGACGTCATGCTGAATCTTAAAGTCTGTGTGTGTTTCTGTGTTTGAGACAAATCCTCTGTTAAGAACATCTGGACAGCGACATCGTTGTTTGTCTTTCCACTCTGGATGTTGTTTATGTAAAGAGCTGAACCCCAGCGCTACTTCTTCATTAATCTGTGCTCTGTCTAACAACCTCACCTCCACCCTCCATCCCCTCCCTGACCTCCTCTCCTCCCCCACAGACATTGTGGGCACTGCCCGTCCGGACGAGAAGGCCATCATGACCTACGTCTCTAGCTTCTACCACGCCTTCTCCGGCGCCCAGAAGGTATCCTGGATGCAGCGTCTCCCTCCTCTTCCTCTTCCTCACTCCTCTCCTCCCTCCTTTCTCCTAACAGTGCCCTTCTCTTTTCTGCAGTGCACAACGCCCCCTGCAGGGGTCACTCTCCTTCACTTTTCGCATGGTTCACGCCACCAATTGCATGATGGGACCACAACTCTGTTCTTAGAGGCAATGAGCGCAAGTGTATCTCCAGTCTACCTCCTTTGTTACGGTGCAGCACGCCGGCAAATTCTCCCCTAATTAGGGTTTTGTTCCGCTTAGCAGAAGCTGAGCCGAGTGGGAGGTGTGGCAAAGTTAGTCTGATAAATGATGATGATTGCCTGTGATAAAAGCCACGGCTACTGACGGAGAGAAACAAATTAGCCTGAAGTGTTGCATGATGGGGGAGACGTAACCGTTTAAATGGATGGTTATGTTCAGGCTTGAGAGTGACTGCTTAAATGGAGGATGGAGGAATGACTGAAATTAAAACTGGCACTACAAAACTGTCTTTTAATTTTAATGGATGTTTCCTTGTTCCTCTGCAAGTGTTGTATCCGACTTCTTCTCTGTTAGTTTGACAGCTACCTTGAAGCACAACAGGAGCCCTGAGATTGTGCTGCTGCGCCTCCTCTCAAAGAAGCAGTCCATTACAAAGCAGAAGTTATATAATAGTCAGCTTCGTTGGAGAGCCCTGACAGTGCAGCGAGTGTTTCAACGCAGCTGTGTTTAAGCAACGCAGATAAGAAAATGTCTGTGTTTATAACTGGAGAGCGTGGAGAGGCGTGGTCTGCCTCACTGACAGCACAGAGACCACAGCTGGACCGTGTTGCATCATATCTGAGAGGTGATGGCTGCTTCTTGAATTAAAACTTGGCTAAGTTTAGTTAGAAACGACAAAGAAATACAGAGTTTAAAAGTTCAAAAAGTTCCTCCCTCCATACAAAATTAATAACACAGAAAACTTCATCCTCCATATTTTACAGTTATTGGCAGATATTAGATACCAAATATGTGGTTTTATGTTTGATTGAACTTTTAGAGGCTTCAGTGCGTTCATTTACTTCCCAGCTATTTAAACTGTACATACTGTATATATTAAAGGAATAGTTTTGGGTTGTATGAAGTACATGTACAGTACATGACTGTCAGCATGACCCCAGTTTGGAGAAACAGAAGGACCAAACGGGAACAATGTAATGTACTGCTGTGGACGGAGACAGCAGCACTGTAGACACCTAAAATAATCAGCATCAGTTTAAGTGCACGCTATATTTAGAATATTTTCACCGCTTTACGTTGCTGTCAGACCAGCCCTTTCCGACAGGGAACTGAAACCGTTGTATCCATCTATGCACTCACCAAAGCCACCAGACTCCATTGGAAAAAAACAAAAAACAAAAAAAACCCCAGTAATTTTACATCACAGAAGGGGGGCTGCTGCCGATGTTAGATTGTTTGTGTTCTTGTGTGACTTTGGTGAATCCAAACTAACCAAAGTCACACAATAACACAAACAAACTAAGTGGTCAAGGCAGCGGTAGACCAGCAACTCCAGTGTTCTGCGAGGTAAATTGCTGTTTTATTCAATGGAGTCTGGTGGTTTTGGTGAGAGCACAGATAACGGCTTCAGTTCCCCATCAGAAACAGACTACAGTGGGCCTTTCTTTTAGTTGGCTAAAATTTTGCTGCCATCCCCGTCCACATCAGTCCATTTCTTTACTCCGGTGCTGTAACTTCCATCTGTTTCTCCAAACCGGGGCAGGTAATACACTGACTATGGATAATTACCTCATACAACTCCATTCCAAAACGCCTGAACTATCCCTTTAAGACTTTTTTAAAAACACAGCAAATTTATTTCCACTTTGTCCACTTATCTCCCACTTCAAATTGAGTCACATTCATCCTAATATTTTTCATGGTTTCCCTAAAACAAACCAACTTCAGGACCTTCTTGGTGGACTGGAGAAGCCTTGTGCCCCCAGCTGTTGCCTCCTCTTGTGATTGCGCCCCCTGCTGGCCCTTTTGTCTCTGCACTCTTTTACTCTTGTGCATTTTTTTCTCTTCTCTGTCCTCTCTCCCCATCCTCTGTTCCCTGAGCAGATATCATTAGCACCTTGAGGCCAGATGAGAAGGCCGTCATGACTTATGTGTCGTGTTACTACCACGCGTTCTCAGGCAAGCAGAAGGTGAGAAATTAAATGGGAAATATCAGAACAATAACCGGATACCTGCCAAAATGGCTGGCCGTCATTTTTGCCAGCGTTTATTTGTTGGCTGCTTACATTTTGACTACACTGTATGAAATAAAATCACAATATCAGGCAATACAATACTTTAATACTTGTACTTGATGAAGGTTGAAATATGTCTTTTGTTTAGAATTAAGTGCTCTTATTTATTAGCAATTCTACTTATGCTGTGAAATGCAAAATCTGAATATATGTCTTATTTTGAGGGCTTTGTTTTTTAAAGCTGCTGTAATCAGTATTGTTATAGTAAAGCTGACCCTGGATAAGATGATGAGTGAGAGTGAAAGCTAAACAGTGACTTGGCTGTTCTCCAGGTAGCAAATCATCTGATGTCAAACTCATGTCAGAGAAGAGACGAGGAGTTTTGTTTTGAAACAAAATGTTGAACTGAGCCATGTTGGTTTAGAAAAAGTTGACTTTTCAGAATGAAACGGATCACTGTGTGATCCTGTGGTCTTGTCTTGTGGTGCCTGATTGTATTTGCAGTGGAAACACGGCATAGAGAAAAGGACCTGGCACCAAAACTGGGTTGAACTGAGTCAGGCAGAGCCGTACCATGCAGTGGAAACAGGGCTTCAGAGACCGCTCGGCACTGATTGGTTCTTTTCCTTTGCGTGTGGTGAAATCTTGCAAATGCCATAAGAAACACTAGGAGGAGGTAGAGGAACCGGATTATCTGTCTCATGCACCTTTACAGGTTATAAAGACAAATATATTATTTTATAAAAGTTACCAACTGTAGCATTGATGATGGATCAGATGGCAGTGTGTAATGTGAGCGGGTTCGTTGATTAGCCAACTAATCGGTTGTTTTGGCCTTAGTTGACGGAAGAAATCCTACTTGATTTATCATTTTTTAGGCTTTTTTTCATGGTGAATGACTTGTTTCGAAGAACTTATGATCACATCTCTGGGTGTTTCCGTGTAGAGAAACTCAGTTTTACAGATCTGTTCAAGGACAGCCTTAGTTTATGGTAACTGTTTTGGTTCTATCTTACCGCTCTCATATTGTTGTTTCCAGCATCAGTGCAAAGCTGTTTTCAGCATTAAAAGCTCCACTAAAGCCGCTGGACGCTGCCTGCACAGCACCAAGCAGCAGACACGCAAAGTTAGAGACTATCTGGTGAACATGATGGAGCATTTTGCAGCGAAAGAGGCTGATATTTCTCTGAGTGAATACTGGATTACAGTTCATCAGCTGGATACGAACACAACCCCAAATGATTGATTATGTTCCTCCATAACTACTGGATATGATACCAGCTTATTTTTAAACATTAACCAGCCCAAGAAACACACATTTACCCTGCTGACAGCCATGCAGAAATGATGAAATATTTATGTGTTGGACTGTGACTTCATACATTTTTGTAGAGGGTGGCCTCGGTGGGAAACCGAACCCTCAGTTATTCAGCACCTCCTTATCTGCCCTCTCTCAGCAGCGTATTGATCCTTGATAAAGCACACAACCTTTCTGCCAGCGAGACGTTCTTACACCCTGTGGAATACATTACGCCAAATCCTCTATAGAGAGAATAATAGAGACTTATCACACTCACACAGGATATCTGCTAAGCCTCCTATATTTAAAATCTTTATTAGGATCCACTTCTTAATGGAGCTGTTGAACCTCCCGAGGAGCAGGAGTCCGGAAACCGCCCCAGCCTGGCACACAGTTTTACAGCGCTGGCATGGAGCGACCTCCGTCTTAACACCTCAGACTGTAGTTTTACCCTCCAGGGCAGAAATCTACCCATAAAAACCATCACTACATTTCCTTGTTGGCCTGACGTGGACTTACCTTGCTTTACCTTTACGACGATGCCATTACTTATATGGTAAAAATGTTAAACCTTTTTTCTTAATTGTAAATCTGTTTCCTAGTTTAAAAATAATCTCAGATTTATACATCGCAAGAACAAAATCACTGAAAATATAAAGCAATGCAAAATAACATGAATCTAGATAAATGCAGGGTAGCAGATACCAGTGGGGTCACTGAGGTCATGTCCTGGGTGGTTGAGGTGGTTCAATGAGCTGTGGCAGAGTTTACGGTCTACACATGGTGGGTGTTTTAAAACTGAAGCACTGAATCAACTCTTAATATTTGACTGTTAAATGGATTTAGTGTTTTTCACCATTGTGTAACTGGCAGTGTGGAGGATTAATAATTAATCATTTATATTCTATCATTTATTATCTGTGCTCAGTCTAATCTATAAATTCTAGCGATATCAGCAGATGCTGTGTATTGATAAATCTGTGATGCTCTCCGTGGTGCTGAAGTAGCAGACGGATTTGTACAGTAATGGTGACTTTTTCTCCAAGTAAATCCCTTCTGGCAGTTACATTGTGGATCTATAATCTCTAAACTACATAGCTAGGAGTGAGAGTGGGTGGTCTTAAAAAAATACAGAACCAAAAGAAACATTTATTAGGGTGGTTCGCTTGTCGTACAGATCAATAAAACGAACTGCGTAGCATCGCCTACTGTACTAGAAACACACTGAAATACAATGATGGAAATGAGGAACTTCATGGTAACGTAAGTATCTTAGTTGCATTATATTAACCGTAACCTTAAAACTGCTCTAAAATATGATAATGTGTTCTCGCTGCTTGTTTTTGTTGCTCCCAAGTGACAAAATTGCAGGTTTAAGAGCGTGAATAAGACGTAAAAAAACATTGAAGGCTCGCCCAACAAGTCTCATGAGGGTGAGGTTTTAGGACTCATGACCTCAGGATTTTTAAATGCACCCGGTAATATATAAGGTTTTAATTTTGTTACAGGCAGATCAAGCCAGCAGATGCGTCACCATGGTAAATTTCCCCACTGTGGGACTAATAAAGGAATATTTATCTTATCTTATCTTATCTTTGTTTGGATTTGCAACCGATTAGGCTGCTTCTGCTCATTAAATGTGGCGTTATCGGGCGGTCTGCTGCACCTGCTCCGTTGTAAAATCTATCATGTAAAACTGAATGAAACTTTGAGTTTTGAACACAAACAAAACAACTTTTTTAGGTTTAGGCAACAAAACCACTTTGTTAAGTTCAGGGAAAAGATCATGTTTTAGCTTAAAATAACTATGTTTGAAAAGTGAAAGTGACGTAGTACGGCTGTTAGATTTCACTGTTTTCTTTTATTCTTTTTTTGTGCTGATCACCGATGTGACTCTTAGATAAAACCTACTAGTGGGTGTAGTAGGCCCATTCTGATCCACACCTATGAGGCTTATAATCAGTGATAACGCCCCTTCAATGATTCAATAACAGTCTGGCTAGGATTATAGTAACAGCATGGGAAAGGGGTTAAAAATCTCTTTTTATTGTGCATTTGACAGAATATTATACTCAAAATAATTAGAAAACTGCTGTTAAAAGAAATTTTTGAAGATCACCAGATATTAAAGAACCTTCTCAGCTCTGTGGTTAAGCTGTCAGATAGTTTTTGCCTTCATCAATCCCTCCACTGTCCTCTCTTTGCTGCCTCTGATGTTAGGACAAAGTAATCCATGAGAGAGCTCCTGGCTGTCAGCGCTGTCAGTAAACAGGCCCAGCGTGCAAACATTTGCTCACAGAAGCACGACCTGCACATCCTGAATCTCCTTTTAAGGCAGCCGGCGGAGCCCCCCGGAGCAGGTCTACGACGGGGCCAACTTTCCCCCGTGATCTTTACACAAAGGAGGCTGGAAGCTGTGTCCTCCGGGGGGGGGGGGGGGGCGGTCTCTGAGCTATGAGACGAGGGTGGGAGGGAGGTTTGAGTCTGTACGCTCTAAAAGGATAATGCCGCAAGGTTAAACCGCCTCTTAAATCAATTAATTTAGTTGTCAATAACGGTGCACCTTGGCTTGATTCATGACAGTTGCACATGGATTTATTTTAACTTCATCACTGCAAACTTTTAGCTTAATGTACAACATTTATAAGCTATAATCTGCCGCATATCCTCCAGACTTTGTGCATGTTGCTTCTCTCTGTACTCCTATCCTGACCGCATTTACTCGTCCTGAACCCAACGGGTTAACTGACTTCATGTTGTCATGGAAACTCTGCTTCGCTCATGCATTGCCGGTCCAGCGATGAAGACTGACGGGCCAATTTTGAGGATGTGCTGTGTCATGGATGAGCCCCACTTTATCCCCGCTGGGCTGCTTTTATTCTCCCGTTCCCCTGAGTCTCTGGGTGTACTGTAGGTTTAAATAACACGCTGTACTCTGCTGCTCTATAAAAAGACTGCGGTGCTCCTGTACCTGACGACAGGTACGATATGACAGTATGGAAGCAGACATTATACACTTTCTGGTGACATTCACAGTGCAGACAGTGGTACAGAGGTAAACTCATATACAGTAGCTGTCTTGTTACCTGCTTACAGCTTCGTTGCCGATCTATTGCTTCATCCCCGTAATGAGTCCTGTGGGAAATCTTGGAGTGCTCGTGTAGGCGGTGTAGATGGATGGATGCAGGTTTAATGGTGGAAATGAATGTAAATGTAAAAATACTCCATTACAAGTAAATGCAATAAATGTTCTGCTTGAGTAAAGGTATCAGCAGCAAAGTCCACTTAAAGAATCAAAATAAGAAAAAAAGTCCTGTAAGTGATCTATTTTTATGTATGATATTATTAGATTTTTAATTCTGATGGATCAATGTGTAAATAGCATTTTACTCTACAGAACTGCTTTATATACAGTAGTTAGCAGTCCCTCTTTCTCCCCGTTTCCTGTCTGTCCTCCAAAATAATCTTTATAAAATCTAATCTTTATAAAAACGGGGACACAAGGAGATTCTGAGATGATTTATAGTAATAAAGAAGCACATGGTTCTTCCACACAAATAATATTTTTGGGAAATTGGACTATATTTTAGCTTTAGAGGTGAAAGCATTTGAAATGCGAGGTTACAAGCCAGAAGGGTTGTGGTTTAATCAATGACAATATGCTGTATTTTATTAGACCATCAAGGTTTTGTTTTTGTTTTTTGTGAAAGGGGACATATCATGAAAACCTTTTCAGTGCTTGTGCACATACATTTGGTTATCTGGAGTTCCCGCCAACCCAAAAACTATGGAATAAGAAAACCAAGATTTTGCTCCTCTTCCTGTGTCACTAGCAGACTCAGTAGGCTCGTTTGAAATGAACTGCAGAGGCTAAAAGCTGCGTTCAAGTCGGACACTTTCCAGCCATTTTGAGCTATCACAGAAAAAGAGACCTGCTGTTAGAGCTGATCTGTAGGCCACTTGTAGTTTTCAGACCACGTTGGGATTTACTTATAATTTGTTTGTAAAATGTGTAAATGTGCGTGTATATGGCATCGACTACTATCCTTTATTATTTTTTATTAGCCCTGTAAAACAGCCTTCATTGCACAACATGAGGCTAACGTCTTAAAAGCTAGTATTGAATATTATAGTACAAACACAGAAAGTTTGGACTTTCTATAATGGGTGCGGCGCCTGGCTCTAAAAACTACGGCGGCCTCGATCTCGTGACGTCATTGTTCCCCATGTTGTGCATGACGTTAGGGCAAGTCGGCATCAAGTCGGACACAAACCTAACCGGCATGCGTTGCGCGGCAATCGACGGTGATCGATTGTTCGCAGGCCTGCTTCATCTCAATATCGTCCACAGCAACTAACTTTGCAAAAGTGCCCCATATTTTTCTCATAAGCCAATCAGGGCAGACTGGGCTTTTTTTTTAGGACAGGCTCTAAAATGAGGAGTTTCAGACGGACGGTGAATACAGGTATTTTCAGACAGTTTGTTTCAGTAGAAAGTATGAACTTGGAAATGTGCGTGATGTGTTCCCTTTAAATATAAAATATCTGAAAAGTAACTACTAAATACAGCTGTCGGGATGTAAAAAGTAAAATATTTGCCTCTGTCATTTAGTGAAGTAGAAGAATAAAGCAGCATGAAATGGACATACTTAGAGTACACATACAGTCTCTCAAAATTATATTTAAGTACTTTACATTCACCACTAAAAATATATGACTTTATCTTTATAAGCAGAACAAGCAGTGCTGTCTGTCTCACATTGTTTCCGTCATCTTGCAGGCAGAGACGGCGGCCAACAGGATCTGCAAGGTGCTGGCTGTCAACCAGGAGAATGAGCAGCTGATGGAGGACTATGAGAAGCTGGCCAGTGATGTGAGCACTCCCCGATTCCTCCTATAATTGTCCTGCATCTCCTCTGCCCTTCTGTCTCCCTCTGCTCCTTGTTAAGCCGCTCCCCCTCCTCCCAGCACCCGGGGGTGTTTGTGCTCGGTGCAGGTCAGGACCACAGACAGGCGAGGTGGACGTAGACAGGCAGCCAGGAAGCACTGATGGGTTGAGGCTTACGCATAAAAGACTGTGTTTCTGCCTGTTTTAGCTCATTTACTGTAAAGGCTTTTTTTTTTTTTTTTTTTTTTCAAATAATGTCCTAGAGCATGTTCATGCTTAGAATGATTAACTATTTATTATCTGTTTATAATCATTGAAGTGATTCATGAAGCAACAATGCCAAATACTTCCAGCTTCTCAAATGTAGGGGTTTTTGAGGATTCATTTAATTTTAATTATTTTGTTTGTTTAAGTTTAATTTAGTGTATTTGTTTTTAAATTTAGCTGCTTTTGTTAGTCTTATGCGATTAGAAACAGAATAATTGTGGTTTTGAACTCAAAAAACTTAAACAAAATGAGACTTTTTAATACATCAGGTTGGGTTTTCAAGAAGAAATTGTTTTTCAGTATTTTCTGATATTTTATAGACCAAACATTGAATCAATGACAAAAGAAAATAATGTGGAATTTAATATAATGAAATGAATCATTAGTTGCAGCCTTTATTATTGTTCCACCATAGTGAGCGTTCAGTTGTCTCACATTTCTTAAAGTTATGATGCATTTTTTTATATTTCTACGTTTTCTTCAGTGTGGTGCATTTAAGTGTCTGTGGGAAGCTCTGACATGTAAAATTCCAAAATCAGCAGACTTTCCACCAGCACTCGAACGCACCATTATGTGGTTTAATTTTGATTTCACAGATTGCCTTTCACAAGCACTTTTAAAAATGTGAATAATCATTTTTATACCACAGTGAAAAGATAATTTGCAGTGGAGCTACACTGATAAACTGGCAAATATTACCTTCTCAAAGATATTGTATATTTGTATGGCTGCATATGTTGGCCGCTCAATAACAAGAGATTACTGTAGAGAAATGCAAAAGTTCAGTTTGAAGTCGCTCTGAAACAGTCACTATTATTAAACTGTAAGATATTTTGCTCGGTACATAACTTACACTGTTCTTTTATAACCATATTTAAGGTTGTTTGTGTTTATCCAAAATAATTTAAATTAGCTGATATATCCTTATTGGCTTAGCCTCAAAAAATCCAGTATGGGTCAGACTTTAGTAGTTTTAAGATAGTTTTTTTTTTTTTTTTTTTTTTTTTTTTTTTTTTTTATTCTAAAACATTTTGTTTTTGATGGAAATGGTTGGCAGCATTAAAAATAACACCCTTTTAAATGGGATAAAACATGCAAAAACACAGGTATAGGTCTTTAAATCAGACATAAAATGTTCTTCAAGTTACATTTGGTTGCAAGAAATGAACAACAAAACAATTAGCTAACCAGTTATCTCAACCTGTGCTCTTTTGTCCCTCATTTCATGAATTACATCCACTACACATCATTTATTTCCCTCCTCCATTTATTTGCATGGTTCTCCTTTACGTCTCCATTTTCTTTCCCTTGAATGTTTCTCTCCTCTCTCTTATTCCCACCCTTCACACACACACACACACACACACACACACACACACACACACACACACACACACACACACACACACACACACACACACACATGCACCACTACCATCAACACCCAGCTGTTGGAGTGGATCCGTCGCACCATCCCCTGGCTGGAGAACCGCATGCCGGAGAACACCATGCAGGCCATGCAGCAGAAGCTGGAGGACTTCAGAGATTACCGCCGCCTTCACAAGCCGCCCAAAGTGCAGGAGAAGTGCCAGCTGGAGATCAACTTCAACACCCTGCAGACCAAGCTGAGGCTCAGCAACAGGCCCGCCTTCATGCCCTCGGAGGGGAAGATGGTCTCGGTAGGTCTCACAAACAAAACACACACAAATTCTTTCAGAAAAGTTTGAGATCCAAACCTCTTCCATGCACAACTGTGAAAATGTTCTGCAACTGTGATGAACATCAATGGACGAATCGCCTCAGCTGACATTAATCATGTAAGCCAATACATTTCAAAATGTGGCCCTCAAAACCCTGTTAACTACTGACGAAGATTATAGTTTGTTTTCTGTGCTCTAATATTTTAATTTACAAATATATGATAAAGATAACTGCAAACTCAAATTACTGTTTAAGGAATAGTTACGACAGGTCGTGGACCTGCATCAGATAGTCCCGTTAAAACAGCAGTAAATGGAGAGTTCATATTGGACTTAGATTCATCAAATGAATGATAATGTTGCTCCATAATGCATTGATGTGTTAATAAGCAACTGTTAGCTAATAAATTCACCGTATCGACTTAAAAAGTGACGCGTCAACATTCACAGCTCGTTTCTGTTGCCACCAAGTGGCCAAAAAATCTCTTAAAGCACGTTTAACTTCAATCGTGCAGAAAACAAAAAAAAAAAAAAAGTAGGCGAACAGAAAAAACACCAGGTTGGTTTTTGTTTTAGATGCCAAGCTAATGTTTGTAATTGTCAGGTAATTCTCTCATTTGCCTCATGCAGGACATTAACAACGCGTGGGGGAATCTAGAGGGAGCGGAGAAGGGCTACGAAGAGTGGCTCCTCAATGAGATCCGCAGGCTGGAACGACTCGACCACCTGGCGGAGAAGTTCCGCCAGAAAGCAGCGATCCACGAAGCCTGGACTGAAGGTACGGAGAAATACTCAGTCTGAAAATAAAGATCCAGCTCCTGCGTTTTAGTGTCATGCGCCTCAAGGTGGCTGCTGAAGGCCAGCTTGCCTATTATGTAACTGTCCTTTCTTTTAGTATCACTTAACAACATTATAAACAGAGCTGAGATACATCTTTCTTTACTGCTACACTTTCTGTGTCCCCTGCAGGTAAGGAGGAAATGCTGCAGAAGCACGACTACGAGACGGCCTCTCTGTCAGAGATCAAGGCCCTGCTGAAGAAACACGAGGCCTTTGAGAGCGACCTGGCTGCACATCAGGACCGCGTGGAGCAGATCGCCGCCATCGCACAGGAGTTGAAGTAAGACGTGACAAACAGGAGCCAGGATGTATTGAATAAAATAGATTAGGTTGAGGTCAGCTCTTCCAAGGTTGTGTCTCTCTCACTTTTAGCTGTTGTTCATGGTGATCTCAAATGGCTTTCAGTCATTTATTATCTTATTATCTTCATACTTTTCACCATAAACATCAAAAGTCACTCTTGACTTCTGATTCAACTTATCTGCTGATATAAATGATGAAACACTGAAAAAAAAAAAATAGCATGTTTAAGAGCAACCTCAGTTGAAGTACATGATAAAAATTAATATAAAGCAAACAGCAATAAGAGCAGAGGAAAAACAATAAGCACTGGAGAACTCAGAGAGCACAGACCTCCACCAAGGTGTCCAAGTGTGATCGCCCCCCTCTTCGTCCAGCATGCACCATCATCCAGGTGTATTTTTTTTACATTGAGATCAGCTGTATGTAGCGGAGCATCGTAAAACACTTCATTCAAACTGGACAAAAACAAAATAAAACTCAGCTAAACCGTCGTCGTTACAGTCTTTCCAACAATCACCGAGTGTGCGTCGGTCGAACTCAACTCTAATTTTACCAAGTTTGATGTGAAAATATGGCGACTCTACAGTTGTCTCCCCCCACACTGCGCATGTGTTATACCCAGTGGTCCTAATGTTATGGCTGATCGGAATCCTTTAAAAAATCCCTGAATCCGGATCATTATCTGGATCACCACCAAAATGTAATGCATTATTCATTGTGCCTCACCGCACCCCTCCAAAAAAGTTCACTGAAATCCACGGCGAACTTTTGGAGTAATCCTGCTAACAGACAGGCAAACAAACCAACCCACACTGGTGAAAACATGACGTAATAACATGCACATAATAGCAGTAAAAGAGGTGAAAGAGTGACACAAATCGAGCGAGTGACTCAAACAAAAAAAAAACTTTCAGGGGTTTATAGAAAAATTTCACAGCATAAAAAAAGACAAAGACACAGCAGGAATATGAAGACATTATTTAAGTGCATCTAAGAAAGAAAATGGTAGAAAAAACCAAATGAGTGATAATGACCGTCTTGTTCCCTCGTCTCTTTGTGCTCCAGTGAGCTGGACTACTACGACTCCCCCAGCGTAAACGCTCGCTGCCAGCGGATCTGTGACCAGTGGGACGCTCTGGGAGCTCTGACCCAGAAACGCAGCGAGGCTCTGCAGGTGAGACGAAGTTTAGAAAGACCATTAAAAACAAACAAGTTACTGAAGAGCTTTGAAACGTCTAAAATCAGTGTGTTACCCCTGTTTTCAAGCTCCCTCGCTGGTCATCTCTCAAGAGTTACACATTTAGAGATGAAAGCGTTCTCCTCACAGTGAGAGGCTGTGGAGAGATTTGATTTTCAGGATTCCCACTGGCCTTGAAAATCCTTTTAAGTTTAGAGATTTGAGATTTTTTATTTGTGAAAATACAGTATGACCCCACATCCATCCCAGCTCTCTAAGATCATTGATGAAATGAAGCTTCTGTGAATTCTTGAATTTCACCCAAGATGTTTTTGATGGTTTTTAAAAAGCTGCAAATTTGTGTGGTAACCTTGTTTTTTTTTTATGCTCAACAGAGAACCGAGAAACTGCTGGAAACCATCGACCAACTGTACCTTGAGTTTGCCAAAAGAGCGGCTCCTTTCAACAACTGGATGGAGGGCGCCATGGAGGACCTGCAGGACACCTTTATCGTCCACACCATCGAGGAAATCCAGGTGAGCTCAGAGAGGACTCGCAGGGAAGAACAGCGGAGACTTCATTCACCATAGAATCACTAAAACTAGTTACATATATTATATGATAAGCTTACAGAATAGTCCCACTAACACAAACAACCAAAACTCTGTACCGTATCCAAATCATAAGAACTGTTTCTTACATCTTATGTCAATGTTTGTATTAGGGCAATTGATCAAAATATTTAATCACAATTAATTGTATGATTGCCCATAATCACAAATCAATCACACATCAGTTCACAATGTACCTTAAAGGGAGATTTGTAAAGTATTTGATACGCTTATCAACATGGGAGTGGATAAATATGCTGCTTTACGCAAATGTATGTATGTATGTATATATGTATTATTGGAAATTAATTAACACAAAACAGTGACAAATATTGTCCAGAAATCCTCACACGTACTGCATTTAGCATAAAAAATATGCTCAAGTCATAACATGGCAACCTGTAGCCCAAACAGGCAACAACAGCTGTCAGTGTGTCAGTGTGCTGACTTGACTATGACTTGATCCAAACTGCATGTGATTATTGTAAAGTGGGCATGTCTGTGAAGGGGAGACTGGTGGGGACCCAGAGAACCCATTTACATCTATAGTTTCATATGATACCAACATCTTTATTCTCTCACTCTATAATATTTAGAAAAAAATAAATATTATCTGGGCACATTATCACTAACTGTGTATTTTTGTGTTTTTGGTGTGTGGTATTAGTCTCAAATTTGACCACTGTGTGAAACCATACAGGTGTCCTTCTGATTTCTAAATAAACAACCTACTTTGAAGATGGAGGAAGTAAATTGCTCCTTTTTATATTAAAAAAAAAGCTTCATTATTGTTTTTGTGGTTTGATTTTCATTTTCTGTTTTTTGTGTGTCAGGGATTAAGCACAGCCCACGAGCAGTTCAAAGCCACGCTGCCGGAGGCCGACAAAGAGCGCCAGGCCATCCTGGGCATCCACAACGAGATTGCCAAGATTGTTCAGACCTATCATGTGAACATGGCTGGCACCAACCCCTACACCACCATCAATCCACAGGAGATCAACGCCAAATGGGACAAGGTAAGAAAAATCGATCACAAGCTAGCTGGGAAATACACACTTTAAAACGGTTTTTACTGTATTTATCCAAAGATCTAATCTAGCAGTTTAATGTCTGCAGTGCAGACACTAAACTGCCACTGTTTTGGCTGCAGAGCAACTGAGCAGAAGTTTGAGGTTTAGTGTTTCGCTCCAGGTCACTTTAATGGTAGTGGGATTTAAAAATTCATAGTATTTCTCAGTCCAGCTGGTGAGGGATTCAAACTAGCCTGTAAAAGCTCCCACCATCCGTCAATTAAACTTAACCTTCGGCCAGGCCAAGACTCTTCATGAGAGATTATTATTAAAATGAAAATAGTGTATGAGTGAGGGTAAAATGGAGCGGGAGATGGATAGGTGGACCATTGTGGTGAAAAGGGAGCTGAGCCGGAAGGATCATTTACCAGTCCATCTACGTTCCCACCCACACTTATGGTCATGAGCTTTGGGTAGTGACCAAAAGAAAGAGATTGTGACCAAAATGAGCTTCCCTCAGAGGGTGGCTGGGCTCAGCCTGAGAGATAGGATGAGGAGCTCAGACATCCGGAGGGAGCTCAGACTCGGGCTGCTGCCCCCTTGCGTTGAAAGGGGCCAACAGAGGTGGCTCAGGCATCTGATCAGGACGCCTCCTTTAGAGGTTTTCTGTTCACTGGTAATAGGTGAAATACTGTGGAAAGAAAAACATCATCATCATGGGAAAGGGAATAACAGAAACAAAATCCAGTGTTCTTCATCAGAATCACATTAATAACACATTCATGTTTTTCTCGACTCTCCTCCTGCTGCAGGTGAGGCAGCTGGTGCCACAGCGCGACCAGGCTCTGATCGAGGAACACGCCCGGCAGCAGAACAACGAGCGTCTGCGCCGACAGTTCGCCAGCCAGGCCAACGTCATCGGGCCCTGGATCCAGACCAAGATGGAGGTCAGTGAGAGCAAAGCCCACAGTCACATGACCACAGTACGAGCTCAGAATGAGGCCGGCGTGGTGACGAGAGCAGCCTGTGTATAAAGTTTCAGTGTGTTTTTGTGTTGAGTTATTGAGTCTTAAACTTACCAATCCAAGTAAAGAAGTGACTCCAGAGTAAGGGGATTTTAAGGTCAGAAAATAATAATTAAGTTTATGAAATTCTTTAAAACCCATGAAACCCAGACTGTTAATAGTCATCGTGGTATCCCAAGATTTGCTGCAGTGAAATGTAACATCTAGCATAAGAATGTGTCTGTATGACAGGTGGTGTGAGGTTAAACGGAGTCCGCCATGTTTCTACAGTAGCCCGGAACAGACAAACCAAACTCTGGCTTTAGAGAGAACCTTTCACATTTTTACATTACCTGAAGGCCACCGTAGTTCTCCGGCACACTTGTGAGTCTGCGGTAACGTGAGCTGCAGACTGTAAAACTGTGGTACCGCCAGCCGCCATCTGACCTCCGTCGCTCCTACAGTGGTGTTATTAAGGTGAGGATGTCATCTGAGTGAGGTGAACGGCATTACCACTGTTTTGCTCTCAGTGGCTCATATTACCTCAGTCTTGGAAAGGGAGGAGTGAGCGTAAAAAATAACTACGGAGTGAAAAAAACAATATTTCTCCTCGGGATCAATAAAGTGAGTCTTCTTTTTCTTCTTATTCTTAAGAGATAAATGTCAGGCAGAAATGGTGTTTTTTTATTTTATATTCTTATCATGCCCTCCACTTTACATTGACTCCTTCGTATTAAATAATCTGTGTTCGTCTCTGCAGGAAATCGGCCGCATCTCAATCGAGATGCACGGCACCCTGGAGGACCAGCTGACACACCTACGCCAGTACGAGAAGAGCATCGTCAACTACAAGCCAAAGATCGACCAGCTGGAGGGAGACCACCAGCTCATCCAGGAAGCTCTCATCTTCGACAACAAGCACACCAACTACACCATGGAGGTAAAACCTGGAGCCACGCTCTAAATAAATCGCCAGAACTGACATTTATGTGTTGTTTTAAGCTGTTCTGGTGTCAGATGGTCGCGGTTTGCCACAAAGGACAAAACAAAGAGTGGCAGGATGTTCAGACAACCACAGGAAAGTCTTTAAGAGTTTAATGCTGAACTTTGCTGATGTTGCAGGTTACATCCAGTCTCCAGAGCACATTATTAACGTTTTGTCTCATCAGCCAAGTGCTTTAAAACTATAAAACCTTGTCTGTCTGCCAGGAATTATTTTTACTGGCCAATAATTCATATGAATCTTGTTATTGAAATTCTGCACATCAACTGACCCGTTTGCAAAGCTATTATGTAGGTGTGTGTCTGCAACCAGCTTCTGTTCAGTAAAGAGACAAGAGCAGATTCAAAGTTTAAATGCCACATTTGTTATTTGTATTTATGCAAATTATGTTTTTTATCTGCATCTCTTTATTTGCTGGCCATGTGCACCCTTTCTGTTGCGGTTTAACCTACTTAACTATTCAGACAGAAGAACAGCGGTGCTGTACCCCTTCGATAAATAGGCATAGGACTGTTTGTATGAATGTGAATCCATACTAGGCATAGTGGTTGTTTTTTTCACTGTTTTGTCCAGTTTGTATTTGTACTACAACTACAGGCAGAAGCTGGACATTTTAAGCATTTATTTAGTACTTTCTACACAGGGATCCATCGCACTCGATCGATATATCTATTCAGTGATCAATGACCCAAATATATTGATGCGAAGTGAAAACATTGATATGTATCGTCATCTTTAAGATGTACCTTTATTTTGAAATTCTTCTCATTAAAAATAATAGATTGTTTTTCATTTTAATATCTGGAAGAACCTAGTAATGAAAATGTCAAATCATATTTTAGTTGCTTTTTGTGAGTTCAGATAAATGTAATTGATTGTTTAATATTATGCCCTATTATATCATCTCATATCGATCACAGTCTCCTGATCTGAACTGAATTGAATCAAAACAGTGTCATGATATCAGAAAATATCATATCATTGTCTAAAAATCTAGAAGAAACTTGTAATTTACACCCTCATTCAGCTCCCCGTATATACTAGTTTCATGCACACGCAATCACGAAACATGTTGTTAAGGTGTTACAGCTGAACGTGATATCTCAGAAACATCTGGAGGTCGTGTCTAGAAGGTAACTCGCGAGATGGTTAAGGTTAGGCACTGAGCTTGAATTGTTAGGATCGGTTGTTGGACAGCGAGTCTTAAGTGTTTTTGCAAATATTTGCAGATTTTAGATCGCAGTTTGCAGTTGCCCTCTAGACACAACCACGTCTGGAGGGAAATTGGCACAAAGGTCACTGTCTAGTTTCCAAATGATCTGAGCAGCTGAGCACAACGTGTCCAGGTAACTGCAGAAGTACCCTGACAATACAAGTACCGGTAAGCCTGGTTGGGAATAACTGGTGTATACATGCTAAATAACAGGCTAGTGTAAGGAGTCTGGCCGATAGACATTCATCATGGTAAATGGACTTGCATTTATAAAGCGCTTTTCTAGTCTTCCACCCATTCACATTGATGACAGAGGCTGCCATGAGAGGTGCCAACTTTGCCCATCAGGATCTAATCTAAACACTCATTCAGTGGCTATGGGAGCAATTTGGGATTAAACACCTTGCTCAAGGACACATCAGCATGTGACCGGAGCAGCTGGGGATCAAACTACCGACCTTCGGATTGGTGGACGTGGCGTGTCTACCCCCTGAGCCACAGCCGCCTGGAATTAGTCCATTTGATCCTTATTTCCAGCCTCTGTTTAACCCAAGGCTAAAGCCCACTGAGTCTCTGCTACCATCTGTCTCTTCCTTCCCCTTCCTTAAACTTCCTCTACCTTTGTGTCTCCCTCTCCTCTGCAGCACATCCGTGTGGGCTGGGAGCAGCTACTCACCACCATCGCCCGCACCATCAACGAAATCGAGAACCAGATTTTGACGCGAGACGCCAAGGGCATCAGCCAGGAACAGCTGAACGAGTACCGGGCTTCCTTCAACCACTTCGACAGGGTCAGTACCCGTAATGAGTCTCGGTGCAGGCACAAAGCAGCAGGCGAGGAGAGGCGCTGCAGGTGGTACGCTGGTCAGTTAGCTGTAAACATACAACGTACACATAAAAAATAGAAAAGAAAAAAAAAAGTTCCATCTTTTTAAAGGAATAGTTTGACAATTGGGACGTATGTCAATTAGCTTTCTTGCTGACAGTTAAATGAACAGCCTGATGTCAGTCTCATATCTGGCCTTTACATATAGACCTTTTCATTGCCATCCTGTCACTACTTTGGTCTAAGCTGACTTCCTGTCAGCTACTGCATTAACAAACATTGGAAAAGGAAATACAAAGGGGCCCCTTTAAAAAGTTTATGTTGTCAAGTTTGAAAAGGTCTATAACATTAAAGCATTGAACGGGGGTTCTGTGCCAGACTATTTCCTGGTCGGGAGCAGTGACTTCCTGGAGTCTGCTGGTTCTAATGCTAAGCTAAGCTAACCATCTGCTGGCTCTAGCTTCATATTTATCGTACATTCAACATTTGGGAATTACTCTATGTTTATCTGCTTTCTTCTTCAAGAGTTAGATGAGTAGATCGATACCACTCTATATCTCTGTTACATAGCCTGTAAGGCTAAAGCCAGCAGGTAGTTAGTTTAGCCTAGCTTAGCCTTGCTCTTTCCAAAGGTAATGGAGTCTACCTACCTGCACCTCTAAAACTCAATAGTTAACATGTTTAATGTCATTTATTTAATATGTGCAAAAAACAAAGTGTAAAAACGTAAAAAGTATTGTATGAGGGTTTAGTGCGAGACTGTTGCGTGTTCAGGAGCAGTGACTTCCTTGTGCTGGCTGTAGATTCATATTTACGGCACAGACCTGTGGACTACCTCTGCTTCTAAAAACTGAAGCCAGAGCTGACGTGTCTTAAACTGTCATTCTTTCTAACAACCAGCAGGAGGCGACTCCTCTGGTTCTAGACAAAGATCTGATTGCATAGAAGTCTATGAGAAAATGGGCCTACTTCTCACTTGATTTATTACCTCAAGTAAACAATGCAAACATGAGTTTATGGTCAACTTTAACACTTTCGCAGTGTGTTTTCAGTTCATGAAAGTTAATTCTAACATATTAGTTGCCAGAAAATGTCTTAGTCAACGTTCAGTTGTACTTCACCCTCTCGTGTCGCGTGTAGTTGCAAAAGATCAAGATGGCGTCAGCCAAAATGCCGAACTCGGATCTTCAAAACAGCAGTCCACAAACCAGTGGGTGACATCATGTTGACTATGTCCACTTCTTATATGCAGTCTATGGTCCAGACATAAAAGTGGCATCAATCTGCTCGTCTTACTCTCAGCAAGAAGGTGAATAAGTGTATTTTCCCAAAGTGTTGAACTTCTGCTTTAAAGATGGATGTAATAACATCTGGCATGTGGAGTCACAGGTTTGTCTTTTTACATATTTAGACTGCATCAACAAAGCAAAGAAATTGAGGTGAGAATATATCATGTCTGGGTTTGCTGCCCGAGGTGTGGCTAACAGCAATTCTTTAATGACCCGTTAACAGGAATACAGAGTGTGCAGAGTGTACAGTTTGTGTGTGAAATGCATCAGTCTGTACTGACCTTACCGCTTGGTTGAAAAGGGACTTACAGTTCAGTGACACAACACTCATCTTTAAAAGCTTTGGGCCTTTCAGGCTTAACTAGAAAAATGGCAGCTAGAATCAGCCTCATGCATCAGCTTAAGTCTTTTATTGTGAAATACAAGAGGATCTGCATTAAATCTGAACAAATAAATATAGAGCAGGTAGAATGGAAAGTGAGTCTTTGTATTGAAGGCTGTTTCTATACAACCTGCTCTCTTCACCCCCCCTCCCAATCTTAGTGTTTACGCTGGGGCTCACCGTGTCAGAAACAGCACCAATTATGGATGAGTTTTTATTTAGCTCCCTCTCCTCCTCCCCCTCCTCCTCCTCTTCCTCACCCAGCTCTCCTGCTGACTCCACCATTAGCTCATGCGTTTTTACAGAGCTGGCCTATTGTTAATCAACACCTGAGGCTGACAGTCGGAGCTCACAGGAAGTACACTGTGGACCTTCGACCTTCAAGGCTTTCAGTTTGACATTTGACGGAAGGTGTGTGGAGCTGCAGCACCAGATTCATCTGATGAATTGGTTTAAAAAAAGAAGTCATTTTGACTTTTGAGTTTGATGGGGAAACGTTTAGACTGTACTGTTTTAGTTTATAGTCTATGAGAGCGTCGAAACAATCATGAATAGAAAATAAATCAGAGCTTGAGTTTATCGAGCAAATGTGTCAAACATTTGCTGATTTTAGCTTCTCAAATTTTCATCTTAGGATTTGCTGTTTGTTTTGTTGATTGGATTTCTTTGGGTTTTGCACAAAACAAGGTATTTGTATTTCACTATTTTCTCACATTTTATAGACTAAACAATTAGTGGAATAATCCACTGTGAGAATAACCCTTAGTAGAGCTGAAAAGATTAGTTACTTAATCGATAGAAGTTTAATGAGCAGGACTCCCTGGAAGAGGACAGGTCTTTTAACTCGACCGGACCATCCTGACTGAATAAGGGATACATAAAAATGTATTATTTCTGTACTTTTTTAAGGAAAGGTGGCAAAACTTCAGCTTCTCAGATGAAAATATTTTCTGTCTCAACCTCCACTATGGGTCACCAGAGCTTCACAGTGATTCGTGATTTGGAGGGATTATTTGGGTTAATTGTACAGTTTAGCAGTTGATCTGTTCAGTTATTGTTGGATATGAAATATCCATAGAATATATCACTTGGTCAGGGGGTGTCAGTTTACGAAATGATAGAAAAAGGGAACCACTGATCTGTCATATTAAACTGAATATGTTTTAGTTTTGGACCGTTAACTTTCTAAAGATGTCACCTTAGGATATTTGCTGACAACTAAAAATATATTGAATATAGGAAATAATCAGTACATTAACTGATAATGGAAATAATTGTTAGCTGCAGCCCATCTGTGTATTGACAGTTATGTAAGGGAAAATGAATGTGATTGTAAATGTTTACTGAAGCACTGATGCGGTACAAAGAAAGGTAAAGAGATACCATTTTGTGACGTTGAATACGTGTGCCATCGATGACATGAATAACCTCACCTCAGGGCCCTTTAGTCTGCCTGCCACACTGCACATTAACGCCTCTGAATGCCCTCGCCCAGCATGGCAGCACTGCTGCCACCGTGTGTTAACCTGCCAGATCCTAATGAATATGCACTGTGTTCTCTGTTTTCTATCCCCTGCATGGCCCTCTCCCCTCACCCCCCCATACCCCCCTGTGCATGGTGCACTCCCTCCACCCTCCAACACCACCTCACCCACCTCCCCGTTCACCCCTTCACCATCACTGACACCGCTGTATGTGTTGCTGCATGGCCTGTGGCCCCCGACGCCTCGCCTGGCGCTCCGACACCCCAGGACCACTCGGGCACTCTGGGCGCAGAGGAGTTCAAGGCCTGCCTGATCAGCCTGGGCTTCGATATCGCCAACGATGCGCAGGTACTTAATCGTAGCCACACCCCCGCTGTGAGACGTTTAACTGGTTTCTCTTTTTTCTTTTGTACTTCTATCCTTCCCCCTGTTCTCCCTCTATTCCCACCTCTACTGCTCATCCCTCTTCTCTAAATTTCCTTTGCGATTTCACCACACTTTGCAACGTCCACACTGTGGATTATTGCGGCTTTCCTCCTTAATTCTACTCTTTGTTCCTCCTTTACTCCTCCACTATCCCTGCCACTCTACATCTCTCTTTTCCTCCTGGTTTCGCTGACCTTGTAGAAGAGATCAGGAATCATGGATGCTGAAGACTTCAAAACCTGCCTTATCTCCATTGGTTACAACCTGGTAAAGCCATGAGCACTCTCCAAGTATGAACGTTTGTTTGTGTGTGATTAACAAGACCACTCGGAAATGGTAATGAATGGATGTAAACTTAATTTATTTTTTTAAATGTTGTGTATCGTATCATAGCGCTGCATTAGAATTCATGGTGATAATTTTCACTTCAATTTAATTGAATTCTTACTCGTAAAATATATTTGTGCTAAACAATTTAACAAGTTATCCCAGGTTATGTCTCCATATGCAGACTAGCTGTCATTTGCTGTGTGTCTTTGTGTGTTGCCATGGCGACCAAGAGCCTCACACTTCCTCTCCGTTGCCACCAGGGTGAGAACGAGTTCTCTCGCATCATGAGCATAGTGGATCCCAACCGGATGGGCATCGTCACCTTCCAGGCCTTCATCGACTTCATGTCCCGTGAGACGGCCGACACAGACACTGCCGATCAGGTCATGGCCTCCTTCAAGGTCCTGGCGGGGGATAAGGTACGGCCTAGTGTTGTAGTAGACTAGTAACACATTCATAGATTCAGCCCCATTTGGCCAAAAGATGAATGTTTAATTCAGTTGTTGCCGACTAGCTAGTAACTTAGTGGAGTATTTAGCAGCCTAAGAGCCAGATATTTCCCTCAGCAGTTGTTGGAGACCAAAACAGATCTGAATGGAGAGTGAATGTTGGACTTTCAACAGCTGGACTCTGAATGAATGCTTATGTTGCGTCCTTAACATCTTGTTTTTAGTCCCTCCGAGTGAACAAAAAAATCAGATAATGCAGGTTTAAAAATGTCTTTAAGTAGCCTGTTTAAATTCGTTGACAACCGTGGGACTTCAAAGCCAGAAACCACCAAAAAATAGGAGCTCATAAAGCCTTTTAAACTCTTCAGCTGCCAAACTATTCATTCATTCACTGATATCCTACAAAAATACTTTTTCTTAACACACGAGCACAGAAATAAGAGCTCAATTATACACATCTGACAGAAACGGAGCTGCGTGGTCAAGAGCTACTCATTTATTTCAATACTCACCATTTCTACAACTGTCTTGACCATAAAATGAGCTGAAAGTGACTGAACACTGTAGAGATGGCTGTTGGTGGCAGTAGTAAAAAATCTTTCACATTAGTCTTTTCAATTCAATGACGATAAATTAATATTCAGATATTGAGAAATATTCTAAATCAAGACACCTGCTCTTTATATTAAGCTCATTTTATTCCCCCCATTCTCATCATCTGTTATTTCTGAATATAGATTGTATTGATTGCATACTGCTGCTATTCTAACATTAAAAAATAGCTGCTGAAATTTGAGAAATTTGAAATATTTGATATTAAACTTTCCCAACTTATAATTGTTTCATACAATTGTGTTTTATTTTACAAATGAATCTGTCAAATTATCTACCATAATGCATTCTGGCACTGTTGTACATACTGTACTTTATGCATCTATCAAATTATTTTTCATAATTGAAAAGTTTTAATGGCTTATACTATTTTTATAGTGGTTTTACCTTTTGTGTAATCGGTGGACTTCTGCGTTGTGTTGGTTAGAAAGTCAAGACACCGTGACACCAGAATGTCTTCTGAGATGTCCTCTGTTTATTCTGATAAACACATGGGGAAACAGAACCTCCATGTAAAATCTGCTGCCCGCCACCGCTCCTGTCCCACAGGATAACTGTACAAGTTGTTGTCTTTTTTTTTTCCTTTTCTTTGCTTTTGTAATTGACTCAGTGTCGGTGTAAATGAGGGTTGCCTCTCGGTGATCTCTTGAGTATAAATAAAGGTTGAATGAATAAAAAATCTAATTTTACTTTTCTCGTCCTCGTCAGAACTACATTTTAGCAGACGAGCTGCGCCGGGAGCTGCCTCCAGACCAGGCGGAGTACTGCATCGCCCGCATGGCGCCCTACACCGGCCCCGACGCCGTGCCCGGAGCCCTCGACTACATGTCCTTCTCTACGGCTCTGTACGGAGAGAGCGACCTCTGAACACTCTGTCAGTCGTCCTGACTCGGGACCACCAGCTGACCTGCTCTGATCACCGCCACGTCCTCCGACTGTCCCGTCACCAAACTCTTGTCCTACTATGCTCATTTTTTGTATGTCTCTGGCCTTATCTTTTTGTCATTATCCTCTGCCTCTTCCTCCTCCTCTTCCTCCTCCTCACCGCTCCCTCACACTCTGTCTCCATTGTATTTGCTTCCCATGCAATGCAGCTGCTCTCCAGGTTTACAAAGAGGGAGAGAGAAAAATGTTTGTTTCTGTTTTTATTTTCTTGTTGTCATTGTTTTTCTTCATAAAATGAATAAAGTTAACATATTTTATTATACTGAACAAAAAAAAAGTATTTTTCTCCACCTGATTGAAAATAAGAGACGGAAATTGTAATAAAGAAAAATTGCTATACCTCTCTTCTTATTCTCTGTTTGCTACAGGGACTTATGGTCATCATGGATTTACTTTGACAGTTTGTCCATTTAGCTGACTATGAAAAGTAAATGCCGACATGTCATGAAACTGTAGGTGATGTACTGTATATGTCCCCAGAGAAGCGGGTAAGAACACTCATTAAAGTGATTATGGTGACCTAAATGCTCCCACATAAAATTAGAGATTACCTAGATCAAGAGACGATGTGGATTTGAGGAAACTGGTATGACAATCACGGTGGTTGTGTGTTGACTGTAAGAAATTTTAAACATTATAGACCTGATTGATTTTGTGGGGCATTTCCTTCAGCTCATTCTGTTCAATAGAGTCAGGATGAGGTATGTGTTAACATACTGGTGTTTTTGCATGTATTTTACATGTTCTTTTTAACTCAGAATTAGTTTGGGCCCCTCAACAAGATGTAGTCTTATCGCTTTAAAAGCTGCAGTGGGAAGAATTAGAGAAAAAATGGTTTAAAAAAAATAGATTTTTATAAAACAGTATAACCAGACAGTGGTGTATTAGACAATTATCTAAAAAATATATCATGTGCCTCTGTGTCCTCCAGTGCTCCTAATGACATCTGCAAGATTTCACAAACCAGAGGAAAACAACCAATCAGACCCAAGCTGGAGTCTGCCGTCTCTGACCAGCTGTCAATCACTTGCAAACTCTGATCAAACACTAAAACTAGGCAGCGCTGATCAAATATGAATCAATATTCTGTTTCTGTAATGCCTATTTCTCACTTCTAATGTTTTCAGAAACATCTTGTAGCATACTGTTTAGCTGTAAAATGAGAAAGCCATGTTGAGACCAGTTGAGGAAATACCAAGCACCGCCCACCAGCTGAAGCACAGCCAATAGGAACGCTCTCTCTCTCTCTCTCTCTCTCTCTCTCTCTCTCTCTCTGAAATGACCTGTGATTGGTCAAAGTCTCCAATCACTGGCTATATTTTTTAAAAGCCTGAAAACAGAGCCAGGAGAAGGTGCAGAAGTCTAGTTTTCTTTCACAACACATAAATTACAATATGCTAAAAGGTTTTTTTATGGAATTAATGCACAACAATGGCAAAAATAAATTTGCTTTATGCTGTGATTTTGTGGCGCACAGTATTAAACAAATTTGTAATTGATTTAGTTCCAACAAACTAATTGCCACACAGTGAAGCTGGAGTATGAGGGTCTGAGGCCCAGGCACCAGGCCGTGGTTCCGCCCTAAAAGGCAGCACTAAAAAGTTGCTGCAAAGCTGGACTCCTGACACCTGAATGCGTCAACAGACATGAGTGTGGACCGAAACCGGCGGCTGCAGACATGGTAGGAAAATACTAAAAATGTTGTGTCATGTGAAATGGTCAGCAATGGTGTAAACTGCACGTGCTCGTAGTTAAACGTGCAAAGACGCCAATGTAGAAGGCGTTGTCTCTCACACAGTTGTGTGTGAGACAATTAACGAAGCGAATTAAACACTTGAAACATCTTATGGGGAAAATGCCAAACAACAAGAGGAGTTTTGACATTTAGCAACCTTATTTTGTGGTATTTCTTTATTGATATTTAAAAGAAACGCATTTCCCATTGCCATCCCTGAGACCGACACAGGAACCTTCGACCGCGTCGTAGCAACTACACGGACCATTTGGTGCGTTGGACCTATTCCGGAAGCGCGTTCCAGCTGTGACCGCTGACCCGCTCGGTGTTTTCATCAGTAAAATGGACTTGTAGCTGGACAGAAGATGACCATTTTTAACTTAAAGGCGTTGCAGAAGAACAAAACCGTTAAATATGGAGTCCCTATGCTGGTAAGTAACTATTATTTTCTGTTTTAACGTATTCATTAGCGTTTGACTAGCTTGTTAGCTAACACTTCTTGCTAGCACATTAGCAGTTTCATGATACACGACACTGCTGTGCTACACCAAAGCGAGTTATTTTGTCAGTTTATTGTTAATATTAAAGTCAAATTTGGTGGTCCGTGATGATGATATTTTTCTTGACTGTTGTTCCTGTCACCCACCTTGTCATATGTACTGTAACGTTAACTTTGAGTATTACAAGATTGTCTTGTTTACTGGAAGTATCAGAGTAACTAACTTGTATGCTAAATGTAAAGTAAAGGTTTTCCATGGCGCCGTAGGGACTTGCCTGTAAACTAGTCAGCACCAGAATGTATTTGTTGTGGAAACTTGTACTTATAGAGTCAAAGCAATAGCAACTTTATTAACACACTTAGTTGCTACTTTATGAAGTACTAAAGCTGATGTAACGTTAGTCACAACAGCCCTGCATGATGTGAGCGGCCGATTCTCTGTTCTCGCCACTTATTGTTGAGTAGGGGTAGTAGACACAATAATTAAATATTAACACTGGTTACAACCAACTTTCAGATTTGTGAAACTATTATTTTATTTATGGAAGCAAAAAAGGTTTTATTTTACTACGTTTTCTCCCACCTGACAACAATATTTACTCTAAAACCTGGACTTGATTAACAAGTAAGTGATTAAAACACAGTTTCAGAAAGAAACTGAAATAGAGTGAAATAGAAATGGGTTTTACACAGCATTAAGGCTTTATCAGGATGCAACACCCCTTTGTAACAACAAGTGGTGCAAAAAAACAGAACTAGCTGCTGAAGCGTTGTCAGCCGTGCGATAAACCCTAACCATATAGGGGTTAGTTTTTTCTTTCTTTTTGGAAGCTGTGCTTCATCAGTTGTGCTTAAATAACAGTCTGTAATTTTGTTGTTATCATATTTAACTGGGCGTTGGTATTACGGTCGTGTCCACATTATTCAGGAGAAACTTTGTTGAAACGGGTGCTCTGCTATGCCAAAACATCAGTAACCAAATTATTTAGGGTTAAATGAACTATATCTAACATACTGTATGTACTCTCTTTCAGTTGCTCGTAGTTGGAGGATCCTTTGGCCTACGAGAGTTTACACAAATTCGGTATGATGCCCAGCGGATCAGAAAAAGGGTTTGTAGTAAATAGTTGCTTATGCTCAATATGACAATAGATTAAAGTTTTTTACATTTCTACCATCTCAAGAATCCAGTAGAAAGAACCAGCTCACAATGACTTCACAGACTCTGTGTACAGTTGGTGTACAATGCCTCCCCCCAGTGGTTAGATACATGATTGTATGTGAGAATCCTTATTTTACCTACTGTTAGAGGACAGTATAAAAATAGCACACACACAGAGCTGTGTGGGTCTGTCTGTGAGGACATCTGGGATCTCACAGTGTAGTGTGGTTGATTTAGGATTATTTATTATTAGAATTAGATGCATTGTCTATCCATCATTTGAGACACTGCAGACATACAGCACTGACAGGCTTTTCTAACCCATTTAGTGAGTCAATACAAGAGCAATAAATGAGAACAAGATCTAATAATTCATTAAATGACAGATGCAATTCATTAGGATGACAGAAGACCATCCCGTTATTAGAAGCCATCCCAATCTGATGAGCTGGCTGCGAGGAGAAGTAGCTGTTTTGTGCTATTTTACTCTGACAAACGCCGATGCAAGTCATGTGGGTGGGAGCCAGATGGCAGGGGGCATCTTTTCTTATTACTGTCCATGTGAGGCGGCACTAGACGGTGGATGACGACGGTGGAGGGAGGCGATGGCCTGCCCCTGGCAGCGAGCCTGTGCAGCTGCCCCCACACGACTCCCTCTCCTCTGACGGGGCCTGAGGCACAGCGAGCCTTTCTCCTCTCAGACCCTGTGGAGCAAAGATTCAACTCGGCTCAGCGTGTGCATGCACACGTAATTTAATGCATGGAATATCTAAACAGTTGTCAAGAATGCGCATGATTAAAACCACTCTTGCGCTTCTTACTTGGAGCCGTTATCAGCCGATTCCATTATTTTGTTCTCACAGAAATTTGCCCACCTAAATCATTAAAACTGTCTGAGGGTTAAGTCACTGTATGATCCAATTAGCATTTTCTCTTCAGCGATCTAATTTAGCCCCAAGGAAGAAATGAACTTCAAGGCCTTTTCTCTTCCCTGTCCAGGTTGTGCGTGAGTTTTCTTCACCTCTGGTTTGTTTTTGAGTTTAAGAGAAGTGAATAACACCTCCATAGTAGGCATCGCACTAATTATTTGGGCTATTAATTCCCTGGTCTGAAGGCTGCAAAATATTCCATATATTATTTATTTGCTGTAGTAATGTAGGTCTAATTAAAAATCAATCATGGAATTATGAAACTCATCAGTCACATGAGTAACTGCGGCATTGTTGCCGTGAAATATTAGAACTCATTAAAAGTAATGATTCAGAATGGGATTCATTTCAGTCCTATTCTCGGGCAAAATCAATTTGAATTGCAAAACCCAGATAGCTCCATTGGACTCTCCCAAAACCCTCTGACACATAATTTTTTTGCCTTTTGACTAAACCTGGTGATGATGCCAAATCAAGCAGAATAATTCAGTGAGTAAAAGCAGGGTAAATTAGTTCCTCCCTCGAGGTTTGGAGAGGCTACACTTTGTTGAGAAAAAGTTATAGGCCTGAAAATGGCTTTACCTCTTCTGTAGATGTCATCATTTATACATTAAAGAAATAAAACACAAAGGAGATGGAGAGATGCTGTTTCAGGTTAAAGCTGCAACCATGCAGACCTCTCAAACAAAGAGCTCCTCAACATCAACTCCTCTGATTTGTTTTCATTGTCTCAGTGTTGTCGTGAACGCGTGACTTTCTATCAGAAACCTCCGTTCTGTAACATTTCTTCTCCTCTCTGTCAATCTCTCAGCTGGATCCTTCACTGGAGGCCAAAGTGAACGTGGAGAAGCAGTCGGTCATGCTGGAGGAGGAGTACGAGGTAAGGAGACGAAGGTGGTGTGAAAGAAAGTAACTAAACTAAATAACTATACTAAAATAATAATGACTAAAAAAATGGATCATATGTGCTTTTTTTTCTCTAAATGTGGTATACTGTCATATTAAAGTCAGATTGGTCTTTCAGGTTTAGTTTATTTGTGAGAAGGGATGCAAATTTTAAAAAAGCCAAGAAGCTATTTTTCATCTGTGGTCACTGGCCAAGGTGATGCAAAAGGCTTCCTAAAATACATTAGTCTTTTGGAAATGTATTCTTGTGTTCTTTATAAGCCTCACTAATTATTCTAATTATTCAAGTTTTTCCCTGAAATACAGTTTGCAGTCTGTATTTTTTATGTATCATTCATTTAATTTATTTAATATTCATGTAGTATTTTTTAAATTTGTATTTATTTTAGACCAACTGACTTATTGAATGAATGTGAAACATTCCCGAAAGATGACTTTTATTTAAAAGTCAGTTTGTCAAAAAGTCTCATGACAATTAATATTTGTGCTTGATGTTCGTGATATTTACTGTATCCCAGGTAGAAAAAGCTCCATATCGTATATTCAGTATTTCACCCACTCTCGCCTTCAGAGCACTTCCTTTATTAATTCACCTGTTCATTTTTTTAGGGAATTTAATGTGATTATAGCAGTGGTTGTCAAACTGTGGGGCGCTCGCCCTGAGTGAGGCGCAGAGGTATGACAGGTGGAGCAAAACCGGGAAAAATGCGATGTGCAATTAATGTTTCGTTGTCAGAATCTTTTTATTGGTAGAACAGTCAACAGATTGGCTCATTGTACATCAGTGCATCACAGTTTGTTACGTATGGGGCTGCGTGACTGTAGACCGGTCAGGGTGCCCATGTTGACCAATATTATGGCTGATGGCTGTATATTACACACCTGGTTTATTCATCAACCATTTCTGTTAATTTAGCTTAATGAAGTTTGACAGAAACATCTAAATAGATTTTTTTTGACAATTCCGACTAGTCTGGGAGACGTTCAGATAGGCAGTAAAGAACATAAAATAAAAACCTAACAATTACATCATCAGGGGAACGTGAAATGTCCCCACAAAGTGCTGTCCCATTCATATTCATACCATTTCAAGCCCTTACAGTCAAGTCTTCAAGGGTTCAGGGCTTAAGGCCATAGGGGGGACATTGGGAGTGGGCCACTACATTGTTTAAATATGGGGAGAAACTACACACAGACTTTCCCAGAAGGCAGTTGGATGTGAATGTTGGATCTTTGGTGTCAGAAAGTTACAGTCAGACTCAGCCCGTCTAATCCAACGTTACTGAAGCTATTCACCAATCTGACAAGCTAAGAAGCAGCTCAGTTCTTTCTTCCTCTCACCCACGTGACATCTGAGACAGATGGTCAGGATCCTCTTACATCTGGACATTTCACAGCTCGTCTTGTGTTCCTGCAAGAGCACATGTTCAGTTCTGAAAAAGTTAAAAAAAGTTCAAATATTGAATTCTTGGCATCCTGAAGTTTAAACCTCCGGGTTGTTGTTGTTTGTCCCCTCTGCAGAAGATGAAGGAGGTGAATTTGGAGGAGTGGAGGAACATCCGTGGTCCTCGTCCCTGGGAGGACTCCAGGGAGTACCAGGAGCAGCAGCGCTCCAGGCAGAATAAAAAACTAAGGGATGAATAAGGCAGAGCGGACCGTACACAAGTAGAGTCTGTGGCGCCGGCGCCGCCGAGTCCCACACAGCCGGGCGCTGCAGCTTCAGGGCACGGACTCTTCTGCTTTGTGTTGGACTTTAAACTTTGAACTAGAAAATAACAGCGAGCATGTCTCCAAGTCTTGAAAAGTATCGGGTGCCAGGTAGCAGCGAGAACAGAAGGAACAAAATCTCCGGCACTCATACATCAAGTGTCTTCATCACGCTGATGAAGGCTTATTGTCGAAACACGTTCGATTGTTTGCCCGATATCATAAAAAATATGCTTTATCTGTGAGTGCCAGAGATTTTCTTTTTCTTTTCTTAAACTTTGCTCAGTTTGTCACAAGTCGTGGTCTCTTCTAGTCGTAACACATTCAGGACTACACGTGGATAAAATTACGCCACATGAGCCCAAAACCATGAAATTTGTTCCCGGTCGGTCTTGAATTTAAAGAAGTGGTTTGCATCGGTCTTCATGAGTATGAAGCAGTCACCCGTTGGCTGATCAGGAGTTTGTAACAAAACCAACCAGTAGGTGGCACATCTGTGTGCTTCTTTCACACACAAAGAAAATGCTGTGTATGTCGGTGTATGATTTCCATCTCTCAATAAATTATGTTCTGTCGATCCAAATTGTTACTCTTACTTTTATTTTGTTTTTGACAAAAGCTCGTAGATGTGGTGAGTCTTTGTTTACAACAGTATCTCATTGATTTACCAGTTGAAAGTATAAAAGAATAAATAACACAACAGTCCAGCCTTTCCTCAGGCTTTATAGGCCTCGACAGTAATCTGTTTCTCTGACAGTTATTACTTTGCAACGTGCTAGATTTATTACGTTTATAATGGAAATAGTATTACCTTTTTGCTTTTTTTGTGCTCTATGAACCAAAAGAACATGATTTTCACTGCAAGTCTTCAGCTCGTGCGTATAAGTACTGTTTGGCTGACTGACAGATAATGTATGTGCTGCTGTACCGCAGTCAGATTGTGAAACAGGAAGTAATGAGAACATCCTTCAGGTGGAAGGGTCTGTATGAAAACGTCCTGGGATACATTTCCTGTAATCACATTTTTTTTATGTTCATGATTTTTGAGTCATTTTAATACCCGGTGTTTCTCAGGCGACAGGAGACACAAACAACCCCTCGTGTGAGGATTATTTTTATCTGATGATCTCGCTTTGTCGTCGTCGGTTGTTTGAGTGTTCGGCAGCCATTTCCCTCTAATCCACCAAACAGATTAATCAAGTAATTTGTCACAGGATCGGCAGATCAGATTCTCACTGGCCTGTGTGTTGATAAAAATGTCTGGTGTATGCTCCTGTTTCTGAAGAGGCTGCACTAAATTTAGAGTAGTCACATGTCGGTGCATCTGTAATCTTAGAGGTCAATCACTCACATGCTCTGGAGGCTCCGCCGGCCGGACCCTGGGCTGTTTGTGATTAGATATGTACCATCTGAAAATCTGTTTCCAACTGTGGAAAAGAAGAAGAAAAATTGAGTTTGATGGTCGATAAGATGATCTGAACTGTGCTTTGGAGGATTTGACTTCTGCTGTAAGGTTAGCTGCTGTGGTAAAAGAAGTGCTCTGGATAATACAACAAACGCAGATATAGAAGACTTAAATGGACATGATTCAAACATTTTTTTAATGCCATTATCTCTAGATTACGAGTTAATTATGTCTTGAGAAAACAAGATAATTAACTTATCACAAGAAAACAAAAGGTCTTTTATTCCTTATAATTAGGGCTTTCAACATTAGCACAGTAATAAGGTGTTAACGCTAATTTGTTTTAATGCCACTAATTTCTTTAACGCATTAACTTGCATTTTTTAGGTTGTAGTGGGCTCAGTTTTAAAGCTAGGGTGAAAATACTGGTATCGTGTGAATCTAGAAAACCTAAAAAAAAAAAAAAAACTAAACTGGTGCCAACCATGTCATACTACCTTATCGCAAAGGAGGTTAAATAACGCTCCAAAATTCTGCTATATTTTGTTGAGGAAAAATTGGCATGGTCATTTTCAAAGGGGTCCCTTGACCTCTGACCTCCAGATATGTGAATGTAAATGGGTTCTATAGGTACCTACAAGTCTCCCCTTTACTGACATGCCCACTTTATGATAATCACATGCAGTTTGGATCAAGTCATAGTCAAGTCAGCACTCTGACACACTGACAGCTGTTGTTGCCTGTTGGGCTGCAGTTTGCCATGTTATGATTACAGCATATTTTTTATGCTAAACACAGTACCTGTGAGGGTTTCTATCTGTCATTGTTTTGTGTTTTTAATTGATTTCCAGTAATAAGTACATACATACTGATTATTTGCATTAAGCAGCATATTTGTCCACTCTGATGCTGAATAAGAGTATTAAATACTTGACAAATCTCCCTTTAAGGTTCATTTTGAACAGATAAAAATGTCATTAATTTGTGATTCATTGTGATTAAATATTTTAATTGACTGACAATGCTAGTCTCTAAATAATAATAATAAAAAGACAACTCGACAGCAACACATCACTTTCTGAACTTGTATCAATGTTATCATTTAAGTACATGAATGTCTCTTTATTCCTACTTGGAAGTAAATCAACACACTAAAAGACATCATGAGCAGCTCAGTTAAACACTTTTAACTGTTCTCCTCTTTTACGTACTGTGCTGACCTCACCTGTAATGACCTTATCTCAGTGTAATCCCACCTGAACCCTGTAGAGGTTAGAGTGTGATAACCAGATAAAAAATGTACATGTAAATTGGGATTAATCACAATTACATGTATTAATTGATTGACAGCCCTACTGATAATGTTTGGGTCATATCAGCCGATGGTAAATGCATTCCAGATCGATCCGACAGCCACGGATGGACGGTGATGGACATGGTGAAGTTAGCAGAAGGATACATGTGACTGTCAAGTTTTCAAAATAAGGCGTTAAGGGTAGGAAACAACCTTTTGTTTTCTGGAGATAACTTCATAATTAAGTAGTGATCTCGAGATAACTGGATTAAAAGAAATGTCCGTTTAGGGCTTCCGTACGTAGGGACTATTTCTTTGGGGGAAAGTAGTTCCAATGGAAACTGTTGACAAGGTGTTTATTGATGATTTGAGTGAACTGACCATTATAATGTTTGCCATATTCAGCAGACGAAATGGTGTAAAATTAGCTTATATAGCTGCACTTTTAACTCCCTTGTTTAGTGATTTATAATAGTCTTCATTTCCTTCTTAGATACACATCATATAGTATTTACTCGCCGTGTGTGTGGCGAACCATCCGTAACCTCACTAGCTGTGCAAAGCCACACCGCCTCGCAGCTTCTCCATCGAGCTCCGCTGCAAATGAACCATGTGAAGGAGACTTTAAAGCGCTGAAGCAGAAGATATGTTACTGCGGTTCTTTTATGGAGATGTGGCACGAGTGTAGTCATCAGAGGCCAAAATGGGTCAGTCCGGGAGGCCTGGCAACCGTGAGCGAGCTGTCAGGATGCGTGATGAGTTGGAGTCCTAATTTGGAGGAGGGTGTGCCCCCTTCACGTGCTGTTCAATTTTTAATTTGGAAATGCAAGAAAACGCCATCAAATATTCATTGGACATGGCTCGGGAAAGAGGAAATCAAATTCAATATTTACTACTTCGTTCTACGAGCGGGAGAACTAATGAGATCTTAGAAACAAGAATCATGTAGCTGGTTGAAATTCGTGGCTCTGAAAAAACTAAATTACTATAATTTTTCGAGGGCTCCTTCAGCTCCGGGGCCCCTGAATCAGTCGGGTATTTTCTAATCAGCGGCCCTGTGAGTTGGTTCTCCTGCTGCCAGATCTTCACAGCTCAGATGTGGAAACACTCGGCAGAGGAACCCTTCAGCTCTCAGTCTTTCTGGCCCTCGGTGAATGAAAAATCCCTCCTCCCAAACCCACTCACACACTCCAGATGAAGATTAATTACCACTGGTATTATCTCACAGAGATACAGACATGATTATTTAGTTCCAATATTGGACCCCATTCTGTGAATTGACTGAGGATCCCTCAAGTGAATCCTCAAACCAGGTTGACAGCCCACCATGTTGGTATTTATTACTTCTGTTCAGCAATAATCTGTTCATAAACCAGTTGGCTGTCATTTCACAAACGGACAGAGGGACCGATTTAGAAGCATGGACATTAAAAAGTGAGACTGTCCATGTCTGACTTTATTAGTTGGATTTTAGCTCACATCTACTAGCACAGTATTGACGATACGCTCCTGTTTTCCAAGAAATATATTAAATTTATTTTTTGTGATCAGATTTTATTGGTTAAAAGGTGAAGGAACACTGTGGGAAAGTAATGTGGTCAAACATTTTAGGGGGAATTTCTTGACATGGTTAGTCTAGTAAGGAAATTGAAAACCTTGTTCGCCAAAGTTAAGCGTTCTGGGTATTTATCCAGATGATTTTATCACTAGGAAGAATGATCACATACTCACAGACTCTCTTACAAGCTAAGAGAGCATTGGCTATAGGTTGGAAAAACGTGAACAAACCAAGTGTGAATCGATATATTTAGGCTCTATCATCACGTATTGCTATAAAAACTAACATACATTACTAAAGGAAAGTATCTGGGGGAGATTTATGGAGTTTTTGATGCTAAATGTTGATGATAATCAATATATTTAAGAAAGATCATAAAATCGGATTAGCCCATGTGTCCATTAATAATTCTAACACTAATTTCTGTATATTCATCTCTGTTGATGACCAAATTATTGGGATATCATGTACAAGTGAAAAACCCAAATAAATATACTGTTAAAAAAAAACAAAATACAAGTAGGAAGCTGAAAATTTGCATGATTTGTCCCCTTTAATTAAAGTTATAACCCTTAAAATGATAAAACCCTGAATGGAAAAGAAATTAAACCCTATTTTTGATCATATTTATGCTTTTATCAACATGCATCTACATTCTGTAAACAGCTGTATTAGAGATTCACTTTTCTTAAACTCATAACATAAACACAATTAGGATCCCAAAATGCCTTTTTAAAGGACTAAGGACTTCTAAGGACTTATCTTTGGCATCCCTGAACTTTTTATGACTTTTATTACTTTTTATTATCAGCTGACGGCGATCAATATCGTTATATCTGCAATAAGCTGATTTATCGTCTATCCCCAAGTGTCCCTCACATTAATCACTCACACTAATACTGGTGGAAACCTCCTGTTTAAGTGTTTTAGTCTTGTAGTCGCCTCTCAACGTCCACGATAATACTGTGCACGGCTTGTTGCAGCTCTCGGTCCGTAAACAGTGTGAGGAGCCCACGGCGGGTCCATAACACACCTGTCAGTCAAACACTTCAAACCAGGAGAGAATAATTTGTGTGTAGTATTTTTGTGTAGTAAATTTTCTCTTTGTTTCTAAACACATTATAGGCCGATATCCATGTAAATAACTGCTAAAAACGTGAAGATTGTGAACTAACTAGGAAACAAAGCCAATGAAGCTGGAATCCAGAGAGCTGCAGAATCAAACGACAAAAAATATGTAAAAATGTACGTGGAGGATTTTTATTATCTCATGAGGTCAACATATTCAATAGGCCCTTTTACAGCCAACATCATCAAGAATAAGCGCACACATTTTGGCAACGGAAGTGGCGTTTTGCCTCCACCATCCAAACGAGTTCACTAGCTTTAAGCGCTGAATTAGTACGAGAATCAAGATTCCAACAGCGGACTCGAGTCCTACAGAACTGAGACAGGATTCAGACCATTTCAGGCAACAGGTGTTTCAGTTTAATGAGTGACCGTGTAAACTGGCGACTTTCCGCCAAATGTATCTGGCTGCTCGTAGTAACGCAGTGAATGGTTGGCGTAGATAATAGACACAGATGATTATGTGTTTAAAACTGAGGGCTTTTACAAGGACATCTACATGCTCTGTTGGTGTTCATCTGCCGTTACTACGAGCAACCACATTGCATTCGGCTGAGAGCCACCAGACACAAAGCTGTACACAAAATTGCATGAGTGTTAGTTGAATAGGAATTTCTTTGGTCAAAGACGGCTCTCGTATTTTTATCAGTCCCCTGCCACAGACAGGAAACAAAGCCAATGAAGCTGAAAGCCTTAACCTTCACTACATCTACTGACTCACTGAAATGTCACTTCCAGAGAGCTGCAGAATCAAACGACAAAAAATAGCCTCATTGTACATGGAGGGAGGGAGAGAGAGAGCGGGGAAATGGCCTCTGTGCTTATTTTATTTAGTCCCTCTCTCCCTCTCTTTCATTTCATTTCTATAAATAGACAGACGCTTGGCAGCTGAGGGGTAGTCCACGCAGAACAAATGCACCCCCTGGCTGTTTCACTTCATTCCCCACATAATGAGCCAGACGGAACGCGCACAGATCGCCGCCGTCACTTCCACTCTCCCCAGGACCGAGGCAGGGGCCACGCGTTGCCATGGAGACGTGGCCGTTGGGCAGAAGAGGGCCCCCGAGCGTGCGCCGGCCGAGCTGACCCCTCCGCCTTGATCTCTGTCTCATCCCGTCTTCGCCTACTTTTGATCCTCCTCCCTCCCCTGCCTCTCTTTCATTCAGCACCATGAGGCACGGCGGAGATGAGTAGGTGAGCGAGGAGTCCAGTGTCCTACACTCGTCTTCTGATGTAATGGAGCCAGTGCGGGTATCCCTCTCTCGCCCATCTTCCTCGGCACATATATTCCGGACCAGTGAACCACTGAATGCTCGGCTCCAATAGCTGCAGCTGCAGAAGGGGCACTCTCCATAGACGAGCTCTACTCTGTGTGCAAATACTGGTCTCTGTGGATCTTATTTGAGCTAAGAGCACATGCAGTGGGAGGACTCCTTTCTACCTGCACTGCACTCTGTGTATTTATGGAGTGTCAGGGTTTTATTTGAGGAGAGGATTTATTAGTCAAGGTTATGTAGCGTTATATGAGGAGCAACCAGCTCTTCTTTTCTATATGATAATATGCACCTATCACACCTGTATGTCTGAATGATGGGGAGGCATGTTTGGCTAGATAACATAAGCATGGTGTATTTAGTAATGCAGTGGCCCTAAAAGTGAGGCAACTGTTTGTGATTACAAGTAAAGTCTCAACAGTTTGTGTGAGCAGTTCAATCAAATAATGATTTTATTGGCTGATGAGGTGAACATATTCAATATTCAATATATTTTCTTATAGAAGTCAGACAAACTAAACATAATTTTGTTTGCCATAACTTTTTTTTTTTTTTTTTTTTGTTTGTCCTGGAGTCACCTGGGCGGCTGTGGCTCAGAGGCAGAGCAGGCCGTCCACTGTCAGTCCACATGTCAAGGTGTCCTTGGGCAAGATACTGAACCACAAATTGCTCCTGAACCTTGTGCCAACAGTGTGTGAATGTGTATTTAGTTCAGATCCTGATGGGCAGGTTGACACTTTGCATGGCAGCCTCTGCCATCAGTGTGTGAATGTGTGTGAGAATGGGTGAATGTTGACATTTAGTGACCAGAGAAGCGCTGCATAAATGCAAGCCCATTTAACTTTTAACTTGCGAGGCTTCATGTAATGTGTTTGTGTCTGGCAAACACAATCATGTGTAGTGTGGTTTAGTTGTGTGAGATGACACGGAGAGGCGACTGTACGCTCTAAACAACAATGGCAGCTCCTGAACAGGTTAGCGTAGCTGCAATAGCATCAGTTCTATCAGAACTAGACAGTATTTCTTCATTGAAAAAAGAAAGCAAAGAAGGCTTCACTTGATGGAAAAGATGTGTTCGCTCTTCTCCTGACTGGTTTCAGCAAGAGTTTGATTGACAGATGGTCCATCCACTCACCTTAAGTGTGTGCGACTTTTCGAAACAGTTTCCAATCATGACTTATCAGATGATTTTGGGTAACAAACCATCTGCTGGGTCAGGTTATTTCTAGGGTGCCAGCCCCCGGGTTGGTGTCCTCTACTGTAGTGGTACAGTATCTAGTTTTGTTTTCATTCCCAGCTGCGATAATGATGCTGGTATTGTTTTCCCCTTGTGAGACTGTGAGTGTCATCATGGCAAAACATGGACCTGGAGACACCTACTGTAGTAGGGACTATCACAGAGGAGGTTTGAGTACTGTGTTCTGTCAGTCGACAGATTTTCTCACCATGATAGCATCACAAACATGCAATATGCAGTCATGAAATTTTTACAGGTGTGTAATTCAGATGAAAATGAAGGCTGAGTTTGAGGATGGGTGGGGTCTGAGCCAGTGCGCCAGCTAGGAATTAGGTAAGAGGTGAGTGAGTTTATTTTGTAGTTTCAGTGAACTGACCCTTTAAAAACATAGTATTTTCATTTAACTTGTGCTAATGCAGTGTCCCTACACTCCATGCATCTTTGAAAGTGAGTCCTGAAGCAGCGGTTGGTGCTCTGACCCCCACCACCACACCACCCTCTAAACACACACATTCGCCAGTGACAGGAAGTGGCCCTCCAGCCTTGAGGTCTTTAGATCCTGATGCGAGGTGACTCTTTACCTTTCTCATTTCACAACTTCACTATTCATTACTGACCGTCATAAGCGGACGTCGCCCAGGGGCGATGGCGGTGTGAACTCCCCTGATGACCCTTCCCTCCCTTCCCCGCCTCTTTCTCTCGCCAGCCGAGGCCCACTGTGTCGCCGCCTTGACTGTTTTTTTCCACTGAAGCTGTTGCAGCTCCAGCCTACAAATTATCAGCATGTGCAGAGTGCCGAGCGCAGCACGGAGAGAGAAAATACAAATCACAAAGTGCAAGTGCAGCACTATTCTCTGGTGCTGTACTGTATCGCTCCCTGCTCCAGATTCTCTGCTGCTGCATGCCAGACGTTTTAATGAAACTGATCTAGAGAGACGCAGATGCCGTCATGTGCGCTGTGGCAAGAACTGGAAGGAGAGGCAAAGTTACTCTCGGAATCAATGCAACCAGTCAGTTTCAGGGCTTCGGCCATCAAGCCGGCTGCCCTTGTAAGTGCTGCTCCTCTCAGTGGAAAGCACAAGCAGGTCTGGTGTGTTGATTACAAGCATAATCCATTAATCATCACTGAACGCATGGACGACTTTGATGAGAGAGGCCAGAGCAGGCATTGAATTCCAATCATGTGATGCATGCTGGCTGCAGGTGTGTGTGCGCCAATCTGTCCTGTGTGTTTCCTGCCTCCACCCTTCCTGCAGATAAGAAAACTTCATTAAAACATCCAACCATTTTCTCCATACTAATCACAGCATTACATAGAGAGGGAGGATGGCGGACGGGAGTGGTGGCGGCCTGACCAGATTGGCCCGTCTCATCCCTTCCGTCCATTTGGTAAGCGATTGTTTTTGAATTTAACAAGCACAGAAATCTGAACAAGCTAATAAGATTCTGTACCACAGTGCTGGACTATGTAATTAAAATCCAATTGATTTTTCTCCTGCTTTGCATACAGGCTCCATCCCAAAAGAAAAGGGACTCTGCATACTGCAATAAGACGAGTCTATCCATGTTGTTTCTGGGTGGATTAATGATAATTCACTATTGATTAAACGCTAATTAATTTAAAAGACTTCTAAATACTTGTATTAATTTTACATACAGTCTGGTTTGCCTTGGGACTTTTAGGAAATATCTCCACAGTGCTTCAGGCCTGTATAGGTCTGTAATTGGAGGTGGTGGCAGTGTCAACATCCTGCTTTGCTCTCATCTCTCTGGGGCTTCGTGTGTCCCGTCAGGGGCGGTTATGGGTGATGGTGCTGCATCAAGGACTGTGTGTGTGCCCAGTGAAGCTCATTATCTGCTGGCTAGTAACAGAGCTAACTGGGGATGGAAGATCATTGGGTTGTGCAATGTATCTCTAAGAAGGGAGACGATGGCTGCGTTTCAAATTGCTCACTATTTCTGTTTAGTACGTACTGCAGCTGCCTTTCAAATATGCACTGTTGCGTGTAGTATGCACACAACTGGGACGTAACACTTTGTCATAACATTGCTCCTTGAACTTTGACTTTGCTCATATATCCGATACATGTGATATCTGTCAATGAGCTGTCATCAGGCTGTCGTGTGGCTCAGTTGATGTGAAATCATATTTTTTGGCCAAAATTTCAAAAATTTTGGGCACCCTGGATTTTAAGTCCTGAATCAAGTAGTTTCCAAGTTCTGCTCTGGAAATGACAGCAGACTGAAGGACGGATGGACGGACATGCAGAGTGCTATATACCCACAACTACGTTGTTGCAGGGGTGTAATAAAAATGAAATACTGATATCATGTTAATAATACACGTATCATAATAATGTGTAAATAATTCAGTACCTCTTAAGTCACGCTATTATACAGTCTTGGTTCCATGATGCTCTCTCCATCTCCCTACACTCGTATTCTGAGTGTAATTCATTTGCCTAAAAAGAGTCCAAATGCACAATAAACAAAGAAGAAGAAGAAGAAGATATTCCTTTATTAGTCCCACGAGGGGAAATTCAATTTTTTCACTCTGTTGTTAACTTATACACGGTACATGCAGACCCGAACACACACATGCACAAACATGCAACAATGGAGAGATGTCAGAGTGATGGGGCTGCTCCTGACAAGCGCCCCGAGCAGTTGGGGGTTTGGTGCCTTGCTCAGGGGCACCTCGGCAGTGCCCAAGAGGTAAACTGGCACCTCTCCAGTTACCAGTTCACACTCAGTTCTTGGTCCATGGCGGGACTCCCTACAGACTGAGCTACTGCCGAGTTAAGGATGAATTTCACATTTTCTATAAATATCACAATAATATTGTTCTTATGAATTCTTTTGGCCCCAATAATCGTGTAGCGACAGTCTGATATTGTGACTAAAACAAGATATGTCACTTAGTACATTAAGAGGTGCTTAGTACCGTGCTGTTTCCCCATTTTCAGTTTTCAGTGTTTATGCTAAGCTAACTGTCTGTAGCTATTTAATGGAATAACATAAGAGTGGCATCCTCTCATAACTTTCAGAAAGCGGATAAGCATATTCCTCTAAATATGTCAATTTAGGGTTTTTTGGTGATGAACTGACACGCTCAGCCCTCTACTTGTCGTGTTTGTAGAAGGTTTTTATTACACTTATCATTTAAGTTGTCCTTGATCACAGAAAAGCCCTATATGTGGACTGACATCCAGTCATTGTGGGCTTGATCTGATATTAGTGCTGTAGAATATATCTTGATATGCTTAACTTCTTACCACTCAGAAACAGAAGTTCATTTTTCCCTACATAATAAGCTAATATATTGTAATTTCAGATGTATATTGTTTTTCTTCATAACTGTATAACAGGTCTAAAGAAAAGTTCATCTTTCTCCTCTGTCATGATGCCTTTACATTTAGCTACTGCCTTATGTTACCGCTGGCTAGCTTGCTAACTCCTTAGCTATGTGGTTTCTAGACTTGGACAGTAACATTAACATTGCCGTTGCTTAGCAGCAGTGTTCTTCACGACTTCACCACTTGAACGCAACGCATATCACGTACACACTTCCCTTCTCATAAACACCATAAACACGACCCCATTTGAAAGCACCATTTGACCAATCACAGGTCATTTCAGAGAGAGAGCGTTCCTATTGGCTGTGCTCTGGTCATGTGAGCGGTGATTGGAAACATGGCTGCCTGGTGGCAAACTTTCTCATTTTACAGCTAAACCGTGTACCACAGAATGATTCTGCAAACATCTGAGGTGAGAAACCGGCGTTTACGTAACAGAATATTGATTCATATTTGATCAGCGCTGCCTGGTTTGACCGTTTGACAGCTCATTGTGACGACTTGCGACGTGTTTGCTGACGTGGTGAGAAATGGCGGAGCCCATGGAAGGTCATTTATTGGTGCATAGTAAGTTAATATCGTACATTTTATTGTAATTGTAGTCATGTATTGTTTTTCTTGGGAATTTTATGTCTGAGAAAAATGTCTTCGTTCTTCTTGCCCACTTGCTAGCTTGCTAAGCCTCTGTGGCCTCTAGACTTGGGCAGTAACGTTAATATTGCTGTAGCTTAGCAGCGGTGTTCTTCACAACTTAACCACTTGAACGCAACGCATGTAGTGTTCATGACTTCCCAGGTGGTGGAGACGAGTTTGCGAGTTTGGAGTCCCCTCAACTTGATCTCAACATGGCTGCCTGGTGACAAACTCTCTTTTTACAGCTAAACCGTGCGCTACGGGATGATTCTGCAAACATTTGAAGTGAGAAATAGGCGTTAACGTAACAGAATATTGATTCATATTTGATCAGCGCTGCCTAGTTTGAGCGGAGTTTGCCAGTGTTTGACTCCTGGCTCTCATATGGCAGCTGGACAGCTGACCTCAGATCAGCGCTGATTGGCTGTTTTCCTCTGGTCTTTTTGAAATCATTTGCGCCAATGCTGTTAGCTTAATTAGCCATAATTGTGCTTTATCTGCACCAGAGCTGGAGCAGGCTGTAGGTTTAAGCTGGAGGTTGTGGAGGTCAACAGAGTGTGTTGTGGTCAGAATAAATGTCAGTGACTAGGTGATCATCTACCTGATGTCACTTATTTTTACGCCTTTAATTAGAAAAAAAAGGTGGGTTAACCTTTAATTATAAGCTTCCTCCTGTGGTGAACACTTGTCGTGCCGGGCTGTGGGCCTGGATCACATCCATGCTTTGTGGTGCAGGTTTCTCCTCTCAGCCGCTGGTGACGTAGCTGCGCGCCCAACCGAGCCTGTCTGTGTGACTTTTAAAAAAATGGGGGGCGGACGGCTGTAGGGCGCAACCATTTCACACCTCCACCGTGTGAGAATAGGCCTAATGCTGTTATTAATAATCATAATTATTCGAGGCGATGGATGATAATTTCTAGATAAATCTCCGGCAGTCTGCTCCAGAGACTGAGTCAGCGCAGAGGAGAGGAGCGGAGCGGAGAGGAGACGCACCGTGGTCATCCCTTCCGATGGTGCGCAAAGTCCAGCTGACAGCCTGGGGAACTTCCAGCCGTTTCTAATGTGTTTTAATATGAATTGTAGTGAGCGGTTTGTGTAGAGAAGCCAGCGCCGGCAGAGAGGAGCGACCTACAAGAGCGACATCACACAGTATTTCCTGCGCTATCGCAGCGGAGAGAGGAGGGAGGAGGAGAGCGCTGATTCACGGCTCTTGCAGGAGGAGGGAGAGCCGTGCGGACGGACGGACGGACTCTGAAGATCCATCTCTGATCTTAAAATACCGACTCCCCCCCACCACCCCTTACCCCTCCCCGCCCCCGTCTTCTCCTCCTCATCCTCCCTCCCTCGTCATTGACAGCTCTGCGACCCGGTCAATCCGTCAGACAGGGAGGATCTGGGGAGGAGGGCGCCAAGGCAGGAGAGGAGGAAAGGCGATCACCTCTGGCCGGTTTGATCCAATCGCCGATACCGACCTGGCTGCTGGGGACCTGGCTCTCCGTGCATGAGGAGGACACAGCGGCTGCTTCACCGGGGGGGTTTGGTCCATTTGACTCAAGAGATCCAAACAGCGAGATTATATAGAGACTGTTGAGAGGGTGATCTGAACGGCACAACTATAATAAAGGGGGCGGACAGGAGCTATTTCGCAGTTTCTCCATAAACTCCCCGGAATACAAATCCAGGTAATGAATAACGCATGATGCAAACTCAGTGATACAAGATAATAGTGTGTTAATGAGTGATGCAACCCGGCACACCATCAGTGATGAACAGCTCTCTGGTTTAATATGTGACAGATAACCACGTTAGATGATGCATAGCTGAAAATCCAGTCGATAAGTGATGCGATGTGGTCCATCAGTCCGGAGCGCAGGTTTGAACCTGCCTCTTCTCCTCATCACTGGGCAGATATGATCCATTGCAATGGGCTGCAATGGATTCGTGAGACCGTCTAATGGGTGTGCCATTAAAATAATTGGCGTCTGTCAACGCAAATATTGGATACCGGCTGTTACATCCCTGCTGCTGATTGGCTGAACACCTGCATCTCCAGTTTGTAATGTATGAGTCTGTATATTTTTGTCATCTCCAGCAAGAACTGCCACTAAGTGTTTCCCGAGATTAGTTCCCCAGAGGAGAGAGTATATAATCTGTGTGCATCTCTCCACGTCGGCCTGTATGCGCCCTATAAGTTGTGGTGCGGGCCTATGGGTGCTCCAGCAGGGATTCCCCCCTCAGGTAGCTCTGACATCGGTACAGAGAGCGAAACGGCCTTTATGATGATTAATCAGCAACAGCTGAGGCTCTCCGTGTGTCTGCTGAGTCCATGTTTACGCGCATCTCAAATAGCCTCCTTAAACATTAGACCCTCTTCCGAAAATAGGGGAATGGAAAGAGATCTGTGAGCCGAGCAGCAGCTCTCTGCTCCCAGCAGCCATATAATGTCTGAATCAGTCAGGAATATACACCACGATCACTTAGAGATGCACAGAATCCAACAGCAGTGTTGCTTTTCTCATTAAAACCCACTATATGAGAGGAGCCAGTCACAGAGAGGTACACTGATGAGGGCTGCAACTACCTGTCTTATTATTATTTCATCAGTTAATTGATAAATCGTTTGATTCATGAAATAAAAAACACCAAAACTACACAAAAATATATACGAAAGCCTTGATATATTCAGATTGCTTGTTTGGTCAAACTAACAGTTCAGAACACACATATATTTAGTTTAATATGAGAAGAAAACAAGTTTTATTATTAAAAAATCTCTTAAATAATTAATCGATTATTTAGGTTCCTCCCTCATAACATAAAAGTTTGGCAATATATTATTTTCTTTCTAACACATTTTTTCATTCATTTATTCAGTTAATGTGGGCACATTTTTCATTGTTGTTTCATTTTTTTCATTGTGGTAAAATGCCTTAATGCTTCTAATGCTTAATTCATTTAATCAATTTGGACTATTATTTGGAGTATTATTATCCTCTGATGATGGTCTTAATACTTTTTTTTTTCACCTTACATAAGTAAAATTCTGGAAAAACTTTTTACTTGTATTATTTTTGCATATTTAACATTTCATTTGTTATAAAATGCTTCATTAGCTGGGAGAGACGGTGTATTAACATAGTAGCAATATTGACATGAAAATAAATATACCCATATTTTGGGATATTTATTGTCATTTTAATATATTTCATGACTTAAATATTGTCATTTTCTGAACTTTATAATAATAATAATAGTGCTGCATGACATCCTCAATAGTCACCACATGTTATTGCATTTTAAATGTTGAGGTATAAAGTCAAAGATTCTGCGATATTTGTTTTAGTAAATATCCACTATCTTATATTTTCTAAAGGAAAAAGTACTTCAAATTTGTGTAAATGGAGTTTAAGTGGGTTCACCCTCAACTATTTGTAGCTGAAGAGGTCAGTGTTGGACTTAATTGGAATATGTCAAAGCTGAGCTTTACCCTTAATTTAAATATGTCACTTGCAATATTTAAGTTTCTGTGCAGTTTTCATGGGCAGCTTTGTCTTCTCCGTTGAGTTTTTTATTACTTTTTGGAGGCAGCTGAACGGTCTTGATTAAACTCCAGCAGCAGTCCTCTACATTACCATTGCAAAATACCATCCTTAAAACAGTAATTAGTATGCAAATTGTTTTGTGTAGCTCCTAATTTAGGGGTCACGGCTCTAATGTTGGTACACACAGAGAAATGTTCACTCTGCATCAGCGGACGGCACACTTTGGGCTGTGATAGAAAATCAATATTTAAAATACAAAATCCTTGTGAGGTCAGAGCGTACACCTGAACGTCTGCCTGAGAGCTTAAATGCAATAATTTTAATGAGCTTTGCATAATCATCTAATACTGTATGGTTGTGTGACTTAAAAAGCTTCTCAATCAATAAACTAATGGATCCAATCAATCCACCCCTATTTTTTGCATTTTTTTGCAATATGAAGATTCTTAAGAGGCACCTATGGGCTTCAGTTTACTCGTCACAGAGACCACTATTCAGCCAGTATGATGTCCTCTGTGGTTCTGGAGCTGTGTAGTGGGCATTTACCAGGCAGGGAGGGTCCAATGCACCACATTATGGAGGTGCATTATGGAAATTATAGGCTCCAGCATTTTCAGAGCTTCTAGGGAATAAGACCCCATTTACAACAGTCATTAACATGCGATCTGTATTGTAATGTGACCTGTAAATGCACACAGAGCACCTTGTTGTAATGACGTGATAGATAGGCCACATCACATGACCTCATGCTTAAGAAAAAAATCCACCCAGTAAGTTTAAATGTTCACCAAAGTCCACCTCTTCCTGCTAGGTTCTCCTCACAATATCCACAGCATTAATATAGCAGCAAACAATTATTGTCTATGTAAAGATATAGCAGAGTAATGTCTACCTGAGCAGAGAACGAAGTCCCTAGCTAGAAAGAGAACGGGTTTTAATACCGGGTGTAATTACAAAGGCCAGCAGACCAGATGTCATTTGGTGCCTTCAAATGGAAGTCGTGAACATGTGATCACGATATGGGAAGTCGTGAACACAACATGCGTGGCGTTCAAGTGTATAAGTCATGAAGAACACCGTTGCTAAGCAGCGGCAATATTAACATTGCTATCAGAGTCTCGAAGCCACAGAGGCTAACAATTTAGCAAACTAGCAAGTAGGTAACATAATGAAGGAAATGCAAAGACATAATGACAGAGGAGAAAGATGAGGTCGTTGAGAATATCAACATTTTCCTCAGACATATAAAATTATCAAGAAAAACGATATGACTAAAATTACAATATACTGTACAATATTAACTTATTATGTATATGAACACCTTCCATGAGCTCCACCATTTCTCCCAACGGCAACAAACACATCAATAGTCGTGAAATCTGAGCTTTCAGAAACTTTCCTCCTACAAGTTCATGAATATGACATGTGGGTGGCGTTGATATGAGCCCAACTTGTAAAAACGGTAAACACGAGCCCATTTGAAGGCACCAGTTATCCAGCTACAGATCACATGTTGGTACCACATGTTGGTACCAGCCAGGTAAAAATGGCACTTTTAAGTCAGGATGTGACATCCAATGCCGCTTAGATTCTTTTTTAAATCAGTCTCCTAACTTTATGGATGACTTTGTCTCCTAGAAATTAAGTTTGAATAATAGGCCTACTAAAGTTTTGCCAATGATGTGTTGTTGGGAAATGTAATCGTGGCAGCAGTGCAACATTTTTATACTGTTAAGGACAAAACGCAGGACTTAAACACCAGAAAGTAGGATTCAAATCCTGTGACCTGCATGTTATTACATTTGCTTATGGTTAGGGAAGATTGGACGGTGTTTCAGTTAAATGTCAATACATTAAATACATTATGTCTTGGAAAGCCACCATTACTTCCTAACCTAATGCGGGCTACACACTACACAAGGATTCCTCCCTTCAGAAAACACTTCAGCAAAGCCCAGATTTTTGTTTTTGATGGTTCTAAATATTATCAAATTATTGTGTGGTGCAAAGTATGTTTAGAGTGTTTTTTTTACATTTCCCGATCTGCTCGTAAGTCCATCCTGGCTGCACCGATTTAAGATTGCAAATATTAAACATGTTCAATATTTACAATATGCTGTTGGGAGGGGGGAACCCTGAGGATGCAAAATAGCAAATTATTCATCGTTACATGTCATTATGTGTGGGATCTCTCACATTTTCAACATCTGTACAGATCTGAAAAAATCTTTTAGTGCCGGCCTTGAACTGCTGTGAGCGCCTGAATGTGACCTAAAAAGTTAAAAGTGAGATAGTGCTTCAGTTGCTTTGGAGACTATAGAGAAAAAATGAACATTTGGCATCTTGCTAGATACATCAACATTTCTTCATTGTGTTGATAAAAATTGTAAGTTGTATGGCGTACATTTCTTTCTTTCAAATCATATGCTGTTGCAAATTAGTCCTATAGTTTACAGGAGACGGTTGTCATAGAAGTGAAATAGTAAATTACCCCCTTTAACAGCCTGTGTCCTTTCAGGTAATGGTTGTAATAATGGAGGTGGTTGTAGCTGGTAGCAGTTTTATTCATGTTAGCATATGCATTTAGTAATAATATTAATAACAGCAGTAGTAGAGGAAGTAGTGGTGTTACTAGTAGCAATATTAGGGCCTTACTGAGGAATGTATTTCTACGTGCACAATAAAAAAGATTAAATTTACTACTGCAAAGTGCAAATATCTAATGTGTCTCTTGGGAGCCCCGGGAATGAGCACAACTATAGTTTACAATTACAAGATCATCTTTCTGAGCGTGACTTTATTCAGCTTGTGAAATTTATACGTCTAATGGGACACGACAGGAAGTACTTAACAGGCAATTGAATCCCTCTGTCCAGTGTTACTGTATGGCCTCTATATCTTTAATATTCTCGGTGTCACTCTGGTAGTTTGCGCTTGGATTTACGGGTATTTGGCTTTTTTTTTTGGCCATTTTGTTGTACTTGTGTTTATCCAGGGTAGGCTGGCTGAGCACATTTACTCTTTTTCATCTCTTTCCTCCTTTCATACTCTGATAATGACACATATTTACTCGAACAGTACAGTAAAGACACAAGAGTCTCCAACTGTCTACCTTAAAGCAGTGAAGTGTTAAAATTAAAGTCAATTTCAGCTCATTTAAAGCTGCTGTAATCAGTACTGTTAGATTCACAGTGGATCATGTGACTACCTGTATGTGGAAAGAGGTTGTTTGTCGTGATTTCAGGTAATCGTTTTCTGGTTCACTCTAACAGCTCTCACAGCAGGGTTTTCCACTGTAGCGTGCAGGCAGCTGTTTTAAAGGTGCATTGCGTAGTATTTGATGGCTGCAGCTCTAACGGGGAGGTTGCAGATTGCAACCAAGTGAAACTTGCCAAGCGTGTAGGAGAACTACAGCTAGTGTTTGGTTTATTTCAAGCCCTCAGGAAGTGTGCCGGTCGTTGATGCCAGCATGGTCGAAGAAGCCAACGGTGGTACTGCAACTTCTGTGTCTGTCACATGACGTTATTGGGCCCAAAAAGACTTTGTCTCATAGACTTACATTGAGAAATAGACATCTGTAACTCAGCGGATAATTTCTTTGAGGTGAATCAGCTCCCCAGTACAAACACTCTAATAGCCCTTATTTAAATAATTAAGGCCTAAAAGGTGTTAAACGCGCTAATAACCAAATCCAGACTTATTCATCATTCAAAACTTGAATGATGAAAATATATGACTGAAAAATTAGCCTTTTATTCAAAAGACAAAAAATGCAAAACAATGCTGTTGTTTGTCCTATAGTTTCATTTTTTATGTTAACAAGCTATTCTAATCTTTAATGTAACTGTATTTATGTGTCTGTTTGTTTTCTTCATTATTGATTAATTAATTCTTAATTAATACATTTCGTCATGTTTTTATATCGCGAAATATCGTGGCATGATATATCGTCACACCTCTACTGCACACTAAAAACCGACTGCACACTGGATTTCGAACGCCATACAATCAACAGACAAAGTTAACCAGCCAGTTAACTTGCTAGCTGGTAAAAATAATGTAGCCTTTAGCAGCTAAAGGGCCAGTTATTTCTGTCAGGAGTTGGTGGAGACCAAAACAGTGCAAAAGGAAGAGTTAATATTGGACTGGCCAAGGTTGCAAATGCCATTACAATTTTAGTAAGTAGAAAATATGAGTTGATTTTTGAATCCCCACTTTTGATTTAGGATGCTCTTCTTCTCTTGTATATTACCTCTCAATTAAACAACCAGTCATTTAATCATTCCCGTCCCTAGGTGGGAGCTTACTGAGAGTCTCTCTAGCCTTTAAATTCTGGATGCTTCGTCTGTTTCTGCCTCATTGCAGTTTCTGCCCGTCCACCCCAGCGAGCCACCATGCAATAAAACAGACAGGGAGAAGCTAACAGGTCAGCAGTGCTGCTCTGATTCTAAAGCAGGAGGAGGCACTTCCTTTAGCCTCCTTCAAAATCATATCACTTTTTAAATAAAGTCATTTACAGTCCATGTTCATAGAGGTTTATGACTGCAATTTAAGCATTGCGCATATTTTCCTCATTCCTAAAGCTTTCAGGCCGATACAAAAGTCCAAACAGCTGCACAATCCATAGTTTTCATATTCAACTTTTCTCTCATTAAGTTACAACTTTGTCACTCAATTATTTCCCTGTTGTTTGTTTGTGTTGGTTCTCTCAGGGATTGCATAGCTGGCTCCTGTCCATATAAATGGCTCTGCTGATTCAGTTAAATTTAAGTTCCTTGTCTCCTGCTTCTGCTGCTGTTTGCTGCCATCCTCTTTTCTATCCTCCAGACAAACGTGCTGCTCTGCAAGCAACATCTTTTTTTTTTTTTTTTTAAGATGTTAGGAATCTCATTTCAAACTGAGACATCCTGCATTTTTAAATTTTATCACCTCTAAAAAAAAGCACTTCTGGAAAGACATATTTCTCTGAATGTTATTGAGGTTATGAACTCTTAAAAGACATCATTATAATACTGATAGTGATGCAATTATTTGTATCTGTGAACCATTAAATTAGAAATAATGGGAATAATTTATTCCAGAATATATTAATTGTTTTTTCTGAAGTTTGCACACAAAATGTTGATAGAAACTTTGCCAGTTTTTTTGCAGACATGTGTTGTGTTTTGTGTGTGTGTGTGTGTGTGTGTGTGTGTGTGTGTGTGTGTGTGTGTGTGTGTGTGTGTGTGTGTGTGTGTGTGTGTGTGTGTGTGTGTGTGTGTGTGTGTGTGTGTGTGTGTTCACACGTCTCAGGTTCCAGAGACAATATTTGGCTTTTAAAATAAATTGGTGAGTGCTTCAGATATGCCAGCTCCCGTTTGACTCACATCTTAGTTGAAAAAATTGTCAGCTATCCAAACTGGCCAGTGGTCTGTCTGGATGATGGATATCGTTTCCAAAAATATCACCTGGGAGTTCAAGTAGTTGGAGTTATTTAAAAAGTCTTCAGATCCAGTGTACTGCACAAGACTTAAATCAAATGAGAAATCTGCATTACGCAGCAGAACATATGCCATTTAATGGATGCTTTTATCCAAAGTGCCTTAAAGTGCCATGAGTGCGTACTGTACACATTTTAGTGCAGGCGGCCCCAGAGGTAATCAACCCTTTAACCAGGAATCAGAACATAAGAATGCACTTTAAGGCACAAAATGTAGGAAAATTCAAACAACATTTAGCTCAACAAAAACAAAGGGAAACAAGTATGACAGTAATAAAACATTTTAGTCCTCCAGTGAATTCAGGACAGAATGATTAACTTACACAGTCTATCTCTCTGAAGAGATAATTCACACTGGACTGTCTCAGGGGCCCAAAGGTGCAGTGGAGGCTGCAGAGAGGCCCCGCCCATCCTCCCGAACCACCCAATAATCACAGGTGCCACTGAGAAGGCAGCCTTTATAATAAATCCCCTGTGTTATCTCTTAAAGCAGCTCATATCTTCTAAGTTTGGGGTGGTTCTTCCTGCTCCCGTTGCCTCTGGCCTCAGCTGTTAGCATCAAAGATAATTGTCAAGTCGTATCACATAAGAGCTGAAGAGGTGCATAAGATGCTTAGCCTGAGCTTTTATGAATTCAGACAATGTCTGCATTGTTATTGTAATGCTGCTCTCTCTTGCGGAAGTGGTAAATGTGCATTTAGAGCTCAGTCTATAATGAATTTGGACGGGACATCTGTACGCTTTGTTTCAGTTTGCCTCTTGACGGTCTCCTGCCTCCCCTCTGCTGTTTTTTTTTTTTTTTTTTTTTGCCAATGCGACATTTTGGACAGTGCTTAGTTTGGCAACATTGCACGCCTGCTGAGCGAGCTGTTTGGTTCAGAGCTGTGTATTACCCTCGAGATCTCAGACAATCACGCTCAAATCCACATTATTGGGCGCACGTATCCACATCTAAACTGAAAATAAACTTTATGATTAGAAATGAGCCCTCAGGCTATGATTTTATTAGACTAATGTTATCTCTGTTGTTCACATAGTGGTTTACAGACCTGAAAATCTCATGAATTTGTAAGCATAGGGAAGTATTCTCCAGCCGGCCTCTCATAGATAACATAATGGTCTCATGGCTGTTGTTTGTAAAGAAGTCTTATGGAAGGATAGTGGGATCATTTAAATTTTTTCTTGCTTCAGACACAGTGTGTGTTTCTCAGTGTCATACACATGTACAAATACTACTCCTCAAGCTTGGGATTTAAAACAACATGAAAATACCCAAAGGTTGGATAACCATTCCATTATGTTATTACATTAATTACTGAATTATTATGCTTAATAAGTAATGCATGAAGAAAGTCCAATAAATATTTGAGCAAAATATGCATTTATCCTCTAGTAAAAACATGCAAAACAGCACGATACAAATGTTTTACTACTATTTGTCCCTGTTTGAAAGCTGTTTCTATCATAGGAGGATAAACCCTTTTTCTTAAACATGAAATAAATATGTAAGGGATGATGCCTGATAAGGTGTCCATTATCAGAAATGAATCGACAACCTGCATGTTATATGGTTGCTTCCATGAATTCAATTGATTCATGATTATGGACACTTTTAAGGGCATTATCCCCCTTATGCTATGGTCACTTGCCAGAGGAAAAAAATAACTGAGACCATCAGTTCAATATTTTAATGCATTTTGCAACCAAAATCTGAAGTTTTTCACTAGCCATGATTCAGTTTTCCTGGTATCCCTGATGTTTTGCTAATACCTAGAATGATTCTTATGTAGTGGAAACGTTGTTCACTGCTCCGGTGAATAGGACGAACCTTAGATTTGACTTGGCAACAGGAGGTATTTCTTGGCCGCTCAGAGATTTTCATGAAATCTTGATTAGCATAATACTAGCATAAAGCTAATACTATGCTAGCAAAATTGAAAGTCAATAGCACTGCATATGGTTGAAAAACAGTAAAATTTCAGTGTGTTTCACAACAAAACCAGCTGACAGTATATCAAGATAACACAAACAAATGAGAGGCCATGTGTACTGTCGACCACAGTCTGAAGTAGTGAGTTGAATAGCGAATGGGAGATGATTGCTTCTGTGAGCCCAGTAAGTTCAGAGGACAGTGTAATCTTATTTCTTGCAGCTTGTGTGTTACAGTCGTCACAATGTGGTGCTCAGATGAGGAGACGCTGAAGGACTAACGTTAGACTCAGTGTTGTAAATAACAGTCAGATTTGTTTTCAAGCAGAATCCACCAATATTCACTCATACCTTTGTACAAATAAATATACTTTATACAGTATATCTATAACATCTATATCATGTCTGTTGTTTTTGTCTGTTGTGTTTAGGTGGTGGGTGGAGAAAAAGCACAGCCCAGTGCTGGATCCCAGGGGGACTGTCAGTGTGGTAAGGACCCTTGAGACGAAGGAGGGTGCATGGAGGGTTCAAGGCCTGTAAAGCCAGGGTCTTCAGCCTGCCTCTGGTTGGGGCTGGTCTCTGTGGCTGTAGCCTTCCTTTGTACAGAGGCCCGGACCACTCCGAGCCCTTTGCTGACCCCCAGCAATGCGACCTGTGCGGGAAACTCCAAATGTCATGCAGGGATCATTCTGCCCATCTGGTATCCCGAGGATCCCTCCATGGGAGACAAGATTGCACGGGTCATTGTGTATTTTGTGGCCATGATCTACATGTTTCTCGGGGTGTCCATCATTGCTGACCGCTTCATGGCGGCCATTGAGGTCATCACATCCCAGGAGAGGGAACTTGTCATCAAACGGCCAAATGGGGAGACAACCACCACCACTATTCGGGTGTGGAATGAAACGGTCTCGAACCTCACCCTCATGGCCTTGGGCTCGTCCGCCCCTGAGATTCTGCTTTCTGTGATTGAGGTTTGTGGACATGGGTTCAAATCTGGTGAACTCGGGCCCTCCACAATTGTTGGGAGCGCAGCTTTCAATATGTTTGTCATCATTGGCCTCTGCGTTTCGGTCATTCCTCAAGGAGAGGTACGCAAGGTCAAACACCTCAGAGTGTTCTTTGTCACCGCGGGCTGGAGCATCTTTGCTTACATCTGGCTCTACATGATTTTGGCGGTGTTTTCTCCCAACGTAGTCCAGGTCTGGGAAGGTCTACTCACACTGGCTTTCTTCCCCATATGCGTACTTCTTGCATGGGTAGCGGACAGACGACTGCTCTTCTACAAGTTCATGCACAAGAAGTATCGCACCGACAAACACAGGGGCGTCATCATCGAGACAGAAGCAGAACGCTCCAAGGGCATTGAGATGGACGGCAAGATGGTCAACTCCCATTTCATGGACGGAGGCGCGGCAAGCAATCTTATCGGTCTGATCGAAAGCAAAGAGGTAGACGAGTCCCGACGCGATATGATCCGCATCTTGAAAGACCTGAAACAGAAGCACCCTGAGAAAGAGTTGGATCAGCTGGTCGAGATGGCTAACTACTACGCTCTCTCGCACCAGCAAAAGAGCCGTGCCTTCTACCGCATCCAAGCTACACGCATGATGACTGGTGCTGGAAACATCCTGAAGAAACACGTTGCAGAGCAGGCCAAGAAGAGCATCAGCGTACAGGAGGTGCACGTGGAAGAACCAGAAGAGTACGTGTCTCGAATTGCATTTGAGCCCGCCGTCTACCAGTGCCTCGAGAACTGCGGTGCCGCCATTCTGACCGTCACCAGAAAGGGTGGTGACATCAACAAGACGATCTACGTGGATTATAAGACAGAGGATGGCTCGGCTAATGCTGGGGCCGACTACGAGTTCTCAGAGGGCACGGTGGTGTTCAAACCAGGAGAGATGATCAAGGAAATAAACATTGGCATCATAGACGACGACATCTTTGAAGAGGACGAGCACTTTTTTGTGCGTCTCAGTAATCTGCGTGTCCTGGAGACGGAGGACGAAGTGCTGTCCCCCAACAGTCTCCCGTACCCAAAGGCCATGCTGGGCTTCCCCACTGTGGCTACTGTGACCATTCTGGATGACGATCATTCAGGCATCTTCACCTTTGAGAGCAACTCGGTGCACGTCAGTGAGAGCATGGGTATTATGGAAGTGAAAGTGCTGAGGACTTCTGGAGCAAGGGGGACGGTCATTGTGCCTTATCGCAGTGTGGAGGGACTCGCCAAAGGAGGAGGGGAGGACTTTGAAGACACCTATGGAGAGCTGGAGTTCAAGAATGACGAGACCTGGTAAGACAGCTATTTTTTTTTTGTCATATGCGGCAGTTGCTTTTTATTAATGTGTTGTTGGCGGTTTATTATTGCCGACTTTTAATCAACCAAGGTTATTGAAGTGCATTTAGGACTTAAGTTGTTTTCTTTGTGTGCTTGTTTCTGCATCCCATTGATTTGTGTGTTTTGTATTTGAGTTGCGATTTGATCGTGATGAACCTGTCAAGAAACGATAGCTACAGTATATAAGATATGAAAGCTACCTTCAAAGCTATTCAACAGTCTGCCAGACATGCGTCTCATTGCTTTTGATACAAAGATGTTGTCTTCTTTGCCTCTTGACATCATTTAATTTAGAGCATACTTTGGTAACCTATTCATGTGCTGTTTGCACTCATCACTGTGAATTTTAAATGCTTTTTTCTTTACATGGTTAGACAGCGTGCCCCTCTCATCTGAGCGTGCACTCTACATCCCCTTGTTTTCCTGTCAAGAGATTTTGCTCTCATCAAAGCGCTTTGGTAGCAATTCTGTGTGTCGCATGCAATGGGGATTCAACTTTGGGATTCGTCACACAACTGTGGAAACAGGAAGTCCTTAAGTAACATCTCCTTGCCTCTCTAATCCCTGCTGCCTTTGTTTTGTCGCACTCTGTTTTTGCTCTTCTTCTTTCTTTTTTATTGTTTCTGTCATGTCTGCTCCAGTTGACAGAAAGAAGCATGGAGGAATAGGAACAGTATAACAAAGAGGGAGAAAATTGAAACGGTCAAAGGCCATGCAGGCTTTGGCCTAATAATTAGTACATTGCAGTCTTGTAGGTTAGACTGTGTCATAATGAATGACACAACTGGAGGTTCGATTCCTTCTGGGGGCAATCATGCTAAAAGAGCTTGCAGTTTGTTAATAAGCATCTATGAGAGTAATTGGGATGTTTTATGTAAATTGCGTGTGTTATGCAGCCTTGTCAGCTGTACCATCTGTGTACAAAGGTGCATTATGAAACACATTACAACAGAGTGGGCATATTTGGCAGTGTTGCAATAACAGCAACATACTGTGCTGTAGTAGAAATAGCATCGGGGCCATCATGTATTGTATGATATTACAGCCTTTTGTCCTGTGCGTGCAAGGCGGTACTCTGGGATATGCGCCTGAGAAATATTGATTTGTTTATTTCACAGCTTGCATGCGCTTGCATCTCGCACATTAGTCTGCAGGCTCTGAATCAAAGTGACATGCCTCTGTGGCATCCCCTCCCTCCCCACCACCACCACCACCACCAATCAGGACCCTCTCAGCAGGCTGTGGCTCACTGGCAGGGTCTGGGTTCCAGGGTGTGGGTTCCTGAAGGCGGAGGCAGCCCAGGAGACCGGCAGCGGGGGGAATGAGTGTCAGGGTGATCAGCGTGCTCTTGGGGCTCGCTGAGCTCTCAGGTTTTTCTTGATTTATGTGAGAGACGCTTTATGGGCCAGGCCTGAAGGCTGCCAGGGGAGTAGAGGGGAGAGATGTGGAGAAAGACTATTATTGTGAGACTGCACTGATGTTGTTGGTATTGTGGGGGAATGCTGGTCTATTGATCTGTTCATTGTGTTGCGCATCGTGTTGCGAGTTTGATGTTCTTACAGTACAGCAGCGCTTTGCTGTGATCCGATTCATGCTAGTAGTGATCTGGGAGAACAATTAGACTTTATGGTCAAATAATTATCGCTTCAGAACATCTCGATATAACAGAGAGGACTCGTGTAAAAACGATCCGGGGGAAGAATCAGACTTTATGGCCAATTAATAATTTAATAATTGCCTCAGAACACTGAGATGAAAAGTAAGGACCTGTCTAGTCACCCCTCTTATTCAAGGATCAATCTTCTCATCTCACTCTCAGTAAGAAAGTAAAAAAAATATAATAAGCGTGTTTCCTTTAAACCAGAGGTGCCCAAACTTTTTTACATGGAGGGCAGAAACTGAAACTTCATTTTGGTCCATGGCCCCATGGACCAAAAGCAAACACATATTATATTTTATTTTATTGTTAATATGCTAAATGGTATAGTATCCCAACTTCCCTTGATTGAAATGCCTTCTGTCCACGTGCCACTGTCTCTGTCTCTATTTTTTCTTACCTCACTCGCACCAAACTGCCTTTCTGTGCAATTGTTACACCTCCTGCCATGTTCAGATTATGAAACTAATTTATAATTAGGTGTCCTATGTATTGAAAGAGCATTTTTTTCCAAATGCCAACAGTTTAAGTGGTGATATATATGATTTAAATTACAATTTTTTTTAAAATATTTTTTTCTTTTTTACTAAAAACATCTGGCGGGCCAAATCAAACCTCATGGTTCAATGATTGTCTCAAATGCATGATATGTGGTATTATTGCCTGTTTTTGTTTATTGCAAATTATTTAATTTATCTGCTGCATGGTGGTGCAGTGGCTAGCACTGTTGCTTCACAGCAAGAAGGTCGCAGGTTCAAATCTGGCTTTGGGCTCTTCTGTGTGGAGTTTACATGTTCTCCCCATGTTAGTGTTGGTTTTCTCCACGTCCAAAGACATGCAGGTTAGGTTAACTGATTACCTGAAGGTGTGAATGTGAGCATGAATGGTTGTCTCTATGTGCCCTGCGATGGACTAGTGACCTGTCCAGGGAGTACCTCGCCTTCACCCAGTGTCCGCTGGGATCAGCTCTACCCCTAACGCGATAAGCGGTTGCAGATGGATGATTAATTCATCCAGATTTTAGTGTTATATAAATGAGCTTTATTGTTAGGCTATTAATATGTATATTGTTGCTTTTTAAAACTAATTAAATAGAACACATAAGGGCAACGAGGGGCAACGTTTTTTTTTTGATCGCATCTGTTTGCTATGATACAGAATATCCACAGAAGTAAAAATATCTGCACAAGATAATGTACTCACTCTGGATGAAGGGAAGGCTGAAACACTCCGCAGGGAGAGAGGACTGCCCCACAGGTCGAAGTGTATTCATTTCTCCTCTGTTGTAGCACTTGTAGCCCACATGAAGCATGTGGTTGGTCTTTATGGTATTTGTCCCACCCCTCCTCGATTGTAATGGGACGGCTGGGAAAAAGTAGACGCTCAGCGCCTCGTCGCCCTGCTGGCATTTATCATGATGTAAATACATGCTGTTTCTATTGCAAGGAATTCAAAAAAGATGTGCATAGCAGTTGTGGCATTTGCTTGCCACCCCTACGTCTCGCTTAATCGTCAATAGCACGGTATTGCCATATTGCAGTTATTGCGACAGCCCTACCCCCCTCAGGCCCTACTTTACCTACCTGCTCTAAACCATCTCACACCAGGGGGTCATATGGGGTAGATGTAGGCTGAACATCCATATATATCTATATCTATAAACATGCCTCTACACTGAGATTTATTATTTAATCAAACCACTAGATGAAATGTTCCGTTCAATGACTGAGGTTAAAGGCCGGGCCAAAGGTCATACTGTTTGACCTTTCTGATCCTTTTAACAAGAACTAAAACCGTATTGTTGCTTTTAAATCAGTCGTGAACATAAACTCTGACATTTCAGTGACATTGCAAAGACGAGGCTGTGCGTGTACAAGGAAAGAAAATATGATAACTGAATAATAAGTGTCAAAATCACCGTCTGTGGAGTAAATGTCAAGGAAATGGTCTAGTTGACATATGATGTGTGAACATGCAGGCAGGATACAAACTAATACAAACTAACAAGATGTGACTTTAACTGCAGAGGGACAGCACAAGACATCGTGTGGATATTAAGCCAAACTCAAGCAGTCAGTCTTGATTAATGCGCTAACTATAGAGAAATTATAGATTTCTCTAATCGTACAGGACGTTATTCAGTTAAGCAGTTGAAACAATGAGAACTGTTCATGTGCACAATCACGCTCAAGTATTAATATGAAAATCTTTCCTCCCCCTTCAGAGACTTCTGGATCTTTTGTAGAAATGGCAGACTGCTGTTACAGAACTCCTGACAAATCTCCAGAAATTTCCCTAATTACACTCGGATAGTGATGAATTAGATTCTGTGTGCATCCATTAAAAAAAAAAAAAAAAAAAGACAAAGAGGAGCAGTGGAAGTGACAGCTTCATCCAGAAGCATACTAGAAGATTCATGAGAACATTTCCATACACAAAACAAAGGGGATGAATGTGTAGAATATTCGCTAAAAGGCATAATTACAACGATGTTTCTTCTGCTGCCTTGAAAGCTCTCCTCAGGGTCGTTTTCGCACTCGCGACACGGAAAAAAAATACAGAATTTATTTGCCTGCTTTCCTGCACATTCATATTCCAGCTGAAATTGACAATGGAAATGCTGTGTGCATTTCCATTTTGCATAGATGTTGCAACAACAAAAGGATTCCCTCCTTGGCACACGGTTGAAACTGTTTTCCTCCTTGCTGCTAATTCAGTGTTAATTGTGACGACTAAATGAGGGCAGAGTGTCTAAAGGGCGAAGGCTTTTTTTTTTTATGTCCTTTAGGACAATTAGACCACATAATGCTTCAGCTCTCATGCGCTTCCTTTCTCTGTCGCCCTGTTTTATGAGGCATTGACTCTCAATCTCTTTTGACACACTTTGGGCCCATTGTTATCAACCAGAATGGAAATTTATTACAGTCCTAATCTGGAGCTCTGGAATACATCACTCCAATTCTTAGCCAGACAATAGTTCTCAGCACGAAGCATGAAGTTTAATAGTTTCTTGGCGGTGGTGCCTCTGCTCCCAGCTAACGGATACGAACCTCATATAGACACCACCACCGTCTTAAATGTGCTTGTAAATGGTCAAAGCTGTACAGTGACTTTCAAGTTAAAATGTGCTTCCTAATAGTTTAGCTAAGGCAACACATGTTTGGGTGTAAATCACAAGTTTCATCATGATTCCATATTATATTGATTCTTTGGACAACGATATGATATTCGCTGATATCACAAAGTCTGCCACAATACGACTTCGACTAGAATTTAATTATAATTAAGGGCCTTTGATCGATCAGATGTCTTTAACACAATCAGTTACATTTATATCAACTCACAAAAAGCAACTGAAACATTATTTGACAGTTTTATGATCGAGAAATTATGGAAATAGTGACACCAATGTGCCATGAGAATTTCAAATTTAAATGCGTATCTTGAAGATGATGATATGTATAGACGTTTTCATGTGATCATTAAATATCGATCAAGACTGATGTATCGTTAAACCTCTAGTGTTGCCCAACCTTTTTAGCCTGTGACTCTTAAAATGGGCCAACGTCTGTTAACGGCAGAGCATCAGTTTATACTACAGCCTCATCAGGAGCCGTGCTTCAACTATAACAGTTACTGGTTCTCTCTAATAATCAATTAATCAACTAATCAACTAATCAATTGATTGTTTGAAGCAACAAAATGTCAGAAAACAATGAAAAATGCTCCTAATATCAGTTCAAGGTGACATATTTAAATAGCTTTGTTTTGTCAGACCAACAGATATTTAACTCACAATAATATAATACAGACAAAAGCAGCAAATTCTTACCTCTGAGAAGCTGAATCAAATCATTAATCAATTACCAAAATTGTTGCTGTTTATTTTTCTTTTGAACAACTAATTGATTGACAAATGCTTTCAGAATGATTTATCCTTGATTCATTTAATCATCTAATTTGAATGATTTTTCTGAGGTGTGAAGAGGTTAAAATATCCATTACTTCTATTGTGTGTAACAGTACAATTACTTGGCCAATCCAGTAGTCGATCAACAGCTAATTCAGTAACTGCTCCCGACAATCAATGCATTGTTTTGAGTTTAACTTTTTAAGAAAAATTGCCAAAATTGTCCATTTTCAGCTTGCTGGTTTCTTTTGTCCACAGCAGTTGTAAACTGAATATCTTCTATCATTTCATAGACAAAACGATTAAAAGAGATTAATCTTACTTAATTTAAAGCATATTTTTATTGCTGATTATCAAAGAATGCAGTCTGTATTGATACATAAAAGCAATCCTATCTTTCCATGTAAATGTATAGCTTCGTAAATAAATGTATAGTTTGTCAAATTGCGTTCACGTCAATGGACAAGGTATTTAAAAAGCAACACTCGTGTCAGGAAACAAGCACAAACCAAGAGAGAAATAAAACAGATACAAAAAAAATGTATAAAACAACTAATATCTACAGCTACCGCTATTATAGGGTTATTATTGTCGATCGTTCATCCCACACTAAACAGCCCTTTTTAAATCCACATTTTTAATCCTCTTGTGACCCCAACATTGGTCACCACTGATATTGAGCGAGTTTGCTTCTTAGAATACTAAATGGCTTAAGGTGGCAGGCTTCCATTTCCTTTGACCCAGAGAAGATAACGCAGCTGCAAGGTGGAGAAGCTTCATCCCTGGAGACACGGATGTTTAACCAGGCGCTGATGGATTCATAAACAAATGAGTGGTGTGCAGCGGACAGACCAGAATCAGCTAAAGTAATTGCCACTGTGGTCACGCCTGTATGAGCTTGATTCTCTTGTGCTTGTAAACCTGCCTTGTATTTTTATAAATAGCATCACGCAGGGGGGTTGCATTATTTCCCCTGCTGTCTACCCCACCTCCTCCAGCTCACACAGCGCCCTCATCCAACCTTTTTCCTTAATATCTTGTGAATGTATAGCTGTCACCCCTCTGGGCATCCTGATTGACAGAACACATGTCCTGGCTGATCCCCATCCTGCTGACCACTCAACTTTTCCCCCTGCCAGCACTTTTTCCAGACATCCCATCTTAGACTCACGAGGTTTACCTCTCAACCACCCTGCAGCCAGCCCTCTCACACAACCAGCTAATCGTACTCAGTGCTCTGCTTCTGTTGTTTTATTCATGCCAGCCTCATACTTTCTGTTCTCTCAATAATTGGAATGTGTCTTTGTATTTTTACAGCACCTCAGGGTGCAATCACACTTTGTTTTCTTTGGTAATGTGGTGAAGTTTGTTCTGTAGTATTTTTGTATTTGCCTAATTACAGATTACGTCCGGTCAAAAGTGAATCAGGGCCTGTAAACAAAAGTCAAACTGACTCACATGTGGCTTCTTTTTTGGACAGTTTTGGTTTTGTTCTTCCAATAATTACTGAGATTTTGACAGACATCGGATCAAAACAAATCTAATGCCAGTTTCACGATGTAGGCTACCGATTTGGTGAATTGCAGACATCAAAAAACATGTAGACATCTATGTTAAAACTAAGCAAAATTTGCTTTACAAGTAAACATTTTGTAGCCATCTTGCTTACATGTACCACTGTACTTAGGCATCACATCTAGAGATTAACCAATCAATGCTATCGGTTAAATGGTTAAAAGAAATATTAGTAACTGATTAAAAAGCTGAGAAAAATGCAGATTAGCGGCTCGTCACTTTAAGTTGAAAAGCTGGTCCACCTTAAGAGAGAGCCGGAGCAGATACAGGAAGTTGGCTCTGGACGTCCAGCTGAGGAGTTGTAGCTTGTAGCTTCGTAGCATTTATTCACCGAAAAATAAACTGTAATCACACTGTCTGCTACAGCTACGTTCACAGCTATAACACCACCAACATACCCATGGTCTGTCGGAAACTTGCTGAAGTTACGCTAAAGTGGGCACGAAGCCACCGGCAACACTAGCAGCTGTTAATGTAGCACAAACACTAACTTTTTGTCGGACAAAGACACACAGCTGACAACCTGCTAAACTAAACTAAATGTGTGGTGGAGACTTTTACTCGGAAAGTGGCTGCATGTTCGTGACACTACATACAGCGTTGTGGCTGCTGTCGCTCTCTGACAGTGAACCAGAGACAGTGAATGCAGCACTGTGGCTGCTACAGTGAGTGTCCTGACGTTGAACCAGAGACAGTGAACGCAGCACCGTGGCTGCTACAGTAACTCTCTTGATGGTGAGCCGGAGACAGTGAACGCAGCACCGTGGCTGCTACAGTAACTCTCCTGATGGTGAACCGGAGACAGTGAACGCAGCACCGTGGCTGCTACAGTAACTCTCTTGATGGTGAGCCGGAGACAGTGAACGCAGCACCGTGGCTGCTACAGTAACTCTCTTGATGGTGAGCCGGAGACAGTGAACGCAGCACCGTGGTTGCTACAGTAACTCTCTTGATGGTGAGCCGGAGACAGTGAACGCAGCACCGTGGCTGCTACAGTAACTCTCTCCTGATGGTGAGCCGGAGACAGTGAACGCAGCACCGTGGCTGCTACAGTAACTCTCTTGATGGTGAGCCGGAGACAGTGAACGCAGCACCGTGGCTGCTACAGTAACTCTCTTGATGGTGAGCCGGAGACAGTGAACGCAGCACCGTGGCTGCTACAGTTCAAATTTAGTATCCCTAGTCATGGTGCGCTTAGCCATGTGGCGGTCTCCAGTGCCGAGGGACACTGACCAAGTGGCGATAGATCTGGAAGTGAGAATGTATTGACGATTCATATCAATTCCATCAAAGAGCTGCTGAGATATTAAAATCTGGGCCAAAGCAGTCAACCAACATTGCTATCCATTGAGCTGTACTTGCTAAAATCAAGCTCTCTGTGGTGGAGTAGTAAATGTATCCTTACTAGGAATTACGAGCTGTCTTTTCTGTACTGCTTCTGTGACACCTTTCCCTCTGCTATCATCTCAGATCAGTTCAACACACACACACACACACATAAAAACACAAGCCTCAACACACTGGAAGATTCATGAGAACATTTCTTATCTTAGCAGGCGTATTGTAGCTTTTGCACTTTGGCTCCTTCTTACAAATATTGTACAGAAACACACACACAGATTCATGAACCTAGGTTGAGTGGCAATAAATATGCTGGCCCTGCGTTTGTTCCTCCCAGTTGGAGGAACGCAATTAAGTTAAAGCTTATTTATAACAGGACTCAGTGCAGGGCGTGTCGCCAGCACCAAGCCTCCCCCTGAGTGTTTGTGTGTAAATCTGACTGGGGATCATATATTCAGGCTCCCCAAACTTTTGACAGTCTCTCCAGCCTAATAGAGTTAGGATGGAGGTAAGTGCATCAGTTTGACCCATTTGACTGTCAAAGCATTTAGCCACGATGTTTTAACAAATAAACAGACTGCACTGTTTGGTTTTATTCTGACAATATAAGACATGGCGCCTGCTCTAACGCAGTGCAAACTTTAAATAAGTTTCTTTGTAAAGTGAGTTATTTTAAGTGCTCAGTTGACAAAATGGTAATACTTTCACAGACTGGACCGTGCAGAGGTTGTTTTGGGATCTGTCCTCCAAAACACATATGCATCAGCATTTAAAGCCTTCAAAATAAAAGGTTTCAATAATTAAGCCTTATAAGTATTTATAGCATGTTTATTTGCATTAAAGCAATCCGCTGTTGTAAATTCTTCTTAAGTCATTTAAAGGAATGTAAAACTGAATGTTGAATGATGGTGTGATGGATCAAATCAAAGCAATTTGTGTTGGATTGTTTTACAGTTAAAGTTGCAGCAGGCGAGATTGGAGTAAATATTAAAAACATTTTTAATAAACAGATTACAAAGAGGACATCACCATGTTACAGGAGAAAAGACAGGACTAGAAGCAAGATGTTTCAGGCAGTTCAGGAGCAGTGTTTCTTTTGTTTCCTTTGGCATAAACTTTTGAACTTTGATATATTAAATTTGCCATCCTGCTCATTGATTATAATCCTGACACTTCTGCAAAACACAAACAAAATCCTCCCAAATCATGTCATATTCAACACTAAACATGCAAAACACATGCAAAAGGACCCGCTTCCAGCCGATGTTGTGGTCGTCCGCAGCCTGAAACCTGAGCATACTGTGATATTAGATATGTTTCTTTTATTAGTGTGAGCTAGTTTGTGAGTAGCTCAAGTACTCTGATGCTGCCTTCAGTCACATCAGACGTGCTGTAAATAGGAACTGCCTGCTGGGGAAAAAAAAAAACAAAAAACCTTTTCATGTCAGCCTCCTGGAGTTGACAAGCAGGATAATGTGGGAGCTTTTCATTGGCTGTGATGTCGACAGCTTGACGTCACAAATTGTGGAAGTGTGTCAACAAAAAGGGTAAACCATGAAGAGGAAATCAGTTTTAACAGAAAGTTTGTATTACACACTGGAGGGGGAGGGTTGAAGGATATGGGTGTTTACCACGCAGCAGATGCTTTCAAGATGCATTGTGGGAAATGTAAGAGCCAACATTTTGGGAGCTCAACCTCTGTCACATTCAATTTTGTTTTTTAAAAATGTGAGTCCATCAACTCTTCTTCTCTACTCTTCTTTGTCTTCTAATTGCTTGTTTTATCTGATCAACAGTCCAGAACCTAAAACTTTTATTATCGTCTTTCATTCAGTTAATGTAATGGCTGGACTGCAAAGGACCAGCCCGACAAAAGTCTGTCACTGAGTGAGTGATGAAGTTACACGATTGGTCGGCCGAGTGTTGGAGTTTGCTCACTGGCCGTTGCTGAAAAGGCGGGAACAGTCCTTTGATTGCATGTTCATGGGGGCGTATCGGTGGTTCCGCTCACCTGCGCGAGGGATCGCCTCGCTTCCCAGCATTGGACGCTTGCTGGGCTGCCACGCAATTCATGGCTCCTGATTGGACGAATGCTTTCCTTCATGGGCTGCTGCTCCCAGTTAGGCTATAAACACACTACACCACGGTCATGTGAGTGCGAGTATACGCAACAAGGCTGTGAAGGACAACGAGTTGATGTGATGACGTGTAGTCGTCTCATTTAGCCACTTGTTAGCAACCGCCTTTTTTAAGATACATAAGGCCTTCAAAATTCATGAGATGGAAATTTACTGATGTATTTTATGTTGTTGAACAAAACATTGAAATCTCTTAAACTTGTGTTAACCACAGACCTTATTTCAGGCAACTAAAAACCAATTTAAAAAACTCATTGATTTCAAGATGAGGAAAGCAGAAGTGCTAAAATGCTAACTCTTTTCTGGGTTTAGGACTCAAGGACTCATTCCTGTAGCACTCTATTGACTAATCAATTAATAAACAAATTGTCTCAGCTCTATTTTGGACTATCTCTAAGATTCTTGTGTCTCCACCCAACAGCTCATGTTTATACATAGTTTTGGCTGCAGGTTTGCAGTTGAAAGAGAGATGAAGCGCAGTGTGTTCAATACAAGTCGCTGCTCTCATTTCATCCCTGCCTGCCAGGGTGACCGTCTGGGGTGCCAGCGGAGGTGCCCTCCCTGCCCCTGCACCTACATCCAGCATCTGCATACTTTGATAAAGGTCAGTCCCGCTCCGCGGCACCTTCCTCCACGCACAGTGCAGCAGCATTAAGACTAGAAATCAATACGGATCACAGCGAGAGGAGCTAAGGTTGTACGAGTTGCACAGCGAGCGGGGTTTTGCAAAAGGCTGCAGGAGATGACAGAAGCTGTTGGCTTTTTTTAACCTGCCGTCGTTTTTATTTGTTCTGCCTGAAACAGTAATAGAAAAGCATATGAGAGTGCGGCGTGTGTTTGCAAATTTTCAAATGTAGAATGTGATTAGAAAGTGTGAATTCAGCTCACAGCGCTCAACATCTGACCAATAAACAGAATGCTTCAGTGAGCATCCCTGAAGGCTCATGAGAGGCAGTAAAGCTGAATGAATGAATTCAAATGAGTCTGTCCACTTTTCCATAAAATCTTCATCTGTGTCATCCCTCTTCACTTATGGTGGTGGCATCTTTGGTGCTGAGTGCTCATTGTATAAGGGTTTTTCACACTACACTTCCCAGAGATCACCTGTCATTCAAACAGTATGGATGTGTCACCTTCTCAGTGTGATTTCTGCTTATGACACAGTTTTTCTTTGTCCACAGAAAATTAATCTACCACAGTTTTGATGAATGATTATTAGTGCAGCTCATTTATCAAGCAGAAATGTGAAATATTTGCGGTTCCAGCTTCTCATATGTGATGTCCTACTTTTCCCAACAACAACCCAACAATAAAAGATATTAAATCCATTCAACTCAAAATCACACAAAACAAAGAAGAGTAGTAAATCCTTTGATTCAAGAAGCTGAAACAATAAACTAATCGGTTAATAAGCTCATTCAGCTGATTCAGCTCTAGAGTAATGAATTATGAAAATGATTGTTAGGTAATTTGTTACCTTGGTCTCTCAGAAATGTGTCATTTTATTCTGAACTTTTAAACTATTCATTTGCCATTTATCGTAAAAACAGTGCAGAAATCAATCAGTAAAGGAAATAATCATCATTATCAATTGACTTATTTCTGTTTATTTAACCCCCTGACATCCGTGTGATTGCGGGCATCCGAAGGCGTCCCTTGACCTCTGACCTCTTGATATGGGAATGACAACAGGTTCTATGGGTACCCATAAGTCTCCCCTTTACAAACATGCCCATTTTATCATAATCACATGGTGTATTTGAATATTTCTTCATACTGGGGTTCCTAAACAGTCTTGGGATTGCATGAATTTGGCATCACTGTAAAGCTGTGACTCTTGTGGATCTAATGAGCCCAACTGTATTCATGTGTGATGATGTTAGTCAAGAGAAACGAAATCTCCGCCACTCTCCGATGAAGTAACTTCTTTTATTGGGCAAATAAACACACGCCTTTCAGTCTTAAGCCTTCGTCAGCATGAACAAACAAAACCTAGCAGCAGTTTATGATACTCAGGTGAGACGCAGCCACCAATGAGGGAAGAGACTGAAAGATTACATGACTGGAAAACACGTGGATGCAACACCCACACATCGCCTCTCATAACAAAGGAGGCGTGGCAACAACAGTCAGAAAAAACAACAACTGGTTCATCAGCTTCCTTCTTACCTCAAAGACGCCACTGACTTCCTAAATTAAATTTCTTGTATTCAGGATCTTCAGGAGACAGACTTATTGTGTACTACGGACATTACAAGCCTCTACACTGTTGTTCCTCACTTAGAGGGTCTGAAAGCACTCACTCATTTTTTACTTTTAAGAGAGAATCAATCTCCACCTACTGGTCTTTTAGTGGAACTTACTCAGCTGGTGCTTAACAAAAAATATTTACTTAACTTACTGAACTTTACGTACTTTCTACCTGCATTGTCTAGGAGTGAGTATGGGCAGCGCATGCTCCCCTAATTATGAGTACATTTGAGGAGGACTTTGTGTACCACAACAACACCTTTTGTCCCCTTGTTGAAATGTTGGTTTCGCTATGTAGACGATATCTTTTTCATATTTTGTGGCTCTGTTGATGAGCCTCCAGGCTTTTAGTACAGTAGTACAGTAGTGACACTTTATCATTCCTTGATGTACAGAACAACTTCATACCAGTATCTACAGAAAACAAACTGATAGAAACACACTTTTACACTTCAGTAGTTACCATCCTTTAAAGAAAGGTCGTCCATACAGTCAGTTGATAAGAGCCAAAAGAAACTGTAGCAGTGATGCAGTTTTTCTTGATCAAGCCAGTGACATTTGCAGGTGTTTCAGAGATAGAGGCTATGATGACCATGTCAAGAACAGTTTAGATGAAGTTGTTAACCTAGACAGAAATTGGTTATTAGCCCCCTAACCTCCCCCTGTGAGGGACTCAAAACTTGTTTTGGCTACCACTTTCTCACCTTTGTCCAATGAGACTAAGAAGTGTGTTCTTAAACACTGGCACATTCGATCCAGTGACCCTTCAGTGGGCCATTTGTTTAAAGATTTTCCTATCTTTGCTAATAAGTGTGCCAGAAATCTCAGGGACACTTTAGTCACGGCAGACTGATATGTACAGTTGTGCTCAAAAGTTAACATACCCTGGCAGAATTTATGATTTCTTGGCCATTTTCCAGAGAATCTGAATGATAACACAAAAACTTTTTTTTCCACTCATGGTTAGTGGTTGGGTGAAGCCTTATTGTCAAACAACTGTGTTTGCTCTTTTTAAATTATAATGACAACAGAAACTTCCCAAATGGCCCTGATCAAAAGTTTACATACCCCAGTTCTTAATACCTTGTGTTGCCCCCTTTAACATCAATGACAGCTTGAAGTCTCTTGTGGTAGTTGTGGATGAGCTTCTTTATTTTCTATGATGGTAAAGCTGCCCATTCTTCTTGGCAAAAAGCCTCCAGTTCCTGTAAATTCTTGGGCTGTCTTGCATGAACTGCACGTTTGAAATCTCCCCAGAGTGGCTCAGTGATATTGAGGTCAGGAAACTGAGACGGCCACTCCAGAACCTTCACTTTATTCTGGTGTAACCAATGACAGCTGGACTTGGCCTTGTGTTTTGGATCGTTGGATGTTGGAACGTCCAAGTACGTCCCATGCGCAGCTTCCGGGCTGATGAGTGCAAATTTTCCTCCAGTATTTTCTGATAGCATGCTACATTCATCTTGCCATCAATTTTGACCAAGTTTCCTGCATCTTTGTAGCTCACACATCCCCAAAACATCAGCGATCCGCCTCCGTGTGTCACAGTGGAAAGCGTGTTTCGTTCATCATAGGCCTTGTTGACTCCTCTCCAAGTGCAGCGTTTATGGTTGTGGCCAGAAAGTTCAATTTTGGTCTCATCACTCCAAATGATTTGGCTTCAGAAGTTTTGAGGCTTGTCTCTGATCTGTTTGGTGTATGGTAAGCGGGCCACTTTGTGGCATTTGCGTTGTAATGGCTTTCATTTGGCGACTCGACCATGCAGCCCATTTTTCTTCAAGTGCCTCCGTATTGTGCATCCTGAAACAGCCACACCACATTTTTTCAGAGTCCTGTATTTCAGCTGAAGTTATTGATGGGTTTTTCTTTGCATCTCTAACAATTTTCCTGGCAGTTGTGGCAGAGATTTTTGTTGGTCTACCTGACCGTGGTTTGGTTTCAACAGATTCCCTCACTTTCCACTTCGTAATCAGAGTTTGAACACTGCTGATTGGCATTCTCAGTTTCTTGGATATCATTTTATATCCCTTTCCTGTTTTATGCAGTTCAATTACCTTTTCCCATACATCCTTTGACAGCTCTTTTGCTTTCCCCATGACAATCCAGAAACGGCAGTGCAGCACTGGATGAAAGATGCAAGGGTCTGTCACAGAAACTCAAAGACCTTTTGTGGACACACATTGAGTACAAGCAAACAGGTCACAGGTGAGGATGGTTACCTTTAGCTGCCATTCAAACCTTTTTTTGTCAGCTTGTGTGCAGCAAAAAGAGTAAATACCCAACCACTAACCATGAGTGGAAATAAGTTTTAGTGTTATCATGAAATGATAAATCCTCTTAAAAGGGGTGGTGATAGGGACATACATTACAAACTGGAAGCCCTAAAGGTTTAAATGAGGAACTATTGTTGAGTTGCTTCTTATAATCTATCTATTTCATATGAATTATGTGCTAATATTTACTATGTGTAATGCACATATTGTGCAATTCGCAGTCTTTTTTATTTTATATATTTACATTATCGCTTGATATTTTTGTGATATATGGTTATATATTTTCCTGACAACTTTCTATGATATCTAGGATGTATTTGTTTATTAATCTTCCTTGACATCCTGTTTTTTGCTCAGTTTAGACTATGTAACATGTTTATGAATTGCTGTTTGTTTTTTATGTCACTATTATATATTTTATATTGGGCTTTCTAGATGTTTATCGCATTGCTGGTTATATCTGACTGTTGTTTCTACGCCCCCTTTGTTATGAGAGGCGATATCTAAGCGTTGCATCCACATGTTTTTTCCAATCATGTTATCTCTCAGCCTCTTCCCTCATTGGTGGTGCTCATTGGTGCGTCTCACCTGAGTATCATGGCGTTAGGTTTTGTTTGTTCACGCTGATGAAGGCTTGTGACCGAAACGTGTATGTTTATTTGCCCAATAAAAGAAGTCTGAGAGTGCCGGAGATTTTGTTTCTCTTGTTTCCACAATAGAGGTGTTCACCATCTAATTGCAGAAAAATGCAATTCTTATAGAAATCTCCAAATGTCAAAAGATTCAATTTAGCACCAAATCTTTGTAACAAATGGTATCAAACCCCAATTGCTGCAACAATATATGAGACATCAGCAGTTTTTGACCAATGCAGTTGTGTTAAGCCTAGTACTCTGCAGGTGTACTATGTTGCTTTGAAATCTCACCCGAGACAGTGTACAGTGATGTCACACTGAAGGTTAGGAGTGAAAGCCAAAGCACAACGTGTTTCACATTTTGGAGCCCTGTAATTGTTGTTTTTAAAACTCACATATTAAGTCATCATTGTATGTAAAAATGAACTGAGTGAAGTAACCATGTATTGAAACATATCTTAGCTTAGTCAACCAAAACCCTAACTTATCTCTTAACTATTTCATCACCACAGTTTAAATGCTAGAACAGATGATTTTTACATGAAAAAACTGTAGTAAAATAACACTGTTCTTTCTTAGTATTTTCTTGATACCCAAAACCTTTCATCTGAGTGTAACTAAAAGAGCACAACTTCTGTTTGTGATGGATATTTACAGCTCTGACAGCAAATAAAAAGAGAGCTAAACAGAAATATACATTTTTTTTTTTTTTTATTGACCAATTTCATTAATTTAATCACTTATTTCTAACTGATGATGATGTTGATGGTTTAGAGGCCAATCACTGGTCCTGTAGAGGCCAATCACTGGTCCTGTAGAGGCCAATCACTGGTCCTGTAGAGGTATTCCTTGGTCCTGTAGAGGCCAATCACTGGTCCTGTAGAGGTCATTCCCTGGTCCTGTAGAGGCCAATCACTGGTCCTGTAGAGGTCATTCCTTGGTCCTGTCGAGGCCAATCACTGGCCTCTGCTCTACAGTGGAGCAGGAGGTAAATGGGGATGGTTGGGAGGACTTAAACCCTCTATAGTGCTCGTGTTGTAGGAGAAAAGGGGCACCCCAGATTTTCTCCACCAAAACGAATACTACATTAGCACCTCCTGAATAATTTTGACCCAGTCATCTTGGTGAAGAACCTGAAGATGGCCCAACCCTTCTTTGGCGGTTTCATAAGGTGCTTTTTGAAAGCAGAGGCAAAGTCGTTGTCAAACTCTGTCTCGTTTAGAATTAGTGAAACCAGCACAGACAGTGGAGAGCCGAACTTCTTGCACAGGTCCTTGTGGATCGCCTTGTCAATGCTACCTGTCATGTCTGGGGTGATGTCAAGACCTGCAAGCTCCACCTCGGCCAAGATTTTCTCAAACAGGCGCTTAATGATGGGCTCCGGGTTTGCAAAAGTGCAGTTCACATTCACTTTGCTGAAGATCCTTGAAACCAGCTTCTCCACAATCACCAACACAGAGTGTTTGTTTTGCTCTGTTTGTGCTGTAGGCTGCCCAGATGCTTGGGGTGTTGTTTTTTTGGACCCTATCTTCTCCAAAGCCTTTTTGACCCGTTGACTGTGTTTGCCAGCATGAGTGTTTAACCACCAGCCCATCAACGCCAGGAAACCAAAGACTCTGCGCTGAATCTCACCATATATCACATGACGTGGTGGAAAAACATGGATTGTGGGTCCAAAGTTCACCTCCGTGATGCGACTGTAGAGGCAGTCACTAAGTGTTTTGATAAAATCCAGGTCTTTCCCGGTGGAAATGTGTCTTAATCTGCGTAACACATCTTGTCCGTCATCCTTGGGCAGGAGCATATCCTTAACATCGGTCTTGAAGGACTGAAGAAAATTTGTGTTCTTAGTGGGGCAGTCGGGGCTGAATTTTTTGAACAGCTTAGTGAAGATGAGATGCATTGATAGTTTGGCAAACTGTGTGGCAAAAAAGGTCTTTATCTTTTGTGCCACTCCTCTCAAGGTCAGTTTCCTCTTCTCGCCGGAGTCTGAGCTTGCAGAATCCTGACTCTCAATCTCCTGGATGATTGACTGAGCGATGTCCGATGCAATACTTGAAATCTCCAGGGAGGTGTCAGATGCAGACAGAAACTCATCCTCGGAGAGGGGAGACTCCTCAAAAATAGGACGTAGGATCTCAATCAGCTCTCTGATAATGATCATCTGGGTACGTTTGGTTGTTTTATCCAAAAAGCTGTCCTCTGATCCACTTGAGACCATCTCATCAGTGTCTGATTGGCACTCCTCATCACTGGACATGTCACCATGTTGCAGTTTATCAGTTATGGAGGTGTCCTGGTTTCTTGGACTGTCCAAACGGTAGAATTTGGTGAGCACGCAGGGAGAAGGTGTTGGACTCTCCGACCCCATTGAGTGTTGACACGTGCAGCACAGACCTTTCAGCTTGCCCATGAATGTTTTAAACATCCGGCAGGCATGCTTGACCATGTTATTCAGTGTCTTAGGCTGAAGGTACGAGACATCCTCCAGTGACGAGCTGTTGACCTGATTTGCAACTTGCTTAGTAATCAGGTTGGTCAAGGATTTCACGCTGTCACGGTCGACGTCGATGTCGATGTCGACATTCAGAACGACAGCAATAGTCTGAGGGAGTGTCTCATCCAGACTGGACAGAGTACTCTCCACAGACTCAGGGGTTGTCTCATCATCCGACAAAATGGACTCTGACAACACTGATATCAGGTCCAGAATCAGCTTTGCCACTTTATATTGTGTGGCGTTATCAGCTGCTCCTGATTTCAGCGATATTAGCTGCGCAACTGTTAACTTGTGGAAAAAATCCTCAATCAGAGGACGAAGCTCCTTCACTGTAATCTTGTTATCCATTGTGGGTGTCTTCACTGCTCTCCTCATACAAAGTAAAGAGTGTTTGAAGGATGGATTTTCAGTCAGAAATACTATTCAGTTCAAAGCCACGTGACTTTAAAGAGTAACGTCCTTTGATCCTTTCATCTTTGTCCGAGTTTGGTTTATCAAAGGAGCACCGTTACTTAGCAACCGTTGCTAGGCACCTGCAGCAGCGCGTGATCGTTTTCACGAGAGTAAATACATTTGATTGAATACATGAACGAACAAAGATTTATATCTGAGATTTCGAGAGTAAAGTCAAAATATTATGAGAATAAAGTCATAAGTTTAAGAGAAAAAAGTCGTATTATTATGAAGTAGTAATTTCAGGAGTTATTTTAGAGGGGAAATGTGAAAATGAGGAATGTGGAGCATCTAGTGAAGTTCTACTTTAGTTTAGGTTTCACAAATAACGAAATACTTCATCTTTTGGCACATCACCACCACATTATCGTCATTATCGGGACCTTAAAAATTGCGACTTTTCTCCTCGTTATATGATATTTTTTCTCAAAATCTCAAACTGTTTTCCCCTCAATGTGGCCCTAATACTCCTTCGTAGTAAAGGAGCAGTTCTAACTATAGTTTATTTTTATTCGCTGTCAGTCATTTATTTGAATATTTAAACATCAAGACACCCTCGGCCCAGAATAAAACCTCCGCTTGTCCTTCTTTTTACCAAGTTCTTTTATTAACACTGTGACAAGGGATGGGCACTAAAACCCGGTACTAAACGGGCATCGCTGCTAGATTATAAAAGACTGGAGCAAATAAACTCTGGTTCTTCTTTTATAGGTATTTATTTAACGTTTAAACTGTGTAATTTATTGTCTTTAGTTACAGCCCTCTATTCTCTATGCCGCGAATCCCGACAAATATCTGTAAAACACTCAAATGTCCCGGTTTTCACTACAATTAAAACAATGAAAATATTCTTCTTCCATAAACGTTGATCGTGTTTCACGCATTTATTCATTTATGCGCATGAGATCAGTATTTATATGGAGAGCTGCACAGCGAACCCCGCTGCTGTCTCCAAGTACAAAGATGTTGCGCGCTGTCGAGGCACAATTACGCACTGACACCACAGATCCGCTGCCTACATTTTGCAGTTTAGAACCACTGAACCTCCCCGTATCTATGTACACATCAAACGTGTCGGCTCGATTAATTATTCTACATAGTTATTTCTGCGCATCTACAGGCATTTCGTTACGCTTCCACGCCGCCCCCTCGCCTGGGCCTTGAAAATATGGTCATTCCAGTCTAAGCTGAAATAACTGAATTTGTTCTTAGGTCAAATGATGTCTTTATGTACACAGTTGGGCAGTCAGCTATTTCAGGAGATCAGTAATATGCTCAGAGTCCAGTTTGCCATTAATCAGCTTGAAGTGCAGTAATTCAGACAGCAGAGCAGATGTTTTGATATAGATAAAGCAAAGCCTTATAGAATTCAAATGACGGGATTCGATGTAACATTTGTATGGATACCTGCACATATAGGAATCAAAGGACATTTTTTTCTCTGACAAGTGTGCAATGGAAGCCACAAAGACTGCTTATTAGGAAGATAAATAACACTCAAGATATGTGAATGAAAATGGGTGCTATGGGTCCCCACCAGTCCCCCCTTTACAGACATGCCCACTTTATGATAATCACTTGCAGTTTGGGGCAAAAAACATGCGTTTTTTAAAAAAATACAGCATAAATGTGATAGTTTTGCCTGCTCTGAAAATGATGTATTTGGAAATTTCTGCATACTGGGTCTCTAAACAGTCTTGGAATTACATAAATTGGGTATCACTGTAAAGCTGAAACTCTTGTGGATCCAGTGAGTCCAACTGTATTATTCATGTGGGATGATGCTTGTCCCCATAGTAGCTGTTTCACCGTAGTGAGACCATTTTTTGAAGTATGAGCTGTGGTGACCTCTACCATAATCACAGCCTCATGAAACTTTACAGCCGCAAGCGAGAGACCTAGAGCATTCTGAGGATGGATTAATTTTCTAGGCAGATTAACAATAAGAGGATTTCTGAACAGTTTGCACAACAGAATTTCTCACCATTTAATCGCCAAAAAATGCAGTTCTTACAGAAATCTCCAGATGTCAAAAGTTTTTGATACCAAATCTCAGCATGGCTTTTTCCATGGTGTTCCTCAAGGTCTTGGTGTCTTAATGTAGTGTTTTGGAAGTAATTATTTATGATTTTAATCAATTCTCACATTGTAAAAAATGTTTTTCAATTTAACACCAATCTGTGCAACAAATGGTATCAACCCAAAAATTGTTACAATATCTTTTGAGACATAATAGAGCATGGAGATCGACATCACATACTTCATTCATAATGTTCTAAATGTATTTTAATTTGTTTATTAATTTTTATTTCTGATTAATAACTAGAACAACTTGACACAGTGCTGAGCTGCATTCAAAATTAGTCTTCAGGTTCCCAACTTTCAGATGATGTGACATCTACTGTTGACCTGATGGCTCCCCCTAAACACCCCGTGTACCTCGCTAAAAAGACAAAAGACTTTTTTTGCAGTCCTGTCCAATCCATCACTGTTCTCATCTGGTCCAGTCGGTCAGTCAGTTGGTGACACACATTAGTGCTGTGAACCCTGGAAAGAGCCTCAGCTGACACCCTCCTCTATTCGCCCTCTGACTCCAGACAAGTGCTGTCCTGTCATGAGTCGGTGCATCTGTACGGTTTCAAGCATTTAAGGAAGCTCAACAGTCAACCCTGGAAAGTGACACTGGATTTTTTTTTTCTGTAAATGATTTGTGGCGTGTTTCCAAGTCAAAGAAAAGGAGTCAGTGGCTCCTCGCTTTGTTCAGCTGTAAATCACAAGGGGGGCTCAAACCAATAAGTTTTTTTCCTTCTCCCGTCTTTGATTATCAGGCTTGTAGCAGCCTCCGTCTCTGCAGTGGGGATGTTCTTCCTCTCGAAGCACCCTCAACCGACACTCGCTGTGATCTCACTCCAGTTTGTACACTCTCCAGTCCCACGGCTACTCCTCTCCTCCCGTCTCCTCTCGTCGTCTCCTCTCCTCTCTCTCCGTGTGTCAGGCCGGACCAGCATGCTCTGCAGGCAGCTCAGGGGACCTCCTTAAGGGGGGAACTCGCTTCTCCATATTATTCCCCGGGTGCTGCAGTAGAAAATGCGCCAGAATGCATCAGTAGTTCCTCGCTACCCTTCTCTGTCCTGTTCGTGCACGTCACCCCCACTCTTCATCCCATTTCTCATCCCTCCTCTTCCTCCCCCTCCTCCTCTGTTTCTCATCATTTCCCAGCAGCTCTGTGGTGTAAAAGTAGGCATGGATCTCAACATTCATGTATCAGCTGTTTTAAAAAAATTGCTTGATTTGTGTTTCAGAGCTAAATTAACTTAGGCAGTGACTTTTACAGAGCCAGCAGGATTTCTGAGATCTTACTTTTATTTGCAATGTGGTTTCTATATTTAGATGGGATGTCTGGCTCAGATACCCTTATCAGGGATTCTTTGTATTTGCTGAGCAACATCTCCCGTCCTAGAAGCCGCTTGCTGATTAGCGCCGCTTATGACACTTTGGTGTGTCTTAAAGAGAGCGAAGACGGCACAGACACAGATGAGTCTCAGCGCAGAAAGACTTGTAATCAGTCGAGGGAAATCTTTTTTGCATCCCTCGACTTTTCCTCCGTCTGTCTCAACTTCGCTATCCTCCCCCTCCGTGGAAAGTCCAATCCCAGAGGCACAAGCTAGCCAAACTCTCTCCCCGGTGCCTCGAGGACAGAGTTGAAGACAGGCTGCATGCTCGACACATATCGGATGCTTATGTGTGTGTTATTTCTCCCTGATGCATCTGTCCCGGTGGACAGAAAAGGGTTCACCCAGGAGAGGAAATAGATCTTTTGTGTTCCTTCTAATCCTCCCTGTTGATACTCGAGTGGCAGACTTATTAGGCCACTTATGCTCTGCAGTGGGAGTAGAGACGCTCTCCTGGATGATCGTATTTACATCAAACTGAAAACATGTGGGTGCATAAGGAGGGCTCCTTTTATGCAGAGTGCCACATCCCTTAAGAGGTTGAAAAGTGAGTGTGGTAATAGCGTTTCAATCCCTCCCATTTACACTTGCAACAGGAGGAGTGGTGTCTGATAACTTGAAGCCCTGAGGATTTTGGCAGAGAGCACAATACACATCATGGCAGGAGACGTTTAGCAGAGTTTATGGCGTCTTGATGGGAAGACGTCAGCAGAGGCCGCAGGGTGGCGTACGCAAGCTCAGGTTAAAGGTTAAGGCCTTGACACACCAAGCGACGGTCGGCTGTTGGAGAGTCAGGGACCATGGAAGAGCATCTGTAATCCTAGTTTTTATGGTGTATCCCGCTCTATTCTGCCCGTGTCACAGTTTTCTGGGTGATTCAGCATGTTGAATCAGTAGCAGAGCCCGTCGGTGAGGGAAATCTCTCTGATTGGCTGTTCAGCTTAAAGGAATTAGTGCACACAAAAACAAACGTGAGGAAAGCAAGACAAGTAAAGTCAAGTGAGCTCTATGATCGAGGCCAGACACACAGCCACCCGACATTTCTTGTAAAATGTCCAGTTTAATTGGTAACACTCGGCTATCAGGAATGAAGCTGAGGGGTGAGTGGGAGTGGTGTGAAAATGATTGGCAAATGCCACTTTGTTTCATGTACATATCACAACAACATGTAGCACGTTGTATATCCACCACCCTCGGTCTTCCTGGTTCCTTTTTTGAATGACAAATACAGATTACCGAGAGCCGCTGGTGTAGAAAGTTATTTCATCTCACGTAGGCGCAGAGTGTACGTGGTAACTGGCCGTCTGCTGTATTTTTTGCAGTGTGTTCAAGTGCAAATTTTTAGCTGACACAAATGTGATTTGCAACAGGCCTTCGTTGCCACTAGGTCTCTGATGTCGAGCTGGTGTGTCTGGGCTTAGCCAAGAAGAGCACTGCAATACAGGAGGACGACGCCTGAATTCAGGCGACTATTCTTGTCACAACTTTAACTTTTATCAATATATTTAGTTGGATTTCTATTCTTGTCCTTGTTGATGTCTCTCTTAGGATGAGAGGCTTTTTGAAATTCCCTCTGGGTTTCTTGTCTCACCTGTGGAGTTTATATTTATGTTCCTGTCTTGTTTTATGTGTTTTTAGCCTTTGTTTTAGCCAGACAATCTTAGCCCTCAGAAGTTTTATCTGTCTCACCTGCCACCCCAGGTATAAGACTTCTCTGTTTTGATGTGTTAGGGTTTGAAGGATTTTTTTCAATGTGTGGATCAGGTCTACATTCAACAACAGTTGAACCTTCAATGTATATCTCTGGAGACAAAATGTCTGTTTGTCTGCTATCTGTTGTGCTTCTTGTTGACTTCTGATGTTGTTGTCATTTGTTTGCCACCTCTTCTTTGAGTCTATTCTCTGGGTTCTTTGGGTCTCTGGTAACTCCCTGTTATTTTTGGTTTATCCATATTTTGCCCATAATTTAGTCTCAGAATCCTATTTTCATATTTTCTAGAAAGTTTTGTATCTTTAAACAAAAATACTTTTTTGTCTTATTTAAAGAAAATCAGTCTTTAAAGCTGCACTGGTCAATATTTTTATAATAACGAGGGACACAATGACTGTTAAAAGTGAAAGTTGGCACTCTAGCTATTAGAGCTATTAATAAGCTACTTTATTGTTTTAGTTCACAGGCAGCTGTTTTCAATGAAAAATCTCTAAAATGCCGGTACGCTACCTGCTCAGCACCAAATAATGGGCAGACAAAATTAGCGACTATCTGGAGAACATTTCCAAAGCATTTTGTAACTTAAAGAACTAAATATGTTTCTCTGAAGTTGGTGGAGCCCAAAACAGAGCTGAAAAGAGAGTGAATGTTGGAAATATGTCAGATTTGTGTTTACGGCTTCTTGGTCTGCATCTAAATGAAAAAAAAAAAAATTAAAGCAGGTAAGGATTTAAGTCTTAAGGACTTAAGTAAATTGTCCAATCAGTAAATGAGGTTTTATTGGTTGGACTGCAACTAACTACTATTTTCATTATTGATTAACCTTTTGATTATTTTCTAGATTAATTGATTAATTGTTTGATCTGTAAAATGTCTTAGTTTCTTGTCCAAGTTGATGTCTTGTTTTGTCAGTCCAAACCCCAAAGATATTGAGTTCAATATTTAAAACAGAGAAAAGCAGGAAATCTTCATATTTGAGAATTTGAGAGGCTTAAAACAACATTTTTGTTGCCATTTTTGCATGATAAATGACTGTATTCATGTAATAACTCAATAACTTCAATAACTCCCAACATTTTTCAGTTGTAACACATGAAATACAAAACAATACACTCACTTTTCAGTTCATTCCTCTTCCACAAATCCATCACATCCTTCATTATCAGTGTCTGATTTAAACAGTTGGGCGATTTTAAGTGGGACGTATAGTGTGAAAAATACAGTATTAACAATGAATCGCTTATCATTAGTTATAGTTGCCAATTATTTTCCTGCCGATCGACTAATCAATTAGCCGACTAATCATTGCAGCTCTAGGCTGGTGTCTGTGTGTGACTTTAGCTGGTATCATGACAAATTGTGGCACATTTATTGCACATTGTCAATGCATTGGTTTTGATCTGGACCCATGCTGGGTCTTGGCCAACCTTGGGCCCACATGTATGTGGGAAGGCCAGATATGCTAGAGGCCTGGTAAAGGAGGTGCATGGAGGATGGACAGGATGACCATGCAGGGTCAGTTTGGCAAACAAATGTGCCCATGCTGCCCCTCTGGGGTCCTAGAGATGGGTAGAGCTGTCATGTCGAGGGAGCTGGCGAAAGATGAAGAGGTTACGCTGCTTGGATCACAGCTCTGCCAAGGCCTCCGGGACCTCTTTCTCTTTACAACACTCAACCTAATCTCCTCCACTATCACCCCTTTCATTTTCCTCTCCTTTTCTTCTTTTCATGTTCTGTCTCTTATAGTGTCGGGGGGCCTTGTTCCTGGCTCGCTTTCGCTCTTTTTCCCCTCCCCACATTTTTTTCCATGGTTTAATCTCTCAAACAACCTTTCTTGTTTTTTTTTACCATTCTTTCTATTTTCTCTACATCCTCCTCCCCTTTATCTCAGTCTTAATGTCTTTTCATTTGAATCGTTCTAATTCCATTTCGTTTCTTCTCACCCCACCACTGTTCATATTTATTATTTAAACCCTCTGCAGTGCCTCCGTATGTGCCTTCCCCTCTTTATAGATGTTGGCCTACTTCTGTCTCAACCTGTAATTGTGATCTGGATTGAGAACTCTGAACCGACGTCCTTCAGAGTGTCAGAGGCACCGGGGCTGAGGCGTTAAACTTGTCCCGACTAGTTACGTACACGTAACAGAAGGCAGCGTATCACGATCATGCGTAAATAAACTACCCTCACACCTAGTGAAGTAGAATATGAGCGAGAAAGATTGCTTATGGCGGGCAAGGTGGGGAAGTAGATGGGTCCAACAAAGACAGGACTTTCAACCAGGAGACTGGTGTTTTTGTTTTTGTTACAGTTGTGACTTTTTTTTTAGTGTTGTTTGTGATGTGCTTTCCGTACTTATGCTACGTTGTTTTTGTATGTTATACTTAATTTGGCTTCTTATTTTAATGCCAACCATTATGATTTTCCTAAACCCCATGAAGTGGGTTTGTTGTCTCAACCGAAGTGTTTTTGTTTTTTAAGTTATGTTTGTGATGTGTTTTTTATTGACATGTGTGACATGCTTTCATACTTCTTATTTTAAGAGCGAGCCGGTGCAGATACAGGAAGTGGGCTCTGGACTTCCAGCTGAGGAGTTGTAGCTTGTAGCCTTGTAGCATTTATTCACCGACAAATAAACTGTACACACAATTTCTGCTACAGCTACGTTCACAGCTATAACGCCATTAACAAGCCCACATGGACACGGTCTGTTGGAGATTCGCTGATGTTATGCCACAGTGGGCACGAAGCCAGCAATGCTAGTAGCTAGCAGCTGCTAACGTAGCACAAACATACACACTGTTTGTCAGACAATCGCTATCATTAATTTGGGCAGACACACAGCTGACAACCTGCTAAACTAAACTATAAATGTGTAATTCATTGTCCATGACAGTTTCATCTGAAAATCAGGCTTGGTTTGTGTAGTCTGATCCTGGCATTAGTTAGGTTTAGGAAAACGGTCACAGTTGGCATAAAGGTGGACCAGCTTTTATCCTTAAACTGACGAACCGCTCCTCTGTGTTTTTCTCAGCTTTTTAATTGATTATTAATATTTCTTTTAACTGTTAAACGATAGCGTTAATTGTTTAAAATGCTCAGTTATCGGTTAAATGGTTAATTGTTAACATCCCTAGTAACTAGCCTAGCTTAGCAGAGTAGCAGTAACTGCCATCTCGCTTTTGACTCGAGTCAAATTCGCTATTTTGTGTAGTTGAACTTCTTCTAAAATGCTAAATTTATAAAATTGTAAATGTGGTTCCTTTTCATATCAGCAGTCATCTCCTTCTTTTGTCATATCTTGTAATTTCTTTCTGTTAATAAAATGCAAAATGCTATAGGAAATAAAGCTGCTGACACGTGCTGTGCAGGATACAGCCCAAGTAGTGCAGGCTGTTCCCAACACGTCTGAGAACCGCAGTATTTATAGAGAATAAAACCTTTCTAACCTTCAGACCAATGTCAAAGGAAATGAGAGGGTGTCTTTTAGATGTAAACTCCAAAAAATACATTTGCCTCCCTGCCACAGTCGTGGAACCTGTCATGTTAGATTTCATCCAACTGCGTGTAGCAGCGCTCTTCAGCATGCCACCAACTGAGGCTGCAACAGGACAGCGGGGAGGAGGAGGAGGTGGAGGAATGAAGCGTGCGGGGAGCAAGAGGAGATGGAGACGGATAAAGAGGGAGGGAGACAGCTGAAGAGGGAGAGGAGACGGAGAGAGGAAGAGACGGCATCAGAGGGAACAAGGCGCAGAGAGATAATGATGGAGACACAAAAAGAGAGTCTGAGGAAAAAAGACAGAGAAAAATGTGGAGCGTGTTTGAGAAAGAGGGGAAAATATACAGCGTCTGTGATAGACAGGAGAAAATGAGAGGAAAGGAGCGAGTGAGACGGATAAAGAAAGCAGAGGAAACGAGTGGACATGAGAAACGGTTGAATAAGGAATGAGAGAGAAAATGAGAGCTGAGCCCCCCAGTTGGCAGGTTTGATGAGGCCTGACCAGGTGAGGAGGAGGAAGTGAAGGAAGGGGCTTCTGTAGATGGGATTGAATTTCCTCACGACAAGCATTGATTAGGAGCCGACGCCGTGAAAATCTCCAGTCGTGGAGATAAGAGAAGAAAGTCAGGCCAGATCTGTGTGTGAGATCAGCAGGATAATGTGTGGGAGATTGTTCAGTTGAAACAAAGTGAGAAGAGCCACAACAATAACCTGAACACCAGACTGATGCTCCCCTTCTTATTTATTATGCACAATCAAATTTTTGAAGCTTCTATTCTATTACAATCATATATCCTTTATTTGAAGATAATGACTTATAGAACGTTAAAGGGGACCTATCATGCTCATTTCCAGGTTCATACTTAGACATATTTACATGCATTAATGTGATTTTTCTCATACTGTCTGAATATACCTGTGTTCACCGTCTGAAATGCTCCGTTTTAGCGCCTGTCTCTTTAAGACAAAGAAAAATCCAGTTTGCTCTGATTGGCTTGTGCAAAAAGGAGTCTGCATTGACATAGGAAGGGGAACCAAATCTGTGTGGCTTGTTGAAGCAAATGTTTTGATGATGATCTAGACAACCCACAAAAACTGACTGGGTTGTCTTATTTTCCAGTTTGTGGGTTGGTAGGCGCTCCAGATACCTGATGTATTAGAACTGAAAGTGAGTTGTTCAATAGACAAAGCACAAGCAAATTTAGAAAAAAAAAAATCTTGCAGAAAATGCTTCCAATAGAGAGCAAATAGTGTTTTTAAATCTATTCTTTATATTGTGTAGATATTATCTGTAGTGTTGATATGTATATTACTGTGTGTTTACTGTTCCTCTACATTGCCTGGATAACCTGCTGCTGTAACACAAGAATTTCCCAATTTGTGATTGATAAAGTACATCTATCTGTCTACTCTATCTATCTATTTAACAAGGGTGGTGCAATCTTGCTCCCTGCTCCTCAGAAAAATTTCTAAAATAAAATCATTTTTATCTACTCAAGACCTCAGTAGAGTTGGCAACGCTCCCATCTCTCTTTAGATTATTGCAATGCTTTTTACTACAGTTTCAACCAAAACTCACTTCATCGCCTGCAGTTAGTCCAGACTGATCACTGGCACGAGGAGATTTGAGATATTTTAAGATTTTATTGTTAACTTTTAAAGTTCTACATGGTTTGGCAGAGAGCTAGCTCATAGTCTAGGCTGGTAACTGAGCCATCAATGCCCCTAGACTCTGGAACAGTCTACCTGAGGATGTTTTGGTCTTTTATTGTTTTCATTTTGTCTGTATTTTATTGTATTTTAGCTTTACAAGAACTTTGTAACTATGTTTACGTGTAACTGTAACTATGTTTAGGTGCTATACAAATCAAGATTATTATAGTTTATTTTTATTATCATTATTTCTAAAACACAACCAAATACAGAAATGCTTTAAATAGCAGAGACAACAATGGAAACTGTTTCCAGGGGGCATTAAAAAAATGATGAATATTAGGGGTGGGGGACAAAATTGATACAACATAGTACTGCAGTATTTTGCGTGGCTATATGTCAGCTGAGTCCAGTTCAACATCAGTACAGTTACTGTAGCAGCCACGGTGCTGCGTTCACTGTCACCAGTTCAGGATGTGGGGTTTGGAGGTGCGTTAACTAGCAGCCCTTAGCTAGATCAGCTAAGGCTTAGCTGATCACATGCTACACCTCACTGTACCCTGAGCATGTTCATTTGTACCACAAGTCGCTCCAGTGGGAAATGAATACTGTAGGTTTTCCCACTGAACTTTACAGGACAGATCCAAAGTGGGTGTCAGGAAAGAGACAGGTCTTTAAAACCATAAATGGACAGGCAGCACGTGTTTCTTCTTCACATTGTCAGAGACCTCAGACAGAGAAGGCAGCGAGGCTTTAGACAGGCCTAATTAAAACTTCCAATGCGATGAATTCTGTTTGATCTCTCTATAAAGTCCCAGTGGATGGGCTTCAGTGTCGCAATTCCCGTCTGTTCTTCTATCCTATAACCCACTACTTCCTCTTGTTCTAGTCTTTCTTTTCCTTTATTGTCATTTTTGTCAGAACAATGTTCATTTAACTGCGTTTCATGGGTATGCATGTGTGGAAGTCTGCTTTCTGGAGAAGAGATTGCAGGATCAGTTTTAAAAACTATTTCTATTAAGTTTTTCAGAGAACTGTATCAACATTTTTTTTACCAGTTGAAGGAAGACCCTCGGGATACTTGCAACATCAAAGGGCCAGTCACACTGTAGATCTGTTAACATTAGCCTATAATTTTTTTCTCCTGACAAACTGAAAGATTGAGAGACTGTGACTTAAAGCATTAGTTCAGCATTTTGGGAAACTTGCTGATTCGCATTCCGGCAGAGAGTTAGATGAGAAGATCAGTACCGCTCTCATATTTAAATACAGTGGACAGCCTCCAGGTCTGAGAAGTGAACCCAATGCTGAAATACCTTAAACTTCCATTCTCTCTAATAACCAGCAGGGGGCGACTCCTCTGGTTGCAAAAATAAGTCAGATAGTATAGAGGTCTGTGAGAAAATGAGCCTACTTCTCATTTGATTTATTACCTCAGTAAATATTATGAATATTAGTTTAGTTTGGTCTCAATCTGGCTACCTTCTGGTTGATTGATTGATACCACAGCATCTGAGAGTTGTCCATGTTTTTGTATTACAACTTTAACCCTTTCACAGTGTGTTTTCACTTCATCAGAGTTAATTGTAACATTTTGGTGGCCTAAAAATATTTTTTTTCTTATTCAGCATTTGGTTGTAATTAGCTCCATCCTCGTGCATCACTTCTGGTTTCAAAGAACCAAAATGGCAAAGGCCAAAAACCAAGATGGCAACAGTCAAAGACCTAGATGACAACAGCCAGAAACCAAGATGCCGATTGCCATAAACCAAGATGGTGACGGCCAAAAGCCATGATGGTGATGGCTGAAGACCTAGATGCCAGATAAAAAATGCCGAACTTGAGGCTTCAGAACGGCAGACTACAAACCAATGGGTGACGTCATGGTGACTATGTCCACTTTGTTTATACAGTCTATGGTTACAGATGAAGCTAGAGCCAGCAGATTAACTTAGCTTAGCACAAAGACTCCTCAAAAGCTCACCTTTTTTTTTTTTTTTTTAACAGATTAGACAAGCAAGATATAGCATGTTCATTACAGAGTTTTAGAGGTTCTAGTAGGTGGATTTTGTTACTTTTGGACAAAGCCAGGCTAGCCGTTTTGCCACATTTGCACTCGTAATGCTAAGCTAAGATAATCAGCTGCTAGCTGTAGCTTTACATTCAACCAACAGATATGAGAGTGGTCCCAGTCTTCTCATGCAACTTTGTACCAGAAAGCAAATATGACTATTTCCAAAAATGATCGAATGTGAAAATCTATTTCCAGTCCAATAAAGGCACACAACCTAGTAGCCTATTAATGCCCTCATTCTCAATTATTTCTCTCTAGATTAATTACAATAATTACAACTTTAGGATTTTATGAGCAGATGATAATTTACTTCCTAAACTGCAAAGTGAATTGACTCCAACCCTGCTTTTTGGTAATGATGCTAATTTTCTTTCTGTGCAAAATGGACATATTAAACCGATTACGTAATTAGACTCCAAACTCTATGCATAATAAGTCTGAATGCAAAATATTTTTGAGATATTTCCATGGCTCCAGACAGGAAAGACAGGGGAGAGCAAAAGAAGATGACATGCAGTAAAGAGACCTGGGCCGGACTCGAATCCCGGCCGCTGTGGTAAGGAGTCTCAACACCAAGACCGCCATAGTCCACGCCATTAACATTGTGGTTCCAACATGCTTCTGCACATGCCTGTATTGTCATATTGATTGAATAACATTTAGAAAACCAAATAGATGGGTTTTGGGTCAGGTTTTTTGCCTAACAAAAGGCCCCTTTGGTCACCAGGAGTGGTGCCAATTAACACTTGACTCTTCCCTGGAAACCAAATTGATGCATTTCCATAACGGCTGTGTAAGTGCTTTGAGAAAATAGTACCCCTAAAGAGCCTGGCCTATTGTTAATGGCACCCGCTGTACGCGATGAGCTACCAGGGTGCCTCGACAGGGATCAAATTTGAGGAAAACAAATTGTTATTTCACTTCCAGATAAAAACGGCAATTTCTGTTTGACATCTAGATGTGAAGATCAAAGTGAGCAGAAACGCCGGCATCTCCCGCTTCCAACATGTCGGGGGGGCATGTCCCCCGCCCCCCGCCCCCCCTCCTTCATCCTCCATGTTCCCTCTCGCTCTGCTTTGCGAGTGTCAATCCTCGGAGATATTTAAAACAGCTCGTTTTGAAGCCTGCGTTGTTTTTCATCTATCCTCTTGTGAAAATCCGTTCTTTGATGTTTCCACATCCTCAAAATTGCTCTAATTCCCTTCGCCACCATTTATGAAACTGTTAATTTAGCAATTACTGCAGCGTCGATCTGTCAAAATTACCACTTGTAATGCTATACAGTTTTTTTTTTTTGTTTTGCACCCTAAGTTTAAAGGGATCTGGAACCTCATTTGAGCGAACAACCGAGCGGTCTCTGACAAGGTAATTTGGCGTAAAGATAAAGGCAGAAGCAGACACTTTTAATCTTACGATGTTTGAAGTTTGGCCTGTTTCTGAGTCAGCCCAGATTAAAGATGCAGTGCAAGTGTGTGGATAGAAATGTGTGCTTATGTGGAGAGAGAGAGAGAGAGAGACAGCCGAGGTGGAGGTGCTCCTCCGTTGATGGGTCCTGGTTAAACATGGTATATCTTGTCTTTAGGAAGCAGCGCAATGCATGGCAGCCCCGGCTAATGGGAATCTGCTGCCTGTCATCTATGGCCAGGCCATTTCATCAGAATGTCAATAAGGGTAGGAAAGAAAGTAGTATAGCATTTCTGTTGCCTCCTGATGAATGCAGCAGTGGTGGAAGCAAAAAGGAGAAGAGAACAAATGTGGAGCCTGAAGGGGAGGGAAGGCCAGCGCCGACTTGGGGGAGATATAGATTGATGAGGGATTGTTCGCTGGGAATGAGATTTCATAAGAAGCTGTAGATTTTCTCCCTCCAGCTGCAGATATGAAACAGAGTTGTGTCACAAGAGCAGTAATACAACCCCCCCCATCACACACACACCTACAGCTGATGTTTACCGTTCAGCCTACACCGACAGGGCTCGGCCACGGAGCAAACTCGGACAAGAGCTGATAGGGCTCTTTTGCCTATGACTAATAGATGAAAGCCTGAAAGAAGTGCAGCTGAATAATTGAGGTCTTATGTAATGATAATTGCAGCCCATAAATAGGGATTCACCTTTGGCAGAGCGCAGACTCCATTTCCACGCCGTGCCCTCCCGTTGCAAGGCGAACAAACTGCTTCCGTCTAAGATCTTTTTGGCGAGACTCTCCGTCTCTCCTTCATCTCATCTTTATGTCTCTCTCTGCCCGTCTTCATGTCTTTCAGAGGCTTTTTTTGTGGTCTGTCTCAGTCTTTGTCAGTTACACACACACACTCAGAGTAGTGACAGTTTCAAAGCAGTGCCTTGTGGAAGAGCCAGTATTGAACAGGAGCCTCAGTGAGATTGGTTGCTTTAATTGCTGTCAGAGGCAGGATGGGAGTGGCAGTGAGCTGGAACAGCTGAACGGTTTCATTCCAAAACGCTGTTTAGTAAAAATGTCTCGCCACCTGAAATGCTTAAAACCACAGGAGGAGCGACTTCGAACGTTCATATTTAAGGGCTGATTCACCCAGATTACAAACAACAACTGTATTTTCTCACCTTTTAGGGGGATCTAGCCTTGCAGATGGTTTACTTTTCTTTGCCCTGGTTTTGAGGTGTCCGTTTCTACCCCAACGCAACTGACCATCAGCCCCCCATAGTTAATGTAGCTACGCCTGTCAAGCTTTCCTTTCTGTTACACGTCCAGTTTCCAGTGATGGCGGTGGCAGATTTACCAGCCAGAATTCATAGTACATAACAATGGGTCCATGATCACAGAGAGAGATGGACAAAAGCAGGCTTCCCATTTCAGTCAGTGACAATCAGTTTTGTTGGCCGTTGCTAGCAGATTGTATCAGCTGCAACAAGCTAATTAAAGGAACAGTGTGTAACATTTTGGGGGATCTATTGGCAGAATATTCATAACTAAGTTTTCATTAGTGTATAATCACCTGAAACTAAGAATTGTGTTTTCGTTAGCTTAGAATGAGTCCTTCTTATCTACATAGGGAGCGGGTCCTCTTCACGGAGACCACCGTGTTTCTCCATGTTTCTACAGTAGCCCAGAATGGACAAACTTAACGCTGGATGTAGAGAGAGCCTCTCATGTTTTTACATTACCTGAAGGCCGCTGTAGTTCTCTGATATGTTTGTGAATCTGTTGTAACGTGAGCCACCGAGTGTGAAACCGTGGTACCACCGGCCACCGTCTGATTTCTGTTGCCTCTAGAGTTACGGTGAGGATGTCCTCTGAGCGAGACGAACAGCGTTACCATGGTTTAATGGCGTAATCTGCAACTACGCCTCTAGATGCTGCCAAATCCCACACTGGCCCTTTAAGGCACACTTGCCAACCCTCGCGATGTTCCTGGGAGACTCCTGTTTTTCATTGTCCTCTCCCAGTTTCCTCCTGGGTTTACAATTCTTCTGCTTTTTTCCAGATTTTTGGCACATCGTCTCATCTTATTTCCGTTTTGTTATCACTACCTGTTTCTGGCGCTGCACAGCGTGTAGAAGCCCCATGACTCTAACAGTCTACTGTTTCCCTGGACATAAGGCTGCTACACCAAATGTCGATTCATGGGCCGGCATGCATGTAACGACGTAACGCGGTTGGCTGTGTCTTGAAGGTAACCCACAATTTAGGAAACTCTCATGAGATGGTTAAGGTTCGGCATTGAATGGTTAAGTCAAGTCAAATGTTATTTGTATAGCTTGCTTAAGAACAACCGCAGTTGACCAAAGTGCTGAACATATTGATAATAAAATGAATACAATGCAAACAACATAAAGAATATTGCAAAGTCAATAACCATAATGTGCACATACCAGAAGGAAAAGAGTAGCAGCACAACATAAAATAAATTTAATCAAACGCCAGTGAGAAGAGGTGAATCTTCAGCAGCGAATTAAGGTTAAGGTTAGGATAGTTCGTAGAGCAGCGTCACAAAAGCTTTTGCACATTTCTGCAATTTTGTGGGTTACCTTCTAAACATGACCAATGCAGCTTGAAGTGTGTGCGCACTTTGCTTGAAGCAGCGCAAAGACTGATGTTTCATTCTAATGTGACCCAGTTTAACTTCTTGGCTCACATATTTGAACAAGCAAGAAATAGGTTTCGATTTATGCTTTGGTGCTCGCATTTGTAAACACATGTTCCACTTTGAACCTTACAAAGGAAAAGGCTGAGGACTAACCAATGTGTCTGCAGGACCTAACTCTATCACAGATAATGTCTTTTGTAGTAAAGAACAGTAAAGCGCAGGTTAGAGCTGCAAATGTTAGCCTACAATCTAACAGCTAGACATGAGCTGATGACGTGCCCCTTGTCCTTGGAAGTAACACTGGGCTACTAATGTAGGCAGGAAGCTAGTTAGTCGGACACACAACAGTTGCAGATAAACACAGTTTAATCCCTTCCTGACTCTTGTGTTAGATAATCCTCCAAACTCTTTAAATGCCCAGAAATGGTGACAATTTCATTATTTCAGTGGTACGTTTTGTTCAATGGAATTAACCTCTATTGTACAGAAAATGTTTGTATGTATTTGGGTGAACCAACCCTTTAATACTGCCCTACAACATGCTTTATTCAAGACTCTAATCCTTTTGTAGCAGGAAATTTCCTTTTCTCCAAGTCTTATTTTTGGCCTCTTTTGGCCACAGCAGGGCCATTGTGTGTGACCAGATGCCTGACGGGTCACTGGGTCTTTACCCATCATGCCCCAGTTTCTGGAGCTGCTTGGCTGTGTGGCAGGGACGCTCCTCCACGTCCTCAGTCTCCCAGTACTCACCTTCTCGCCAAAAACAGCAGCGAAGGGGCCTTGATGAATGCCTGGCTCATAACATTGATGTGACTGAGGGACGGGGGGAGGGGGGTAATGATTTAATCATCGTATAATGGATGGAGGACATCATTCAGGCCTGGATTAGTGCAGGTGTTAGCCACCCCAAGAATACTCGCGCTGATGAATCTCGTTGTCAGCGCTGAAAGTGATGGTGTGGTTTAATCTTCACTGTGAACTGCAAACACAAGCTATTTTTGAAGTGTCAACGATTCATTTCCAGCAGCAGATGCATGAGAATTAGCTCAAGTGTTCATTTGTGGGATGCATTTTGCTTTTGAGTTTAGCACATAACAATTGACTTGTGATTTTATTTCTCTGTGATTCTATGGCTGCAAGTAATGATTACTTTCATTATTGATTAATCTGCCTGGTATTTTCTCATTTCATTGATTGATTGTTTATGTGAAATGTCAAGCAATAGTGGAAAAATGCCCATCACAGTTTCCTGGAGCACAGGGTGATGTTTTTAAAGGTCTTGTTCCGTCTGGTCAACAGTCTGATATATTCAGTTTACAATGAAACACAACAGAGAAAAACAGCTGAAACCTGAAAATATTTGACATAGTTGCTTGAAAAATGCTAATCAAATAGATTATCGACATAGTTACTGATTCATTTTCTATTGATCGACTTCTCCAATCAATAGACTAATGATTCTTATTACTGCTGTCAAAGTTAATGTAATAAATAATGCTCCAAATCTACCCTAAATTTTGGTGAGGAAAAACTGTCATGACCATATTCAAAGGGGTCTCTTGACCTCTGACCTCCAGATATGTGAATATAAATGGGTTCTCTGGGTCCCCACGAGTCTCCCGTTTACAGAAATGCCCACTTCATGATAATCACATGTAGTTTGGGGCAAGTCATAGTCAAGTCAGCACAGTGACACACTGCCAGCTGCAGTTTGAGCATATTTTTGTGCTAAATGCAGTACCTGTAAGGGTTTGACGTTGTTTTTGAATCGTTAATTGATTTCCATAATGCTGTTTACATACATTTGCAGACGCAGTTCTGATGTCGAACTCGTTTTTGTGTCAAATTATTGATGTCTTAAGTACGTAGAAGTGTAATAAGCAGGATAGTATAAAGCAAGAAGTCCCTGTTGTGAACTAAACCTCTTCAGGCCAATGCGGTGAAGCTGTACCTTATCCTTACATATAAGCCAGTAAGAAGACGCGAAAATCACCACATCCCCCAAATACTGAAGACGTGTCTTTGGTGTCCGCAGCGTCCTCAGTGTTGGCTTTGGCCCAAAAATAAACAACTGATAGATTATTCAGTAATGAAAATAATCATTAGTTGCAGCCATATTAAACACTCTAATTCAAGTGCCAGTTTTGTTTTGTGTTTTATTTTCTGTATTAATGAATGCAGCCTGCATTTATTTATTTGTGAGCAGAAATAGCCTAAACTTATCATTATTTTTGACATTCACAGTTTTCAAACGAATTGTACCGTGCACAAATTGGGATGATTTCTTCTCCTTCATTTGTGGCATCTGCTATAAACGCTCCTGCAAAAAACAAAACAAAAAAATGACAGTATAACATTCAGTATTTTTTTCTCTGAACGCCCACTCTGTCTCTTTATTTCACACCGGAGAAATTAGAATAAAACAAACACATGAGACTCCCAGTCAGTTCTCACAGGCCTCAAAGTCATTTTGGATCAAAATGAATGGAAAATCAAAAGTGTATAAAGTGCTCTTTGTGTGAGTCCAGTCTTTGAACGTGGCTATAATTGGAGAGCTCGACAAAAGTGAGGGAACGACGGGGAAGAGCTCGTGGGACTCTCCAGCCTCTTGATTTGGTTTGGAGACGGGCTTGTGTGACAGAGTGGGAAACAGACAGAGAGAGGCAGGATGTGATAGATGCGCACAGAGATAGGAAAAAAGAAGACCTGCTGGTTTGGTACGAGCTTCCTCCTCATGCCAGATCAGGTATTTTTAGACTGTCTGTGCTTAAAAACAAACAAAAAAAGCATCTATTTTCTATCTGTCACGATGTCTGCCAAGCCATGTCAACTTATTCATAAATGGCTGTCAGCGTTGAAATAGTCTGAATGAACTGCAAGGAGATGAGCTGTATCCTACCTCCTAGTACCTACATGGCCTGCGAGTATCCATGTCGGTGCCTCCTGCCGTGGCAGCATTTTACAGACTGCAGAAGGCACTTTGGGACGAGTAGTAAAATGTGTAGATGGCTGGCCACGTGAGAATGCTGATGGGACGCCGTCCAGGCCTTTATTGGCGACAAGACATGAAGGGGATTTTTGCAAGGTGAGCGACGTAGTTCCAGTTACATGATGCATCTGTAAGAAGAGGATATGTGTGTGAATGCATATTTAGACGCCAGCAGCTACAATGTGTTTGTAGTACCGTACGTGTGTTTATGCGTACGTGTGTGTGCTTAAATGGGCTGAAGGAGTAAACTCAGCACATTCCACACATGTAGTCCAGGGGCCGCCTTGGAGGCGATGGGGTTACAAGTCGTCCAAAGCCGCCCCGTGACCAAATGTGGATGAGTTTTCAGTGTGGTTTCATGCCAAGGCTTAATCATATCACCCAAGGATACATTATACACTACGAACATCATCTGTGGTATGCAGTGAGGAGTTGAGCAGTGAGTGAGCGAGCAGTGACGGTTCAAAAAAAAGCTTTCATATACTGTCGGCAAGGCTATATCACAATACTGTGTATATTTCAAGATTTCTTTATCTCAAATTATGACCTAATTTCGCCTCTGGGGGCCATGATGGAGGTCCGAAGGTCTCAGGCAACAATGACTGCGAATGTCAGATTGTGTTTCTGAACTGAGGACGAGGCTGTCTGAGAGAATTGTGTTTGACGTGGCTAATTTCTATGCTGATTTAGCTGGAAGCTGATCATTTTGGTACTGACACATCTCATCAGTGTTGATTTGATCATCTATCCCTGTTAGCATTTTTAGCTAACTACCTTAGATCACTCTAGATTTTCCTCTTAACACCTGATTCATATGCCAACTATTATATCTAAATGCCCCCACAAAAATCTATCTTTGCAGTTCCAAATACTCAACACCTGTAGGCTGAAAGGCAGCTAATAAAAGTCTGTAGTTGGCTCTTTAACAGACAACAGCATTTTGAACTAACAGCAGTTACAGTGGATCCCAAGGGTGATCAAGAGTTACTAGAACCGTTAGCCTTTATCCTCAGTTTTGACATTGTTTTCACTGTTAGCACATGACTCAGACATCTCCATGTTCAGAGCAGTGCAGGCAGGCAGTCTCGGCTGTATGGGTTGCAGCTGCTGTAGTATTGGACCAATCACATATCACATTAACTCAAAGAACGCTTGCAGCAATTAGCAGCAAGCAAAACCAAGTAGTAATTTCTTTCTAGGTCTGGGCACAAAATGAATCGATAGCAGATATTGTTTGATGGGAGAAGTTTTGACTGTACTCTTACTCTGGGTGCCCAAGTTACTGCACAACACAAGGTCTCCATGCAAACATTCAACCTTATACAATCAGATTAATAAAATCCTCTTCTTTGCCATCGATCTGTATGTACACGCTGAACATACGGATCACCAGTAGAGAGGTGGATGCTGCAGAAATTAGACATTTTGATACTTAATTTGCAGCAAAACCTGATCTCCATTGACACAGAGCGCAACGTGTCATGCACTGCAAACCACGGCCACCGGAGGGGAAACAGTCGGCACCAGAAAATGCAACCAAGGGCTGGAAAGCTAACAATGCCTTTAGCTAGCTAAAAACATTAGCAGTGGCATCAGGTGATGGACACAGAAGTTGCCAGTAGTATCCACCATTGGCTTCTATGGCCATGCTGGGATCAACGACTGGCGCTCTTCTTAGGGGCTTGCAGCAGAGAGGTGGATGCTGCAGAAGTGGTCTCTATCGACGTTTTGATACTTAATTTGCTGGAAAACCTGGTCTCCATGGAGGCCAAGCGCAACATGCCTTTAGCTAGCTAAAAACATCAGCTTTCAGCATGTCAAATTGTCTGCAAGGGGTGGGATGGGCAAGTTAAGACACTTGCAAACGCCACATTGCAAAGCTTTCTGATATAGGTTATTCACATTCCCCACACTGAATACTGTCAAAATACTTTAGCTTAACTTTAAGAAATATAGTTAGTTAGCCTAAAACAGATTATTGGACAAAATGTTTGCTACATGTGTCGGCATAGTGAGTGTCAAGATCTCACAGTTTTCCCATTCTTCCTGCTGGTGCTTCACATGTTATTGCCGGTATCCTTAGAGTTTCGCTTTGGTAGCTTATAAAAACTCTGGGCTCTTTACTATGTTGGCAACACACAACCAAAATGTCTTTAGCTAGTTAAAAACATAACATATTAGCATGTCAGAGGATTATTGTAGCATTCTATGTCTACCAGGGGTGCAGTTGATAAATACAATGATGATAATGTTGGCTTTTAGTAAGCTAATGTTAGCTACTGCAGTTAGCTAAGACACTTGCAAACATAATTTCGCATTGCTTTTTATTATAGACTGTCCACATCCCACAAACTGAATACTGTCAAAATGCTTTCATTTATTGTTATTTATTTAATTTAAAAGATAGTCACCCTAAAACTGACATTTGGATAAAATGATTGTTGAACATATAACATGTGGCATACTGAGTGTCAGGATGCCACAGTTTTCCCATTCTTCCCCCTGATGCTTCATGTCTCTCATTGCCTGTATCCTCAGTTTTTTGGTTCGGTAGCTTATTAAAACTCAGTTCTGGGCTCTTGACTATGTTGGTAGTGCATCCTTCCACACAGCAGTGTTTAGGCATCTGTCTGTTTGCTTGCAGACAAAAGTGACAAGGAGGCACCTTCACGCAATGCAAAGCCAATGGAGAGCGATGAATTGTTTTCCCCTCCGGTGTGGGCGGGAATTAATTGCGCTCTGTCTCTACTGTAATCGGTTGTATCTACTGTGAACCTCTAATGTTTCAAGCCTACACTCGGTGAATATTTACTACTCAAGAGATTGGTTTCCAGTGGCGTGGTCCTTTATTAATGGTTAGAAGTGGCTTGTTGATGTTAAACAAGTCCCACGAAAAGACCAAAACCAGCAGTGTGTTAGTCCGTCTCTCAACACTTCCTGACTTCCTGCTCGAAGCCCCAAGCCCATTGGTTCCTACTGAGACATAAATCTATAAAAACGCCTCCCAAATATCTAGTTTCATTCTTAGATAGGCTTGATGATTATCTAAAACAGCTGAGGACTGTACTACAAACTTTTCGACGAACAGAAGAAGAAGAAGAAGAAGAAGATCAACCTTTATTCGTCCCACAGGGGGGAAAAAAAATTTACACTTTTTTTTTTAATATATAATGGTACATACACACAAACACACACACACAAGAGAAGGAGAGATGAGAGGATGGGCTGCTCTGACAGCGCCCGGGGGGGGGGGGGGTGGGTTCTGGGGGCCGGGGAAAGAAAAAAACGGGGCAGACAGAAGTGAATACTGTATTTGTTGGGGACTATTTTCAGCTGTGGTTTTAGTGCTGTACTATATTTACGGCAGCAGGATGGTGTTTCTGAGAGTCAGTCAACATAAACTGCAGTGCCCACATTAATGATAATGATGGAACGCATCAACCAGTGCAACAGTGTGCTTTATTGATTTTGGACTACAATACTTGTTAATTGGATATTTTTAAGATAGAGTATAGTATATAGTATAGTAGAATATCATCAGACATTTCCGTTAACATGTTGCTTTCCAACTATTTTATCTTCCTGTGGTGGCTGAAGCCACAAAATGGTTAATTCAGCAGACTCAGCTTAAACTACATCACAACCGTTATTTAGAGGTTTTATATATTTAGATATTATTTAAGCGAGCCACTTTTCCAATGAACCTCGAGGATGGCCGCAGCACAGCAGTTGTTGCTAGGGAATCTGTGATGTAACTGCAATACCTCTATAAAGTGTGTGTAAATATAGGCGAGACTGTGTGAGAGTGCGAGGATATCTACTGCATATGGCGTTATTTTTGGGTTATGCACATGCAGAAGAGCCCCTGTAGTGTGTTACTGACGTGGTCTTTGTATGAAAGGGGAAAAAATCTATCACCTGAGCCCTAACTAGTGTTTAGGGTGGCTGCTCTTTCACCACAGCTCCAAATGTCAACGGGATGGATCACATGTTTTCAGTAACGGTACCCTTCCCACTCAGCCTCCACACACCCTCATGCTCCCCGGGCGTCCTCCTGATGGGAGTCGATGTGATGTGGTCCTCGGCCGCAGGAGTGGCGCTGCTAAAACAGATGAAACCGGCTCTAAGAGGCCCTTGTTTCCTGCCTGCCAGGCGCTTATAGAGATGGATGGAGGGGAGCACATCACAAGCAGCACGAGGAGATTACTGATGAAGGTGTGGAGGGGATGAGCAGCAGCCCCTGGCAGCCAGCGAGGCCTCTTTGGAGGGCTGATGATGGGATTTATGAACAAGCACAGGGGGGATCAGGGAAATGCACACAAAAGAAAATAAGACAAACGAAACACAAGGCTGAGTGGAGGAAATTAGAAGAGAGGAGCAGGAAGAGGAGAAAACAAGAGGAGACGTGCAGGGGTGATGATGTGATGCATGCTGGTAGTGGGAGCGCCTCTGCTCTGCTCTGTCCCTCCAGGAAGTCATACCGCTTCTCCTCTCCATCTGAAGGAGGCTATGTCACCATGGCAACCGCAGAGAACCTGTGCCCGTCTCCCGGCTTGCCGAGGCTGGGCTGTACGTGTGCATGCATGAATGTGTTCGGCTCATCGGCGCTGCATGTGTGCCTCGGTCTGATGCGTCACTGTCGTTCGGTCGGTGTGTGAATAAATGTGTGTGTGTGGTTTTTTTTTTATGAGCATCAAGTGCAGGCATGCGTGTGTGTGAGGGATACACACTAGCACACGCACACAGAGACTCACATTCACAGTTTGTACTGCAGGCTTTATTTTTAGCACGTGGCACTTATATAATCAGGGTGACACTGGGGGGAAATAAAAGGAAGAGGGAAAAAACATCTCCTGCATTTTCTTTACCCTTTATCTGCCGCTTTTGCCCTTTGTTTTCCTCTCTACGTTTTCCCTCTCTTGCTTTCTGTCTTTCTGTTACATTTTCTTGTTCCCCCACCCCTCTCTCATCCTCTCCGGTCTCTGCCTCTTCTCCCTGTTACTCCTTGCCACATTATACATTTGACTCCACATCCTCTCCTCCCTTTTTGTTACTCCTCTCCTTGTGCATTTCTGTCCGTTCCCTCGCCCGTCATCCGTCTTCCTCTTTTCGAGCGTCACCTCTGTCTCCCTCTTCGCCATGACGCTCTGCAGCCATGGCAGCAGAGGGAAGGGAGAGAAAGAGGGGAGGGCAGAAACAGAGAGGGGGAATGCAGATAGAATGAGAGAAAATTAGTTGCAGAGAAAAGACAGAAGGAGACGAGATGAGATGAGGAGAGGGATGTGAAGAGTACACAACAGGAGACAGAAACCCTCAGCTCCTCTCTCCAGTAGAGGAGACCAGGGATCCTCTCAGACAGGCTGCTTTTAAAGACTCACATCCCCAAGTGGGCTGTGCTCCACACTCTTGTTCAGCCCCTCGTTTTCTTCCTCCCCCTCCTCTTCCTCCATTCTTCAAGGCAATTTGAGAATAGATGACATGTCAGGATTACTTAGTGGGATCAGTGCAGAGTGGGCTCCTGGAATCCCCTCTGCCAGGGCGGTGGGAATAACCCACTCGGCCTTTCTCCCGTTACATTCAGCAAATTGCAGCTCCACTTGTAAACGGCCCCTCCGTGGATTAACGGCGAGGTTCACTTTTAAATAGCCGACACTTGCTGTGCAGTACGGCCGAGGTGTGTTTAAAGTGATCGAGTGCTACACAGGCTGAATGCCACATCTGAGGAGTCATCAAAAAGGAAAGGGTGCTGTGTGTACAGCCTGATCCTGCTACCGTTGTGGAAAATTGCTTACGTAATCAGTTCTAATTACTTTGGCTTGACACACAGTAGTGTCAGTGTCTCACATGAAGTAACTCAAACACTGTTATTAGGGAAACACTGTAAGCAGCTGCTGATGTGCAGCTATTGGAAACAGCTAAATTGCATACCAGTGCATTTAAAGATATCCTCACAAGTAATCGCAGGATATACAGAGAGGAATGTGCTTCTTGGACGGAGTTGTTGCGAGTCTAATTTATCTGTGATCTAGAGTGTCTATGAGCCACGTTTCTAAAGGCAGCTTCCTTAGTTAAAAGATAAGGCTGGCAATATTCAGATATGTTCTAGATATTTGTTATAATCAGCAAATTCCTCAAAAAGACCAAAACTAGCAATGTATAAATTAATTTCTCAGTACTGTGGCTCTGAGCCCCAAGCCCGTTGGTTCCCACTGAAGATGTATAATCTTTAATAATGAATCACAAATACATAATTTCATCTTTTATTTAAAAAAGGCTGAGTGATTTCCAAAAACAGCGGGGCCGGTATTTTTTCATAAACAGAACAAACAGGAAGTTGTCAATTTGTTGGGGACTCATTTTCATCTGTGGATTAATACATGTTTAGTACTCATTTCCACCTTAGACTGTGTATAAGAAGTGGACGTAGTCACAGTGACGTAACCCATTGGTTTGTGGACTGCCATTCAGACGCCTTGATCAGTATTTTGGCCGTCGCCATCTTGGTTTTTTGCAGCCTGAATTGACACCAGAGGGTGGAGCCACGTGCAACCGAATGCTGAATAAGACATTTTTAGGCAACCAAAAAGGTTAGACTTACGTTTAGTGAACTGAAAACACACAGTGAAAGGGTTAAACTTAATTTACTAAATGAACATCATGCTGTATTGAAGAAGACTTGAAACTAGCAAGTAAGACCAGAAAGTCATGTGTAAAATGTTTACTGACGTAATAAATCAAGTGAGAAGTAGGCTCATCTATACAATCAGACTTGTTTTTGCAACCAGAGGAGTCGCCCCCTGCTGGATATTACAAAGAATGACAGTTTAAGACACTTCAGCATTGGCTTCACTTTTCAGGACTGAAGGCTGCCCTCTGGTTTCCACTCAGTTTTGTTTTGTCCCCTTGTGTTCAACACAGGGAAATGCATCTCTTTACCAATAGATAGAAACACCATTGCAGAAATGGGAAAGAAGTTAATTTTTTTCTGCTCTGCCATTTTGTGAAATATTTTGTTAAAAACATTTGAATCATAGGAATGATTGGGCTTCTGGTTGACTCGCATACATACAGAGCTATGTGGAAATGAGGCGTTTGAATATTTACATTAGTAGGATGGTGTACTGTATTTGGGATTACTGTAGTACATACTGTAGTACAGTAGCTACCAGATCTGTTTTGATCAATAGTTTCTCACTTCTCTTAAAATACAACTCACCGCATCATTGTAAACTCCTCACTAAAACTCCTGCACTTGATTTTGATGTAATGTGACTATACTGAATTATATTTATTCTGCAATTTCCTAAAAATGTTGTGCTGTTTATGCAGCTTGCAACTACAACTGATGACCTGCTTCTCGACTCTGGCTGAAAATGCCTGGAAAAAGATTTAGATGATGATTTTTTGTAATTATATCATAATAGATATGAATACATTTAGCTAGTAATACCTGCTCCTGTTGTGTAAAAACTAGATGTGCTCCGAGATGTGTGAATGTGTGCGCGCAGGCATTAAATATCCCCCTGTGTGTGGTTGCAGGTGTGTATACTGTAGGTATCCGCCTGTGTGTCGACATCTGTGTACATTCATGTTTGTGCTTACGAGTGTGTTTGCGTGTGCTCCGTCCAGCATCTCACGGATCTGAGACAGAAGTGTGTCGGTACCTCAGGGAGCGCGTTTCACTTCACTTCTTCAATGGCTGTCAGGCCCGGCCAAACGCTAGCAGGCGCAGAGGGAATCCTCCGCTACCTGCCGACCCCCATACTGTACAATACCTGCAAGATCTGCAGTATGAGGGACATGGGAAAACCTGTTTTGTTCTTTGCCAACTGATAAAACACAACGGAAATGTAACCTTTACCTGCTTCATGAATACTTTACCATCTTCCTGTATGCTGCGCTAAACACAATGGGCTCTACTTTTAGAGTGGGTGCAATAAAGATTACCAGCAATGCAAACAATGTGACACAGAATACAGCTGAGGTAACGACGATGAACTTTCATAGCAGTTTAACATGTTATTGACTGTTTTTCTGTTTGTGTACATGTCAGACAAACGAGGCAGTGTGTTAATTACTAAACTAAACTCAGACATGAGTGTATGGTGTCAGTCATCTCATCTAACTCTTGGCAAGAAAGTAAATATTTCTATCATTTAGCAAAATGTACTTCTTGGAACTACACATTTCAAGCCTCAATCTACAGATCATGTACAATCTAATGCCTCTTTACTCTCGTAATATTACAACATTATTATCGTAATATTATGACTTTATTCTCAAAATGTCCGACTCTTTTCTTCTCCAGCGTGGCCATAATACTCTATTGTAAGTAGTATAAAGCATAACACAACGCAGCGAGACATAGTATGACCGAATTTAAATTTGAAGCAGTTACAGCTGTCTGCTCTGAGTTCATTAGTCGACGAGTCGGTCGTTTTTGTCTTAGTCGGCTAAGATTTCTCAAGTTGATTAGTCAATTTCAGTGCTTTTCTCATGCTGAATGATATCTAAAATGTACATGCATGAGCACATCTCTGGTAAACACTAGATTTAAAGCGGCACTTTTGTGTGATTCTTTGTTGAGAAACTCAGTTTTACAGATGCATTGATTAAATCAGCAAATGGATTAGTCGACAGATTCATACGAGTGTTAATCGACCAAGAATTTCTTTGGTTGAGGACAGTCCTAGAAGCAGCTCCTAATTACCAGTTTAAATATGCTGTTAAATAAGAGTTTCCAAAGAGTTATTTATAGCCTGGGCCCCTTACCCAACATGTCAGCCTCCACATGCTGAGACATACAGTATACTGGATGTAGTCATTTCAGTTGGGCCTCATGTAGCGTAGGGGACCTGGTGTTTGAATGCAGACCCTGTGGATAGTGCCGTTGTGTACTGGGTCTGTACAGATGTAAATAACACATGTTCTGCTCCTTTGAACATTAATTCAGTTTTTGTTTGTTTTTTCTTTTTGTGAGTAAATTCAGTTGAGCTGGTTTAAAACCCCGGCTGCTTGGTGTGGTGATTGTGTGTTAGCCAAACTGGCCTGGAAACCTGCCTCTTCCATTATTGTTGTCTTGACCTTATCCAATATACAAACCTTGCATGCATGCCCCATGCTCTCAAATCTGATAATATGGAAAACTATCTCAGGTCAATCAGGAAATTACATCTGGCACCCGTCCAGGGATTACGGCAGCAGGCGTGGACAAAGCAGTGCAGTATTATTGTTGATCTTGGATTACAGAGGCAGCAGAGCGATGACCTATCATGCTGTTGTTGATACAGCTTTTTGGTAATGCCGGTCCTGCTCTGGCTTCTGTTGTACACACAGCTATTCCATCCGGCTCACTCGTTGTGTGAAGCCGGGTTTGACGTTGCAGGGGAGTCGAGGGAAACCGCCAGTTAGCGAGCGTCATGGTGGGACCGCTCTGCTGCACCGCGATGATGTTTGGTCACAGGCGGCTGCAGATGGGGTTGTTTGTTTATATGCACAGGAGATTGAAACATGTGAGATGAGATTGCATTGTGAAAAGCCGTGTGAAATGTGTATGTTTACATGCGTGTGTGCAGGTGTTGTGTAGCTCAGCCGTGTCTTTCCGGGGGTCTGACAGGCAGCCACAGCGAGGGGTTTTCCAGTGGCTGTAGTTTTGAGCCTGACAGCTCAGTGACACATCATTACATATTGCTCAAGGCAGTGCAAGCAACAGTGACCTTTTATGCTGCGACTGAGTTCCCTGCACATGCATTCATGTGTATGTATGTGTGGGAATGCTGCCATATATATACTTGTATCATGTTCGTACTATCTACTCTTTAATTAACTTTCTGGCTGTATTATGAATGGTTTGACGATGTGCACACAATACACATACTGTATATTTTCGTAGCAACCGAATCCTGAAGCCATCTTGCCCCTTTTTACATTCAGTTTCTCATCTACTGCAATTATGGCTGTCAAAGTTAACGCAAATTAATGTTAATGCCTCAAATTCTTTAACACATTAATGCAACTTGCAATTTTTAGGTTGTAGCAGGCTCAGTTTTAAAGCTAGACTGAAGATACTGGCATCATATGAAACCAGAAAAAATAAGGAATTGGTATCCACCATATCATACCAACTTGTGGCAAAAGAGGCTAAATAAACACTAAACACTTCAGACTTACACAAAATTTTAGCAAATAAAAACATGGCCATGGTCATGACCATTTTAAAAGGGGTCCCTTGATCTCTGACCTTAAGATATGTGAATGTAAATGGGTTCTCTGGGTACCAACGAGTCTCCCCTTTACAGACATGCCCACTTTATGATAATCACAGTCAGTCTGGATCAAGTCATAGTCAGTCAGCACACTGACACACTGACAGCTGTTGTTGTCTGTTGGGCTGCAGTTTGCCATGTTATGATTTGAGCAGATTTTTATGCTGTGAGGGTTTCTGGACAATATTTGTAATTGTTTTGTGTTCTTAATTGATTTCCAATAATAAGTATATACATACATTTGCATCAAGCAGCATATTTGTCCAGTCCCATGTTGATAAGAGTATCAAATACATGACAGATCTCCCTCTAAGGTACATTTTGAACAGATAGAAAATGTGTGGTTTATTTTGCAATTTACCACAAATAATTATAGACAATCATGCGATTCATCAAGATTAAATACTTTAGTTGATAAACAATGAATTGGTCAGATAAAACAATCAGTTTCAGTAAGGGCTGCAGCCATTTATGGGTAAGATGCCTTGATTTGGTGAAACATGCGAGACCACCCGCTCCATCTTGTATCGCCCTGACTGCTAAATGTAATACCTGTGAGGGTTTCTGGACAATATTTGCCATTGTTTCATGTTGTTAATTGATTTCTGGTGATACATATACATTTGTATAGAGACGCATAGTTGCCCACTCCTATGTTATTGAGTTTTAAATACTTCACAGATTTTCCTTTAATGTACCTTTTGAACAGATAAAAAATGTGCCATTCATTTGTGATTAATCATGATTGAACATTTTAATCGATTTGGCAGCCCTAACTGCAATACAGAGATGCACATATATTAGTAAGATGACACACATGGTAAAATACAATGTTACTACAGAATGATGTTAATAATTGACAGATTGTTACCACAGCAGGCTATCTGTCTTTTCTCTCATACAAAAATACACAACTAGCTCAACTACAGTGCAGATGAGTGACAAATTAAAATCTGTGGGGCTATCCCGTCCAACATGTCAGTCTGTGATACATACCCCAATGATAAACCCTTTTTCAAAGTAGTTTACAGTACATCCTTTCCTCTTGATTCAAAATCCAGGTCAGTTTATCTTGCTCAGTATTTTTATACATGTCACAGAGCATGACAGGATGTTAATTGCTTAATTGTATTATGCGCTACATCTGTATGGAGGCATCTGTTTGCTAGATTTCTCTGCTCATTTATTCAGGTCTTTATCTGGCTGCAGAACTCAGAGGTCAGATGAGGTTAACTAGCAAGCTTATTGCTATTTATGATGGAAAAACACCAAAAAGTTTCCATATTCACTAAACTAGTACTTTGCTGTAAACACATGATGATGGTTAGAGGTCTAATAACAACATTAACGTCACTGATGCTATATTAATACGGTTTAGAAAGTTAACAGCAAGCTAATTCACTGCAGCTGTAACGCCCCGCAGGACTTAGTCTCTGTGTTATGTGTTGCATGCTTTTATTTTGGTACACATCCTGTTTTATTTTGACATGTTTAACCTCTTCTCTCGTTGCAGTTCACTTCACTCCCTGCCCTGCATGCTTCCCGCCTTCACGTTTGAGCACCTCCTTCTGACCTAGTTACCTGCACCAGTCACCTGTGTCTGATCGTCGCCCCCGCCCCTAGTCATGTCCACCTGTCCATAGTTAGTCACTTCCCTCACTAGTATTTAAGCAGCGTCTCCCTTTCCTCCTGTGCCAGATCGTCTTGTCATCCCTTGTGATACAAACCTTCCAGCGAACTTCCCGTTTATTGATCCTTCGTGCCTGAACATTCTGCTCGTTTTCTGACCCTGCCTTCTGCCTGCCGTTTTGGACTTGTTGCCAGTGAGTTTTGACTTTTGTGTACCGAACCATTTTTGTGAATAAAGGACCAGCGTTGTTGTTTAAACCTTTCGTATTGCTTCTGAGTCCAAGCCTGTCTGCCTCCGAGTCGTCACAGCAGCTTGGTGTCCAACATGATCTCAGCCATACTCGGAATAATTGCCGGCAGCTACCAATGATGCTGCTTTCTGATTTGTTTTCTTCGGTTTGCCTTGTGTTGATCCAGCACCTGAAAAAAACCCTTTGGATGTGCGTAACCCACAGCTTGTTTGATCATGGTGTGGCTTAAAATAAGTATGCTTGTAATGGACGTAACATCATGTGACTTAGTGGCATAGCGTTATGTGACGTAACGTCAGTGAAAATAGCTCACCTTTTGGCTTCACACAGGACGTGAACCCTGGTCCCGTTTGTTTGGCCCATCCACCACCCCTCCCATCCACCAATAGAGGACTTTTCGCTTGTAGCTCTGAGCGTCTATAATGATGTGGATGGGTTTACGTAGGAGTTGGTTTAAGCCTGGTGTGTCTCATACAGGGTGTCTTGTGCATCGGTATCAAGATGCCGAAGGCCACTGCCCAAGCTTTGGTGTTTGGCTCCCTGGGAGTTAGCAATCTCCCAATCTCCTGGGAAGTTGTATAAATAGAACGACATTACAAGGACGTCTCGCGTGTCATGAGGACGCATTTTAACCTTTTCACATGTCATTTGTACGCCACACAGGAAATCTATGGTAATGGACTGTTCAGACTCAAGCTCAAGGACAATGCTGACTGTTGGCAGCGCTGCAGCTCTAAACGGGCTCTTCTTCATCTACTCTGGAAACGTCCCATGATTCAGGCCGTCGGGCTAAAAGTTCACAAGCGTATATGGAAATCATTACTCGGACCATTTTTGAGTTTTGTCCGAGGCGACGTGTTCTCACTGATCCACAAGTGACATGGGTTAAAATACTTAATGTCAGTTATCGGTTAAACGGTTAATTGTTAACATCCGTAGTAACTAGCCTAGCTTAGTTTAGTAACTGCTATCTCAGCTTTTGACTCTAGCTGAATTCACTTACATGTGGTTGAGCATCTTCTAAAACACTTACTTAAATGTATTAAATTGTATGTGTATGTGTGTATTGTGTGTTCAGTTTATTTGTCGGTGAATTAATGCTACGAGGCTACAAGCTACAACTCCTCAGCTGGACGTCCAGACCCAACTTCCTGTATCTACGCTGGCTCTCTGAAGGTGGGCCAGCTTTTCTCCTTTCTCTCTCTTTCTCCTTTTTCTCCTCAGCCTTTTAATTAATGATTAATATTTCTTCTAACTGTTTAACCGATAGCATTAATCAGTTAAAATGCTTAATGTCAGTTAAACTGCTAATCATTAACATCCCTAAGGGGCACATAGCCCCCTGTAGTACCACAATGTGTTGTTTTTACACTTGGTTTTTGTACATATCAAACAAAGAAGATATGGCATGTTAATTGGTGAGCTTTAGAGATGCTTTAGAGGCTGATTTTGTTGCCTTCAGACAAAGCCAATGCCAGCTGTTTCCCCGTGTTTCAAGTTGTTAAGCTAACCTTAAGCTAACCAGCTGCTGGCTGAAGCTTCATGTGTACCATACAGATAAGAGAGTTGTATCTCTTCATCTAACTCAAAGTGATTCAGCATTTTCCCCAAAATATAATTTTGTAACTATTCCTTTAAGACGTATGCTTATGACAGACATGAGAGAGAGACATCAGCACTCTCCTTACAGGTCTCTCTTTGCTATCAAAGGCCTTTTTCTTTCCATCCTTTCATTCACACTGAACTGACCTAATATTTTGGACATGAGTGGCCTGGGATGGCATCCTTTGTCAAAATTCAAAGCGCATATGTGTGCTTTTCCCTCTTGTCATCTGGCTGCGAGGCAAGGCAATATCGAGCGAAGAAAGTGTTGACTCAGGGGGAAGGAAAGTGTCAGATTAATAACGAAGACAGGCCATGAGAGGCAGCGGAGGAAGCAATGGAAATTAGACAGGGTGTCCTCACAGTTCAGCCGTCGGAGGCGCGTGCCGTGCATTTGCAGCGCTGCAGGTTTAAATCAGGCTCGTATAGCTGTTTGTCATCCTGTGTCGCTCTTGTCTTTTTTAATACTGCACACTGTCTAATGAGAGCAAAAAGGCCGGCAACATTTTAATTTTTAATCACAAAGACGGGTTATGACAGGCAGTGGAGGAAGAGGGGAGTTTAGATGGTGAAAGAGTCTCTGGATGAGGAGAGAGGCAGGTAGGTTAGAGCTGCAATGATAGAATAATCTGTCACCAGTGGAAGAAAGCAGAAAAGTATATTTACTTATTTACTACAGTACTGTGCAGTACTTACGTACATATTTGAAGTACTGGTACTTTGTTTTAATACTTCCATTTTCAGCCCACTCACTAGGACAAAATGTTGGCATTGTATATTTCTGCAAACTACAGATATGTTGAATGTCTAGATTTTTGCAGATCAAGTGATGTATATATCAAGCGACTGTTATTGAAGGTTACAGTAAGGCACAACAACGAGTATAACAAGTGAGAAAGTCCACCAAACACAGGACTTTCACCCAGGAGGCTGCTGTTCGTTTTCCTTGTAAAACCAAAAGTCAACATTGACTTCACTTATAGTTTAATGCCACTAATTTCTTTAACTCATTAATGCAATTGATCTTTCACAGGTTGTAGCAGGCTCAGTTGTAAAACTAGAGAGAATATACTGATATCACTTGAAACTAGAAGACCTAATGAATCCTTTGGTACAAACCATATCAGACTGAGTGGCCACTATTGGCCATTTTCAAAGGGGTCCCTTGACCTCTGACGTCAAGATATGTGAATGAAATGAGTTTGAGTTTGCCATTTTGTGATTTGAGTATATTTATTATGCTAAATACAGAACCTGTGAGAGTTTCTGGACAATATTTGTCATTGTTTTGTTTTGATAAACAATTTCCAATAAAAAATATACAGTGTACAATATTTGCATAAAGCAGCATTTTTGCCCACTTCCATGATGACAAGAGTATTAGATACTACAAATCTGCCTTTAAGGTACATTTTGAACAGATAAATAATGTGTGATTAATTTTAAATTAATGGTGATTAAATATTTTAATCAACTGACAGCCTACTTGTTATTTAACGTTACGTTGTTATTGAACGTTACTTTGAGCAGCTGTGGCTCGGAGGGTAGAGCAGGTTGTCCACCGGCTTGGTGATTCGATCCCTGGCTGCTCCGGTCACATGTCGATGTATCTTTGAGCAAGACACTTGACACCAAATTGCTCCTGAAGGAATCGCCGTCTGTGTGTGAATGAGCATTTAGCTTAAATCCTGCTGTTGGCATCTTGCATGGCAGCCTCTGCCATCAGTGTATGAATGTGTGGGTGAATGCTGACATGAGGAGTAAAGCGCTTTGAGTGGTGGGAAGACTAGAAAAGCGTTATATAAATGCAAGTGCATTTACCATTTTACCATTTATACTTACATAAATAATGTTGTTATGTCTGTTATGTAACAAAGTCCTCTAAGGGCAGTTGTATTTCATATGCTCCTCACGTAGTTACGCTTCTATTTGAACACAAACCATGATTTCTTTTCCTGTCTTAGCCAAGTAGAGTTGTTGCCTAAACCTAAGCAATCATTTCACAAATTCAACCATGTGGCATTGTGCATTATCTGCATTTTTGCAGATGATATGAAATGTATTTATGAAACATGTTTTTGGTTCAGAAACGGTGACAATATATCCCGGTGACAATATATCAAGATTTTAGAAAAAAAATGATAAATATATATTGTATTATATTAAAGCCTAACAGAATAGCTCAATATGGTATATGTGTGTTATTAACGTGGCCTCCAGATGCCTTCCTTTCACTTGTAGTGGAGTATTGTCTTTGTGTTATTGCTGTTTTTATGTGAGTGAATGATTTCGTACATTTCTTTTATTAATATATTAATTGTTTAATCTATATAATGTGGAAAAAATATGAAAATGGCTATCACACGTTCCCAGCAATCTGAATCTCTGGATTACGTATTTCATCTAACCAAAAGTCAAAAATCCAAAGATATTAACTGTACAATGATTTCAGACAGATAGAAGCAGCAAATTCTCACGTTGAATAAACTTGAACAGGAGGACATTTGGCTTGATAAACGACTTAGTTAATCTGACTTCTTTATGATTAATTTTCTACTGTGTAATCAATCAATCAACTAATCGTTTCAGCACTGAGATGGGTAAGAAGTGGAGCACAGAATCGAAGGACAGAGGGAGCCAATGTGGGCGTGAGGAAGGAAGTGATGAAGGAAAGATGGAGGACGAGGAAAGAAAGCAGCGAGAGGGAGGAGGAGAGATAGGACTTAAGTTAGGTTCTGTGTGAGAGAGACGTAGTGGGGCTGAGGAGGGTGTATGTGACTGTTAGCATCAGACAGGATCAGGTTGAAGCAAATGAAGTACATGCCATCTCTCCCTACATCCTGCATTATGCTAATAAGCTTTCTAATGCTGCTGCTGCTCCTCACTGAGTTCAAGTAGTGAATTTAGCATGAGCGCACGCACACACACACACACACACACACACACACACACAACAAAGAAGGTGTGAATGCATGCACGTGTACATGCATACTGGCATGCACATGAAGGCCTAAGCAGACAGTCTTATATAATCCTTCATGCACACCTTTCACATGGTTGCACAGTTTGTCTGTGTCTCCTCCACCCCACCGCTGCCTTCTATGTCACTTTCTATTTGGAAACGTCTCCACTTCTGATGATCAGATACGTAGTCCATTACTCATGTTTGTTAATGGAAAAGTCACTGGCGGTGACATTATCCACCTCCTCCTCCTCTTTGCCTTCCTCTCCCTCCTCCTCCTCCTCGTCTTTACCATTTTGCTGTTGGTCACATGACATTGTGTCACTCTCTGAGTCAGGATGTACAGTCCCAAGCCAGATTGGTTGCCGGTGAAAAGCAAAAAAAGATAATTTTGCTTAGTTTATAAGGTTTGTTTCTGTGCATGGCCCACATACTGTCATACATAACTTCAGCAGCAGAGAATAGTGCAGCTTAAAAGTGAAAAAAAAAAAAACTACTTATATTGTCAAATATGGTTAATCTAGGATTTGTACGTTTTCCCTCACAAGTCACCTTGTCTACTTTACTTCTTCAATACGTTTTCAATGATTTCTTACATTTCAAGAGTGATCTTCAGCAGTTATTTTCTACCGTATGTGCCATGTTGGTGGAAAGAGCAATAGTGATGGACATACCAGAAGAGAGTGAAGAATCGATTCTGGCTGATTTGACTGTTATCAGCTTGACTGTTATCAATACAGAGACGAGATGAGACATGATTCAATATATTGCGATATATCATGCTACGCAAGGCAATATGTTGTGATTGTTTTAAACTAATTTTAGGAAAAGTGTCATAGTATGTCGAACACACCACCATATGCATAAAATTGGAGTAACAGTTGACTTTTTTATGCAATCAGAACAGCATTTGCATTTATCACAGTCCCTGTAACATCCAGAGGGCACATACACCGAGAGGGTGCATCTTTTTACAAATGAAATATAATATACACAGCAAGAGCAAGAGGGTAGCAGGTTCGATTCCAGCTTGCGGCTCTTCTGTGTGGAGTTTGCATGTTCTCCCCGTGTAAGCTCCCACCATCCAAAGACATGCTGTTTAGGTTAATTGATTACTCTAAATTGCCCGTAGGTGTGGATGTGCGCGTGAATGGTTGTCTGTCTATATGTCGTCTGTCTCTATGTGCCCTGCGATGGACTGGCGACCTGTCCAGGGTGAACCCCGCCTTCGCCCAATGCCAGCTGGGATCGGCTCCAGCCCCCCCGCGACCCCTAACGGGATAAGCGGTTGACGATGGATGGATGGATGGATGGATGAATCTTTGCATGTGTTACACGTAGTGCGAGAAGTCTGAGGTTCAATTCCCGGATGAGCCCCCAGTTGTTACGTTCCTCTGTTTAGGGTCGAGGGGATGGAGGGAGTAACAATAAAATTTTACCCAGGAATGAGAGAGACAGGCAACAGGTTGAAAATATTACAATTTATTAACAATAAATAAAAAATGTAGAAACGTCAACTTAAAACTACTTTCCAACAGAAAGCGTGTGTTATACCACTTAAACTATGAAGCAATACCCACTTTGAAAACCCTCAAATGACAGCTACTGCTCCACAGAGGCAGCGAACAGTCAAACAATCGTAAACACTACAGGTTTTAGCCGGCTACGACACACACACATTACCCACTGATGCAACAACAGAACACACACAGTCTCTGAAACACTGCCGTTTGGCCACTGGGCAACGTCTTCTCCATTTTCCTGCCCTCTTATACTCCTCCCTGATTGCTGATCAGCTGCAGCTGTGCACATTCATCCAATACAGCTGCACAGGAGGAAGGGCAGCGCCTGAGAGACACAGGAGAGGGAAAAGGCAACACAAAACACCACCGGATGTAACAGCATGTAAACTATTAATTAAAAATCAATACAATGTTTTTGAGAATCGTTACAGCATTTATGTTATATGATAACATCTATGCAATCAGCTTCGTTGAAATGTTCTCTCTATTGTCACGATTCTGGAAATATTTCTGTTTACCTAACGTGAAGTAATCTGTGTGTGTCCACTTATTTATTGGTAGAAAAATACTAACAAAATAACAAACAAGGTTTATATTTGTAAGTATACCATATTTGCCATATTTGTTGACTCTAAGGTTGGTGGGAGGCCAGTGAGGGATCACATCCTTGTTTCTGCACTACAACTCTTCCTGGTTGGTTGTGTTGCCTCTGCAGAGGACGGTTGGGTGGCGTGACGCTCCACCGCACGTTACATCCTCCTGGTAAAAGCTCCTCACTGTTGCGTGAAAAGAAGCAGCTGGTGCGGCTGATACACATGGCTCTCCTCAACCTCCTCAGGACAACACGGGGAGTTCGCAGGAACAAGGACTGTAGGGAGGTGAACTGGCCTATCTTGATTGGGAGGAAAAAGGAGGGATGTTTTAAGCTTTATTTTACTTTAAAAATAGATTAATTCTTCCTTTACAAAAGTGCACAGAGAGACTTGCTTAGTCTTGAACAGGAGCCATAAAGTGGATGAGCCAGTTAGCAATAAAAGGTGAAATGTTGAAACTGTGGCATTAAGAGAGTTGAGACAGTCGCAGGGAAGTTATTCTACTGTGATCGACAACGTGCACTCTATGCACACCCAGAATTATTTGGAAAGAGTTTTTACACAGATTTTCAACCTACATTTCATCCAGATTAGGCGTGTTAATAATGAACCATTTAACCAATAACCATCTTTACGCATTTTAACCGATTTATGTTATCCGTTAAAATGGTTGAAAGAAATATTAATAATTAATTAAAAGCTGAGAAAAACGCGGTGACTCGTCACTAAGGAGGAAAGCTGGTCCACCTTAAGAGAGAGCCGGAGCAGATACAGGAAGTTGGCTCTGGACTTCCAGCTGAGGAGTTGTAGCTTGTAGCCTCATAGCATTTATTCACCAACAAACTACACACACTGTCTGCTACAGCTACGTTTACAGCTGTAATGCCACCAGGAAACCCACACTTACAGCCGCCATGCACACAGTCGGAAACTCATTGAAGTTACGTTACAGTGGGCACAAAGCCACTGGCAATGTTAGCAGCTAGCAACTACTAATGTAACACGAACACACACACTGTTTGTTGGACTTGAATTGCTGTCATTAATCCGGGCAGACACACAGCTGACAACCTGCTAAACGAAACTAAATAAAGAGTGGAGACTTACTGAGAAAGCGTCTGCATATCCGTGACACTAAACGCAGCACCGTGGCTGCTAACGTTCCCGGACGGTGAACTGGGGACAGTGAACGCAGCACCGTGGCTGCTACAGTAACTCTGTGATGGTGAACTGTTGGCTCAGTTGTCTGTTGTGGTCATATACTGCAGCTGGTGCACCGCTGCATGCAAGGCACAAATCTTGTCAGTTAACAGTTCATAATCATTTAACGAGGGTCGGTTATCGGTTAAGAGACTTTTTCAAAATTAACATCCCTAATCCAGATTGTATGACGGTGAAGTATTCGCCAGGTGCCGTTGTGTTGCTGGTTTCATCGAGGCTGGAGACACGAGGGCTGGTGTGGTCATGGTGGTTTGCTCAGATCTTGGTCGTGTGGGCAGTAGCGTTTGTTCAGCTGTCAGAGGGAAGCTCCCAGTGAATGTTCATTCATATCTCGTTGGTCACATTAACAATTTATGCCAGAGCATTTTTTTCCATTTTGCTTTCTCAGGCTGAAAAAGGTTGACATGAATATTGACGATAGGAAATGTGCTCTCTCTCTCGGGGGGGGTGTGTGTGTGTGTGTGTGTGTGTGTGTGTGTGTGTGTGTGTGTGTAGAGAGAAAGAACGACCCGGTTTGTTTGAATGAATGAGTTGGAGTCATCCTCCTGAAACGTTTGTGGATGAGCAGCATTGTGTGAATGGAGCTGGCTAAACCTGCATCACAGTGGGAATTAGACAGCGTCAAGGCCAGACCCAGGTGATCACTGTGTCTTACACAACTGAATTTAATATATATGCTTTGGACAGCTCGTCAGACAGAGCCAGGGAGATCCTTAAAAGTTTACCTCAATATCTAAAATATCAACAATAAACTCTTAAATCACACTTTTGTAGTTTTTTGGATACAAACTCTCTCTCCACCTCCTCTCACTCACATTTTGAGCCAAAAAAGCTGACAAAACACACAATTAATAAACGGTTAAAGTTATGAAGAGGATGTTTAATTTTGAATTGGTTTTGGTGGGAAACTTCTTCCCATCTGATAGTGTTTTACACTAATGTGATGTGTTTACTGCAGACTACAACACAATGCTGCCATTGTCTTGGTTTGACTCCCAGCAGAGCCACAGTCATCGCCATCAGGCTGCTTGTTGTACGATAATTTGGAAGAATTGTTCGCTGAATAGACTCGACCTGTTTGTTCTGAATCCATAGTGCCGTTGTGTCCGAGAGGGGAACAGTATTGAAGGACAAACTCTCCGCCCTGATCAGATGACACTCATTTAAAACATGTCAGTCAGCTCTTCCCCGCGGGCCACGTTTTCTCCTGCCATGTTCCCGTCATTCCTTTCCCTTCGTGTCACATGTCATCCCTGTTTGTGTTGATTTACATCAGTGTATGTCTCGCGGCCTTCCTGCGCAGAAACACACAGATAACTCTAATGGTAACTAACTAATGACGCCTGGCTGTGGATTTGGCTCAAATTGAATGAATGAGGGTCTGTGTGCGAGGAGTGGAAAATCCAAGCGGCCGTTGCATGCCAGACGGATATAGCAGGCAGGCAGGCAGTCTGTGTACCTCCCCAGCAGATTGGAAGAGGAGGAGGAGGTTTGGATGTGTGAACAGCTGGTGAGTGAATAAAGAGGGGTTTGGGATGATGGGAAGGAAACAGTACAGAGAGGAAGAGATGAGAGGTCAGACAGTAGCCTAGAGATCAGCCCTGATCTCCCTCTTGGTCATGAGTCTAACATTCTTACATTTTTTTTATTTTAGTTTATCTTCTATTAAGCTAGAGATTAGCACCATTACCTCTCAACAAAAAGCACCGTTGGTACAGAAGAAAAGACCTTTCCAGGTTAGGTTTCTAACTGAGATAACAGACCTGGAAGCATCCGAGCGGCAATTATGAGAACAGCTGGTCGTACTCTTAACATACAAAGAAAAGGTGCTTCCTCTCCCCCAATCTTTTCTCTAGGATCTTGCATCGTTCACGGCACTATTTTATTTGATACTGTTTACTACTGAAGCAAGGCTTGTAGGTCGGCCTTCTTTCTGTGCAGTTTGGTCTTCTTCAACAGGAGCAGACTTCATCACAGACTCTGAAGACAGACCTGCAGGTCAGGAGGGGTTGGGTCTCTAAATTGCAAATGTCAAGCACACAAATAATTGCAATTATTACCTAGAACATGCATTTTTTCATATCTAACATGATTTTGATGACCTTGACCAAATACTTTTAGTTGCCTTGAGCATACATTAATCATTATGCAACTGCAAAATTTGAAGTAATATCTACTCTGGCAGCGTTGATGATGTACTAAGGCACAGTGGTGCTTTGAGCTAGAGCGTCAGCATGTTCACCATCTTAGTTTAGCAGGTTAGCATGCTAACATTTGCTAATTAGCACTAAAATGAACTAGCTAGTTTTGTATGTATGAAGTCATAAACCAAAGTATTGGACTAATAGAAATTTTGATGTTATGACTGTGCCAGATGAAAAGTAAAATGATGAATATAGTTATTACAAATCATCCTGAACAGTACATGAATGTCTGAATCAAATTATATGGCAATCCGTCAAATAGATATCAAGACATTTTCCATGAACGAATCCTCGCACAATGGCTCGTATGATATCTTAGGGATAGTTGTTACTCATTTATCGTGCGTTTCTTTACAAATGTTCAGAAACATGGGACGCATGTGTCAATTTCCACTCCAATCTTTTCTCAGTCTTCACAGGAAATAAGTCGGTTAGGTCTAGGCAACAATCCTGGTTTGGGTTAAAATAACACCAGAAGTGTAATAACTTATGTTCGGAAGTTACTTGACACGAAAGTCTGGTGTCTAGGACGTTTCGTATTATTTTGTGATCCTAAGTCCAATATTTTGAGATACTAAGTCATATTCTTTTGAAAAAATTTTTGAATTATTTAGCAATACGAGTAAGAGTCAAGTCAGCTCATTAAATGTGAGTTATCAGTCGTTACAAGCCTCATAGATGTGGGTCAGTGGGGGCCTACTACACCTACTACTTTGTGAAAGTGAAAGCGAAACTTAGAAGCAACGCATTCTAACAAAACTGAATAAAATGACATGTTCTGAACACAAACAGCTTGTTTAGGTTTAGGGAACAAAACCACGTGGATAAGTTTAGGGAAAAATGTTGTGTGTTGACACTTTTACATGGGATGTAAATCCCAGTCTGCTGGTTGAAAGTAATGTAAAAGAAAGTAAAGCATTTCATGCTGTCTACAATACAACGCCTGACTTCAGCTATTGCTGCTGTCATAATTACTACAATCGCTAAAGGTCGCTGTTGTCTTCTGTTATTCCTTCTTTCGGTGGACCGCCCATGTGAATTGATGATAAAATCTATTAGTAGGTGTACCAGGCCCCTTCCGACCCACATTGATGAGCCTTAGATCCACTAAAAACACCCCTTTAATGACCCGATAGCAGATGATCATCGTTTTATTTTAAAGATTATTACTTTAAGAATAGTTAAATAAATCCATGGTTGTGTTTGCATTCAGAATATAAACTGTAATGTGTGAAGTGTTTCTCACACAATAGCAGTTTTGAATTGTCTGAATTCTAGTCGAGTCTATTTTTCTCTTGTGATGTCAATGACTTTGACCACTGTAGCTCACAAGCCACACAAGTCAGGAACAAACCCAAATCCACACCTTTGTTTCTGGCTCTGGTTGTTGTTCCAGTGGCTCCGACACTGACCCCTCTTTGATAAAGGTAACCCCTCAAGTGTGCACACTGAATGAAGCGTCTCCAGCTGAATGGCAGGTCTCACCGTGGGGGGGGCACTCCTTTCCTCCTCCCAACTACTTCCTTCCTTCCCTCCCTCCTCATCCCCCCACCTCCCTGCTCCGCCTCAGTATTGGGCCCAGCCGGCACATCTAGGGGGGCTGTGAACAGGTGCTATTCCCCCTGTCAGGAGGCAGCACTTGAAGGAGATGGCGGGAATGAAGTTGGCATGGAGATGACTGGGAAATCAGGTCAGCATCCTCAACTCAAACACACACACAAACACACCGCCAAAGAGTGTCTAAATATAGCGATGTCACCGACGGGGGGGTGGACAGGAAAATAAAGTAAATGAAAGCAGAAGCATTTGCTGAAGTAGGGGATGTGATGAGCGCAAGGACGGCCTGGAGAGAAACAGATATGGAGGTGGAAGATATACATAAAATGAGAGAGGTAGTGGGGGAAAATGAGGCAGGGGATGAGGACGGAAAAGGAGCAGATAGCTGGACGAGGCAAACCATATCCCCCATGATTGTCGCTGCCACACCTTGTTAAGGCGTCCTGCTGCGTCCTCCCCACCCCTCCTCCATCCTTGGGTGCTGACACGCTGTGTTCCTGACAAACACAGTAGGGGGGACATGGGGAAAAGCAGGGGAGCAGAGGAACAACGGCTGCAGGAAGCTCTGCCGCATTGTTCGGGCTGAATTACACGGTCACGCAGGGTGGGCAAAGAAGGAACCCGGCGAACAAGACAGGAAGGAAGACGACGCATACTATAAAGAGGGATTAGCTCAAGCAGTAGGGGAGGGGGATGAATATGAAACAGAGTCAGACCTGGGTCAGATGGTATTTGCAAAAAGTTCTTTGTGTTTGCTGTAACTTGCCCGGTGGGTGGGAGCCTGCTTGCGTACCATGAGAATACATTTATGCAGAAAAGAGCAACATAAGGCTGTAACTAAAACAATAAGAGGCAGATTGCACTCTTCAACCTCAGGGAAAGTATGTGCATTTTGCTGGAGAAAACAGCCTAAATTTAGTTGTTGCCCCTCAGAAAGTCCTTGCTGAGGGGGTATTCCTTCTGCACAACAGTAAATTACAAAAAAAAACAATATAATGATTAGTTGTTTTTTGGTAAATTAGTATTTTACATAATCCTCACAGTTTCTTCAGATGTAGCCCCAGTAGAAACGCAAACGGCGGTGCACAAAATAGACTTTCACCATATGGGACTATGGACGGGTTTCTGAGCAGCGTCATCACAGGGATGCGCATGCAGCTAGTGGGCAGAAAGCACGGCATGTCCAGCAAAAGCCAAAACAGAGATGAGTTTTAAACTGCACCAACCACAGCCAAGATGGATTGAAAATGTTTAATATTTAGAGGGGATCACATGTATTTGCTAAAAACAGAAGGAGATTATGGATCCAAGCCTGATGGGCAAAAACTTTCCAGTCACACAGCGCTAGCAAAGCAGCGGGTGGTTATGGCGAGCTGATCAGCAACATGGTGCTCGACCCACAGTGTGAGGAAATATTTCAGCGACTATGCCTTAAAACTCAAAAGTGAGGCAAGACTTTGTTGTGGCTTTGCTGTAACGCTATGTGACTGCAGCGGAGGAATGCTCACTCCGATATACCGTAGCGTTACATTTTGAAGGGAAGACCTCTGGTAGTCTGCTGGGGTAGCCCCGGTTGTTCCGAGAACCCAAGTCCGAAAAATGCACCACTGGACCAAAAGGCCATCAGACCAACAGCCCGTTATTCAGAAAACAAAATGGCCATAATCCCAAAGTCCCATTGTTCCCTTTACCGTTAATGCACCCGGGCTGACCATGATGCCCTGGGGGGCCAGAAATAATCTAAATCACAGGGAGAAGTGTTACCAGGTGCGCAACGGGATTCTCTGTACATAAAAACGCAACAGTGGTGGTGTTTTTTATTCTGACATAACTTGCCAGGAGAGAAAACTTCTTCTAGCAGCTGTATAACTAACTGAGATTTACTCACTAACCGCCGATGTGAAGGGATCCGAGGGAAGGGTTTTCAAAACGTCCATGACCAGAGGACCTGTAGTAATATTGAGGATATTATCTTATTGAGTAATACTGAGTATAACCTCACGAATACCACTGCTGCACAGAACGCTACATGATGTCAACCAAGAAGGATTGTTAGATTAAATAGTCTATCGCGAGGTCCAACAGCCAGCAAACATGCTATTTAATAGAGAGCCGTCAGGGGTCTAATGGTAATGTTCACCTGCCCGACACGCAAAGAGCTGCTGTATGATGGGTTGGACTAATAAAACCAAAAGTCTCCAGTTCGATATTAACACTATAATGATATTATGTTACCTGTTACTGTTACCTTTAGGAAACAGTGTTGTAACTTGAGCTCTGACCGGAGTGTCAACCACACAGGTCCCTCAAGTCAAATCATACTTATGTCTGATCTAATGTCATCCATGTCATAACAGGTGATAATGATAAATAAATCTCCTACTAATAGGTCACATGAAAATCTGTTAGTTGGACCATGCAGCGTAGTCAACAAGAATGTACAAATAATGCAAAATCTTTGTTGATTACAGCGGCTGCCAAAGCGGTTCTGCCCCTGAATGCGCTCGCACCCAGTAGTGTTTGTATACAAGAAACTGGTCTATTTGATGGAAACGGGCCGAGGCAGTCAAACAGGGAGGATGTAGGGATAGAGAGAGATGAGGACGGGGTAATGTTAAAGGGACAACCGAGCTGAATGAAAGCTAAAAATCAGGCAGGCGTCTTAATTGAATAGGCATGTACAGCTGTAGAGGCCATTCTCAAGAGGTTTTCAACAAATGTCACAGTGAATGAGGCGAGTGATGGAGGACGGGATCGATCGTTTTAGTTCCCACTGATTCCTCCACCTCTCCCGCCGTCCCCTCTCTGTGGCGGAGGACTTAAATGCTTCTCCACTGACTGACTGACTGACTGGCCAGATGATCTTCGTCTCCCCTCTTCCCCCCAGGCAGGGAGAGCAGCATTAGCCCTTTTCACCACCCTTCACTTCCTCCACTGTGACTCCCTGCCCTTTGCATGTTCCTTCTACATCGCTGACTGTTTTAGATATCCCGCTGCACACCAGCTAGCCTTTTAGTGCATTTTTCATTTAACAGAAGCAAAACGAAGGTTGATGAAAGGTCTAGATGCTCAGGAAGAAGCAGTGGAATAATAGAGCAGATGAACAACTAGGCTTCATCCTGAAGAACGTCAGATCATGTCGATTTTATTTATTCTGAATTTATCTGGTACTCTTAAAGCAGCATAGTAGTTTATTACAACAAAATAGTAGGATCATCCTGCTCGTGCCCCATCGAATCTTTCCGTGTTCCAAGATCTCAGCTATTAATTTGATTAATCAGCCTGGTCTCAGTCGCAGAGCATCAAATTTCAACACTTAGGCAGTAGTCGTCAGCGTCCTGGGATGCGCAGACCACAGTTTAGCGTCCCCATGAAGCACACCAGGCCACCATTCCTGTCACTCATGACGTTACTACACCATGTAACACTACGTTCGTAGCTTAAACTGCACAGACATGCTTATGTTAACCCAAACCAGCATCTTTTATCTAAAAATATTTTTTTTTTTTTTTTTGCCTAAACCTAACCACGACCATTTCACAACGTTAACTCCAGTGTTACAATATAAACCACACACAAAACCTCCTGTGTTAAGATATTAAAAGGTACAACATGACGAGTAGGGATGATATCACGCTGCCCACAAACTACGCATTGTATAGCTACTGACTGCAGTACAGTTTCAGATCCATCATAAGTCCATCACATTTTTCTTTGGCGTATGAATGACACTGTATTTTGTAAGTCATTTCATGTGCAATAACAGCACCTTTTGTTGCATTTGGTGTGTCATGTCTGCGCCATGTAGTCTATGCTGTCTGCAGAGCAAATGCATCCACATAAATATGCTACGTTAAGGAAGGAAGTGACGCAGAATAAAAAGTGAGAACGACTGCTTATGGTGTGCAGGACGGCAGGTGGATGGCTTCCAACAGGAGACCAGTGTTCGTGTCCCAAAGTGCTGTTTAGTTCTTTTGAAGTCATGTTAGTGACATTTGTCGATTTCCATTGTGTATGTATTTTACTCGTTTTACATACTTATATTAACCCTCTGAGACCCGCAATCCCGACCGTTTTACTGTCTTTCAGAGGCTGCAGCAGGTTTTACAGCTACAGTGAATGTATAGGTATCATTTTAAAGGAAACCGAAGGAATCCATTAGTACTGTCCATGAAGGAGACTAAATAACGCTAGAAAGTTGGGCTACATTTTGGAGAGGAAAAATTAGCATGGCCATTTTCAGACCTCCGACCTCAAGATATTGGAGTGAAAATGGGTTCTTTGGGTACCCACCAGTCTCCCCTTTACAGACATGGCCACTTGCAGTTTTGGGCAAAAATGATGCCGTTTTTTTTTTTTAAGCACAACCATGATGTTTTTCTGAACCTAAGGAAGTGATTTTGTTGCCTAAACTTAACCGCGATCATTTCAGGTGAAAAACCATCATTACAAGAGATTATTTTTCATATGATGCTGCTTTATTTTACACATCTCCTGTCACCTCTATGACAGAAATATAATAATCTATACAACATGTCCTTTTTTTGACTCTCTATCCAGGAGGAAAGGTTTATTAAATACACGACATTAGAATTAAACATAATGCTAAATATACCTATCTGAGGGCAGAGGTTTTGGACTCTGTGTCTCTGCTCAGATGAGACTATGCTCATGTGCTTGGTTTTGTCCAGAGGCGGATGGTGAACTGAAATGTTACTGATCTGACATGGCATTATGATAAGCTGTGATGAAGGTTCATGATATCAGTAGCTTATCAGCCCACGCAGCTCGTTATGTTTTTTAATCAGCAGCAGTTTCCGGCACCGCTGATGTCTGTCAACTGCTTGCACCTGCTGATAATGTTAAGCTACGAGGCCCTAGCCATCCCTAAAGAGGTAAAACACCACAAAATCTCCCCTCCGCGGTCTGCGCTTAGTGGACGGATTGCATGACTCCAGCGTCCAATCCGATCTCCTGCGCTGTTAGCTAATGGTAATGAGGATTCGGGGGGACGGATGATGGCAACATGCTCCATGGGATGGAATTAGCGCTGAGCATTTCAACTTTCCCAGTGAGGCAGTGGCCCTTTTATCCCGCCATTATTGGCGGAGACAATGATGTGGTTAATCTTTTTAAGACAACACAGCAGAGGACCAGGAGGGAGGGAGGAGCTGTCCAATAATCTCATCAGAGACCAGAGGACATACTCCGTGATAGAGGAGAGTTACTCCCTTACATGTCAAATTATCCTCCTCGTGTGTGTGTGTGTGTGTGTGTGTGTGTGTGTGTGTGTGTGTGTGTGTGTGTGTGTGTGTGTGTGAGTGAGCAGGCTGGGAATACACCGAGCAGCCATGTTTCGTCTGCATGTGTGTGTGAAAGCGTCCTTCCCTGTATTAAAGAAAGGTGTAATGTGCCAGGGGGAGCTGTCAGATGTACAGTATACATGTGAGGTGGAAGTGTGAAGGGAGCTGAAGATGTGTTCATGTAAAAACTGAAGCCTGTGATGCTACAATATGAAGAGAAGCCAGTGATCAGAATATCACAGGACAGAAATAAACAGAAAACATAATTGTGATTCCAGAATAGTGTTAATTGGTGTACAGATTTCCCCATTTCTTATCTTTATCTTTATTGTATTTGTATATACCATGAATATGAGTAGGTCAATTGTTTTTTTTTTTTTTATTAATGTTAGTTAAAACAGTGTATCCTGACTACAGATACCTGTTGAAGGGAAGCATTTATTAAGACATTCTACGACTCCTGAAATGTGACCCTGATGTTTGAAGCTTTCCACTTTTTTATGTCAAATATCAAACAGTATCAGGAATTACAAATACAGTTTTATACCCTTAAAATATGATCTTTCTTAACGGGAGACACACACTCAACACTTGGCACTGCCCCCCATTTGAAGGCACCATCAGTCTGATGGCACTACAACAGGCACAAAGCCACCGGCAACGCTAGCAGCTAGTAGCTGCTAACATAGCACAAACAAACAGTGTTTGTTAGACAATTGCTATTGTTATGGACGGACAGACACACGGCTGACAACCTGCTAAACTAAACGCTCCTGGATGGTGAACTGGAGACAGTGAACGCAGCGCCGTGGCTGCTAACGCTCCTGGATGGTGAACTGGAGACAGTGAACGCAGCGCCGTGGCTGCTAACGCTCCTGGGTGGTGAACGAGACAGTGAACTTAGCGCCGTGGCTGCTAACGCTCCTGGGTGGTGAACTGGACTGTGAACGCAGCGCCGTGGCTGCTAACGCTCCTGGGTGGTGAACTGGAGACAGTGAACGCAGCACCGTGGCTGCTAACGCTCCTGGGTGGTGAACTGGAGACAGTGAACGCAGCACCGTGGCTGCTAACGCTCCTGGATGGTGAACTGGAGACAGTGAACGCAGCACCGTGGCTGCTAACGCCCCTGGATGGTGAACTGGAGACAGTGAACGCAGCACCGTGGCTGCTAACGCCCCTGGATGGTGAACTGGAGACAGTGAACGCAGCACCGTGGCTGCTAACGCCCCTGGATGGTGAACTGGAGACACACCGCTGCATGGAGGCACATATCTTGTCAGTTAACGGGTAACAATCGGTTAACGAGGGTTGGTTATCGGTTAAGACATTTTTGCAAAATTAACATCCCTGTAAGATAGTGAGTGAATTTATAGGTAAGGTTTAAGTGGTTAAACTGCACTATAAAGCTTCCCCCTCTGGGGCAAGAGTCTTCGCTGCCTTTCTCACTCAGCTTCCAACATAATTTCTTTTCTTCGTGCGGGTTCGTCTCTCAGCGGCTCCTGGGACAAGAATATATGTGATATAGAGGATGACTGATCCAGAGAAGGTTAACCGTGTTGTTAACACTCCATTCCTCCACCCCACCCTCTTGCCTGCTGATGAAACGGTCATCTTGCAGCTGCTCGCCACGTCGGACTACAGTGAAAGGAGTGGACAGCTGGGGCGTGAATTAATGTAAAACAGGAGTTCACAACCTTTGCTTTTGGCAAGCAGCCCTGCGTTGGGGCCAGAGAATTCCTTTGACCCCAATAACTGTGGAGGAAAATGTTTAGGTTGAGCCTTTAGACTACATGCAGTGTTTTAATCCTCCACAGGGCAGAAATGAAACTGCTCTCATAAGCCGGTCAATGGAAATTCATTGGCAAGCCGTGTGACGTTTATAGCGCTTCTATGCAGCCCAAAGGCCATTGGAAGACGTTCCACAGTCATTTCTGTATAATTAGGAATTTATCAAGGGACCCATTTTAACATCAGAAGACACTACATTGGTTGCCAGCCCGAAGGTTGGGCCACTGTGATGCACTGTAGAGAATTGCAGTGTAAAACCTGGCCACAGGCGTGATATGTATGTGCATTAGTGGAGCATTGTGAGTACAGGACCCCAGGCTGTGAATAGTGATCATAATTTCATGGTGTGTTTTCTAGTGTTTGTGTCAGTGTGTGCTAATGTGTGCGGCTGTATTGTGTGTGTATGCAGTATGTGTTGCCCATTAAATGTCAGAGAAGTCGAGGTCTCTGGCTGGCGTGCGCGCGCCACACACACACACACACACACACACACACACACACACACACACACACACACACACACACACACACACACACACACACACACACAGCCCCCTCCAGAGAAAATCCATGTCCCTGACTATTTTTAGAGCTGTATGCCATCCACTTCTCAATCAGTGATGTCTTTCTGTCTCTGCAGCAAATCAAATGCACCCCCCACTGCCAACCAATCACACAAACACACACACACAAACACACACACACAGACACACACTTGTTATTCTGTACGGACCCTGATTGACATAATGCATTTCCTGACAGTGTTTCCCAGCCTTTTCTTTTTCCTTTTTTTTTTTTTTTGGCATCAACCACTAAATACAAAGCAATGTTGTGTCTAATGGTGATTTTCTTTTCTCTGATTCTTTTATTTGACTCATTTTTAGAAACCTGCAGAGGTAAAACTATAAAATATTTATAGGTTTAATATATTAGATATATAATATAGATTAGAAAAAAACAATGGGATGGTAGAGATGGGAAAGTTTTCAGCGTTCACAACTTGTGGGTGTTCACATTGTCAAACAATTCAAGACAGTTTGAGGGTTTAAAATACTGTGCTGCCTATATAGTACTATATCCATCAAATTCCAACGACTTTGGGCAGAGAAATGAGGCATCCATGTTTGTTTGGTTTTCAGGCATTTTTGTTTTATTGAGAGAATCGGATCGATCAGAACTTAGATATTAAGAATTGCGATTTAGCTGTTGACATGAATGATATTTACAAGTCGGGAACTGGTATATAATTAATGGGAACATGCCACAGGCCTTTGGACAAGTTAAGAACCAGCCCAAAACCTCCTCACTTTAAAAAAAATGTCCTGAAGGCTCAAGGTCTAAAACCCAAATGGTCCTCACAAAGATAGACGTGTAATAGCACCCATAAGCGCCCCTCCACCTGTTCCTTCACTGTAACTAAAAGTGGTGACACCCACAGATTGCACAAGAAGACATAATTCACAGCAACGTTTGCACCAACTGACACATACTCATGCTCATGAATGTGCTTTCTGTTGCTTCATTAGAGATTCGCTGAGGCGTGACACAGGGTTGTTGTTTTTTTTTTCTGATTTGCTTCCCTCCTTCGTTCCTGTCTGCAAATGTAGAAATAATAGAAATAACAGAAGCATGTGTAGTAACAGTATAATGAGGGAAACGTGCTGTGAGTTGGTCGGCTGGGAGGCCAAACGTTATGGAAAGGTGTACAGAGAGTGAGAGTAATTCAGACAGAATAAATACTGAATGTAGTCTTAAATTTTATGATCCAGGTTTTGGGCTCATTGTTTTTATTTTTGTGTAATGAAAATCCAGAAATAAGTCAGTTTTCAGGCCCAGAAAGGGGCAAAGTTCATCTGAGCGTTCTTGTGACGGTTAATAAACTCACTCCAGTGTTACTGACTACACCAGGGATTTTACAAGAAACGATATTCGCTGATGACGCTCTGCTCAATATCTATAGAGTACCATCATTGATGTTTTTTTTTTTTAATAATTCAGATTTTTATTGATTTTGAAAGGGTTTGTACGTGACAAGTTAGCATATCAAGTGAGACATTCCATAGGCAAAAATAAAATTAAATGGCTACAGATCCATGTAAGAAAGGGTACAACACAGGCAATAATCCCTCACAAAAATAAAGTAATATCTTTAAATAGAAAGTAATTAAATTAAATACAGTAAAGATAAGAATTAGACGGAGTAGGACAGTGTAACATGATTCAAAAAATCCCCCCAGACAGGTTTCTCTCATTTATCCTGGTCAACATGGATTCATTTGAGGCGGTTTTAGTCATATGATTGACCCATTTCTGGGTTTTTAGTTGACTTCTGATATCTAAGTATAGTTGTAGCAGCTGTAATTACCCCGGCTATAACAACGGAGGACTCTTCTCTGGACATGTTATGTACTTGTGATGTGTCTCTAAGTAAACACATTCTTGGGGATACTGGCAGCGTCTCACCCAGCCATTCACTCATATGTCAGAGAATCTTACTCCAGAGGGGTTGAACAAGAGGACAGTACCAAGTACAATGGAAAAAGGCGCCTGTCGCTTTTCAGCATTTCCAATCCAAGTTATTTGGTGATAAACCCATCCTATGTAGTCTGATTGGTGTCCAGTTGTGGAATATCTTGTATTTTGGATTCCTTAACATGTTTAACCACTCCTCTTCATCCAGTGTACACCTCAGGCCTGTCTGCCATACTATTTTCAGACTATCACAGTGATTATTGTGCAGTCCATTAGTCAGTCCATTCTGGGATTTCTGTCCAGATGCTGAATTTTCTGGGCAAAGCGACTCCTAATCTGGAGATATTTCCTCTTCCTGTAAGAGTATCTCCTCGTTAAACCTGGATACGGTATGAACGCCATCTTGTATAAGTCGCCAACATGACATAGGTAACATTTTTTCCAGTATACTGATGTTTTCCCAGTTGGATTGTGCCATATAGAGGAGTAACGTTGTCTCTCACATTGTAGTTTTAACATCTTATGTATTCTGATCCAAACTACTTTTGGGTGAGACAGGATAGGATTTGGGTACCATGTTGAGACAGAGATAATCTACCTATAGGGGTAAATGGAGAGCATGTCTCATGTTCAATAACAACCTAATCCAGTTTATTATCCTTAATAAACTTGGCTTGGCTAATTTGCCAATTTCAAATGAAGTATGACATAGTCTCAGCCTTACATTTATCTTTAACCACTTTACTTAACCACTTGAATGCCAAGCATATCGTATACATGACTTCCCATGACACGGTAAACACGACCCCATTTGAAGGCACCAAATGTAGCAGGCGAGCTAATACCCAACACATCACTCCCACTTGGCATTTGCTCCTCAAGATAATTTCATTAATACTGTGACTTGTCTGAATCAGTGTCTCCTTGCAGCAGGAAGAATAACTTTGTGTGGACATACAGTAAACCTTTTTTTTTTTACAAAATCCATCTCTGTTTTGTGATAAAGTGGGAATAAAGTGTTTCTCTGTAGCTGACCCTGTGCTGTGTCCTCCCTGGAGAGGAGGTGAAAAGAGTATTTCTGCACAGACATCAATAATGGATCACTTCTAGCCCCTCTGGACAGCATCATGACCTTTGTTTGCTTTGTAAATTGTGATTTGTGCAATGGAGGTCAAACATCTTGGTGCAGCATTGTTTTACAGACAGTTATGGTCCATTTCAATGAAGAATTGGATAATATTACCTTTCTATCTGGTCTGACAACTTTGATACTGAAACCACAAGAATCTCATTCAAGTGGAGCTGAGGTTCAACGGCCTGCAAATCTATATTCCAACCAAACAATACAGCAGCTCATTTAACTGATTACCTTCACCCAGAATAAAGTTATGAATTACTGAATCAACCAGTGAATTCCTTCATCCATGGTGAACATGATGTAGAGCACTTCTGTATCTTATGGTACTCGTGAACTCGTGTTTACGCCACGGGAAGTCATGTTCACGAAATGCGTTTGTCGTGAAGAACGCCGCTGCTAAGCAATGGCAATAATAACGTCACCGTCAGTGACTAGAGGCCGCAGAGGCTAACAAGTTAGCATGCTAGTCGGTGGGTAACAGCTGGAAGTCCAGAGCCAACTTCCTGTATCTGCGCCGGCTCTCTTTTAAGGGCGCTTTTCTCTTTTAAGTGACGAGCCACACCTCTTCATTTTCCTCAGCTTTTTAATCAATTTTTCTATATTAATTATTATTAATTATATATTTAAAAAAATATTTTTCTATAATGTTTCTATTGCAATGTTTATTTATTCATTCCTTCCTTCCCTCCTTCTCCAAAATTTCACTTAAAACAGTTATGTTCATTTTGTACTTCTTAAAATGAGAAAATACGTATTTTAATTTTCATTTGTCAAGTATTTAATTCACACAGGTGTGTACAAATACAGGCTTTACCATGTGTTTATTTCAATGAATATATATTTATTCATGTATTGAATTGCTAGATATAGTGATACATGCTGTTATCAAGAAATTAAATTTCTAATATTGTGATAGGCCATATGATTTTGGCCATATCACCCAGCCCTTGTCACAATTAATCTAGTTTTGTTGCTTAAAACTAACCAGTCTTACGTTAACTTTTTCGCATTGTGCGCAGCTGTAAGCGTGATACTGTATGAGGCTGATGCGACCGGCTCCAGGTACAAATTCACAGGAGATGTACAGTTGCTGATAGACACGTTAATTAACACTTAAAATAGTCTTACAACTTCATTATAGTGTATTATCAATGCTAAATAGGGAATTTTATTAAATTATTACTGGAAAATCAAACCTACGTATTAAACAAAAGAGAGAAAATTTCCACCTTAAAAGGAATTATAAAGGTTGTATGAACAGAACCTCCAGTCCATGTTGAACACAACACCCAGAGCCAGCTTTCTATTTCTGGAGCTTCAACAGTTTGCTTGTTTCTATACACGACAAGAGGAGTTATGCTTTATTATTTCATTTATTGGGGGCGGCAGTAGCTCAGTCCGTAAGGACTTGGGTTAGGATGTGGAGGACCCGGGTTCAAATCCCCCAGGGACAAAGACCAACTGGTTGGGGAGAGGGGCCAGTTTACCTCTTGGGCACTGCGGAGGGGCCCCTGAGGGAAGGACCCCACCCCCCACTGCTCTGGGGGCGTATGAGGGGCAGCCCCCCCCCATCACCACTTCTCCATTAAAATATATTTTTTTTATATTAAAATTTTTTTTTTAAAAAAAAAATATAAATATTTTTTTTTTTTTTTTATAAAAAAAAAAAAATTTTTTTTTTTTTTTTTCATTTCTAAGATTTACTGTTCCCTGATGCAAAGGGGAGCTTGTCGCTCTCCCAAGTCATTCATATATGATGCTGTTTGTCATTTGGCTGCAGGCGGTTTGACTTGGCCGGCTCCGGCTCTCTAAGCTGTCACGGACCCACGCCGACACCCAGAATAGCCTTCGTGTATTTCTTGCCGTCAGTCCAACCCCCCCACACCCCACCACCACTAGGGTGCTGCTCCAGCTTTCATTTCAGAGGCCTGGCTGCTTCCTCCGTTACTTCCCTCTCCTCTCCTCCTCCTCCTCTCCCTCTCTTGTCGCCCCCTATCAGACACTTTCATCTCTGAGTGTTTTATTGCATTGTGTCCTTGTAGAGGAGGACCTCTGGGCTTGCTCCAGACATCCAAAAAAATATAGCTCACTTTCCCCCCTCCTGCTCGCCTTGCTCTTGGCTCAGACAATATGGAGCATGGCTGTGTGTTTTTTCAATTGCTCTCCCGTCCTCTCCCTTACCTTTGAGTGTACTCTCCCTTTTTTCATCTTGTCTTTTTCTCCTTCAGCACCGGCAGTCACTATGTTTTTATGGAGACAGTGTTGCAAGGGTGCATGACAAGTGAAACCGACCAACTCTCTTCTCCTCCCCCCGTAGCCAGGCCTCTCTGTTTAGATCAGTGACAGTCGCTTGTCTCTCCAGAAAGTACATTTTATTCTCAGCCATGTCCCCCATGTCCTTAGTATTCCTGGTCTCTCTGGGATCTCTGATTCTCTGCTTTATGTCCAAAAATTCTTACTCTGGCCTCCTTGTTTTAACTGTATTGGAAAATGATTGTTATTATGTGATTCAATCTACTTCCTCTCAGATGGGAGGTATTTGCTGCAAAGCATGAGGTGATGAGTTTGATGATTTGAGCCAATGGGAATCACACTAAAGTGAGCCAGGGCTGCAACTAATGATTGGTTTTATTATTGATGAAATTGCAGATTATACACTCATCGTTGCGGGTCTTAAGTGGGCATAATTTTTCAGTTTACTTACAAATAAAACATCCGAGAACATAAAAAGCAACGATGCTCCTGAGGATCTTTTTCGCTAAATTCGGGAAAAAAATCTTTTGGTGCTTATTTTATCCAGAATATATATGAAAACAGAAAATCCAAAAAATGTACATTGAGATCACACTTTGTCAACGTCTTTGTTATAAGGTTTTGAAAAATCTATGGCTACATCCACACTATTACGTTTTGGGTTTGAAGCGTGTAACTTGTGCTACATTTATGCCTCAGCGTCCACACTGCTCCGGCATTTTCAAACCCCTAAAACGGAGACGTCTGAAAACTCTGCAGACCCCGTTTTGGTTTGAAACGGTTTGGGGCGGCAGTAGCTCAGTCTGTAGGGAGTTGGCTTGGGAACCGGAAGGTCACCGGTTCAAGTCCCGACATGGACCAAGAACTGAGTGTGAACTGGTAGCTGGAGAGGTGCCAGTTTACCTCTTGGGCACTGCCGAGGTGCCCCTGAGCAAGGCACCAAACCCCCAACTGCTCGGGGCGCTTGTCAGGAGCAGCCCCCTCACTCTGACATCTCTCCATTGTTGCATGTTTGTGCATGTGTGTGTTCGGGTCTGCATGTACCGTGTATAAGTTAACAACAGAGTGAAAAAATTGAATTTCCCCTCGTGGGACTAATAAAGGAATATCTTCTTATCTTCTTCTTCTGAAAACTCTGAGACTGTGTTTAAACAGACAAATAGTCACATTCTCTTCCTGGTTGGGTCTTATTCATCACCTTACTCATCACCCCCCGTCACATGACACGTTTCCAGAGAAAAACAAACAACATCAGCCTCGACCAGCAGTGGTTAATTCAACATGGACGAATTATATGTATCCTTTATTTAACCAGGTGACAAAAATCTAAAAATCTCTTTTCGAAGAGTGACCTGGCCAAGAGGGCAGCACAGACATTGTTACGACAATAAAAACAAACAGTACAAGCAGACAAATACAACAGTCACACCCAACGAGTGATGAGCATGACATCCAGTTTGTGTGCAACACAAAAACGGCTATAACGCACAAACAGGTCAATTCAAAACAATTCAGTGAGAAAATCGAGAGCAATCACATCGACCTATAGTGCCACTTTCTTGATCCTGTACAATGGACTTAAATTCCCTCACAGTAATCAGTTCTGACAATTTCAGGTCCTCCTGCATATCATTCCATGAAGTAGCAGCATATTTAAAAGCTTTTTTGCGTAGCTGCGTTCTAACCTTGGGTTTGTGCACATGAATGCACACAGATATGAAGGAATCAGTCCAAGGAGCGATTTATATATAATAGCCGACCAATGTGAAAATCTATGGCCATACAACGATGTCCATTTAGCAGCAAACAGGGTACAGTGGTGTACAAGATTTCCACAGCCAGTTATTTTCATTTTTAATTGTTGTTGACCTTGTTGTATATGCATGCAGCTGCTGTGCAGTTAAATGCAAAGAAATTGCTGGTCTTACTTTTCGCCATTGCTGTCCTTCTGCCATAGTATTTTCTACAACTAAGCAACCAACCGCAGAGTAGACAATCAGCTTCCTGTTTACACTGGCATGCGCATGTACAGTATATTTTATTTATATAGTCTAATATCACAAATCACAAATTTGCCTCAGGGGGCTTTACAATCCGTACAGCATACAACGTCCTCTGTGTTTGGATCCACACAGTGGATGTGATATCTGTTTTAAGGGCATTAGTATGGAAAGATAAGATAAGATAAGGTATTCCTTTATTTGTCCAAACAGTGGGGAGATTTGCAGCAGCAAAGGGAGAAAAGGGAGAGCAAAAACAAGAGTCTAAATAAAAGTAGACAGCCGTAAAATTTGACAATTTAAATAGGACATATAAAAAATAGGAACAGTGTCTACAGTATTGACAATAAATAGAATATTAACTCAATCGCTAGTGATTGGAATGAAATGAAAGAGATTATTTCTGACACAATGCTAAAAAAAACTTGAGTGCACAGAGACGGTTTTCATTTTAAAATGCTGTATTATTGGTGCAAAGACACATACGATACATTGGACTGTACAGAAAAGGGAATATAGATGAAATGAGACAGTGAAAATGCTGGTTCAAAAGGAAAACGTATTAGTGTGGATTCAAGCTAGATTAAAGGTGCTCTGTGGAGTTTTCATCTGAACAAAAAAAGTTTGTTTCTGTACTTGCTAGCAGTCTTCATCTCCTTTCCTGCCACCTGTTGATCAGTAAAGTGATGTGAAACCATAGTCATCCACGTACATTCATACGTTCGTGGGGGAACCTTTAAAGCTGCAGTTTTCATCATTGATTAATCAATTTACACAATTCTTTGATCCTCAGGACATAAAATAGTGCATCACAATTTCAGAGCCCAACGTGGCGTCTTCAAACTGCAAACTCCAAAAAGATTCAGTTGACATTAATGGTATAAAGAAGCAAATCCTCATATTTGAGAAGCAAGAATGAATGAAATTTAACAATAAATATCTTAAATGATTACTTGAATATCTGTTTTTTTTGATTTTGTTGATTTATTATCTGTCAATCAATTGTGATTAACGCAAAACAGAGCAAGCCTATTGGTGGTCGTAACCACATGTTTGAATCAGGACTGCAGGTGGCATCCTGAGCACCCTTTGTTGTTCACAGTGTGATCCATCTTTGGGGTGAAAGGGAGGTCCCTGCTTGTTACAGTTGCAGCACAAAGGCAGCATCTGTGTAGCCGTTCTGTTGTGTTATAGCCGTGTTTAGACAAAGGCTTTAAGGGCCGGTGTGTAATCTGAGGGGACTCAGGAGGCGAACTGCCACTGTGTGATCTCCTGCTTGGCCTTTCCTCCAAGCTGAGCTTTATTGTGTGTGTGTGTGTGTGTGTGTGTGTGTGTGTGCGTGCGTGGGTTTGTCAGGGAAGCGTGCAGATGAAGTAATAGACTGTGTGTCAGCAGACAGAGGTAAACCTGTTTGGACTCTTTATTCCCCCCAGGGACACTTTCATTGTACTGTTTAGCTCGGTGCAGCCAAATGAATAGAAAGGAAAAGGTTGAAGTTTTAACAGAAAGCGGTCGCGTGTCATCATGTGGCGCATTTAGAGAGGGAGCCGGGCTGGTGAAAGGGGTTTTTGTATCCATGACAACAAGTAAGAGCGAGAGCAGCAAATGGGAACGGGTCCGGGCGCATTAGATATTCGAGTCCTGAGAATGTGAGAGATGCACGGGATCAGGGAGGTATCTTGTCACTGAGGGCACATTCGATCACGCTGCTCCTCTCTTAAATCTAACACAGGCTGTAACCCGAGCAGCTGCCCGCTATAGGTGAGCTCAATGAGAGGTGTACCGTTCCCACGGAGATGGATGCAGGTCGTGTAAGACCGTGAGGATGCGTCAAAGCAGGTGAAAGGGACAGCTGCAGTCTCGCCTTGGAATCCGGATACTGCGACTCCATGATTCCTTAGCCAAAGTATTAATAAAGCCGACTGGATCCTCGCTGTGAACTCTCATCATGAGTTACACGTCCGCCAGTCACAGGAGCACCACCTCACCGCGAGGCCGCACCTTTCCATCTGGTTTCGTGTATCTGTGTGTGTCTTGTTATGAGACATCCACCGCCTCTGTCCTCTAGCTGATATTGTAAAGTCATATAATATTTTATTGATCATTCTGTTGCCGTGACCCCTAACCCTTCCTCCAGAGTCAACTACAGCTCCGTGTCCCTTGAGCTCGTAGCGATTTAGGGGTCGATTGCTCAGGCTGAAGCTGCTGACAGTAAATAACAGTGGATGAGGTGAATGTGACATCAACCGGCGGTTTCTAACTGATTGTTTTGAAGCCAGCAGTATTTGTGGTTGCTTTTTTATGTTTGAGACAAAACAGGCAGAACGAAGCCAACATCAGAGGAACAATGGAGCCCAGTGTCAGGCTGCAACTAATCATTACTTTCATTATCAGTTAAAATGTCAGTCAAAAATGGCAATCACAACTTCAGAAGATGATATTTTTATAGTAAATTACTTATTATGTCCGACCAACAAATCCAGTATGCCTTTTACGTCTCACATAAAGGTCTTTGAATTGCCTTCTTCTTGAAAGGTGCTACAAATAAACTCAGGAATTGCATCTATAGCCCATAATTGACGCCCAGTGTGCCCGTGTTCAATGCAGGAAACGGTGCCCCTTACATGCCCCCAGGAAGTGTGCTGGTTATTTTCCTAGTGGCCAGACGGTGGTACTACAACTTCCATGTCCATCACGTGATGTACCCAAAAAGAGTTTCCCATAGACTTACACTGGGAAAGAGATGTCTGTATTTGTTAATCAGTTGTTTCAGTATTAGTTTGATGGATGAGGCAGTCAGGAGAACAACCTTGTGTCTTTGTGAAAGTGTTGATAAAGGGACATATTATAATGTAGAATGTGTAGAAATAACATGTTGGCTTCATATTTTGAGTGAATGGATTTGTTTGGGTAACTCTCTAAATGATCTGACTTACAGAGAGTGACATAATCATAAAATTAGAGCATTAAACCACGAAATAACAGTAATTGTTGAAATTTTAGATGAACTTAATCTTGCTTGCAAAGCCGTTTCGCATCAACTCCACGCCTGCTGTTTTATTAATTTCAGCTTCACTTTTTGCAGCCATCGAGTAAGTGTTTGCTATTTAGTTCAATTAATGTTAATGTCACTAATGAATCACCATTAACAGCGACTCAGAGTCTGTCTTCCATTTGTGTCGCTTCTAAATCACCACAACTCCCATCTGTCGCCTGCTCTGATTGGACAGCGGATATAAAACAAGAGTGATTGTGAACTGATTCATTTCTTCACAGCGTAGGCACATAAACGGCACACAAATCAATCTCCCTCTGTCTCTCTGCTTTTTAAAATTGCTTCCAATGTGATCGCACCCTTCATGAGCTGCTCAAGGACACTTCAGCAGGGAGGGTGCTCGCCAGAACGCCGGCTTGAATTTGGGTCCTCTGGATGAAAGAGTGTGTTTGGGCACAAGGCCACGCCGTCGCCTCAGCGTGATTGAACATAACAAGAGATACTCACATCAGGGCTTGTATATTGGTAAATTTGTGAATGTAGTGCATATATCGCTTATTTTCTGGGTTGAGTGTCCAAACTGGGACTCACTTTGGCAGACATGTATTATTCAAACCGAATCTGGCACCGCTGCACTGACTCCTGTGCTTTTTGCCTTAAACAACTTGCAATCACAGCTATTGCATCTGGCTCAAGCTTGGCCAGCGCATTTACAAGAGGCCAAGTGGAGAGTTTTGTGTGATTGTGTGACTCATTTTTGTTTAGTTTATGTAATATTGATGCCTGACTTCAGCAGGCCAGTCGCCATTTGGAAGGGGGGTTTACTTCCTTGTTTATAAAAGTTTTAGCTCTTTGTCAGCTGGTCAAGTACGCTTTGATTGGTTTGCCTCGCTGGATGAAAAGAAATAAAGTGGAGATGAGGATGAGGGGAGGATGGGGGCATATACAGGCCTTGTGGGTGTGGAATATTAAATCTGATGCTAGTTTGTCATCAGATTGGCAAGAAATCATTGACAAATGTGTTTACTGGCTTTTTTCTGTGATTGCCGGGGAAAAGCAATAATCAGGACTATAATGAGCGAGGCCCATAATCCCTGCGCTTGGTGGCAGAAACCAGGCCTGCTTAATTAAGGCACTGATTTCCCACGAGGCACTGGGGCCTTTTTTCCTCCTTGTCCTCTTCCTGTCTTTATTGGCTTGACTTTATTTGGGATTTTGAGTGGAGGCATTGCCATGATCTGACAAGGCTGAAATGCAGGTTTTAAAGCTTATTTTTTTTTTTTTTTTTTTTTTGATGATTTTCACCAGAGGTGTGCATCTTCACCTCAAGACGATTCGATGCACATCTCGATATATGGTCTGCGGTACGATACAAAAACATTACAGTTAACCACATAACGAGTCAATACGGTCTGATATAGCACTACTTTCATACGATCCGACTCTGAAGTTTAGTTTAACTTAATTCATTGTATTCTCAAGACGTGTCATATATTTCTAATACCAGTATGGCCCACTGTGGCTCATTGGCCATCGCTGTAATTTAATGATGATAACCTTTAATTTCAACTGTGGTTTGCCTCGTATCTGTAATGAGGATGTGATAGAATACTGTGAATTAGTGACATGGTGGTAAGATCCTTATTTTAGCAATCTACTATCTATCTATCTATATCTAGCTATATATATATGTATATATATATATATATATATATATATATATATATATATATATATATATATATATATATATATATATATATATATATAGATAGATAGATAGATATAGATATAATGGGGATGTCAAGGTTAATGTGATGATAATAACACAAATTTGTTTTAATGCCACTAATTATTATAACACATTAACTCAACTTGCAATTTTTAGGTTGACTCAGTTTTAAAGCTAGAAGTGAAGATACTGGACCTAAGGAATCCTTCGGTATCAACCAGATTTGTCGCGAAGGAGGATAAATAACGCTCCAAAACTTGCGCTAAATTTTGGTGAGGAAAACCGACATCTGACCTGAGACTTGGATTATACTTGTGTGAGAGTTTGTACACAGATGCTTTGATGCAGTTTTGCTGCTGTCAAACGCCGCCGTTTATTTCGATTCATCGAGGCTTTTCTCAGTTTGAAAGCTAGAGTTAAGATACTGGATCATATGAAACGAGAAAACCTGAGAGAATCCATTGGTGCCAACCATGGCGACGAAAAACTGGCATGTCCATTTTCAAAGGGGTCCCTTGACCTCTGACCTGAAAATATGTGAATGTAAATGGGTTCTCTGGGTCCCCACCAGTCTCCCCTTTACAGACATGCCCACTTTATGATAATCACACAGTTTGTATCAAGTCACAGTCAAGTCAGCTCACTGACACACTGACAGCTGTTGTTGCCTGTTGGGCTGCAGTTTGCCATGATATGATTGGAGCATATATTGTGTAATAATGCATTTAAATGTGTAATAAATAAATAAATAGAAGTTACTGTGCATAGTAGATCTGAAATGTGTGTTTCATGTCCAGCATGACACGTAAGGAGGGGTTTCATGTCACGTTTTCTTGTCTATAGCCTCCATACAGGTTTTCTACTAAAACTTTTTAGGAACAGAGCTAGTAATCCTTCCGTGAACACTGCAGTGAAGTGCAAAATAATGCGTGCTGTTCAAAAACCATCCTTCAGTCCCTCCACACATGCCTCAGCAGTGGTTAAATGCAGTCTTGCGTAAGGGTGAAAAGCACTCAGTAGATTAAGGAAAGAGATGGAGGCAGAGAAAACTTTCAGGAGAATTTGGAAAGGTTGTGTTTAGTTCAAATCAGAGAGCCCAGGGCCAGGGTTGGAGGCAGCAGGTGTTTTACACGGAGGAGAAAAAAGGTCGTATTTAATTGCAGCACTTTTAGCTGCTGTTTCTTCTCTTGCCTGGAGTACATAAGTCTTCCTAGAGTTTGTGAAAATCTCCACAGGCTTTGCAGAGTAAAAGCTGGAGCAATGTGAGGGTCGGCATGCACCGACAGAGAAGTGGAGATTGGATATCACGCATATCACATATCACCTCTGGTGTGGTACTCCACCACAGTGATTTCACACTTCTAGCCGCTACGCAGTATTATTTAGTGTTTGTGGAACGAGAGCCAGAGAGGAGAGTAAAACAGTAAATCTGCTGTCGGAGAAGAGGCATTGGGAAACGGAGAGGAGGCGGGCAGCTAAAGCAAATTTCAGCCGCAGTGTGGTTTTTGGCCACCGAACTGAGGCAGAAAGAAACACTGCATCTGCCTCTCCATCTCTCTCTTTCTCCATCTCTCTCTTTCTCCATCTCTCTCTTTCTCCATCTCTCTCTCTCTCTCTGGCTCCCTGCACCACCTCCACTTTCATATCTCACTCCCTTCACAGTTTCCATCTCTTCTTTCTCCTCCTCCGTCTGCTCTGGATGTGGGGAAGGCAGAGGCCGCTGGCTGCCGGCGGCCCAGTGCAGCCGAGGTGTGAACCCTCTAATCGCCTGTCATTACCCAGTGGCACTTCCCACACTAATACTCAACTTAAGGTGCTATGTCTAGCATGTTAGCATCAATAAATCATTTAGTCTGACACATTAGTGTGATTCAGTTTAACAAATGAGAACGCTGGCGAGAAGACTGACATCGTCTTTACTTCATTGTACTTACCTTTTACTTTACTGCAGCTCCAATTTTGTGGGATTTTTCTAGTACTGGATCTCTTCACATCACAAAGGGAGACTGATTTATGCCATAAAATACTGATTGATATCTGCACCTGACTGGTTATTATGTTGGATTTCATATTCGATTCAAAGAAAGTACACTTACCAGAGAGTGACACCTCTGCAACTAGAAGTAACAATTAATAATAATAAAAGTTTAATAGCTACAGCAGGTAACGCCTCAGTTAGGCTTTCCGCATCGACGGTGCATCCGATTCAACAGTAATCAGGCCATCAAATGTGCGTTACTGCTCACTATAAGCACATAAGGGTCATGATAACCCTCCAAATATTAGAGTAATGTTGAAAAGTGTCATGTTGTCTCAGCAAGTTTCTCTTTCCCCTCGTCGATGCTGTCTGTGGACATGACTGATGTGACCATTGTGGAGCTTTTCAGTTCCAACAAGACAGATAACCACAGTTCTCATTATGATTTTTAATGGACATATGCGTTGTGATATTTAAACAAACCATCCATCAACAAGGAAGTAAAAGCCTCTAGTCTACAAACTGGTCTCTACAGACCTCCAGCCGACTCATGGCGGTCTGCGAGTGTGACCGCCAGGCTGGCGAGGTGGCAACCCCAGCAGGCTCTAGCTAGCTGCCACAGCAGTTTATGGAGCTTCTCAACTCTGATAACGTTGGAGCAAATGTTCAATTCTCCATCTTATATCATAAAAATGCCAATATTCAAAATCTACACAGCTGATTTCTTGTCTCAAAAATTTTCAAAAGTGAGTTTAGTGATAAAATAGCTATGAAAAATATAAAAAAGAAAGAAAGAAAAGAAAGCTTTTAGCTGTTGTGTGATCATAGACCTGTACTATTTCAGCGCTTTGCTTTGTGGGATACACTAGGCGAGGTAGACTGGTCCAATGCATGGAGTTTTTTTCCAAATCAATATGACTTCTGGGTATTTTTGGCAGACTGTAGATTTTGCTTTTGTTTGCATGCTATATACTACCTACTACCTTTTGGCCAAATCAGTACATAGTATATGGTTTCAAATGCAGCCAATTTCTGGCCCCATAAAACCACATGAAAATGGTCATTCTTACATTTCTGTTTGTTTGTGGATTAAACAAACGAGATGTAACTATCATTGGTGAGCTTTACACCGAGCTAGCTGTTTCCCCCTGCTTCCAGTCTATATGCTAAGCTCGGCTAAATACCTTCTGGCATTACATACCCATCAAAACCTAATTTTCCCCATGTACTGTCATGCTAAAGAGGCGACTGTGGCTCAGTCGAGAGCACGTCATCCACTAATGGGAAGATGGCTGGCTCGATCCCTATCGTCTTTGAGCAATGCATTGTCATCAGTGTGTGAATGACTATTTAGATTAGATCCTGATCGGCAAAGCTGGCACCTTGCACGGCAGCCTCTGCCATCAGTGTATGAACGGGTGCTGACACGTAGTGTAAAACGCTTTGAGTGGTTGAAAGACTAGCAAAGCGCTATACAAATGCAAGTCCATTTATGATTTAAAGTGATACCAGTTTATTTAAAACAACAGATTAGTGAACACCTCTGTATGTGGTTGCTCATCTCAGCCTAGTCTCTGAATGTTTTGGTTCAATTTACAAAGTTAACCTTGTGTTTAAAACTGCGAGCGTAATCTGGGTGAAAACATGTTTCCCTCGAAACGTAATTGAGAATTCAGTTTAGTTGTATGGGAATGTGGTTTTGTAGGAATCATCCACAGCTCCCTGCTCCGGCTCTCTTCCGGTCTCTTCTCGGACCGGTCTGTTTGGTGTCTGTTACACCTCTGATAGAACCAATATCACTGCAGCTCACGCACACAGGTGAATAAATAAATAAGAAGGTATCAAGGCGCGGTAAATAAAAACAGTGGAGACGTGCAGGCGTGAATACATATACCTGTGAGTCAGTGTGTGTATATGTGTACATGAGTATGTCTGCTGCGCAGTCACACCCTCTGTGTCTTTTCTGTCAACACACCTCAGTCAGACCATTCATATAACGCCACCGTCCGCTGCACCGGCAGCAGGACAGTCCCTGTAAACACTGCACTGTGATTTGTGCTTGTGTGCACAGCAGGTGTTTGATTGCATCCCTATCTCTACACACACACACACACACACACACACACACACACACACACACACACACACACACACACACACACACACACACTCCTGTTTCATTCAGAGTGGCTTTTACAGCTTCGACAGCGGCTGATGCCAGATGTTGAGAAAGCTGAATGAATTACTGATGATAGTCATAAAGAAATGTAAATGTTGCTTAATGTTCCCCGTGTGTGTGTGTGTGTGTGTGTGTGTGTGTGTGTGTGTGTGTGTGTGTGTGTGTGTGTGTGTGTGTGTGTGTGTTAGCAGTAGTTTTAGCAGCTGCATGTGTGTCAGGGCTGTAATTGTTGTCCGTTGTGAATCTGAAAGAAGGTCAACTCTGTAAGAAATGAATGAACCAGACATGGGACCAAGTCATTGTTTTGCAAGTCACAACTAAGTCTCAAGTCTTTGCACAAGTCCCAAGTTCTAAACTTTGAGTTTCGAGTCATTATGAGCTCTTCACCAAGTGTAAGTGACAACATATTAAATTTACAAAAATCGTGAATGCTTTTTAAGAAGAAGAAGAAGAAGAAGAAGAAGATCAACCTTTATTAGTCCCACAATGGGGAAATTCAATTTACACTCTGTTTAACTTTTACATGGTACATGCACACAAACACACACACATGCATTAATGGAGAGATGTCAGAGTGAGGGGGCTGCTCCTGACAAGCGCCCCGAGCAGTTGGGGGTTTGGTGCCTTGCTCAGGGGCATCTCGGCAGTGCCCAAGAGGTAAACTGGCACCTCTCCAGCTACCAGTTCACACTCAGTTTTTGGTCCATGTCAAGACTTGAACCGGTGACCCTCCGGTTCCCAAGCCAACTCCCTACAGACTGAGCTACTGCCGCCCCATTTTAAATGTGTTAAAACAAATGTGACTGAACCCAAAGGGACAGTGTGGCAGAAATGGAGTATAATATTCATAACTATGTTTTCATTAGTGTATAATCACCTGAAACTAAGAATCGTTGTGTTTCATTAGCTTAGAATCAGTCCTTCATATCTGCGTAGGGAGTGGGCCTCCATGTTTCTACAGTAGCCCAGAATGGACAAACCAGGCTCTGGCTCTAGAGAGACTTTCACATTTTTATGTTTCCTTGAAGGCCACTCTAGTTCTCCGACACACTAGTGAAACTGTGGTAATGTGAGTGAAGAGCGCAAAACTGTGGTACCGCCAGCCACCTGACTTCCGCTGCTCATAAAGTAGTGTTGTTACGGTAAGGGTGACCTCTGAATGAGGTGTGAGCGGCATTACCGCGGTTTTGAACTCACCACTCACATTACCACAGTCTTGGAAAGGGAGGAATGAGCGAAAAGGTACTCCGTTGGTTGCAATCTGCAAGCACACCATTAGATGTCGCCAAATCGTGCACACTGTTCCTTTAAAGCAGAAGGAAAAATGTAGGGAATTAAGAGCTGACTTGCTGGGACTGTATAGCTTTAGATGATTCAGGAAATTAATTGCTTCATGGCATATTTTTAAATAACATAGTTTTTAATCTTTTGGCTTGGGGGAAGGTCATCGGTGTTAAACTCCAAGTTGAGTGGCAAGTCTTTTTGATATTTTTCAAGCTGAGGTTAAAGTCGTCAAAAAGTCCAAATGTTGTGACTCGAGTCCACACCTCTTTGTTGTTCTGAACAAATACTGAACATAACTGTGTGTGGTGGGATTCCTGTCGGTCATCTTTTGATCGCAGAAACAGTCAAAATGTCTTCTATCGTCTTGTCTAGTTTTCAGTATTTTCAATCTTAACAGACCTACTCAAAATATACATAAAATCAAACTTTGCAGCGTCACAATAGAAACACTTCATGACTGCAATCTGTTACAATTAATTGTAAGATTACAGAAACACAGCAGCTCAGTTTGCGTGCTGTATATCATGAGGACTAATAATTACAGGTGCTGTAGCTCGCTGTGGGACTGTGGGTGAACCCCACAGTGGAAAATATAGTTGACAAGTTAATTTATGTTGTTGAGCTCCAGAGAAATATCACACAGAGGTGTAAAATATTTGTAAACTGTGCAGCTGCTTAAATGTTTCCATGATGCAAACATGCCTGTTGATTATTACATGATTGGGTTTTATTAACTCCCATAAGTCCCTTGTCAAATCAGGGATTACATAACCAGACTGACTGTCGCAGAGAATCAGGTCTAACTGAGTTTTAATGGTGTCAAAAGTGTTGAATTGCTCTAAGATATTGTTTCTATATTAAGTTAGTAAGCAGGCAGGTTCTGCTTTATTACTCAGTATTGACTTGTCTTAAAATGGCTCTTATCAATATTTGTATATTAACAATGGATGAAATGATGTATAATAGAAAGGGATCACTTGTAGGACTGCAGTTCTCCTCAGCTCCACGTAGCTTTTTAGCATTTTTCAGCTCATTGTTTTGGTTTTTACTTGTCACAACTTTACTGTTTTAGCTCAGGCTCTCGGTCTCATAAGCATCATTTTCAGATTCAGCGGAAAGCTTTTTGCAAGAAACAGCAACTAACTGGTGAACATAGTGGAGCTAAAGATCCAGATATTTACCTCAGGAGCATAGACTGTATAATTGGATGGACGACATGTCTCCACTTCCTCACACTGTGCGAAAGTGACGCCAAAATATCCCAGAGCTGCCATCCAGAGTCAGAGTCTGCGCAGTAGTGATCGAGGGCTGGATCCACGGTATTTAGGTCCCGCCCACACACCCGTCGGAGCCAATCGCGAGCAGAGCACAGCTGCAGCCTGTTAACGTGAGCCACCTAGCTGCTATGTTAGCACCACAGTTGCTGTTTGGCTAAGGGTGTTGGGAACTACCTAAAATGACAGAAACCATCTTTGGGATAAATTTATTTGACGTGAACTTGGCCCATCCGCTAACATGGAATAGGCAGGCTTTATGAGTTGCACTGCAGCCAGCCACCAGGGGCGATCAAGATTGACTTTTGGGGAGCTGTCATGTCGTCCATCTTTATATGCAGTGACAGTCTATGCCCAGGGGTTAGTGGAGACCATAAACAGAGCTAAAGGGAGAGTCAGTATTGCACAAATATGACTCTAAATGAATATTAGAAAGACCTGCTTGCTAACATGTTCGCTATATTAACTTAAGGTGACAATATGTCTGTTGCATTTATAGTTTGTTGTGTTGCCCCATTGTGGCCAAAAAATCAGTTACTAGAGATTTAAGAGGGTTTGCAACTAAATGTAGTTTGGACACCTCCATTTGTTTTGTTGCTAATTCCTAAATTACCGTGTTTAATCAAATTAGTGCAGCAAATCTGGAGCCAAGCATCAGTGTAACAATGACAAAGGGAAAGGAGCTGCTACCCCCCCCTCCCCCCAGCAGGTTAATCAGCCATGTGGGTAAGTGCATGGCTGTTATTTGCATGTGTGCATGGTGGTGCAGTAATGTGAGGCTACATATGTTGTTTCTCTGTGCATACATGCATGTCAGGCAAGAGAGCTGTACTGTACCCTATCACAGCCAGGCGGTGTGTGTTTGCCAGATCCTACTTGCCCATTAGACTCCAGTGTTTCCTCCTCGCTCATTCCTGGTGGAAAAACAAGGCGCTCTTCCAGGCAGCAGTGGTGGCGGCACTGCAGACATCTCCCCAGCAATCTGAGGAAAGCCCTGCCGGTGGGATATGAAGAGAGAGAAACAGAGATGGATTGTTCTGCTGTCTGTAGTGTGTTAACAGGATCTTAGATAGTAGACTCCCCCCTCTGCGATTCACAATCAGAGCCACATATACACCGGCCAGAGAAAGGGATTTAGCTATGCATTACAGCAGCAATAGAAATACATTTTAATTCCTCTAGAGGTACTTGGATTAATGGTTTTATATACATGGTGTGTGCAGTGTCTGTGTTTGCGTTTGTGTGGGTGTATGAGAGATGGCGGTGTGTGTGTGTGTGTCAGTGCTTTGACTGACACAAGCCACGCTATATGTCACAGTGCTGGAAGTACATCAGTGGGATGTCAGGGAACAAGCTGCTTTTTGACTTGATACATGAGCAGCTATCCATAATGAATGTTGCAGTGCCACTTATTTTATTAGCTGAGCCCTCGCTTACCAAATACACCCCCTAAATAACATGCGTAGAAATTGCATTTTTGCTCAGATGAAGAGGAAAAGAGTCTTCCCATGAGATGTCAGACACATAATAAAGTATGTCATCCCTATTTCAGGGCTAGCTGCGCCGCTGTCGACTGTTGTTGACTCGTCTGCTGCTTGCAGGGAATGCTTTCCGAGGCCTAAGAGAGCGGATGCAGCGAGTGTCAGGACTCGTCTCCAGCATTGTCGGTTTGTTGTCGTTTGCATGAGCCCAATTGAATTCAGCGCAGCTATTCTTCGAGGAGTTCCCATCGTGATATGGCGAGGCGCGGAGACATCTGGGTACCTACTGACCACTTAACTGCCTGCACTCGTCAATAACTCTTTAAAAAGATCAATTAGGGCGATCAGTGGCGAGAGCGCCGCCGGGGCTGAGGTGCCATATTGAGCTGTTTCTGTGAGATGATGTCACACGCAGCTCTTTTCCAGAGAAAGAGCCTCACCCCTCCAGACATTTGACTTCATTAAAGGGGTGTTCTCCTCAAACCGGAGCAATAAACTCAGCAATAAGCTGCTTCTCTCTTATCTGCCTCGTCTGTGCCTCCAGAGGCGGCGGCGGCGGTAGGCAGGGGGGAGTCCTCGCAGTGTCCAGCCAGCCGGCTCATTGAAAGTGTTCTGACTGAAACATCGAGCCATAAAAATCGATTTAGATTGCAACAGTTTCTTACATTTATCGTTTGCTCACCTTTTTGCCCTTGTGAAATGTCCGTTTACACATTTTACAACCTGATTGATTACATGCTGCTGTTTTCAGTTCATTGTGTTCTTTTTATCCTCTCTGCCGTGGAGTGCTTTTCGCCCTCCGTTCCACTTGTATCAGACGCCGTGATAAATGTGGTTGTCATGACGCCCCGTGGCAGCCAATGAGCTCACAGGAACCGGCGAGTGTGTCAAGCGCAGGCGATGACAGACAGGCCCGGTCCACAGCAAGCTGACCTTTCACCTCCTAACCTTTCTTCCATGCTGATTATTAATCCTACTTACAGTGCACTTCCTGTGTCCCTCCATCGCAAATTAACCTTTCTCTTCTTCTCTCTTCCCCTCTTTCTGTCCTCTCCTTTCACACCCCTTCCTGTTTCCCCCCTGTTATTCCTCTTGCAGCAAACTTATTCACGTGAAAATTATTGACGATGAGGAGTATGAGAAAAACAAGAACTTCTTCCTGGAGCTGGCCGAGCCTCGCATGGTAGACATGAGTCTGCAGAAAGGTGCGGTACTGAACCTATTTCTTCCTCTCTTTTTACATTCTGTCTCTCCGCAGGCCTCTCTGTCTCTTCTTTGTCCACTTCTTTTACCTGAACTTCCTCTCTGCTGTATCCCCCCGCTTCATCCTCCTACTTTTACACCGCCAAGGACTCTCTATCTCACGGCCATGCTTTCACATTACATCTAAAACCCTAACCACAAACGCTACATCACCATCATAATGACAGTCCCGCCAGACAACATCGTCATCTGCATAAAAAGAGAGCAGGGAGTCTGGGTGCTGCTAGCAAGTAGCTATTATTCTGTAAAGACACGTTTTACCTTAATGCAGTAGCTATTTTTAAGTATGTGCCTGCTTGGGTGAAAAATACAAGCTGTTGGTGAAATGAGATTATTGATTTATGTTTTGCTATTAGACTGTATAACTCACAGGACTGTTTGAATGTAATACTTTATATGAAAGTCTAACTTTCTGACTGTATCTTGTGCAGCTCATATTGCAGTCATGTCCTCTTTGGCAGGGGCCATGTTACTCACTGCAAGATTGAATCCTCTGCACACCAAGCTTTTGTTTAGGCTTTTTTTTTTTTGCACTAAGGTGAATATAGAAATAAAAGTAGGGCACGGAGGAATTCAAATCACACTAAGTTTTCATCATAAGTTTTGTTTGTTTTCTTGTTTCCTGCTTGTCGTTGTTAATGTCTGCTGAAAGAAGCCAACAGGCATTTTTGCGCACCGTTATCTAATGCGGTGTTATCTAACCGCGCTCAAGGCCAGGGGACGGGAGGCTCACAAGCTGGAGCGGAGGGTGCAGAATATGATTGGGCCCGGTAACGCTCCCTGTGTTCTCAGAGTGAGAGTCATGATGAAGAGGAGTTACTATGCAGGTCTTTATGAGTGACAGCTGCATCACTCCAAACACTCCTCCGCTGCTCTATGATGTTGCTTGTTTTTATTCCCTTTGTGTCGGTGCAGGTTTTACCCACACACACGTAGATAAACACACACAACAAGCTGTCTGTCACACATCTCTGTTTGGCTGTTTGTAAGATCAGTAAACATGTTGTGTTAGTTGTTTGCTTCTCTGAACAGGAGTCAAATTAAATGTCTATAATATGAAATCTAATGTCAACAACTGCAAATATACTCATATAAATGTTCAGATGCATTCACTATGTATTATTATCCTGGATTATTCATTCCCAAACAATAACATGCAAAGGCTAGCTGCCAGCTTGTGTTAGTCTGTGAGTTTAGCTGTGTTTGTGCTGAACTTGTGGATTGTACATAAGAAGTGGACGTATGGTGCCTTCAAATGGGGTCGTGTTTACTGTGTTTACGACATGGGAAGTCATGAACATGACATGTGTTGCATTCAAGTGGTTAAGTTGTGAAGAATACCGCTGCTAAGCAAGGCAATATTAACATTACTGTCTGAGTCTAGAAGCCACAGAGGCTAACAGTTTAGCAAGCTAGCTAGTGGGTAACATAATGCAGAAAATGTAAAATAATATTATAAAATTAATGTTATTAAATTACCAAGTAATACAATATAGGACTAAAATTACAATATACTGTACAATATTAACTTTAACCGATAAATGAACTTCCAGACACAAACGCCGACAAACATGTCACAAGTCGTGAACTCGGAGCTTTTAGACACTTTCCGCGAGGGACACGATGTGACATGAGGGAGACGTTCATATGGGCCCAACTCGTAAACACGGTAAACACAACTCCATCTGAAGGCACCATTTGTTACAAACCTTAGAGGATATGTAACATGTAAAAGCATTAAATAGAAAAATAGATGTATTTGTTTGTCAGTCTATTCACTGGACCGATCAGAGCAGGGCTGAACATCGCTGTCTGATCGTCCACCACAGAGGGGACAAAATATGAACAATTAGAAACAACAACATTAAATCCAACACAAAAGAAATGCATATAACTTGTTTTTTGCAACCACAAGTTTGAAAATGGCCACGCCACTTTTCCTCACCAAAATTTAGCTCAACGTTGGAGCGTTATTTATTATTCTTCCCAACAAGTTGCCATGACAATGATTCCTTAGGTTTTCTAGTTTCATATGATATCAGTATATTCACTCTAAACATTTTAAAGCTTTAAAAGTGAGCCCACTGCAACATCTGTGAGAGCGAGTAGCAGCCAGGATCGCAGGTGGGCTGTCGGCTTGTTAAGAGCTTAATAGTTTATATATAAAAGATCAATACTTGATGTCAGTGTACCGATGCAATAATTGCATGCAAAATATCGCGATACTATGATTTTTTTTCCCCAAATCCTTAAAATTAAACACACTGTGGCAATTTATGTCAAATCATTGTGGCCACAGGAGCTGCTGTTAAAGAAAAGTTTCACAGACTCATATTAAATGTGCTGTGAATTCATAGTAGAGATTTTCCTGCCCTTGTGAGAACATATATACTGTAGTTACTTGTTGATTAAGCCTGCAGTCGCTCCCCAGTAACCGTGAAAATCCTCCAGAAATATGTTTTAGTCCAATCAAAAAGTGAAAGTCACATCAAGTTTGCAGGGCCTAACAAAAAACAGAACGATACAATGCGAACGCACGTGTCATTCTTCATTTCTCGCAGCCATCGAGGTTCCTACAGCGGGATTGTTGAGTTCAGTGCAGCGAACACGAGTCCGGATTGTTGCAGACAGAATAGGTGTAGAGGAAGAGGAGGGAGGGAGAGGGCTATATCTGCTCAGACGGAGGGAGAGATGAAGATGGGTAACGACAGCTGCAGCTAAGGAAGACGCATGCCAATGGCCAGGTTCAGTCTGAGGAGATCAAAACAGCTGCTTTGTTTGGGTCGCACACTGACGGGGGAAAGAAAGTGAAACCTTGTGTGTTATATTTTCAGGCTGCAGGAGGTCAGAGCATCCTGTGATTCCTGACAGCGAGACACGTATGAAACACTGGATGTCAAACTACATCCAGTTAAGATAGCATAACACGGTGAAACACCTTTTCACCCATGTCCTTGTTGACATATTTGTGCATATTTCCTGCACAAACTGATCAAAATGGTTCTCATTCTGACACTAAGTTGACAGCAGAACTGTGCCGCTAATGAAAGTGCAGACGGTGTTGACAATGAGTGATACCAGATACATCTACTTACTTTTTTTTTAATGCAGGAGGTAATGAATGTTTGATCAGGGGTAATAAATGTTTGATCCATATATGATGAGGTGGTAATGAAAAAGCTTTTCTGTATTATTTCCCATGCAGGATCATCTTTTATGAATGTGCTCGTGCTGATGAAATTGCTTTGATTTGAAATTAGAGAGCTGCAGCCGGTGTTTAGCAGAGGGGTTGCATTTATTCTCCCGTTGCCACAGAAGGTGCTGCTGGATCGCAGTGATGTGAATGATATGATAATTTCTCCCTTTTCATATATAATGTGGCGATTATATTGTTGTTCATAACCGCTGATGTGGGGCTGATTGGGTTTGTTTTTCTCCTTATTAAAGCCAGAGTGGAGGAGCAGAATTAATGAATATTCGATGAGAGTCTTTGTTTTATTTGGCTTTTTTTTTCATATTCAACAGCCTTGCTCTATTTTCCAACGCAGCTTTTCCATCAACAGTACGTTGCAACCAAAACCCTTTGTTTTATACCTATTATTTCTCCATTATAGATGACCAAAATAGAAGCACAAGAATAATGCTCAGATCTTGTTTTAAGTCTCTGATGTTTTTATGTATTACGAGCAGTTGCATCACTCATTGTAGCTTCCCCATTTGTTCATACAGTGGAACGCTGATGGCAGAAGCTGGCAGATGTGAGCGAGTCCTAAGCTGGCAGGTCTGACTTTAGACAGTGTGTGAGTAATGAAAGCAATCAAGCCAACAGTCACCCTGACCTGTCAGTCTGGAGTTGTTTACTGCGATGCCCTTCTCTAACTTATACTGAAGTGGTCAATACCATTAGCACTTGTGGTGAGGGGGCCAGGCGAGCCACTACCACCACTGCTGCTGCAGCGACTCAACACTGCAGAGTCGGACTGAGAGTCACTTCCAAGTCTGTACGTTACAGGACTTTATTTCAGTGGCTTTGTGGTCCAGCCATGTCTCCTAAAAATGATGTCACCATAAATCTGAATTGCATTCACAATTACACCTGGAAGGAAACGTATTTTGGCGCAGAGCAGGTGTGAAAATTGCGTTGAACAAAGACGTTGTTGAATAGTAGCAGGTATAACAGGCGAGAAAGTCCTCTACGGGTGAACAGGTCCGACAGACACTGGATTGCTGTTCATGTCCCTTGTGAAAAATAGAGATTTATTGCATTTTTGTTTTGTTTTGTTTCATCGTCGTCATTTTAAGCCAAACCCTGATGCATTATACGAAACCTAACCCAGTGGATTTGTTTTGATTCTATTTTGTTTCAATTTACAATGTTAATTACGTTAAAAACTGTTTACAACTGCGCCATCAGCGAGCTAAATTAATACCCTTTTATTAGCATTAGCATGTCTATATATTGGATTTTTAGACACGGGAGAACCCACTAAAAAAAGGTGATAGACAAGGGGTGGGTGATTATTTTTTCAAGGGGCCACATGAGAAACCCAGATTGTTACCGGTGGCCAACCTGCAGTGGATCTCATATTTACCAAAGTCTTAGGGTGTTCTTAAGGCCATTATCTTTAGCTAAAGGTACAGGTATATATTTAATTTCTCACACTTGTCGTGACCAAAATCCCATTGAGGAGTAATCAAAACTCAGACAAGCTACTTGTGAGGTTTTGTCGCAGTCGTTGCAACCTCTTGTTTTGTCATTGATGGGCAGTTTGAACTCGAACAACTTTAACATTGTAGTCTAGACCAAGGAAAACAAACAAAGCGCGGCTGTGCTTTTGCTTAATACCAAACTGGGCCCATACCCTGACACAGAAAGCACAAGGACAACAGGACAACATATATCCTTTTCATGTATTTAATTCAGGGTGGCACAATTAGATGATTTTTGACCCAGAGAATCAGAGTTCATGCCCATGTGTCAACAAATATCTATCCGGCTGAATCAAAGCGAAACCCTGCAGAAATGCTGTTCTGTATCTGGCTGTGACCTCTGACCTCTCTGCTGGGCAAAACTACCCCACACAGAAATCAATGAATAGCAAGTTACTCTACAGCTGTATGAGCAGTGTGGTCTACAGTGTAGTAGTGTGATTATAGTAGCATTAACTATTCAACTGATAAAAGGTGAGAAAATAGTGAGAAATTACATCACACGTTCCCAAAACACAAGGGCAAGTCTTAATATTCAGCCCAGTCGTCAGGAAAACATGTTGGCTTTTTACATTTCTGCAAACCAAAGGGTATGCTGAATGTTGACGTTTAACGTTGTGAAACGATTGGTTAGGTTTAGGCAACAAAACTACTTGGTTATTGTCAGAAAAGAGATCATGGTTTGTGTTCAAATACAGCCCGTTCTCATTTCCCAGGGTATGAAATACTGAGGCTTTGTCAGCATGTGATACTGCTGCACAAGGCACCCTTCAGAGTAATGTAACTAGCATAAATAAATAACATAAATACCATATTGTTTTTTCCTAAAACTAACTAGGTTGTTTTGTTGCCTAAACATAAGTGTTTTTGTTTAATTCACAACATTAAGCACGTTACTGTGACTGAAAAGGGATACCAAGGGGTCTGATGAAGCAGCTAAACGTAGTGAATGTTTGGCATTTCTTCTTGATAAAGGACTTGTGTTGAATGACCGGTTACTTATTATTCTAGTTTGTTATGAAAAAGGGATATGAATAAGATGTAGTAAATAAATGATGAACCTTCTTCCTGAGGCTGCATATTGTCATGACAAGGTCTGAAGTGCACACACTTGTGCTGAAAACTGACTGAGCTGCTGTAAAGTGTCTAAAAACATCAGTAGTTGAGAGGAGGGGACGGGTCGGGGGGTCGGAGAGGGTTGGTAGGCTCGGAAGTGTAGGACCTTCAAATGACACTGGAAAAGTGTGTCGTTGGCAGCGTCATCATTCATGTACATTGGTGTGTTAACATTGTGCTGTGTGGGCTCGTGTTTCTTCCATGTGTGCATAAAGCTGAATTACAAACAATACTAAAGTGAGTATTCTGGAAGTATCAAGTGAGTATTCAGGAAGTTTCTGGAAGTATTATATTATCATGTGCGTGTGTCCACATGTGTCATGTGGCCCCCCCGCGGTAATCCATCTCCCACCCTGCCACTTTCCATTCAAATCATGCCTAGCATGGCGAAATGTGCCACCCATTAGCCTCCTCGCTCAGTGCGAGCTCTCGTGGCATCTAAGGGCACTTGACATGCTGTTTGAGCTTAGCCAAGTTCTTCTCCCAGTCCTCCCCGTCTCTCTCTCACACACACACACACACACACAAACACACACGCAGAATAAGAATAATTTGTAAGTTTGGGGCGTTGTACTGTCAATGAGTGTAGATGTGAATGACTGCAGGAAATATGATTGTTTTAGGCTGACACAGCTTGGTTTTAGGCCATCATCATCTTGGTTTTTTTGCTCAGTACAGCCGAACGGTAAATAAGACATTTTTAGGTAACCAAAATGTTAAAATAAACTTTCATGAACTGAAAACACACTGTGAAAGGGTTAAAGTTGTAAGACAAAAGTAGGGACAAGTCCCACACCGGACAACGTCATGGTAGCAACCTGTCAATCACAAGGTAGCCCTGCCCTAAAGCATCCCCTGCTTTATGGTCTATTAGACTCTAGATGGGACCATAATTTATTGAATGAATATCATGCTGTATTGAAGAAGACTTGTAGTACTGAGGTAATTAATTAAGTGAGATGTAGGGTAATTTTCTCATAGACTTACAACCAGACTTCTTTACCAAAGTTAGCATGTGTATGGAGGTTTTTGAAACATGAGAAAACACGCTAAAAATAAGTGACACTCCATTGCCAGTAGATGAGTTGCTTTCTGTTACAGGGTTACAGTGAAAATGTTATGATGGTTAATTCTTTTTTATATTTTTTTTCCTTATTTTGTCTCTCTTCCATCTCTCTGGGTCTGTGGAAAGACTAACAAAGATGGTTTTGATGAGTTTTATTTGTTTTTGTTGAGTTTAAATGAAGTGTGGTTTACAGTGATCAGCAATGTAAAATTAATGTTTCGGTCAATGGAGTCTGGTGGCTTTGAGGAGCACATATAACGGCTGTTTCTTTTGACATATTAGTCTGTGAATTAAGAGTTTATTTCGACCAAACCAGAGGTGGTGATCTTTGGATCAGTGAAAACACTAACAAAGGCAGTTTTGGTGAGTTTTATTTTCAGCTCATAAACATATGCAACCTGTGGGGGTTGTAAATGAAAACAAGTCAAAATGTTTGTGAAACACTGGATTTGAGGATGAATTCAGATGGTCTTCCATCACAGACTGACATCCTGCTGCTGCTACTGAGATTATCTATATGTGATTTTATGAAGCTTTGCATGAGCAAGGGCCTTACATGTAACACCACAATGTTGCAATATTAAATATTGATCTCATTTTAAAGAAGCATCCCTCTGAGGTTTGGTTTACAGATGCAACCACATGAAACCTCAAGTAACCACTTGAGGTTTCCTCCTCCAACTCATCAGCTGATGAATAATGTCTGCCGTCTCCATCGTGATGGGACCAGGAGCATACTGAACCACGCCTGAACTTACAGCTCATTACATTCCCTTTTGCCGGGGTCACGAGGTTGCATAAATCTGTATGACTCAGTGAGTTTCATGAACCTGGCCTTTGTGTTGCTATAAAAGTCAAGCTTATCATCCCTTTGTTAGCAGTCAACCCGAATCTGACCTCAAATGAATCTCTTCCTTTCAGCGTTGTCTCAGTGTTTAAGGGAAAGTGTTATTGGCTTCCTCTGAACAGTGAAATGGAGCTAGAGGCAGCGTAGGATTAGCACCATGGGACATGAAAGGCTGCATCCACCTCTGTAAATAGCTTCAGTACTTCTGCCCAATACCTCAAATGTGCCATAAACTGTTTAAAATAAATTAGATGGTGTTATAGATAAATATACCATCTCAGAACTTTGTCGTTAACTTTTGTATGTCAGGCTGTTCTCCAACACCATTCGTAGATGATAGAGTACTGCAGGAAGGAGTCCTAAAACCCAAAAATGAGTTCGCATTTTAGCGATTCAGCTTCCCTCGTCTACAAGTCAATGGGCTTTCTGAATGTGTTTTTAGTTAGATGCCTGAAATAAGGTCTGCGTTTAACACGACCTGAAGAGATTTTAACGTTTTGTTCTACGGCATAAAACACATCAACAAACAGCTCACTTGTGGATTTTGAACCCCTAATGTGTCTTTAAAAAGGCGGTTGTTAACAAGTGGCTGGTTGAGACTACTAATCACGCTGACCCGTCCGCCTTTAAGCCTCCTCGTTTATACTCGCGCTCACACGACCCTGGTGTGGTTTGTTTGTAGGCTAACATTAGCTTTTTACTTCTGGTGATTCACACTTCAAAAGTCATAAAAGTGGTGTTCATTTGTGAAGATTATCTTCTGTAATAATCCAAAACCCAACTGAAAAATCCCATTGGCTTATGTTGAGGGAACCAGGTTGATGCCAACTTCCTGACTGGCCTACAAAAATACGTCATCCCTGGAATGCTCTATAGACCTACAAATAGCAATGTATTATAATTTTTATGTATGCCACGCAATTAATTTTCATGTAATCCATGTTTAATTGTGAACCAGGAAGTATAGAGTGACAAACGGCATGTAGGGAGGACAACGGGGTGGATATGGAGGTCATAAAACACCAGACTTTCACAGAGGAGACCGCTGTTCATATGTTGTGGAAAACCAGACGTCACATAATTTCTTTACTTAAGTTATGTCACTTCCAGCTTTATTTTAACCCAAACTATGATATTTTCCTAAAGTGAACTAAGTAGTTTTGTTGCCCAAACCTAACCAAGTTGTTTCCTGTGAGGATGAGAGTTTATTTTGAAAAGATTGGAGCGGAAATCACCTGTTGCTGGACACGCTTTTGACAAGATTTCATACAAACCGTTGTTTGAGGCTACCTTGTATGAATAGTAGCAAATTACAGATTTCTTTTTTCACTTAGGAAATTGTTAGAAAATGACATCCATCCATCTGCAACCACTTCTCTCGTTAGCCAAACATCAGCCACCAAAACAATATTTTCTCATAATAAATGTATATTTCCTTTTTCTCTTTTATTCATAAATATAAATTAAACAATAAATTCCTTTTATATTTGTTTAGTGTGAAATACCTCTGACTCTTTTGTTATTGTTATACTAAATGTGAATTATGCTTTTATGTTTAATAAATAAAGAAAGTAGAGATAAGTGTCCAGCTAGTGTAAAATAACATGATGCTGTGGGTTGGTTTTCCTCCCATCCTCCCCATATTTTTTAGTCACTAGCCGCCACTGATTTCTGTTCTTAACAAGACAAAACTAATGAATGGGCTAATTGACCTAATACGATGCAAACACCTATTAATTTAGGATATTTGTAGATTATTTTAAATACAAACACAATAGAGGAATAAACTGAACTGAAACTGAAAGAAATTGCTATTTTCCTTAATACTGTATCCATATTTCTAAATGATCTGAGGACCAGTTTGAGGTTGTTAATGGGACACATTTGGCCCACGGGCCGCCAGTTGAATAGGGCCTGGTATTTATCATCATATTGCCCATCCCTATTGGTTTGTTCATTAAATTAACTCTGTCATTAGGCAACAAAACTCTGTGACTCTCAGTGGATTTACAATTTATAGTCAGATTTATCCCTGATGTCATTTGTTTTTAACCCATTGAGATTCTGTCCAACCAGATTATAATCTACAGGCTTTGTGTGGTCGCTCCCCTCCAGGGATCTCACATCTGTTCAAAGGGCTCAAGTGCTCAATCGCGAGCCTGGAGGAACTCTAAATAACTGGTATTGAATCAATTAGCTGCCTAATTGGGCTGAGATAAAGACTCCATTTCCTTATCGCCAGCCCACCAGCCATTACAGATGGCACTGGGGATCTCCCAGTGGATGTGCCAGGAGGTCATAGTGAAGCTGCTGATGGTTTTGGCAATCTCAATCTGTAATTCAAGGAGGTGGTAGCATATACTGTATGTGAAGTATACAGAAGTTTACACCGTAAAACGTCATATAGGAATTTATCATTAATTCACATATATATACGTTTTACTTATTTGAAGCCAAATCAACTTAAAATTTCTTGTTTTTATCATCAGACCAATTCAGAATTTATAAACAAATTGATTTAAGATTGTTGACTCAATACTCTGATGTGACTTCTTTTTTCTAGTTTGAGGACGAGAGACATGATTGAAACTTGCTGTTTCATACATAAAGGACATATCGTGAAAAACTCACCTTTTCGGAGCTTGTTCAGGTATCTGGAGTTCCTACCAACCCACAAACTGTGAAATAAGACAGCCCAGTCAGTTTGTTGTGGGCTGTCTAGATCAGAAAACATGTGATTCCACAAGCCATAGGTGTAAGAAAATATGAATTTAATGTAATTAATAGTTGAAATGCAAAGACTGACTCGGTCAATACTATATTTCATTTGCAAAATTAGCATGTGTCCTCTCAAAGTAGTGCTGTGTTGGATGTTACAGGAACTATGATGAATGTAAATGCAGATCCCACTGTTCTAACTGCATAAAAACGTGAACTTTTTTACTTTTTTTAATCTTACTAGATTTCTGCATATGGTGGTGTGTTCTTTATACTGACAGTTTTCCTAAAATTAGATTTAAAAAATCACACTATAACGCCTTGCTTACTGTATCGTGATATAACGTAGCATTGAATCATAACTCCTGTATGCATGATACATATTTGTACTGCCAGACTTTTGTGTCACATGCAGGCTCATTATATCGCCCACAGCTTGAGAGCTACCTGTGCAAAGGTGTATATTTTTCTCACGAGCCAATCAGAGCAGACTGGGCTTTTTCAGGAGAGACAGGCACTTAAAGGTGAGTACCGGTTTATTCAGACAGACAGTATCAGAAAAATGTACGTAAACCTGTTCTAGTAGAAACCTAAAACACAAATATGAACCTCAAAATGACCACGTTATGTGTCCTTTAAGATGAGTCGTTTGCTGTGTCTCAGTTTGCAAACTTACACTTGAGCGCATAAGTGTGCTCACACTGAGATGTATGGTAAAATGCAGTGTAGTCCAAGTACCCGGATGTTGTACTCAAAACAGTCAAAACGTTGAGTGTTACCAATGGACATCGCTCACCCCATAGATGTATTAAGAGAACTGGCTACAGCATTGGAGGCGGGGCTACGTTCATTCCTATGAAAGTTGCTCAGTGGCGCCAGAAGTCAGTGGGTAGACTTCCGGGTCTTACTGGGTCCAATATGCACAGTAGCGTCCACTCGATCACGAGTCGGTCACAGGGTCCCAAAGTCATCGCTTGTGCTGTCGTCACAGTCTGGGTCTCCACAGACATACACAGAGGGCTGTTCATTCACCTCAATCAAAATTCTCCGCTGAGTTACAGACATCTCATTCTCAATGGAAGTCTATGGGAAAAAGTCTTTTTGGGCCCGATGATGTCACGTGACGGACACAGAAGTTGCAGTACCACCATTGGCCACAACAACCATGTTGGGATCGACGACCGGCGCTCTCCCTGGGGGTTTGGCTCACCGTCAACGATCGCCATCTTCACCCTAACCCTATTTCAGACTTGTGAAGATGGCAGGCAAAGAAGCTGTAGCGGTTGCGATTTTAACCACCAAACTTAACACCAGACTATACAATTTTAACTACCACTATACTAAAGTCGGGATTTGAGATAACACTACCTTCAAAATTCGAACTTACTAAGTAAGTTAGTAATAGTGTGCACAATGTACAACATGGAAGTACACAAGAATTTAGCTGGTTTTATATTTTTCAACTCATGGCACAACGTTGAACGAATAAATCAACTTTATTTCATTTAACTCACATTTAAGGAAGCAAATACTGCTCATAAATTGAATCAGCTTAAAACATTCACAGTGCAGAAATGCTGAGGCAGTAAATCACAACAGACGCTGAATTAGTTTGTTCAGCATCATTTTGACCTCAGTCAGTTTGTCTGGAGGACAGGACAGGTGGTCTGGAGGACAATGGCTGCTGAAACTCTGTCCCTCCTTCTTTGTGTTTTTATGTTGTGATTCTGATTAAAAACTGAGACCTCTACTGTATCAGCGTGTGGGGGTTGGATTACAAAAGCATTTGCCTGATTGTACGGTGGAACCTCCCACAGCAGTAGGAGCATGTAAGGACACATCTGTTACCCCGCATCCCCTGGGAAATATGTAGAGTACGTCTAACAGACACGCAGGGAACGAGATGCTGCAATCTCCACAAGGACAGATAGGAAGTGATAATCTGAAGATCTGTGGATTAAATGTCATTTGCGGATCAAATGACTCATTTTACGTGGGTCTCGATTAAATTTTATTCAGTATCGACCTTGTTTAATGAGGGCTTATGCCATCACGTGCATCATTATGTAACAGAGCCTCCCACAAAGCAATTCATTATTACCTAAACTATGACACACAGGAGCCACTAATCTGAGAATACCTGCTGTTTTAGCCGTCTCCTGGTGCTTGTACCATCAGTTTTCCAGAGGCTCAGCGATCTTCGCAGTCGATTCAGCAGCTGACGGCAGAGGCGGTGAAGCCTTGGTGAGTGAGCGATGGGGAACAGCTGTCGCTCCCCTCCGAGCGGCAGCCTCGCCACCTGTTGGCAGACGATTCAGGGACGTGACCCTAAGACCTCGCTCTGTTGTGTAAACTCAGTTTAGTTTAGGTTGAGCAGAAGAGGAGGATAGTGGATGGATGGTGACAGTGGATAGACGCTGAAGACTTCTGGAAAAGATGAGCAATATTTACGCTACAGCTGAAAGTGTATATATTAATTTTCTTCTCACATGACAAAGATATAAAGTTATGGTTTCAGTTTAATATGGGCCACATATATATGTGAATCGGATCTTAAAGTTGATCTAAAAAAGCAAGGTTTGACATTTTAGGAAATGCACTTATTCACTTTCTTGCCGAGAGCTAGATGAGAAGATTGATACCACTCTGCAATCTGACAGTAAATATAAAGCCACAGACGATTCATTTTGAAAAAAAATCTTTACCTTAGTTCACTGACAGGAGAGTTACTGTAGCAGCCACAGTGCTGCGTTCACTGTCTCCAGTTCATCATACGGGAGCGTTAGCAGCCACGGTGCTGCCTTTAGTGTCGCGGACATGCAGCCGCTTTCCCAGTAAAAGTCCACCAGCACATCATCTAGTTTATCGGGTTGTCAGCTGTGTGCGTTATAGCTGTGAACGTAGCTGTAGCAGACAGTGTGTCTACAGTTTATTTGTTAGTGAATAAACGCTACGAGGCTACAAACTAAAACTCCTCAGCTGGAAGTCCAGAGCCAAATTCCTGTATCTGTGTCGGCTCTCTGTTAAGGTGGACCAGCTTTTCTCCTTAAAGGGACAAGTCGCCGATTGTCACAATTGTCATCTTGGTTCAAGCTGGAGTTCGATTTGAATCCAGATATGAATTAACATGAGCAGTCCTTCAATTAAGCCACAACGTGGAATCACATACAAACACATCTGTGGTGTGAAAGAAGCCTTCAGTTGCTCTTGAGATGGTTTCTTTTATTCATCCAAAAATATCAGCACCACGCTGCACTAAAACACAGCACACTTGGGTGCGGTGCGTGAATAGTTCTTCAAATTGAGTCAATTAGGAATGATGGAAATACAATTCAGTGCTTTGAGTATTGAGTGAAATCTTTCTCTAAATCACTACCTTGACATTTGAGATCAAGCTCTGAGAATATCTCTGATGCACTATTTTCTCATGTCTTAATTGCCGAGGATCTGTGTAGCACGTTGCACACCTGCCTCATGAACTTGCATCAGTCCTGGTGGGGGGTTGGCAGTTTGCCCCCAGTATAAAATCTGTTAAATCCCTTCTTTGTTGTCAGCAAAGTCTCTAGGTTGGTTCCTGGCTTATTTTAAAAGTGCACAAGGCCCTCTTTGAATACAGATGACACAATTAATACTGAAATCTGAGAGGGATTACCTTAATATGTCAAGAGACTTCCGAAATTAGAGTGGTGTGACACTGATACCATTCCCTGAGCAAGAAATGGATTTAAGTAAAGATTATTATGTAATAGCATGGGAGGATATGTGTCACAGGTGACCTGCATGATTCAGTCAGTGACTCTGAGATGTGGATGCAGTTTTGTGTGTGAGTTTTTGTTTGCTAATTGCAAAATCTAACAGGGAACGTGCGTAAATATCTGCAGACCTTGTCACAAACACTGTATGCTTTTGTTTTATCTCTCCCAGTCCAGTCAAAGCTCACGTATTGCACTGGGTTTGGTGGTCAGGGATGTAGGCAGATGGGTGTTCACCTCCCCGCCTGCTCCGCCAGCCATGGCACAAATGTCACGACTCAGAGGGCCTTCGGTTGCCTCGGCACCACGGAGAAATCACACTGGCACGGATGAATAGATTTAATTCAAATGGGAGCCCGGCGCTATTCATGCATTCGCAGACCCCGACTTCATTAAAGCTCCACTTCTTTCTGGGGTCACGAGGAGGAATGTCAGAGGCAGGGTGTGACATGATAATGAAGGTTATGAAGTGTTAATGCACTTTCTACATTACTGGACTTCCTTTTGATTGAAAATGGTCATTTAAAAGTTGGGGAATTGAGTTATTAAAGTTGTAATCCTCAAGATTTTAGTCCTGGTTCATTTGGTGACACCCGTGGTTATCATGGTAACAGCAAGTACAGGTCCCTGAGGAGATACCGATATATCTGTTCAGAGTGCAGCCAAACACAGTCAATACATTTTAATAAAGAAGTCAGTCGATAATTGGGTAATTAATTCCTTCATCCATGAGCAACTGTGATCTGATTTCATGCTGCATGATTTTCCACCCAACAGCAGGACACAGTAAGCGACACAGTGCAGTTGGTTAGCTTACTGTGAGATTGGAGGTGTGCAGCCCACAGCTCACAGTCCGTCTAGTTTCATCACTCCGTCCAATATCCAAAACTGTTCTGCTGAGGAAAAATGTTGAAAATAACCTTTTTGTGGATGCGTTTTTGTTTTTGATGAACGATCGTAGTTACCGCTAACCGCGGTTTCCTGTGGCCTCTTTACCGTGTGTTTCGTCACTTGAAGGGTTTTAATGTGAAGCAGCAGTGGTTGTTGCCATTGGCAATAACTCAATACAGCTCGGATAGTCGGAGTTTGCTGCATCTTTTTTTACTTATTGCTAGGCAACTACCTAATAGTACAGTTTAGGTAAATGAAAACAACTTACCCAAAATAAACAACTACTGCACTAATTTGCCTCTTGCTGTTTCCTCTTCAGATCATGGTAACTACGGTTGGTAAAATCACACACAGTAGCTCCAGTATCTAACAAGTTCAGGGCGATCCTGCAAAAACGCGAGGTGCAGAGCAGAAAAACACAAGACGCTCAGCAACGTAAAAGCAGTGTGCATAGCGCTTCGCTGTCACTGAAAACAATTATAAAAAGCCGCCCTAGGCTGCTTAAACACACTCAGGGCCTAAAAACGTTGTCTGATATCAAAGAGATAAAGTTACACTGGATTACATTCATGTATAATTTACTGAATCCTTTGTAAATGGGAATGCTATTTGAATCCAGCACAGGAATGGCGTACTATACTTATTCCCTATACTTATTCCCTATACTTATTTATCTACCTGCAATCCTACTCTTGCTGGGGTCCGTACAAAAAACTACATCACAAATAAAAGCAAGAATGTCATTAAAATCCAAAGCAAAAAAAGGAGCAAAAGACAAAACAAACAACACACAAACAATAAAAATTGCTAATAACAGTGACCACAAGTAAAATTAACCAAAAATTAAAAAAAACAACAAAGAAAAACAGGCATATTACAAAAAATACATAAATTAACAACAATAAGTCTAATGACAAAAACAAACCGAAGCCACACAAGATTTGATACAACTCAACATTAAAAACAGCATATGCAGTTGCTGAAGTATAAATAAACCCTGAAAGTTCCTCATTAATGATCATATAGTCAGATATTATGCAAAAATGTGTCGTATTCAGAGAGGTAATAGCGAAATAACTACAGAATGTGTATACATTAAATGATCAAATGAAGCAGAAAGAATAGCCTTAATAGATTACATGTTTAACATTGGAAAAATGTTTTTCAAATAGTTCATAACTTCAGTAATATTATGTGTGTTGCTTTGGCAGCAGTAAGTTTGCAAGAATAGTTGTCTGTTGTTTTAAACGGCAGATGTCTTGTTTTGCATTACAGAGAAGAAATACAGGGTGCTCTTCCCCTCTAAGCTAGCGCTGAGCTAACTGTCAAAGCAGCATTGATTGTATCAACATGCAATTAAATGGTAATTCAGTGATGCAGTGTTATTGTGGGAAGCACTGCATGAACGGCCCCTTTAATTATCCCTGATTGTGATTATAACGTCTTTGTGCATCTTTGTTTTAATGTGCTTTGTTTGCCCAACTTTCCATGAATCAAGCCAATGGTGGAACTGCAGTGTTTACTTACAGCACCGCCTCCTGAGTGTTGGAGGTCAGCGCTGACTTCTGCTGTGATTGCTGTGGTGTTGTACGGTAGTAGTTTAGCAGTGTAGGATGGGAGACGACGTGTTGGTGATTATTTACTGTGCCTTAACTCGAGGACAGAGCCGTACGGCAGGGCTGCTTCAGCCATCTCTGCTGCTGCTGCATTCTCATCCACATTTCCTCAGCATCTCACTCATGTTTTCAGCTGATGAGGGTTGCAGGGGCAGCCGTGCACGGGGAATAGCAATAGAAGGTTGGCGTATTGTTATCAAATTAGATTCGTCCCTCTGCTCCAAATGGCCATGATGCTGCTTTTAAACAAATACGTTTCATTGCGTCAGCCTGATGTGATTTATGCGATCTCTCTCTATCCCAGATTGGGGTCGCAGTTGAAGGACAGGAACTGTCACTTAGCAAATGACATAAGCGTTTACGTCAACGCCCCGCGTGCCTTCAGTGCATCCCCCTGCCGCCGGTGGCCTCGACGAGGGTGCAGAGTCACAGCGAGATTGTTGTCTAGTAACGGTTACCATGGATGCCACACTCTGTCAGGGGCTTAGGTGTAATGGATTTAAATTGAACTGTTGAATTTGGAGCTGGGAGAGGCAGAGAGAGGGAAAGTGGGGAAGGAGGAGGAGGAGGATGGCTGTAGAGGGAGGAGGGAGCGACAGAAATAGTCTGAGCATCAAAAAAAAGACGGAGAGGTGGAGAGAGACAGACACAGTCAACCAGAGACAATGAGCCACAGACAGAGGAGAGCAGAGGGGAGGGGAGGCGCTCTGGAAGCCCTCACCATCTGTGATGAGGAGCTGGAAGAGCAGTAATTGTTCCTGAGAGGTGTGTGGGGGCTGTTCTCAGCACGGAGATATGGATGAGCCATGCCGGTGGCACACCGCAGTGTCAGGCACGTCTTAACGCACAGGTGAGGGCCAGCACGGCCAGTAACCTTCTATGTGGGCTCTCATTAATGTTGATGTCAGTAATGACCTTCTCAAATCCCCCCGAGAACAACTTCGTTCCACACTGACACACCTGGCGCTCTGAGGTGGGGTGAAGTCAGCTGCTTTGCATTTTTCTTACAGCAGTGAGAGTCTCATATTTTTAATCCTCAGACGGCTCCCTGTGATGATCTGATTTATTTAGACCAGAATAGTTTGTTTCTGGGTGGCTAAGCGGTCGCCTCAGATGTGTGAATGGGAGTGTTTGTGGTTCTTTGTCTGTGCTGCTGTGAACAGCCATGGATGGATTACTGAATGGGACTACCGGGCGCAGGCCAGAGCCTCAGTCTGAGGCTAGTGATCACATTACTCAATCATGTTACACTGGAGCATCATTTCCCACAAATCTGTGGTTCGTGAAGGGAATTTAAATCCAGCATGGGGGTGGCAGACTCCGACTCTAACAATAAAAACTACTGAAAAGAGAGCTAATTACTGTATTTAGATGTATGAAACCTTAATCCAACCCAACACAGGGTTGGGTTCATTAATATTTTAAAGGTTCCTTCTGGAGTTTCAGCTTGTTCTCGTTCCCAGGGTGTCAAATACTGACGCATTGTCGGCCGACCTATAAGACACCCCGTATCGTGTGCGTGAGACACACCAGGCTTTCAAGTAACGTCAACGCAAACCCATCCACGTCAATATAAACATGCAGAGAAAGTCATCGGGGAGTGCGGTGACGTGGTTAAACAAGCGAAAACACACACATAGGGCGGATGGGTCCAGCTAATACAGGGTTTCATCCAGCCGACTGCTGTTCGTGTCCCATATTCACAACATGAAGTTTTCTTTTCACTTTAAAAATGTAGTAATTTTAGTGGTTTTGTTGCTTTAACTTAGTTTTTGTTTAATTGGCAACATAAAGCACATATTTACTGTGTTTACAGCGACCGTTAAGTGATGACAAGGTGTCCGACAAAGCATCGGTATGTGACGTGTCAGGAGTTTTAGACCTTTAGCCGCGGAGCTGTTTTTCTATTGGTGGGTCGCTGTTTTCTTGATCTCGTGCTGCATGCAAAGTACTTTAATATTTTGTGTATGACTAAATACTGTACCCGCAAAACTAACATTCCCATCAGACAATTGTGTCCATTTGAAGGCACCATTTGTTTAGTGCTAATAGAGCTAAGTAAATATTAGCATGCTAACATGCTAAACTACTATAGTGAACATGATAAACATTAGACCTGCTAAACATCAACATGCTAACATTGTCAGCGTGAGCATGTTAGCATATTGATGTTAGCATTTAGTGTGAATTGGTGCCTTCAAATGGGGTCACATTTACGATGTTCACGACATGGGAAGTCATGTACAAGATGTGTGTGGTGTTCAAGTGGTTAAGTCACGAAGGACACTGCTGCTACACAATGGCAATATTAACATTACTGTCTGAGTCTAGAAGTCACAGAGGCTAACAATTTAGCAAGCTAGGAGGCAACTCGGAGCTGCTGGAAACTTTCGACATGAGGGGGCGTTCATATGGGCCAACTCGTAAACGCAGAAAACACGACCCCATTTGAAGGCATCATAAGTAATGTGCAGCCTTGCTGCTAGCTGCTAGCATGGCTGTAGTCCTGTTTCTTTCATATTATAACTGAAAAGCATGCTGGGGCTTTAGTGACATTAGTAAAGAAATATACAAGACATTTCCTTGATGATTTCCTGCAATATTTTGTACAGCATCTGTGCAGAGGAGTGTCAGTGTGGATCTCCTGCAGCAGGAGGTAAAAATCGTTTTGTGTCTCTTTCAGTCTGGATGTTTTACTCCTACTGTATGGAGGAGGAGTGTCAGTGCCAGAGGCCTCATCCGTCCATATGACAGCTATAAGGAGGTGAATGAATGAGTTTATTTCCCTCTTTATGTATTCTTTTTAGAGTACAGTCACATGAAGGTCATTGTTCAGTATTTCTGGAATAAACCACAGATGCTTAAGTCTTGAAAGTGGTTATTATTGTGTCAACAAACGACTTACATTGCTTAATCATTTGTTTTCATTTTGTGCTAATTCTGGAGGATGTCCCATTTAGGAACAAAATTCTTTAAATACACTTGATAAAATATTCATACGCAGGCTGTCTCATACCCTAAGGGTAAGACATGAAAGTATTAACAAAAAAGTTACTTCCACTGCAGCTCTCAGTGGAAAACGGATAATATTGTTGAAGTTATTAATGTTGCGTATGATAAGTGGATATTGAGGGTTTCAGAGGGATCCTTGGGGCTTCGCCTCTGTGAGAAGCCGATGAGACGGCTCGGCGGCGGCCGTGGCTCTGTCTGTGCGCCCTCGGCCGAGCAGGGCTGTTAATCAGTGCTCAGGGTTACATCCATGATGTCGGCGCGGTGGCCACGCCGAGCGACTCGGATCATCTCAGACAGAGATCCCTCCTGCTGGTGTGTTTACCTGCTCGTCTATGTGTGTCTGTATTATTTTATTTTAAGATATATGAGAAAACAAACATAACAAAGACTAATAAAAAACAAGTTGATACAATAAGGACATTTCTACCACTGAACAAGAGGATGTTTGGTGATGATTGAACTGAAATATGATTTATTTACTTTTAATAAATGATAAGACATAGGATAACAGACAGAGGTCCTCATGTAAAGTGATGCTAATAGCCAGTGAAGGATATAGTACTAAGATCTTTCCTTTAAGTGAAAGAACTATTACAACAAACATGCTGCATTTAAGTACAGATTATATTCATTTTTCTGTCTTGTCCCTGTATAGGAAATATTTAACTCCGTTTGAAATCATTACCCCAAAAAAAAGTTGGATGTGACACTGTCAAACTGTGGAAATGAAGTAATGAAAGTCAGTAAGTAGTCTATTTAAAGGGGAATCAAAAAATTGAGATTCTTAAGTTCATATTAATTCAAGGGCTGTCAAAGTTAATGCATTAGCGCAATTGATCTTTCAGTGGCTGTAGTGAGCTCAGTTTTAAAGCGAGAAGATATTGTCGTCATTTGAAACTAGAAAACCAAATTAATCCATAAGTACCAACCGTTTCATATTAACTTCTTGCAAAGGAGGTTAAACAATGCTCCACATTTGTGCTAAATGTTGACCTCTGACCTCTAGATATGTGAATGTAAATGGGTTCTGTGGGTACCCACCAGTCTCCCCTTTACAGACATGCCCACTTTATGATAATCACAGTCAGTCTGGATCAAGTCATAGTCAGTCAGCACACTGACACACTGACAGCTGTTGTTGCCTGTTGGGCTGCAGTTTGCCATGTTGTGATTTGAGCTTTTTTATGCTAAATGCAGTACCATCAATACAATATTATTTTTCATTGTTTCGTGTTGTTAACTGATTTCCAATAATAAATATATGCATACATTTGCATAAAGCAGCATATTTGCCCACTCCTATGTTGATAAGAGTATTAAATACTTGACAAATCTCCCTTTAAGGTACATTTTGAACAGCTATTAAATATTTTAATCGATTGACAGCCCTAATCGCTTCATATTTTATAAGCTGCTCACGTTTTGATTGTAAAATCAAAGGAATGCATAGTACTTAAAGGATAACTTTTTCAACCTGGACCCTATTTTATGTTTTTGTGTCTAAAAAGTGACTAATAGGGGCAACAGTTTTTTAAACTGATCCAGTTTTGAGGGAGAACGCTGCAGCTGCCAAATGCTAAATGAGCTGTGAGGGCGAGAGAGCGTCAGTGTAATGTTAAGTTAATTAAAAGTCTGTTTGTTTTTGCCTCTGACACACACTTATTGTTATTAAAAGTGTCTATTTTTCACTCTTGATCTGGTCTGTTATGTCCAAGTCCCGCTCAACAAGAAATCTCAAACTCAAAAAATCAACAAACTCTCGTGCTCCCACCGTGGATGTATTCCGCTATTCAACCGTTGTCTTATATTAAAAATCAGAGCCTGTTGTGGGAAAAACAAGCACTTTTAATGGACATAAATGACGGTGCCAGCTTGCCCCAGTAGCTCCATATTGCAGCCTGTGAGCAGCTGCCGTCTACAGCGTTCTCCCTCAATACTGGACCAATTCCAGAAATTATTGTCCCCATTAGTCACTTAGACACAAAAACATGGGAAAAAAAAGTTGAAAATAGCAAAGTTACCTCTTAAATACAGCTCCTGGTTTCTTTCATCCACTGCTGAGAGTCTATATGGGTGTAAGTGTGTGAATACACTTTACATGTTGGTGAGTAAGCAGTGAACTTGTGAACTGTATAAGTACGTGTCTTTGTTTGTGTGTGTTCACTGCGTGCGCGCGCGTGCGTGCGTGCGTGCGTGGTGCGTGTGTGTGTGTGTGTGTGTGTGTGTGTGTGTGTGTGTGTGTGTGTGTGTGTGTGTGTGTGTGTGTGTGTATTTGTGTGCAAGGCCTGGTCTGATGACATTATCGGAGTTGGTAATCTGCTCTGTAATTGCCTGCTGCTGACACGGCAGCCAGGCTGATATGGCTGCAGAATAAACAGACTGTTAACAAGTAGAGGGAGCTCGTCTCCACTTGATCCGCACGGCGCAGTGTGACATCTGGACGGCACGAATCAGGGAGAGACAGACCAACAGACAGACCGACAGACAGATAGATAGATAGACAGACAGAGAAGCAGGAGGGAGAGATGAGAACTATGTGGCAGAAAGAAGGGGGAGTGAAGCTTGTGACGGAGAGATGTAGAGGAGGAGAGGCGATAGCGACGTCTAGAAATGTGTGCTATTGTGAGATTTACCTCAATTGTTTTTTACTCCATGATAAAATATATTCACCTCACCAACTTTTGCTTAAAATGTAGAGTTGTATTACTCTGTCGTCCTCAAGGCTCGGTCAAATTGCATCCCAGAAAACACATCACATTGAAACTAGTGCAAATTTGCAGTAGCTGTGACCACTTACACACATGCAAAACTGGCTGACTAACAGACAGAATGAGCCATAGAGCTGCTAAAAACGTGTGGTTTCTCTCTGTTAGTTAATTGTGTATCTGTATGTACAATAAAGGAGAAATACAGTAGATCCACACAAATACAGATATGATAAAAAAAAAAATATTCCTTCCAAATAGCGATTCATTGTTGTTTTTACCCGTGTAGCATAAATGAGCTGGTAAATGTTATGATAATGTGATATCGGATCGGTGCATGGACTTGCATACTCGCTGATACCCGATCCAGCATTTTAGGCTGTTTCGGAGGCATTTCTGGCATTAGTACTGGTGTCAGAGGACAGAATGACTGCAAAGTCAAGGGGATGATGATGGCACATTTAGAGAGTCAACCACCAAGTCGATTAAAGATAATGATCTTATGAATAACACATTCATATATTATTAATAGTTTTGGTTATATCCAGTCTGTCCTTTGTAAATTATACAAAAGACACATTTCAGCAAAGAAAGTTAACTCTTTAGATAATTGATTATTTGAGTAAATTGCAAAGCGAATACGCCAAAAAGGTGTATGTTTTATATCATTGTAAACTGAATATCTGTGGGTTTTAGACTGATGGTCAAACAAAAAACAAGCCATTAACCTTGCTACATGACCTTGGTCTCTGGAAAAATGTTTGTTTACTTTGTTTTGTGTAGGGCTGTAAAAGTTAAGGCGATAACACATATTCATTTCAGCACCACTAATTTCTTTAACACATTAATGCAACTTGCAGCTTTAGGTTGTAGGCCATAACATGGCAGTTTGCCATGTTATGATTTGAACACATTTTTCTGCTACATGCAGAACCTGTGAGGATTTCTGGACAATATTTGTCATTGTTTTGTGTTGTTAACTGATTTCCAATAATAAGTATAAACATATATTTGCATAAAGCAGCATACTTGTCCACTCCCATATTGATAAGAGTATTAAATACTTGGCAAATCTCCCTTTAAGATACATTTTGAACAGATAAAAATGTGATTAATAGTGATTACATATTTTAATTGCTTGATAGCCCTAGCTTTTTGATATTCTCTGACATTTTATAACCAAACAACAACCCCATTTATCAAGAAAATAATTAAAGTAGATTAATTGATAATTGTCAGCTGCAGCCCTTGTATTGGCTGACATCCAGAACAGTCTCTTAAAAATGTCTTGGAAGTAAATGTTTTAGGATTTGAGGACAATAAATTGCTCTGAAACAGAAGTGGAGGAGGACAAAATGATCCTGGTACTGTCTACCGCTGAAATGTTGTCTATATCCTTATGTCGAAACAAAACAATCTAAAAAGGGGAATTGGATGATCTCCTTCAACTAGGTTGTATTGGGCCCTCAAACTTCCTCCATTCAAGGACAGAAAACATTAAATTAGTATTTGGGCAATTTTATACCTGTTATTAATAGTTTGACAGCAGAGAGATGACAGCAAACGAAATGGAGAAAGACATACTTTAGGGAATGAAACAGGAAAAAATGAAATTGAAAGACAAAGGGATGATAGGGAGAGATATGTGAGAGATAGTGGGGTACAGATAATACAGAGAATTATAGATAAAGAAGTGAGACAGAGGCTGGGAGAGGATAAAGGGAGAGTGAAACAAAAGGCCGTGGAGGGACAACCACCAGAGATTCAGGCAGAAACAGAGAGAGGAACGAGACTCTAGTTAATATGAGAAACTGTCCCATGTGAAATGCAGCATATGGGCCGATCAGGAGCGTCTCTAGTGCGTCCAGGGGAAGGCTGTCTGGGGTTTGTAGTCTTTCCCAACCAGCCTTCATCAGAGATACAGCTTAAACCAAATATGGAACATATTATTTTCACATCCTTCTTAAAGGAACGGTTTTTGAAAAATACAAGACTTGGATGAGAGGATCAGTTCCACTCTCAAGTCCAGGCAGCATCCAATTAGCATAGCTTAGCATAAAGACTGGAAATAATGAGAAACAGCTAGCTGGACTTCTTCCAAAGGTAACAAAAATTTCACTAATTAATATGTCATATCTAGGGCTGTCAAAGTTAATGTGATAATAATGTGATAATGCAAATTCATTTTACTACTACTACTTTCTTCAATGCATTAATGTTTTGTGCTCAGTTGAAGTGAAGATACTGGTATCATATGAAAATAGAAAATTTAATGAATCCATGTCATCATGTCACACTAGATTGTCGAGAAGGAGGCTAAATAACGCTCCTAACGCTCAATTTTAGCAAGGAAAATCTGGCATTTTCAAAGGGGTCCCTTGACCTCTGACCTCAAGATATGTGAATGAAAATGGGTTCTCTGGGTACCCATGAGGCTCCCCTTTACAGACATGCCCACTTCATGATAATCACATGCAGTTTGGGGCAAGTTATATGATGCCTTCAAAACTGTGTTTACGAGATGGGAAATCATGTACACGACATGTGTGGCGTTCAAGTGGTTAAGTCATGAAGAACACTGCTGCTGAGCAACAGCAATATTAATGTTATTGTCCGAGTCTAGAAGCCACAGAGGCTAACAATTTAGCAAGCTAGCAAGTGGGTAACATAATGAAGGAAATACAAAGACAGAATGTCAACATTTTCCTCAGACATATTCTAAAATTACAAGGAAAACTAAAATTACAATATATTAACTTATTATGCACCGATAAATGAACCTGGCCCCATCATTTCTCACAACGTCAACAAACACATCACAAGTCGTGAACTTGGAGCTTTCAGAAACTTTCCACTTACGAGGTCGTGAATACGACATGAGGGGGTTCATATGGACCCAACTCGCACATGGTAAACATAGTAAACACGACCACATTTGAACATGACCACATTTGAAGGGCAGTGCAGTGACTTCCTGGTTAGCTGCTCCTCCTGTTTTCGAAGCTGACCAGCTACTGGCTGTAGCTTTATATTTAACAGAGAGACATGAGAGTGGCACCGACCTTTTCATCTAACTTTCATTAAGACAGCAAGTAACTGTATTTGCAAAAAATGTCAAACTATTCCTTTAAGACGGAGGCCAAAGCTGAGAGAGAACAGCTGCAGAAACATCCTGAAAGAAAGGAGATACAACATGTGGTCATAGTAGAAAAACATTCACATTAACAGCTCCGTCTGTAATGTTATGAAACATCTAAATGTAATTTTTAAAGGCACCAGATTTCAGGCAAAACTCAGCTCACACTCCCTCACAGTATAAAACTAGTGTTGTGACTGGGAGAAGCTGCCAATTTTCTTGGCAATGATTGTATTTGTTTACAGTAATCACCCTAATATCTCAAGATGAACGTGTCAAAGATTTATTGATGTCAAAACGCTCCACGCAGCGACTTTAATTAGCTCAGCGAGATTAAAAACATGACTTTTCGTCCGTGAAAGACGTCCATCAGGACGCTGGAGTGAAATCATCCAGCATTCAGTTAAATTATCAGTTCACTCAGTCTAGCGTCGCTGCCTCAGAGATGAAGTATGGCGTGTACTTAGCATTTTGACTCCTTGCGATTCTGTGCCGTCAGAAACATGGATACAGCATAACAAGATGATGGACGCGTTACACAGCCTGCATATTGAAAGATAATAAAGGCGGCTGAAGCATCCGTCTTTGTCATCTCGCTTCTCTCCGACAGTGTGTGTTTGGTGCGAGCTGAGTAGCGGTGCAGACCGGCGCCGCCTGAACCGTTATTATTTAACACAACACTGTGAACTGCAGGAAACTCTCTGACTGGAAACAGGGTGTCTGTAGACGGATGTACAGTAACGATATGAATATCCTCTTACATGCATTTATGTGTGTGTGCATCTTCTGAGGAGAGATGACTCATCCTCAGAACAGTAGATTATGTCTTTGTAATGAAGCTCCGTGATTGGACAGTTGCAGAAAACAGACAAAACATCAGTCATCCCTCCATCTTTACATGTCTGTACCTCTTCCATCCATTCAGTGGTTCTTCTGGGTCCTCCTTTACTAGTCCCTTCATCCCTCTAAACATCCCTCCAATCCTCACAAGCTTCCATCTGTCCATCCTTTTATCCCTCTATCCTCCTGCACATCAATTCATTTGTTCATCTTTTCCTCTATATCCCGTCTTTTCTGTCATATTCCCTCAATGCTCCATCCTTGCTTTGGTTGTGGCTCAGGTGGTAGTAGTGTGTCCTAAGACACTGAATCCCAAACATCTACCTTACATGCTAGCTCTTGGGGTGTAAGAAAATAGAGATTCACAAGTATGGCGATATTATGTTTTGCAATACTGTACAGATTCTCCAAAATGCTCTATTGATTTTTTTATTAACCTCTTAAAAATCCTATACTATTCTGTTTTTCTGAGCTTGTAGTGGGCTTAGTTTTGCATGGTCCAACAAACACAGGACTATCAACCAGGAGGCCGGTATTCGAGAATGGTGTTTTGTTTCGTCATAGGGATGTTAATAATTAACCGTTTAACCGATAACCAATATTAAGCGTTTTAAACAATTAATGCTATCGGTTAAACGGTTAAAAGAAATATTAGTAATTAATTAAAAAGCTCTGAAAATTGCAGAGGAGTGGCTCATCACTTTAAGGAGAAAAGCTGGTCCACCTTAAGACAGAGCCGGCGCAGATACAGGAAGTTGGCTCTGGACGTCCAGATGAGGAGTTGTAGCTCTTCAAATAAACTGTAGAAACACTGTCTGCTACAGCTACATTCACAGCTGTAACACCACCAACAAACCCATGCTCACCACCGCCTGTTGATGGTGAACTGGAGACAGTGAACGCAGCACCGTGGCTGCAACAGTAACTCTCCTGAAGGTGAACTGGAGACTCAGTTGTCTATTGTGCTCATATACGACATGAGGCACAAATCTTGTCAGTTAACAGTTAATAATCCATTGACTGAACCAACTAAACCATTAATGGTTATCGGTTAAACAAAAAAATTCAAAAGCATTATCTGTTACATTGTTTGTATGTATTTTACTTAGTTTACAGACTTGTTTTAATCCCAACCATGATGTTTTTCTCAAACCTAAGTGAGTGGTTTTGTTGCCTAAACCAAACTGCTGCCTTTACTGTCGTTTTGTTGCGAGTCGTACAAATGACACAAAGAGCCTAAAACGAATACTCATGGCGTGGAATGTCCTTGTAATGTTGTGCTATTTATACGCCTTCCCATGAGATTGGGTTGTTTTCAGAGCACTCTATAAGTTACCGTCCTCCATAATTCAAATTCCTTCCTTCTGCCATCTCATTATTCCTCCATCCCTTCAAGTCATCCTGTTCTACATGTATCTCCACCATTTCCTGCATCCTCCCATCTCTCAATCACCCATCCATGTTGTTATTATTCTGTCCCTCCATCCCTCCATATCCTGTCTTTAATATTCCACCTTGCTTCCTCCATAACTTCTTCTTGCTCTCTTGTTTGTGACAATCCCTCCATTAGTCCATTCCTATGACAATCCATAAATCCATTCATCTTTCCTGTGTTCCTCCATTCATTTTGCCATCCTTCTCCTCCTTCCTCCACCAATCCCTCCATCAGTCCTGTCCTCTCCCCATCCATAAATCCATTCATCTTTCCTCCATAAATCCATTCACCAATTTATCCATTCACCTTTCCTGCATCCAAGTCTCCATTCGTTTACACCTCTTACACCCATCTCTCCATCCATCCATCCATGCACTCCTCCTTTCAAACAACAGCCATTCATCAACCTCCTTCCTTTCCATCTCACATCCACCACTCGTTTCATCCCTCCATCCCTTGTTCCTACATCCACAATCCCATCCTTTCATACATATTCCATCACTGCTTTCTCCACTCACTCATCCCTCCAGTCCTTTTCCCATCTGTCTCCTCCATTACTCCTCTCCTTCTACCACCATTCCCTCCATATCGCCACATAAATCCCTTCCTGCATCCACCAGATTCTCCCTCCACCCATACAGACATGCATGCAGCTCCAGGCGCAGGCCCACATCCACCTCCAGGCCTCGGCGAACCAGAATAGCCCCGATAAGTCAAATGATGATTCTGTCTTAATGAGCTGTGGAGAGCGAAGGCGTACATCAGCGGCTGTATTGACACTGTGACTCAGACTGTGTGTGTGTGTGTGTGTGTGTGTGTGTGTGTGTGTGTGTGTGTGTGTGTGTGTGTGTGTGTGTGTGTGTGTGTGTGTGTGTGTGTGTGTGTGTGTGCAGGCCTCGCTCTTCTGTAACGAGACAAATCTGATTCGGCCGAGCGCCGGAGAACATGCTGATGACGACAACGGTTAAACACGGACACACCGCCCTACCCCTCCACACACACACACACCACACACACACACACATACACACACACACACACACACACACACACACACACAGTTGTGTTTCCATGACTTTTGAGGACTTTACATTGACTGACATTCATTTCCTGGAGACTTACCCTAATCCTAACTGTAACTGTTACTTGCCTAATCATAACCCTTACCCTAACTTCAACCTAAACCTAACCTCACCCTAACCCACAACCAAGTCCTCACCCTAAAATATTCTGTTTTATGTTATTGGGACGTGCATTTTGTCCCCAAAAGGAAGTTGAGTCCCCACAATGTGACTGTGTAAACAGATTCATGTCCCCACAACATGAGTAATACAAGCACACACACACCACGCACGCACACACACACACACACACACACACACACACACACACACACACACACACACACACACAAACACACCCTCCTCCACCCCTCCAATTACATCCCTTTGGTTAATCTTCCCTATCGCAATTGTACTGCTGGCAGAATGACAACCTTCTGGATTGTGAGCGCAATCGGTGTTATGAGTCTGCTTTTGAAGCACCTGTTTGTGTGTGTGTGTGTGTGTGTGTGTGTGTGTGTGTGTGTGTGCAAGTCTTTGCATATTAGCACATTTGCATCTGTGTATACTGTATGTGCTGAAATTGGATTAATCCATTATTGATTTGAATCAAGTTTTAGATTAAAGGTGCCCTGTGGAGTTTATTTGTACACGATTGTGTTTACTTTCTACAATCGGCCGCCCCACGGTTAACAAACATATAAAATGCATTTCCTTGCTGGTAATATTGCAAAATATGACTATTCGTGGTGTGTGAAGCTGCATTCAGAGACAAACAGCACTGCACCCTCTTTAAGTTCATGTTCATAGCAACATGGGACTCTTTCGGATAATGTAACATGTCATATGAGTTGTTATTATAACCACCAGTTTTAATTATTTCTCCTTTGTTTCTGGGAAATTGCGTTTTGTTTGTGATTTTGGCATGGTGGACAGCTCAAAATACCACAATACCCATGAGTCTCGGCTACAGTTGCTATGAAAAAACAGCCAGAGGCTTGAATCAGAGCAGTAGAAAATCTAATACGCTTCGTCGTTGAATTTGAGAAAAACAACTGAATTCAGCCAGAGTTGATTCAAAACTCAGTCATGTTTGACTTCAGCTCACCATTGACAATGCACATATAATTGTAAGCTCTGTGACTGGATTTTTTTTTTTTTTGCCAAAATGCACTCTGGGAGTCGTAGTTAACATGTTTTTTGAGCCATTTATTTTCTCCCTCCGTTGTTAATCTTTTGTACTGATGAGTCAACTGGGAGAATTTCATGTCAGTTCAAGCCGTTGAAGTGCTCGAACTGTGAATCAAAAATTACAAACAACCAAAAAACTCACCCCACTCTGTAACTGTATGGGACTACAGCCTGTTCTCAGTCCCACGGTGTCCAATACTGACGCTTTGTCGTCTGTGTTCAATACTAGTGTGAGACATCCTTTAGCGCCGGTATGCAACACACCAGGCTTTCTATTAACTACGATGTAAACCCATCTGCGTTAACACTAATTCACTCAAGGAAAGCTCTGTGCTCACGTAGCTTAGAGGGTTTTAATCAGTCATTTTGATCTCAGTCGACTAAGCTTTCTTTAGTTGATTATTCTGTCGTTTTTATGTTTTTTCATGTTGAATAACTTATTCCTAAAACCTGGTCCAGACCAGCCACATGGACAGCGTGTGGTCTACCTGTTGTTTGTTATTTGCATTTCTTCAAGAGATTCGAGGTCTTACCTATTTTTGACGCGAGCCGCACAATGGAAGTGATCATTTGACTGTATATTGACATCATACCATCAACATTAGTACACTTTCAATGTAGAAAATGTTGCAGACATGATGCAGTGACTCCTCCATGAGGGGTTGTTAATTGTTAATTATTACTATTATTTACAAATTATTGGTGACAAATTATTATCTGTCCAAAGTAAATATAAATGACATTTATAATGAAATGAAATGGCCATCATGAAAGTCAAAATGTAGAAAGAGCAGCAGCAGAAACGCTGCAGAAATGCAGCTGGAAAGCAGTGGCCTGTCTGGCGAGATGAGCACATCTCTGGCAAACACAAGACTTAAAAGTGATGCTTTTGTGTGATTCTTTGTGGAGAAACTCAGTTTCACAGATCTGTCAATTAAATCAACCAATAGATTAGTCGACAGAAGCGTTAAATCGACTAAGAATTGAAGAACCGATTGAATAAAGACAGCCCTAATTTATGTTTATGCTCCTGATTATGTTTTGTGTGCTTGTGTCAATGTTTGTGCAGTTTACATCTATTTATCTGATTCTGTGAGTTTTTGCCACTCCCTCACCGGCCTCCACTAAACGCTGTACTGTTATCAGTGACTGGGGTCCGGACACTCAGTCACCACAGCTGGCTTTTACTCCACACTTGGCTTCAGATCAGCACGGCTCGGCTAGTACTAATGATAATGAAGCAAGTCGCCCCCAGCAATTAATGCACTTAGCTCCTAATGATGATTAACTGTGGACTGTATTTGATTTAGGAAGTTGATAAGCTGCCTCCAAACACAAACAGGTTAATTAGTATCATGTCTCGGTTGAAGGAGGTTTCAGGAGGAACCGGACTGCTCAGATGTGAACAGCTTTGTTTAGTCCTTCAGATCCTCTGATCCCTTTAAGACTGTGAATATTTTGTCCTTGTTTTATAAGGAGAAATTATGATGGAGACATCAAAAGGAAGAGTTGTCATTGTGAATCTCTAGAGAGTGAAAGACACGGGCAGGCTTTCTCCTCTCTCTTCATCCACTTATGGCGTATCCTGTCATGCAATTATCTGCCTCGCTGGATGACTTTTAGAGCCTCTTTTTATTCTTAATCATATCATTTAGTTACGGTTTACACGTTGCCGAGAGCATCTGAGCGTGATGCGCTGTGTCACTGATCTGCTCTGCTGCTACAGCATGAAGATAGACAATCAGGCAGAGTCATAATCAAAATGCCGAGCTAGCCTGAGCATCTCCATGAGGCGCCTTCCTCATCAGCGTAGGTTATTTTACATTGTGCGGATGTTTGTGGTTAGTTGTACCTGGATGATGAGCAGCTTCACCTTTTAATCAAAATACCAGATCTGACTCACTGAGGTCCATCATTTAAGCAAAACCTCTTTTTCTCCAATGAAAATGTTATTTGTGTAGCCCGATATTACATACAGTGTCTTAATATGAGTTTCTAATCTCTAAGATGACAAGAAAATCCTTCTTTAATGACCCGAAAAACTGGAAGAAGTCTCACAAGGTCTCTGTTACCAATGGCGACGGCATTTCACAAGTTGGGAGTGAGACTGTGATGAATGAATCAGTTGATTGATTGTTTTTTTTTAAAAATGAATTGACTTGGGATTGACTTGCCCAAGAAAAAAAATGACCTGAGATTTGGACCGAATGACTCGCATGTCTGATCAGAAGTAAGATGAAACACAAACGTTTTAGAGAATGGTTGCAGAAACCCCAGCTGTGTAAAAAAAAAAAAAAAAAAAGTATCTCAAAACAAGTTATTTAATTGATATGAAGCCAGACCCTTTTCATTTCTGTTGTTTTTCAGTTCGTGCTCCTGTCAGATTGTATTTCTATCAGCTCCTTCATTGTCCCATTTGTTCTTTTTGTTCTGTTCTTCAGTAATTTACTGTTAGATTTTATCTTGTTTTGCATCATGTTCTTTGGTTCCTTTTGTATTGAAAAAGCTGATAATAACTTTAATTACAAAGTGTGATATAATCCAAGTGAAATGAGTCAAGCATGTCTGTGTTAGTGTTTTATTCCCACTGCAAATAAGACTATTTTGAAACCCATTGTCTTTTAATTGATGCCTATAATAGCTACTATTTTGCAGATATGATATCTATTTATAAATCTGATATTTTATTAAGACTCTGTATCTACAGAATAGAAAAGCAGCATTTAGGCCTCCATGAAACACTGAAACTCTCCAACATGCTAACAAGGTTTTTAGGCTGGCTGGCAGCCGTTCATGGCACGTTGAAGCAGAATGTGTTGTTGTTTATAGACGCCCCACCACCACCAACACCAGCAGCAGCAGCAGCACCACCCTCCTCCCAACTAAAGCTGTCAAATAAGATTTTGTCATCCTCACCTCAGCTTTATTGACAGCAGATATAAATATATATCCCACCAACTGTTATATTTCATTTTTGTGAAATGGAAGACATTTGTTTTATACTCATCAGCAATCTGGATTTATTTATTTATTTATTTATTTATTTATTTATTTATTTTTAGATTTAGATATTTTTAGATTTATATATATATATATATATATATATATATATATATATATATATATTAAAATGTATTTAGATACAGATATATTTAAATTTATTTAGATATATAGATATATTTAAATTTATTTAGATATATATTTAGATTTATTTAGATATAGATATTTAAATATATTTAGATATAGATAGATAGATATTTTTAATATTTATTAGATTTTTATCTACACACACTACAATATATATATAAACATTGTATATACTGTATATATATACATATATACAGTATATACTGTGTATATATGTACTATATACATACACTGTAATTACTCTGTTGCATTTTGTTTAAATTATTCATTTAAAATAATTATTTTACCATTATTTATTTTTAACATTTATCTTATTTCTTATTTTTATCTATATTATTTTACTGTTTCTATTACTTTACTTTTGATATTTATGGCCAGATTTATTTAAATATACAAACAGTACATCTCTTTAATTTTTATTATTTCATTATGTTAATGATGCAATGCATGTGGAATAAAGGATTTTATTATTATTAATTGAAGCAAGTTCTGGTAAATGCATGTATTGGTGCGACGCTAAGTTCTTACTGAACTTGCTGGCAGTAATAAAGTTGTGAGTTAATGTTATGACCATGATGCAAAATATCATTTTGTTGATTTCTATCAGACATTTTTACCCCTAATGAACCTCGACCATGCCTTTGTGGACATAAAAAATACACCACTTTTCTTCCGCCCCCTCAGCCAACTGAGTAATCAGTGTTATATAAATTACACCTCAGGGTCAATACCCAGCTTTTCACTGAGGCCGCCACATTTCTCTCCTCCTTATCAACCAGCTCATCCTTTTTCTTTTTCCTCCTTTTCCCTCCTCCTCCCTCTCTCTTGTCCTCCACAGCCCTGTTGTTAGCTGACGGTAAGCTGTCCATTCCCCGTCTAAGCATCTCACTAACCATCTTCTGTGTGTGTGTGTGTGTGTGTACTGCGGTTTAAATATCAGCCGTGAATTTGCATGTTGTGAAATCTCAGAGGATGACAGTTTAGATGGTTCATTCTGCTGCTGATGAAGGTTTTGCGTTGGTACTTTGAGCAGTTTGATATAAATAAACTCTATGCCAGCGCTGTTATCTTCCTCTACTGTCACTGTTACAAACAACACGCTCCTCTGCTGCTCTCTCCCGCTCTTAATGATGGATTTTCACGCTAATCAGCGGATTAATTAAACATAAATCCATAAATCATGTTCTCCAGTCAGGAGGAAGGTACAAACACCTGATAACCATCGAGATAAGAAACCTGCCGTTCCAAAATTAGAAACCTAATTACCTTTGTGGGATTGTGTTATTATTGTTTTCCCCTTCCTTGTCAAGGAAGTTGTGTTGTGTGGACGGTGCAGCTCAGAGCGGGGGGAATGGCTGGATAATCAATTTTTAAACATGAGCAAAAGAAATCCTGTCAGGACTTGAGGGTGCATACTTTCCTGTGTGTGTAATTGATTTAGCTTAAAAGTGTGTGTGTGTGTGTGCAGGAATTCATGCTCTGGTATATTATGCATGCCTCTCAGCGTGTGTGTGTGTGTGTGTGTGTGCTTGGCGACGACACGCCCTCCTATCAAGGGGACCGGGCTGTGATCTTTAATGGCAACGTTAATATTTAATGGTAAGCGTGTTGTCAGCAAAGAGCAGCAGGCTGGGACTCGGGGCTCGTATAAAAGATGACAAGGTCTCTGCACCAGGTGGCTCAGTGGGGGTGTCACACTCAGAGCAGGATGAGAGGCCTTTGGATGCACAGCCGCTCCTTCTTGATAGAGTTTGACAGCACAGAATTGATGTTATGGTGCTCTTTGTAGTGTGCAGTGCACTCAGGAGCTCTGTGAAGCATTGTGGCTTCTTTCTACAGCAGAGCCACCCAGGACACGTCCGATCGGCGGATAGGAGGACTGATCGGATTGTATTTGGGAGGAAAAAAACGAGTACTGACATTGAATGAAGGGCATTGAAAGTACTTGATTTGTTTTTTTTGCTTCAACACACCACAAAGTCCACAGCCAATGGCCAGCTAGCACATACTGTACGAACGTTCTGCACCTGTGTGAGATGAAATCACTCTCCACACCAGCAGGGAGCGTTTGTTTGTCATTCAAAAAGGGAAACCGCAAGACCTTATGATGCCTGCGTGAAACAAAGTGGCATTTGCCAACCGTTTTCACACCACCTCACTCCCAATTCAGCTTCATTCCAGATGGCCATGTCACTGTGAAAATATCCGCGTATTGGAACAATCAGATCTTGACTTTACTTGCTTGCTTGCTTTCCTCACTTCAGTTTCTCTTCTCTTGCACTGAGGAGCTTAGATTTCTCTTACCGAAGAGCTCCGCCACCAATTCAACATGCCGAATCGGCAGAAAAGCCGGCGACACGGGCAGACTAGGGCTGCCAAACGCTCACCGTTGACCTGAAATTGACCAACCGTTCATCCCAGACCTTGGAAATACTGTAATCTGACTACTTACGAGTTTTTGTCTGGAGCTTTTAACCATATGATACGGTCTCTATCTGCAGATGGAGTTTGCTCAGTTGTCATGGAGATGAATCTATTGACACTCGAGCTCAACAGTTGTTGTGATTTCATGGATGATTCCCGTCAACAGATCCACCCTCATGACACCAGAACAAACTGACGAAGACCATGTGATACAGTTGAAGGCTCTGGAAAAAAGCAGTTTTGAGATATCCGAGTTTTCTCTGACGCCGCCCAACCAATTAGAGCTTAGTTGGTGGGATTAAGGATGAGGACAGCATCTTTCTACATAGCTAGCTAGCTACATTCATGAAAAATAGTGGCAGAAAAATGGCGTGGATGAGTTCCACGCAGCTGTACGAGTTGTGAGTCATCTTGCAGAAATAAAAACTCTTCAATCAGCATATTTCTCTGGTTAATATTAGGTACTTGTTTAATGTGGAAAGCATTCGTCAATAGAAACTGATGTCAGCAGGTCGATGAAGTCACTCACTGCTCATGGGTTTGGGCAAAGCAAAACAACCCTGCACCCTAAATAATGAACACAAGACAAGACATCTCAAAATTTAGGAATAAATGTGAAAATCTGCACTTTTTGGATTTGAATGTTGGATCTTTTAAATGGTAAATATCACGAAAAACTCACCTTTTATTACTTGTACACATGCATTTTGCTATCTGGAGTGTCTCAGTCAGTTTTTTTTTGTGGGCTGTCAAGATCAGAAAACGTGATTCAACAAGCCATTCAGCTTTGGTCCCCCTTTCATGTCACATGCAGGCTCATTAGCATATATCGCCCACAGCTTGAGAACTACTTTTGCAAAGATGCACCATTTTTGTTCTTACTAGCCAATCAGAGCAGACTGGGCGTTTTCAGGAGGGCGTCTTAAAGAGACAGGCGTTATAACAGAGTCTTTCAGACAGTATGGGAAAAAAATAATGTGTTTTTTGACCATTAGAACATGGAAATGTGTTCTAATAGAAACCCAAAATACAAGCATGAAACTGAGAAAATGAGCATGATATGTCCCCTTTAAATTTTTATGACGCATAGGTCCCTGAAAGTCATTGTATACTCAACACTTTTATATAAAAGTAGCATAATGGCAAAAAAGAAATATATCTGCTCTACATATTTGTCTTTGCAGTGTTTTGTGCCAAACTGATCAAGCATGCAAGTTTGTCTAACCTTTACATAACAAAGTTGGACGGACACCAAGACAGCACAGAGAAAGCTCACAGAAAGCAGTTTTTTAGAAGGTATTATTACTACAATACATCTTATAGTATTTCACTTTGCACTGATTGAGTGTGACAGATGTGACTGCATATATAAACTATAATACTGCATATTAAACAAGTCTGTCCTCTTGGTAAAGCCTGAACATTATAGAGGCTGAATAAATTCACACTGTTAGCAGCGAGGCAACCCTCTGATGTTTTGTTTGTATGAAGAACAACCCAACATGCTAATCAGCTGAGCAGCCTCTTATTTTGATTGCCGTCTTTCTCACCGTGATTTCTTTCTTATTTTGCTCCCTCTCGACCTCTCCGCTCAGATGTTCCAGACAGGAAGATGACATCAGACGAGGAGGAAGCCAGGCGGATCGCAGAGATGGGAAAACCGGTGCTGGGGGAACACTCCAAGCTGGAAGTCATTATTGAGGAATCATACGAGTTTAAGGTGGGAAAGGTTACTCTTCAAACAGAGCAAACACAGCCTGATTGTTACAGCTAGAATCAGTGTTTTTCATGCTGTCAAACCGATCATACTCAGCTGCCACCTTGTCTGAAATAACAGCTACATATTTCTAATATTAGCAGTTGCTCTTCAGAGGCCTCTCATCCCACATAGATAAATGCCTGGAGGAGATATGGTTTAAATTCATCCTCTAACCTCCTCAACCAAAAAATATCTCCACCATATTTGTTTCTTGTGCGTGGTTTTATCATGCACCAAACAGCTTTCTGCCGCCTGGAACTTGATGCCACTGCCATCATGTGGTGAAGTTCATGTATTTCTCCTCCCTTCTGTTGACGCAGCCCCTGAACATAAATAACGGATGGATTTCCTTCTTGTTTCCGTATCACACAGAGCACAGTGGACAAGCTGATCAAGAAGACCAACCTGGCTCTGGTGGTGGGAACCAACTCCTGGAGAGATCAGTTCATGGAGGCCATTACAGTCAGTGCAGGTACTGTAAAAAACACCATGTTCTCTGCTCTGACTCTAAGAGGCTGCACATAAATGCACTGGACATCATGGTCCCTCACTGTTTCCTGTGAAAAACAGCAAGAAAGACGCACACTTCCAGTGTCCGATAGGACGGGTGCTGGATCAAAGAAATATATAAATATAGCTGAATAAAACAGATGATCCGCACACCAAATATCTCCTGTTAGAAGCATTTTATTTATTAATTATAATTATAATTATATATAATGTTTAATATATATATTGAATTATATATTGTATATATACACATACATGTGTATATATATATATGTATATATGTATATCTATACCATATATACATGTATATATATTATGTTTAATATTGAAATATCAGTGAATTGAACATTTAAAATGTTCTTTGGTTGGACGGTTTTAAAATACGTGGTCACACTGTCCTGTCTTTTGTTTACATATTTTCAAATATTGCTTAAGTTGTGAATGTTGAGCTCTGCCAACATGACTGACCACTGTTACCATGTGCAAAATGTGAAAATTATATTCTATTTCATTAATACGTTTAAATTGTTTTAATAATCATAAATGTCATTTAGTGTTACATTTTTGCGTGATATGTAATACACAGTACGTCATATATTTTTTTGCCATTAAGAGCTGCTAATTATGATGATTTCATTTATGTATTTTATTATCCTACAATCTAAATGCTCATTTGGAGGCTCTTTAACAGACTAGTGTGTAACATTTTAGGGGATATATTAGTAGAAATGGTATATAATATTCATAACTATGTTTTCATTAGTGTATAATCACCTGAAACTAAGAATCATGTTTTCGTTACCTTAGAAGTCTTTCATACCTACATAGGGAGCAGGTCCTCTTCATGGAGTCCGCCATGTTGCTCCACCAGGTTTCTACAGTAGCCCTGAACGGACAAACCAAACAGTTCATTTTTCCTGCTTGGGCCGGAGTCGATGGCGTTACTCAATCCGGTCACCACCGCTCTCTCTCTCTCGCTTCACCACTCACTTCCCACATACAAACACACACTGAGTCTGCTCCAAATGACCGACTGTACTCTTACAACAGCTGGCTCTAGAGAGGGACATTCACGTTTTCAGACACCAAAGTTTTTCTACAGGCTTGACACACGGGAGAGGTTTCAGCTTTCAGCTGGTTGCAGTCTCTCCGCTAGATACCGCCAGATCCTACACACTAGACCTTAAAAGTATTTTTGCAAACAGTATTTATTTAGCATTGAATATAGTGTTAAACTTTTGATATTGATATTGAATATGTGTAATATGTCTTTTTTGCCATTAAGAGCTGCTTATTTTGACTATTTCACATGGATGATCTTACTTTCTTACAGTCTATATGCTTATTTGGAGGCTCTTTAAGGGAATAATTTAGGGAAATCTGCTAATTCACTTTCTTGCTGACAGTTAGATGAAAAGATTGATACAGGTCTTAGATATATGAGTGGTATCTATCTTCTCATCTAACTCTCAGTGTACTAAATGTTGTCATCTCAAAATATTGACTTCCACCAACTTCAGCCCAAAAATGTTGGAGTCACTATGAGCCTTCCAAAACTCATTTAGATGGAATCCTCCCAGAAAGCAAAACTCTTGAAGCTCTTCAATAATCTAATGTCCGGAAGAGGAAACTCATCCATCATGTGGGGCGACAGCAGCAGCATCAGATTGGCCTGCAGTGCAGCTGCCGCTCCGCCCGCTGCCTTCACAGTGAGCGCCGTGAAGGCCTCGCTTCGTCACTTTGGAGCTGAAATATTTAATCCAGCGGTGCTCTTTATTTTTTCATGATGCACCCGTGGCTTAAAAATGCATGCAGCTCACATGGCCTGACACTTTGAATCAGCACGGTGTCGCTCCTGTCCGCTGAGTTTCCTGGTGGGACACTGAGGACGGTCACCATTTACATTTACATTTTAGTAAATGACAAGATGAGACTTTTATGAAGCAGACCCCAAAGTGAGGGCTGGTGTGGTGACCGAATCTGTGACCTTTACATTACCGGAAAGCCTCCCTGTGACCACTTGGTCACCCTGGCAACCAGTCCCCCTAATACAGCTGCAAGTTTCATAATATGAAGGCCATATGAAGGCCATATGAAGGCCATATGAAGGCCAGAAGGCCAGAAAAAATGCATCCAAAATCCACGCTACACGCTAATTCTGTACCGTACACTCCATACTAGCTGTCATAGACACTGTTTTAGCAGTTAGTGACCAAAGAAATACATAAACATACTTCACTGTTTTATACTAACATGCAACATGCAATACATGCAACATCACACATGAATCAAACTGCAACTAAACTATTAAATGTTTTCTTCTGTCTGGGGCTTAATCACCACTCTCTATTTATATGCCTCCAACAGCTGTGGTCATGGTATTATGTTTCCAGGTTGTCCGTCCATATGCTCGTAAACGCAATATCTCAAACACCTGGAGGGAATTTCTGCATAAATGTCCACTTGGACTAAGGATGAATTGATTAGATTTTGATGGTCACAGGTCAAAGGTCGCTGTGACCTCACAACATGGTTTTTGGCCATAACTCTAGAATTCATATGATAATTATGACAATTTCAAACAAATATCTCACAGGATAAAATGATGAAGTGATGACATTTTGGACCATATCTGGGCCTTATGCGACCCGCGGGCCTTGTGATGGTAACTCAGACAAACCATACAATATTACTTACAAAACTTTAAAAAATAGTACAGAAAATAGCTTTTGTTTTGAAATGTGTTTATGTTATTAGTGTGCTTCTTCCTGTCACACTTGACATTGATGTAAATTGAGTGATGTTTTAAGTAGCGTCACCTGCTGAGGCGGCACGTCTGAAATAAGTCATGGACTGCTAAGTATTTTTTGGTTGGCGGTAAAGCTCTTTGCTTAGTTTGCAACAGTCATGTGGTTGTATTCAAAGAATTCAACTAGAACCGTCACTTTGAGATAAAACATGCAGAAGAATCCAGAAACCTGTCTGGAGATGAGGAGGAGAGGACAGCCGAGCGGCTGCTAGCTACGATACTAAAAAAAGAAAAAAATTCAAAAAAAAAGTGTACGGGAATGAACTCACACCAAATATTCAACACAATATTCACCAACATTACACTGAAATATACTGTATTCCTCACTATACGTAGCAAGTCACACCATCCAATCAATAAACACAAACTTTTCACTGGCAAATGGTGCTTATAGTCAGATAATTAAGTGAGGTAGAAATATTAAAGCATAACCTACTAACTACGGCAAAAGTTATATGAACAGATTTTACCTCCATCTATTAAAAGACAAAAACTTGCCACTCTTAATAAATTAATACTTATTGATAAATTAATTAAAACCGCCCTGTGGCAGTTATTATATTTAAAACAGTAACCTCAGGCTGAAGTTGAAAAAATAAGTCATTTTAAGAGAATGTGTTCTCTCCTTCCCCCCTCTGTCATCCCTTCTTTTATTGATCCTTTATCTCGCCAACATTTTCCAACTCTCTCTGGCTCTTTATCCTCCTCCTTCATCATCTGTCTTCCTCTTCTCTTTCCCTGTCATATTCTCTTTTGCTTTTTCATCTTCTGTCTCATCCTCCTTCACCCATCTCTTTTTATCTTTGCCTAAATCATCTTCGTCCTCTCTGCTGCTCCACTCTCCTGTCCTCCTATTATGCTTCAACCCATCCCACCTCTGACCCCCTCGACTCTCCCGCCGTCCCCGTCCACATCCCGTCCCCGTCCCCTGCTCGGCCACACTTCTCCCCATCAGATGAGGATGAAGAGGACACGGGAGAAGAACGCCTGCCATCCTGTTTCGACTACGTCATGCATTTCCTCACCGTCTTCTGGAAGGTCTTGTTTGCTTGCGTTCCGCCCACAGACTACCTGAATGGCTGGGCCTGCTTCATCGTTTCCATCATCATCATCGGCCTGCTCACGGCCATCATCGGCGACCTGGCGTCTCACTTCGGCTGCACCATTGGCCTCAAGGACTCCGTCACTGCTGTGGTGTTTGTGGCACTTGGTACATCTGTCCCAGGTAAGAACAAAACATGTCTTCTAATGTGAAAATCTGCCATTGAAGTTTTGTACGTTCACATTTTTTATGTCATATGATGGACTATAAACTTTTGAGACTCTTTCAAACACCAGACATGCTTTGTCATCAAGATAGCTGACATTTTTTATTTTCACCTGAAAGAAACAATATGTCACCAAAAACTCTGACTCTGTCAGCAAAATTGTTATTAAAGGTCCTGAGTGCAGCATTAATAAATCATCACTGCATTCATTTTGGGGAAAACAGATATATAGAAATATTATAAACAAACAAGACCAATACAGAGAAGATTACCAACCTCCACCGACCTTCACAATGCAATTTAGATTTTGAGCGACAGGTGGATTTGGCAGGAAATGGAACATTTGATTCCAGCATGTTTATCTAGTAGAGTGAAAGGGTGAAAGGTAACAGGAATTGTGGGAGATTTATGGAAACACTGACTAACAACACTAAATAATACTAACAATTATGATCACCTTGATGGTCAAGACTTATACTATGAATTATACAAGAGAATAGTAATGTTCAAAGAGGCATGTTAAAAGCTGTTATCATTGAACTATACAGCCTTTCCAGGCGATTACACTATTATTAGGCTATTAAATGAGTTATCAGTTGCTATATGCACCACAGATGTGGGTCAATAGTGGCCTACTGCACCCAACACCTACATCTACATCTTATCTACATCTATTCACATGGTCACCGTAAGTAGGTCTAAAAGATCACAGTGAAGTCAGGCGCTGACAGAGAGCATGAAACTCCATATGGGGTGGAGGTTGGAAATGATGCATAAAGTCACCATTGGTTTGTGGAATGCCGTTTTCAAGGCTTGAGTTCATTATTTTGGCGGTTGCCATCTTGGTATTTTGCAACCAGAGGTGATACGAGAAGGTGGAGCTAAGTACAACTGAAAGGTGAATAAAAAAAAACAATCTGAAAACACACTGTGAAAGGGTTAAAGTTATAAAGTGAAAACATGGACTACTACTGCAACTACTGACTACAAAATAATAGCTTACACTTTTGTAAGTTGTCTTGGCTTTGTTTTATTAACACATAACAGAAATATAGCTTAGGTCTACTCATTTTAGTTGCTAGCTAGCATTATAGCTAGCAAGCTATTGATGTTAGGCTGCTTGAAGATCACTGCAGGTCAAAGACATAACGTTAGCTCCTCACCAAGCTCAATATGTTTCTCATGTTACAAAGATAAGTTTATACTGTAAAAATCAATATTATAACCACCCAAGCTGTACTGGTCTGAGATGTAAAGTGCGAAATCTGTTGGTTCACAATGTTGTGTACTGCTCCTTTGATATCCTGGTTACAGATGAATCAGGTTGTCTTTGTTGGTTATTTTAAATGAGACTTTTCTGGGGGGTTATGTGTGTGATCTTCCCTGCGGTTCAAAGTGGGCAGGACTCATTTTGGAAAAGGCGATGTCATATATTTCTGTGCACCAGTCACATTTCAGCAGCATTTGAATGATTGTGTAATGACCTCTCTCTGCAGACACCTTCGCCAGTAAGGTATCAGCCGTCCAGGACACATACGCAGACGCCTCTATCGGGAACGTGACCGGCAGCAACGCCGTCAACGTCTTCCTGGGAATTGGCTTGGCCTGGTCGGTGGCGGCCATCTACTGGCACATGAAAGGGAAGCCGTTTGTGGTGGAAGCCGGCTCGCTGGCCTTCTCTGTCACTCTCTTCACCATCTTCGCCTTCCTGGCCATCTCGGTGCTGCTTTACCGGCGCCGGGCCCACATCGGAGGAGAACTGGGCGGGCCCAGGGGACACAGACTGGCCACGTCAGCCTTCCTCTTCGGCCTCTGGTTCCTTTACATCCTCTTCTCCAGTCTGGAGGCCTACTGTCATATAGAGGGCTTCTAAGCAGAGGAGAGCTTACAAACATACAGGGGTTTAAAGTACAACTTCAGAGGTAAAAGGTTGAATTCTCACTGTGGAATTGGGGTCAGTCTTGTATGGTATGAATGGACAGAAGAGGTAGACCCAGGGTTTTCCCAGACATCTCCCTCCCTCTCTCTCTCCCTCAACCCCTTCTGTAAGGACGCTTGGAGGTGAGTATCCTGCCCTCTAGTGCCGACGGGCCGGCTGCCTACAGGAGCGCCGTCCTGAGCCTGTGAGAGTGTGCTTACAGTTGGGATTGGGTTACTACCGAGTCCAGAAGATGCCGATGCCGGGGCGGTCCTGCATTCCACTGGAAGAGTCTTATATCTGGAGAGGGTTGAGTTCATCAGAGGTCTATATTTTTCTCAACATCTGACGAGAACGACTTTTTTTTAAAAAAAGTATTTTGGGGATAAAAACGCAAAAAATAAATAAAACAAAAAAAATAAATAAATAAATACACACAAAAAGAGGAATAAAAGAACTATTTTCTGAACTACGTTAAGGAATAGGAAAAGATTATAACGGGAAAATGTTGTTGAGTGACAGTTGGATGGATTCATAGTGTTTATTTTTATTTGCATAGTTTCCTAAGGAGCGCTGCAGAGAAATCACACAAAGAAGAAGAGGAGCGACAGTGACAGTTCATACTGGCAGACGAATCACCATTCAAACCGGCGAGGAGGAAGAGGTGGACACAGTGAACATGGTCAAACTGCCCTGAACATTACTTCCGTACTCTATACGTATCTATATATAATATATTTCCATATTTTCTGTATATTTTGAATATTTGTTTAAATGTGGTCACCTTCTGCTCTAACAGAGGATTGCTGTGGCTAAGCGGGAGGGGAGGGGAGGGGGGTCAAACTATATACTGGAACGATGTCTTCACATTTCTAAGAGTTATGTATCTTGCCTAGGTAAAAGTATGACATTGTATTTTATTTATTTACTGATATCTTGGTCTCACTCGAGTTTTCACCTTTTCAATCAGAAATCTGAAAAAAAAAAAAAAAAAAAAACAACGTGTTGCTGCAGAGGTAAATTCAGAGGTATTTTTGTACTGTTCCTTCCATGCACTTTGCTGTATAGTTCTATTTATGGAGACTTCTACTTGTACATGTGCAAAAGGCCAATATTAAAGGTGTCACTATGGACTGAACAGAGTGCCTGTGGAGGGAGAGGCGTTTGCTGCAGCTGCCCACACTGACGAGCTCTTTGCTCAGCTGAACAACTCAAGAGTTTCTTCCTAAAATGGTGCGAAACTATTTTTAAAGCTGCATTAGTATATTTTTGGCCACTTGGGGCAGCAGAAACACAACATCTGCCATAACATAACCTTATAGACTAGACTGACATCGCGTCATTGCCTCAGCTTGACCCGAATGTGCTGGTCTGGTCTATAGAAACCTAAAGTCCTGATGCTGCTAGCTGCTGATCCGCTAGCTTCTGTATCTCAGTGCAAAATTTAGGGTTTCTTTTATCTGTATTTCTGAAGAAGTTAATCATGTTCCCAGATTCCACTTTTTAAAATAAATGAGTATCTACGAAGTTCAAACCTTCATGATTTTGCACAAAAATTAATTTGCTACAGTACAATTTAAAAAGCTATAGTTACAAACATTTGCATTAGCTTTAGCATTATCCTGCCTTTCTGCCATATCCATGATATACACCAACACTCTTATAATGTAATTCTACCAACTTTTTACTTTAATTTCTGTCATCTAAAAACATCTACATAGTTTGGCACTCTGTCCTGTTATTGGTACAACTATGGTGACAATTATCCATAAACTGTATATATAGATGGACAATGCATCGCCGCCTCCTCCTACTGTACAAAAGTGAAGCCAAAATATCGTGGAGAGCTGCCATCTTGGAGCCAGAGTCTGAGCAGTAGTGATCAAGGGGCTAGAGCTGCAGTAAACAAAGCTAAAACAAAACTTATTGGAAAAATGGTTAGCGTGATAAGAACTACCTAAAATTATAGACACCATCTCTGCCCACGTACCATCAGCAAACATGGAGGGGGCAGGACTTATCACCTATCCTGCAACCAGCCACCAGGGAGCCATCGAGAGGGTTTGGCTGCACTTTTGGGGAGCTGTCATGTCATCCATCTTTATATACAGTCCTGTCCATTTACCAGTGTGTTAGCTTTCTTCTTTAGCATTATCCTAACTCATGTCATGATATACACCAACAGTCTTTCTGCCATCTAAAAACATCTACATTGTTCAGTGCGGTCATGTCTAAATGGTCACCCTAGATGTGCGATAACGTTAGAAAACTACTCGAAACAATTACCTGACGACCTTAATCATTCAAGTTCTATACATATCCTCAACCTTGAGGGTTACCACTCGGCGCTCTCTGTCGTGTTGTTACAGCTAGCCGTTCGTCTCACCTGTGGACTTGCGTAACGGAAGAGTTGGGTTTTCACAATACACACAGTAATTTCATCCATTTGTACATCTTTCACAAAGTAAAATCTTTCTTTTCTTGACATTACAGAAAATCATTGTGATTCCATCATAAAATTTGTAGGTGTTGTTGGCAGTGCTTCAAAAAATGACTCAGAAATAACATGGTTTTACCATAACAACTTTTACCTTTGCTCATCATGTAAAGCATAGGTGTCATTTTGGATTGAAACTCTTCAGTGAAGAAGCAGGTGTGGGTGTCGGAGCAGCAGATAGCTCCAGGTTGAATTTGAAAGTAGCCTGATATTGATTCTGAATGCTGTTTAACACACGACTGGTGCTTTTGTTTTTAAAAACGAGAGAAAAAAATCAAATTGAAACTCCCAATAAGCAGCAGAAAATATGTTTAATAGAGTACTTAATTTGCATAAAATTGTATGTTAGTGTATAATCAGTCAGTTCTTGGCTAATTTAAAAATCACCCAAGAGATTACCAAAGAGGTTGGATGCAACATCTGTTTAAAAAATGATCTAAAATGAAAAGTAAACAGAAAAAAGAGTGACAGTAAGTGGCAGTGACACTGTATTTCCACAGGGGGGATGTCAGTCTCCAGTCCCTGCGGTCATCCCTTCTTCTACTTCAGCACTCCTCCTCCTCCTCTTCCTCCTCAGTGTTCTTCCTTTGTGGTGAGCAGTGATGTAAATACGTCTCGTGGCTGATTCGGATGCTCTTTTCCCGGCCCCGGACCACACCTGCTCACTCCGTCTCTCTCTCTCTAACATATACAGTATAAACACACATTCAGAGCAGAGCGACAGGTCCACTGCTGCACAAGAGGGAGGCCAGTGTGGCTGACTGTCCTGTTCACAGGCAACACAAAACCCACATTATGTACATAATTTTCAGTGTATGTTTACATAGACACAGTACAGGTGTCCTACGGGGAGAAGCATGTCAACACAACTCTCACACTCATCTCCAGTACAGGTTACCTGCAGTCGCTTCATCTGAGCCAGAGTCAGCAGAAGTTTTTATTATTTTTTTTTTTTTTTGGGGGGGGGGGCTCACTTTTATGGAGGATGGAAACTGCCAAAAACAAAAATAAATAAATAAATCACTCAATAAATAAAAAAGAAATGTCATTAAATGTAGCACAAATAATATTAATATTAAATGTAGCCATTAATTAATTGATAAAATGTTAACATATCTTAAAAACAAATACATGAATAAATAAAAGGGGGAATTAAACAGGAGTAAGTAAAGGAATACATTAATAGAAAGATAAATAAATAAATAAGCAAATTAGATTAGATGGAAATATTGATTTATGAACAGGAATATCAATTTATTTCCCAATTTATCAATTGGTTACATTTATTTTTAAATGATAAAATGAGATGAGATTTAAAAAAAAAAAAAAGTCAAAATAAGTAAATACTGAAATTAATAAAAAAAAATACATGACTAAACATATAGGGTCAAATTTAAACAGAAGAGTAACCAAATAAGGGAATAAATTAATTATAATTATTATATAAATCAAAAAGCAATAGCAATTTCTGTCACATTTGATCAATTACTTAATGGTTACATTTATTTTTTTCAATATTTTTGCTACATTTAAAGACATTTATTTATTTATTCATTTATTTTTTATTTAGGCGGCTTGTGTCCTCCATACAACCTTTCCCGTGCTCAAATCCTGCAACAGGAAATATTTTCCATCTGGAGTTCAGCAGGTATTCATGATGTCATGGAAGTGTTCTTAGTTTTATCTTCACCTTTAGTGGCTATTTGTATTGTTCATTTGGTTGTATTCTTGATTTTTAATCTGCCGGGACGTGTTGGGCTGGACGTCGGCCAGTGTGTGTTTGTGTGTTGTGCATGTTGCCAGGCTGTGCGTCCTCTTCGTGTCTGCACAGGCAGGCTTCTTCTTCACAAGGGGCACAACTCTAGACTGGTTATTTTGTCTTAAAAATACACGTCTTAATTCTGTAAAAGATGGAAAGTATTTATCATACACATCACCTCTCCAGGCACCAGTCTTTTTATTTCTCAGAAGTGAAATATCGCCGTATAGCAGTTGGAGTTGTGGTTGATGGAAGCTGTGAGACGTGAAGGAAAGCTTCATTGATTTAGGTTAATACTGTTCTTTTAACTTCTTTTTTTTTGTGTAACAGAAAAGGGGCACATTTTAATGGATGGGTATGTTTTTCCTGGCCTGCAATGAGATGTCAAAATAAAAAAGCAAATTTTCAAAGCTGACGGTGTTTTGAGATCAACCCGTTTTGTTCTTTTACTGTGAAATAAAAGCAGCTTTCTGGTTCATAAGCAAACACTGACTTAAATGAAGTCTGATTATCTGTCTTTCAGTCCAACTGTGTCATATAGTACTTTTACCAAGTTAACTTTTCAGGAATGAAGAGAAGTAGACTTGCATTTTTGAGATTGGTTTTAAAGGTACAGTGTGTAGAATTTAGGGGAAACTATTGACAGAAATTGAATATAATATTTTTTTAAAAAGTTACAGTTTTTTTTCTTTATTGTATAATCACCTGATAACAAGAATTGTTGTGTTTTTGTTACCTTAGATAGAGCCGTTTATATCTGCATAGGGCTGAACGCCATGTTTCTACAGCAGCCCAGAATAGACAAACCGAACACCAGCTCTACATCAGACTATTCATCATCACACACCGTAGTTCTCCAACACGCTTGGTACACGGTTTCAGTTGGTTACAATCTGCAATCTCACCACTAGATGCCACCAAATCTGACACACTGCACCTTTAAAGAGTTTCCACAAACAAACCAAAATCTTCAACAAATAACATAAAAAAAAAAACACTAAAATTGGTTTTATTATGGCTTTCACAAAACAATTCTAATGTGGTGCGCCAGTTCATGCTGCTATTTAAATATGTTGCAGTAAAAAAGCACAAGTGTTCAATCCCAAACTGGACATGTTGGATCGATTTTTGTTTGTGATACAGGGGTCAAGGCATCGATGAAACGAAAGATGTTTATTTGGAAATAACTCCTGATTCTTGTGTTAAATGTTCCTTTTACCATCCAGTCCAGACACAAAGTGAAGGGATCTTTTTTCCCATGCTAAACACATTTTTCTCAGCTGACAGATACTTTTACTCCACTTCTATGAAACCAGTCCCCTGTTTCGTATCCCTTATCTTCATATCAATGATCTCCATGTGTGTTGGTGGCACTTCACTGCAACAATATCTCGCAAAGCCTCCTGATTTGTTGAGCCAGACCACAATTTTCCTGCCGTGGGTGGATTTGTGTGTCTTTCATAATGCTGTTAAAGTAGCCAAGAGAGCAGAGCTGTAGAGGAACTGCTTTGTTTACAATTTGCAAACCGCGAAATATTCCAAATGACGTGTTTTTTTTTTCTTTTTAGTACTGAGGCAATGGTGAGAACAGTATCTGAAGATGGATGTGTTTTGTTAATATCTGTAGTTTATTCAGGCATCTACATATACAGGAAAGTTTAACTGACTACCAAAGGTCCTGTCAAACTCACTGTCTTTCTCTCACACCCACAAGATCACTGAAGTCTTTATTCGGCATCCGATGAAAAATAACGCATCCTTTCAAAAACAATCTCCATTGTGCCAGATGTCTGATAAAAGAGCTTAATGTTCAAAGTTTAAATCAAATCAGAAGTAAAACATCAAATCAAAAAGCTAAATAAACCCTCATCTGTCACATGTATGGAAGAATATATCTGCCAACAAAAAATATAGATGAAATGAGATAATGAATCAAAATTCTGAGATAAAAAGTAAAAATGTTTATGTACTATCTCTGAATTTTCACTTAACCAAATCATTTGACTTTCTATCGCATAGCCTTGACTTAATATTTCAACGTTTTGACTCCGTAAACAAAATGTAGACATATTATCACATTCTTTCGACTATTTCCGAATTTTGACTTGTTAGGCCAAGGTTTTTACTTATCTCATAATTTTGACTTAGTAAATTAATTTGTCGACTCATTAGATCATAACCCAAGTCAAAAGTTTAACTCTCTGAAATAAATAATTAGATTTAATCTCATTGTTTTGATTTAACTACATTTTTATGTTTTATCTCACTTTTTTCTTGACTATTTCATAAATGTGATTTAGTGAACAAAATTTTTGACTTATCTCATACTTTTGATTTATTATTTCATCATTTTGATATAGTAAGTATAAGTAAGTAAAAAATAGCATTTTTATTTTTCTGACTTGACTTTATTAACTTTTTCTTTTCCTGGTGGCACTAGGCTTCCATACTCATGTCATCTTCTCTGTCACTACCGCAAAAATTATGGAGGGAGTTTGTTTGACTTTCAGCTGCACACACGTTATCATCACACCACTGAATAGTTGGGATTTTTCATTTGACTGTTTGTTATGTTGACTGTTTTTTACTCCTTGCTATAGATTCTGTTTTATTTCGGGGAATTGTGCATGGACTTTAACATTAGTTGAGTATTTGATTATGTTTTGGTTATTTTAGGTTTTGCAGGGGGTCAATAACTAAATAAAGGAGACAATTTGAAGAAAAGCTTCCTTGTATATGTGTTTGATTGGCGTGGAGCAGGTTGCTAACTTTATATCGCATAACTTTAATGTTTCAAAGTTTGGACTCAGTAAACAAAAATGTAGACATATTATCACATTCTTTTGACTTAGTTATTATGTATTTATGTCATAATTTTGATTTAGTAAGCTAAACTTGACTTGACTCTACATTTTTATTTAGTATGTAATCTTTTTTTACTACTACTAACTGCATTTGTTTTTACTTTTCCTGGCAGTAGTTGGGCATAAACATCATCATTAGTTGAGTATTTTATGTTTTGGTTATTTTAGTTTTTGAGGAGGTTAATGACTAAATCGAGGAGATAATTTGAAGACAATTTATACAGTTTAATTGTTTTTCTTTTTTTTTGTACAGTTTAATGTGTTTAATTGGAACAGGTTGGTGACGCTAAGAGGAGGGCGGGACATACACTGTTACTGACTTGTCTGTGCACCAATAGAAAGCCTGGAATGACTCTCACGTTGGCACAATTGGCTTAAACTAAAGACTGCTGCGTCCGATGCGTTGCAGCGATGATTGGGTGCAGGATTGTGCATTGAAAATCACCAAGCTGGAGCTGAATGTTTGATAGCAGCCAGCGGGGACTGGAGGACAGACGATGCTGCAAAATGGTGGCTTCCTGCGGCGTTTGTGTGCGGGATTAGCCGCTACTTAGCCCCTTGCGCTCCGCGCCGTGCCGCCCGTCAGGTGGATGCGCCTGCAGTGATCCAGGTCGCCCCTATGGATCGCGTCCATGGATGTCTTCAAACCCGCTTTGGATGATAGTTTGAGTCCCAAGGCGCGCGTGTCCTCGTCTGAAGAAGCAGATGTTTTCCGCTGGCCCGGTCCGGATAATGGCATCAGCGCAGCGCCGGGTGCGGTACCGGGCGCAGCACCTGGAGGATTCTGGACTGCCGTGTTCGACTATGAGGCGACTGCGGACGACGAGCTCAGCCTGCGGAGGGGGGACCTGGTGGAGGTCCTGTCCAAAGACTCCCTGGTGTCGGGAGATGAGGGCTGGTGGACCGGCATGATAGCGGACCGGGTGGGCATCTTCCCGTCTAATTATGTGAGCAACGGGAATGGCATTCCGGAGGAAATCCGGGACACCTCGGAGCAGCAGTACTCAGTGCCTCCTCTGCACCGTGAGTATCCCATTGTGCCTCAGTGTGCTCTCACTAAATACAGCACGGGGCTGGATGTTATTGTGTATGTTGTCAGAAAGCCAGAGAGACTGAGTGCTGTGTCATGGCAGGCGCAGTGCTCCCCTGTTGGCCTAGAAACAGGCTGGTCCAGCATCCTCACAGCATCAGGACCATTATATTCATCACACTGTCAAACAAACAGCCAGCTGCGTCTGTGATGCACCCCGCCTCATATTATAATGTGGCTGCACCCCCCATCCTCAACAGGAACAATATCTAACTGGACATGCACACCTGCAAAAGTATCATTGGATACTAGATAAATCTTTGTTAAGCTCTCTAAGGGAATGCAGAGGTGTGATATGCATTCATTGTCATGGTGGCTGGTAGTGTTTGCACCAACACTGTGCTGCACCACATAGATAGATAGATAGATAGATAGATAGATAGATAGATAGATTACAGTAGCAGGTTGTCCAGACACTATGCATATGAACACTCAGGTTAAATATATCTATAGACAATATAAATAATATATACACACACAGAATACACTATAAATATACCACACTACTAAAAGGAACATAAAAGAGATTAAAATATAAACATAGAATAACCTACTGTAGACATTATAAGGTGTGTGGTAACATACTATATGCTGTATATTAGCAAAGTGATGTCAGATTGTGCTTGTTGAGAAAAGGCTTCTGCAGCTAAATGTGCAGCCAAGGCCTCAGACAGACACTGTAAGCAGAATCAAAAGCACCTAGTGCGCTGCAATGTGGGGTCCAAAGTGCAAAAGCATGCTCTGCAGCAGCGTACCCCCCAAAGGTGATTGCATTTCTGAATATTAGCATAATAAAACTTGTATTTTAAGGTCGTGCAACCCACATCGGCACTATTTGTTTTGGTGGATGACACCGCCTCAGCCGTCTTTGTTGGCTGCCTCAGTCTTTGTTGGCTGTCATCTCTTCGTACTCTGCAGCAGCTGGCCTACTTTCACACAACATCCCACCTGAAATATTCATCAAGGTCCGTCTGCTTAGTAGGCTGAATCCACAACATGAGAGACACAACGGCTCCTGTTCACAACATCACATACCTTTCATTTAAACTCTTAAGAGGAAAGGATCATCTTCTTTTCCTCCCATATTCCTGTCTTCTTTCTTTCCTTCGTTCCTCCTCCTAACACCCCGGCCAGATTTGAGGACAGATGCTCACACTTGTGTAACAGCAGGAGGGGGAGCGCCACCACATCCTGTATTTGGGGCAGGAGGGTGGCTTAGTGAAAACATCCTTCAACTGAGTGACCTGGTTTTGAGGTCCTTGTTAGGAAACATTTGCCTTGCTGAGGAGTAAAATCCCTATGAGCTCCAGACATAATGACCTTTAATGTCCTTGGAAGGGTGTGTGAAAAATTATCTGTCCTATGAAGATCAATATTGTTTTGTGTCTCTAAATATTTGTCTCCTGTTCCTGCGTCTCTCCTCAGTCCTGGAGATTGATTTCTCCGAGCTGACCCTGGAGGAAATCATCGGCGTGGGTGGATTTGGGAAAGTGTACCGCGCAGTGTGGCGTGGCTCAGAGGTGGCAGTGAAAGCAGCACGACGGGACCCCGACGAGGACGCGGAGCAGACTCTGGAGAGCGTGCGTCAGGAGGCCAAACTGTTCGCCATGCTCAACCATCCCAACATCATGGGTCTGCTGGGGGTGTGTCTCCAGGAGCCCAACCTGTGTCTGGTCATGGAGTACGCCCGGGGAGGCCCTCTCAACCGGGCCCTTGCTGGGAAGCGTATCCCTCCATGCACGCTGGTGGACTGGGCGGTGCAGATCGCCCGGGGCATCCTCTACCTCCACAGCCAGGCCATCGTCCCCATCATTCACCGGGACCTCAAGTCCAGCAACAGTAAGATTCCCTCTCTGTTGACATCACGTGGTTCTTTCATTTCTGCTTTCTTTTGTGAAGTTCTCCTTAAATGATGACTGATTTTAGTAGGACTGACCCTAACGCTTCAAAGCTTTAATTATTGCCATGGTAATAGACCTCCTAATCAGTATTCAAATGCTTCATTTTTTCAATGTTATGATAAAGTATAAGTCCCAAAATAACCCATGAAATAAGAAATAATCCCACGTTACTCACATTCAGCACTGAGTATTATTAGTTATTCTCAGACAGATGTTGCTATTTATTGCATGTAGAGGTTTGTGTGTGTTCAGTTAATGATGGTGACAGACAGAAGAACATGTCAGCCTGTTGGACCGCACCACGAAGCTTTGTATACCTTTGAACATTTCTCACCGAAGCTTTGAACCCCAAGAAATGGTTATCGGCACAGCCCTAGATTTTAGAGTCAACATTAGCCAACTCCAATTTTACAGATCATTTTAATGACAATTGCATGCACGGCTGCAATTATTTTGATTTACTGAATATTTTCTGGATTTCATGTAAGAAAAGGCTTGAAAATAGTGATAAATTCCCACAACAATATCTTAAAGCCCGTAGTGATGTCTCCATGTTTCTTGTTTTGTCTGACCAATAGTCCAAAACTCAATGATTTTGACTTTACAATTATATAAAACAGAGAAAAGTGATAAACTCTCACAGTTCAACAAATTATTAGTTTTTTTAATACAGAACCATGAAACTCATTAGGCTGTTCACATGGTCTGTGATGATCCCTCTCTGCCTGCCAAAGAGCAAACTAATGTTTTTCTGCCAAGACTCATTTTTGAGGTATAAAAGTATTTTTTGTTCACCTTCAGTATTTTCCTGATCCTGTCTTAACTCTAAATGTCTGTCAGTTTAAATCTGTCTAATTTTCATTTGATGTCTTTGTCAAATGTTAGCTTCACTATTTCTAGCTAGCAGGGTTGCTTTTCTTATGGGTGGTACAATTGAGGTCAATTGTAACACTGCGTTTTGAAATATTTTCTTAACCGATAACTGACCCTCGTTAACTGATTACTAACCGTTAAGCGACAGGATTAGTGCCTCGCATGCTGAGGTGCGCCAGCTGCAGTATATGAGCACAACAGACAATTGAGTCAAAAGTTCACCATCAGGAGAGGCACTGTAGCAGCTATGGTGCTGCGTTCACTGTCTCTAGTTCACCATCAGGAGAGTTACTGTAGCAGACACGGTGCTGCGTTCACTGTCTCTAGTTCACCATCAGAAGAGTTACTGTAGCAGCCACGGTGCTGCGTTCACTGTCTCTAGTTCACCATCTGGAAGCGTTAGCAGCCACGGTGCTGCGTTCACTGTCTCTAGTTCACCGTTTGGAAGCGTTAGCAGCCACGGTGCTGCGTTCACTGTCTCTAGTTCACCGTTTGGAAGCGTTAGCAGCCACGGTGCTGTGTGTAGTGTCGTGGACATGCAGCCACTTTTCCAGTAAAAGTCTCCACTGCACATTTAGTTTAGTTTAACAGGTTTTCAGCTGTGTGTCTGCCCGGTAACGATAGCGATTGTCTTACAAACAGCATGTGCTAGCTGCTAGCTCCCAGCTGCTAGCTGCTAGCTCCCAGCTGCTAGCTGCTAGCTGCTAGCTCCCAGCTGCTAGCTGCTAGCTCCCAGCTGCTAGCTGCTAGCTCCCAGCTGCTAGCTGATAGCTCCCACCTGCTACCTGATAGCATTGCCAGTGGCTTCGCGCTCACTGTAGCGTAACTTCAGCGAGTTTCCGATAGACCGTGTGTATATGATGGCGGTAAGTGTGAGTTTGTTGGTGCCATTTTAGTTGTGAACGTAGCTGTAGTAGACAGTGTGTGTACAGTTTATTTGTCGGTGAATAAATGCTACGAGGCTACAAGCTACAACTCCTCAGCTGGAAGTCCAGAGCCAACTTCCGGTATCTGTGCCGACTCTCTCTGAAGGTGGACCAGCTTTTCTCCTTCAAGTGACCAGCCGCTAATCTGCCTTTTTCTCAGCTTCTTAATTAATTATTTCTATTTCTTTTAACCATTTTAACTGATAGCGATATCTGTTAAAATGCCTAATGTTGGTTAACAGTAAAACGGTTAATTATTAACATCCCTAGCTGTGTTAGAATTAAGCCCAACAGCATTAAAATGGTGTCCAACTTTGTTTTGTTTTTTTTAATAACTTAAGAAAACTGTTTTGTGTTCAGATTAAATGTCTACATAGACTCTCTGTAATGCTGTAATGGACTGTAATATAATTATGGATACTCACAGCAGTTATTTATATCTTCAGAAGAAACTGTTTTTAAAATATGTAAAGGCAAGAAGGAAGGTTGTTTTCAACCCCCCCCCCAGATTTATTTGACTTTTGCTCTGGGACTTAATGCACCTTTCAGATATGATGAGTCGTCCATTCTTTCTGCAACACGCTGTGATTTCACCATGATAATAATCACCGTTCGGAAAAGAGAGCAGAAAGCAAAAGGAGTTTGCATGTATGTTTGTGGAGCAGTTGTAATCTTGCATTTTACCCAACTGGATCCCCCTAAATCCCAAGCCTATTACTGAGGATTTGCCCAGTGCTCGGCCCCAGCCTCTTGCTTCCTATTGGAGGCTCCAACAACACACACATCCAGCTTCTGAGCTGCCATTGGTCCGCTCTGTGCTGATCAGCTCAGTTGCTTCACTTCCAATAGGCTAATGCTAAGTGCTAAGTCAGTCTAACCAGTTGCCATCCTGGGCTCTGAGGGGAAATCCGGTGCCCTCCTCACAGTACAGGATGTTGCAGCATGCCAGTCTGCTCTGTAACTTTTACTTTCCATGCTAGTGTTTTTCTTTCCTTTCTTGCCTAAATTTTGATTAGAAAAAGTATTTTTTTTATTTTTTTGTGCATTATATAGGATTTTATTAGTCGATCACATGTATTTGATTTGCAACAGTTTAAGAAATCTTCACATTTTCTAGTTAAGTGGGTCCTTGTGGGGTCCAGACCACTTCGTTGAGAAACTCGGGTCTAATCAGTGATTACTGAGGTCTCTCAGGATGTGGCACACTGAAACTCCACCCTGTGACGCATCACTGTGGTAATGAAGTGGTTGTTGGAGGCAATATTATGAAGCTTGGCCCCTAAAAAGACAGATCAAGATTTCTTTTTTGCATTTCTTTTACTTTTCCCCCCCAAAAGGCTCATGAACAGAAAATTATTCACTTTACAGTTTAATTTTAGCCACATTAGTGGTGTGGTTGGAGGGATGACGCAGACGGTCAGTCGGTCCACCACTTTGGTACAGACTGAAATATCTCAACTACATGGATGGCTTGTCATTAAATCTGTACAGATACTCATGATACCCCTAATGGCTTTGGTGATCCCCCTACTTTGCCTTACTTGACAGTGTAGAGACAGAGACAGAGGAAGAGAGAAAAGAGTTTGACATGCAGCAAAGGTCCCAAGGCTGGAATCAAACCCGGGACGTTGCAGTACTGTGGCGTGTCCTGTAACCACTCTGTTACGAGTCCGCTCCCACATTTTTGGTTTTGAGTGAAATATTTCAACAAATATTAGATGATTTGCCATGAAGTTTGGTACACATTCCTGTCCCCTGCAGGATTGCGTATAATAACTTTGGTGATCTCCCGATTTTTCATCTCGCACCATCATCAGGTGAATTTTTTAACTTGTCTTTTACTTTGTGTTATGACCAAATATCTGCAAAACTATTTGCATTCCCATCAGCCCCAGCTAAATTCAGTGTAGTAGTATATATACTGTATTTATTGGTATATCCAACATCCAGTAGCAAAACTGAACCGCCCACTGTGACAACATGCTCGACTCAGTCCACTGCTGCACAAAAAGTTTATTAATATTGAATTGCACCAAATTCAACAAGGCACTCCTTGGATCCCCGGCAATACACCCGCCAAATAGCGAGATAGTGAGGAGTCAGACAGCCGGGCCGGCTGTGCAATTTAATGCATGGTGTGCATGTCAGCGTGCATCACTGGCTAGCACATGGCCGCCGCTGTGCACTGATCTCATACGGCGGTTACAGCTGATAACACAATCATCATGGAAGCGTAGCACCCACCCTCCACCTTGGGCTCTGTCATTTTTTTGAACAGTTTTTTCCACATTTTTATTAACAGCGATAGTGTTTAAAGGGGGGAGACGGAGAGGACGACATGCAGCAAAGGGTCCCAGGCTGGATTCAGATCTGGGGCCGCTGCAGTTATGTCTCAGCCTTAGTATATGGGGCGCCTGCTTTATCAAGTGAGCTAGAACGGCGTGTCCTAATCACTTAAACCACATGGTTTTGTTTTGTTTGTACCTTCAACCTTTCAACTGTCTCCGCTGCCTCACTTTCACACAACATGCCATTTAGCCGATGCTCTTATCTAAAGCACTGTGCATTACTCTGAGTGCATACATTTGGAGCATGACTGTCCTCAGGGGGAATCAGCTGTGTTTGTTTCATGTTCCACCTCTTGTGCTGCACAGGAACAGGATCTACTTTAACCATGTGTGGGTTTTTAGTTTCTTTGGAAAGTGCTTCTGTAGCACTAGAGCCACATGAGCAGCAGATGAAGGGGCGCTTGATGTGCGCCGCAGCCTGCAGACACACCCTCTCCACCGGGCACCACCACAGCAGATGGCCTGGTAGAGCTGAATGAAGAGAACGAGTTTGTGGTTAGGAGGAGCGCCACTTTGTGCATGTTGGGTTGTTTTTTAGAGCCTATCAGAGCAAATGGGTGTGTCCTAACATGCTATTTCTGTAGTTTAACTGTAGCATTGGTGTTTGTTCTGTTGTTAAATACGACGTGAGATCATTGATCAAGGTCGGTGTTTTTCATTTTTGTTGTGGTCGCTCACTGTGTCTTCGTTTTGTTCTCTTTTTCTCTACACTGCTTTTATCCTTCCAATCCTTTCATCATGGCCTCCCACCAACCGCACCCTGTTTTGTTCATCCACCATGTCTTGCGTTTCCATATGCGTTTTATCGTGGCTGTGATCCTCCTCCTGGTGCTGCCCCTCCCAACATTATCATCCAATCCATGCTGATTACCTGAAACCTTTTTACTTTACCGCCAACCTGCACGTATTCCACCCCCACATCCTCCAACCCTCCTCCCATCCTCCAACTGCCTCAACAACATCGTCAAACCCTCCAGTCCTGATCCTAGAGAGGGTTGAGATGGAAGACCTCAGCAACAAGACTCTGAAGATCACAGACTTCGGGCTGGCACGAGAGTGGCACCGCACCACCAAGATGAGCGCTGCCGGCACCTACGCCTGGATGGCCCCCGAAGTCATCCGCTCATCTACGTTCTCCAAGGGTAGCGACGTCTGGAGGTGGGCAGAGGAAGCAAACAGAGCTGCACCAGGTGGTAGAACTGGTCTGAAACCAACAGAGCAAAAAGAGAACCAGTTTACTCACAATGCATCAGGACAAAGTTCAGCTCTGGCAGCAGTTGCCATAGTAACAGAGCATAGACTGGCACACGGGGGAAGAACAGCAGGTTGCGTATTACGAGACGGGTAGAAAACTACAGAGTTCATATAATTATAAATATACATTCAGCAGTAGCTTTATGCACACGTACAGCACGAAAGGGAAATTTAAGTTATTGCTTTAAAGTTATTTGCTATTGTGGCAGTCATGTCTGAAAAGTCTATGGAAATACCCCATGAGTACTCATGGGGTATTTCCATAGACTTTTCAGACATGACTGCCAGCGGCAGACACGTAGAGGACCACAACCCAGCATTGCTACAACTTCAGGTTATGTCTAGAAGGTAACCCAGGAGTTGGGAAACTCTTGTGAGATGGTTAAGGTCAGGTATTGACCTCGAATGTTTAGGTCATTGTGCAGGAAGTATTTGCCAGATTTCGAAATTTGCAGGTTACTTTGTGGACACGACCACAACCTCCAAAGCCTTCACACTTTACGCACAATATGCAATTATGTCATTTTTGGCTTGTGCAAGCATAAACCTCGCTCAAGAATGAGAAAATAATGTAAAGGATGAAAATGTGAAGATGACAAAATATAAGCATTAAAATGTTGAGGTGTAGGTGGTTCACTTTATAAAACTTACTAGTGATTAGTGAACTGATTAGTTGATTGATGAAAGATTTATTTATTATCAGAGTAGCTGCTGATTAATTTTCTAATTCATATTTTAAGCAAAAATGGCACATTTAATGGTTTTAGCTTCTTAAATGTGAGACTTGCTGATTGTATTATACTGTAGTGAGCTTTGGGTTTTGGACTGCTGGTCGTACTAAACAATATTTTAAAGACATCACCGAGGACTCTGAGACAGTGATGTACATTTTCTCACCTTTTTCTAGAGCTAACGATTCAGGGATTAATTTGGGTGTTTTTGAAGTGGGGTTGTATGAGGTACTTATCTATAGTAGGTGTATTAGTTGCAGTAGATGACGGTCAGTACGTCCCAGCATTGAGAAACAGACGAGTATCAGAGCAAAGCGATGTACAGGTGTGGACAGGGACGGCAGGAAAAGGTATTTTAGCCACTCAAAGAAAGGCTCACCTAAAAAGATTGATATCCGTTGTAAGTGTAGGCTGTATTCTGAATATTTTCCTACAGCGAACTGAACTGAAAGTGAAACATATCTATACTGTATCCGGGTAACTTTGTATGAGGAATACATACCTCTCTTATCTTATCACATTTCTTCCTGGTTAATTGTTGTTTTACCCACAATGCATCAGTGTATGGTTCTGGTATCAGTCATGTGCATCTGTCAGCCGCTGAACTATTTTCTTAGTTTTGACCTTTTCTGTCTCTCCTTGGTATTTAAGCAAGTGCTAAATGATTCCATCCTAATCTCATTTTTGACATTTATTCATACAGCGTGCTTTGTTGTAGACTCACACTATATTTCAGCAAACATGCTGCTTGACATTCATATATTCATACACACATTTAGCATCACAACCAGATTGTTTATTGTGCAATAGGTGTTTTAACACTCATGCCAAGCTCCTTATATGAGTATGATATTGTACCATGAAGCACATTTTTGAGGGTGTGTATTCAAATTGTATTCATGCTTATTCTCAGATTAATTCAGCGCCTGTTTTCTATATTTTCTTTCCATTTTTAACAAAGTTATGGCGTGCTGCTGTGGGAGCTGCTGACAGGAGAAGTGCCCTTTCGGGGTATCGATGGACTCGCCGTGGCTTACGGGGTGGCGATGAACAAGCTGGCTTTGCCCATTCCTTTAACCTGTCCAGAACCCTTTGCTCGTCTTATGGAAGGTAAGAAGTACAAAATTGAAGCATTATTATTATTATATTATCCATATTAGATGGAAATTGTCTGAATTATGTCCAACCATTTTATAATGAAGAGCCACAGGCAAAAAAAAAAAATTGTGTCAGATTATGTGCCAGAAAGATACCATTTAACATTTATTATTAAATTAGTATAGAAAGTAAGTTTATCCAGCTGAGTAGCATCGACCAAACAGAATATTTGATCACTTTCTGGAACCATTTCAAAGGCCAAAATTAGTTTTTACTGGGGCAAAATTGGCTCAAGTTTTTGAGACAGTTGTTTTTCATGTTGTGCCACAGAGTGCTGGAGCCCAGACCCTCACTCCCGACCGCAGTTCCCAATTATTCTGGACCAGCTGACGGCCATCGAGGAGTCGGGCTTTTTTGAGATGCCAGCAGAGTCCTTCCACTCTCTGCAGGATGACTGGAAACTGGAGATCCAGGAAATGTTTGATCAGCTGAGGACCAAGGAGAAGGTAAAGATGAGAGGTCTCCTCTCTAATGGCGTAACCTACATATTGGAATCTATTTGTGTTATTAAGTTTAAAGGGATAGTTTGAGTGTTTTTAAGTTGGGTTGTCTGAGGTACTTTTTCATAATCAGTGTATTACCTGCAGTAGATGACGGTTACACGCCCCCCGGTTGGAGAAACAGACAGGAGTTACCAACATGAACGCAAAGCAATGTACTGCTGTGGACGGGGCTGGCAGCACAACATGATTTATCCACACCCACCTAAAAGAAATTTGTTCAGCTGTATATGTTTATAATATTTTTGCAGGTTTACCTTGCCGTCAGACAGCCCTTTCAAATAAGGAACTGAGGCAGATATATCCATCTATGCTCTCGCTTCAGCCACCAGACTCCATTAAAAAAAGCTATAATTTTACCTTCCAGAACACAGGGGTTGCTGGTCTACCACTGCCTCAGTTGGTTAGTTTGTGTATGCTATTGTGTGACTTTTGGTCACATTATTGGCTGTTATATATATTATATATTATAGATTATTGGTTTGTCCACATTTACCAAAGTCGCATACAAACAAGCTAAATGATCAAGGCAGCGGAAGACCAGCAACTCCCATGTTGTAAAATTACTGTTTTTTTCAATGGAGTCTGGTCTCTCTGGTGAGAGCATAGATAATGGCTCGTTTCTTGTCTGAAACATAGACTGTATAGCTGACTCACTGCAAGGTAACCTGGTGAAAATATTCTAAATATAGCATACACTTATACTGATATTGATTTTTTTTTTTTAGGTAGGCCTTTCATTTATGTGGTTAAAATATGTTTTGCTGCTGCCCCCGTCCACAGTAGTACATTCCTTTGGCTGTAACTCCTGTCTGCTTCTCCAAACTGGGGGCGTGCCGACCAGCATCTACTGTAGGGCTATGGACCTCATAAAACTCCACTTCAAAACACCCAGACTATCCCTTTAAGGTTGGGAGTTCAATGCAGATGTCTCACTGGTTTCATTGATTCTTTTTGCTACCTCAGGAGCTGCGATCGTGGGAGGAGGAGCTGACTCAAGCTGCACTGCAGCAGAAATGCCAGGAGGAGGCGCTGAGGAGACGCGAGCAGGAGCTAGCTGAGCGGGAGATCCACATCCTGGAGCGAGAGCTCAACATCATCATTCACCAGCTCTACCAGGAGAAGCCTCACGTGGAGAGCAGGCAGGGCAAGTTCCGCCGCAACCGCCTTAAACTCAAGGATGGGAACAGGATCAGCTTGCCTTCAGGTACCACTCACAAACTATGTCGTCTTCAGTATCGTCATATCATCTGAATTTTTTTTTATCATGATGATCACATTTTACCATAAAATTATCTTTTTCAGGACCTCAAAGGATTACTGTGTGCAGGGTAGCATTTAGGGGATCTGCTGGCATAAATTGAATGTAATAATAAGTATATTTTAGTGTTTATCATCTGTAAATAAGAATCATTGTGTTTTCATAGCTTTAAAATTAACCATTTAAATCTACATAGGGTTCTCTTCACAGAGCTGGCCACCATGTTTCTACAGTAGCCCAGAACAGACAAACCAAACACTGGCTCTAGATAGGGACATTTGTGTTTTTGTGTCGACCACCAGAGAACTCCCACACACTCAGCTTGGGAGAAGTTTCAATTGGTTCCAATCTGCCACCCCACTGCTATGGCGCCAAATCCTACATACTGCACAAGAGGTCGACCGATTTTTTGACATTTTTTCATAATCGGCATCGGCCAATGCCTGAGCACATTAAGCCAATTAGCAAGCAGGCACATTTGTGGGCAGCCCAGTGTCATTGCTGTAGAACAGATGTGTCTCCGCCCCTTGTGTCAATCAAATTGCCGTTGTACCTGCAGACCTCAGTAGATGTAGCCCAGTCGACTACTAACCTTTGCAGCAGTGCATGAGAAGAACAACATCCAAACTGGGAGAAACTGTGCAGACATAAAATGCTGACTGGAGAGACAGACCATAAGTGTTTCAGTAAATGTTTACTCAAGTTAAGAAATGTTGTGTATCATTTATTATTATTAAGCTTTTATATTTTATCAGATGAAGAAAAAAAGAAAATCAGCCAAAGATATCGGCAAAAAGAATTAGCATCATATATCGGCCATCGGCTGTCCTAATTTTGTAAAAAAAAAAAAAAAAAAAAAAACAAAAACAGCATCGGCCATAAAAAACCCACATCGGTCGACCTCTACACTGCACATTGGACCATTAGATACTGTGCAATTTCATGGTCTTAAACTAGAGGCCATGACTTACTTGGACATCATATTACTAATATTACTAATATTTTTCTCACATAAACATATCACACCCTCCTCTAGTTTGAACTAAACGTCTTCATCAGTATCAACACCCATACCTCAAATATCTTTACATCAGTATCAAGAAAATCGTCCAAAAACCTCCACATCCACCTTAAAACAGCTTCTAGTCTGATTAGGTAACTGGCAATGTGTATAAAAAGCATAAACTAAAAACATAAATGGTGTGATTGCAGACAATTAGTCACTGTAGACGGGCAGTTTAAATTAGATAGTAGTTAAAAATTAGCTGGTTAGCTAACGCGGTATGTACTGTATTTGGGTGTTGCGTGTATTAGCTGATTCATGTTTAGCTTTTCTACACATCATACAGGGTCACTGAGACATACTGTATAATATATGCAATTTACTTATTTTTTTACTAAAAGCAGCTTTAACTGTCCAGGGTTTTTAGATTTTCTTAATGTCAGTCAGATTCATAATTTTCTCTGATGTTAATGTAATTTTTTTAAACGGATTTAGATTTTCAGCATAAAATCACAGTGCAGGCGTCTCCCTCTCATGATCGTCGGAGGAGTTTGCTCAGCAGCAGTTCCAGTCCTCCGAGCAGTCCACCGATGCTGCCCCGCCTCCGAGCCATCCAGCGTAAGCACCATCACAATCCTAATTATTGATCGTCATTACCAAGGAGCACAGAATTTGTGTATTCTCTCCAAAGATGTCTATATTTACTTGGTTTACTCAGTGTAGTTAGTACTCATGACAAGCTATTTCATGTTTGCCCTTGATATTCATTCTCATCGTGTTCTTTTGAAAATGTCTCGTTTTGCAGTCACTCCACGGGAGGGATTTACAGCCTGGGGTCGTAGCACGGGTTTACAGCAGGATGGAGAGGAGGGTGAGAGGAAAGGCTCCAGGAAAAAGGGCAGAACCCGCGGGTGTTGCCCATACAGGGAGCACAGCGCTGATGCCAGGTTAGTCCAGAAATAGTCCTCACTCACATTCTCCAGATAACCTTAAAGGAGCAGTCTGTAACATGTCAGAGGCTCTATTAGTAGCATTGGAATATAATAATCATATTCATTCGCTTTTAGTAGTGTACAATCACCTGAAACTAAGAATCGTGGTTCTTTCGTTAACTTAGAATGAGTGCTTCGTATCAGGAGCAGGGCTCCACCATGTTTCTACAGTTGCCCAGAACGAACAAACCAAACTCTGGCTCTATATATATATATATAGAGATAGCCTTTTGCATTTTTACATTAGCTGAAGGCCACTGTACTTGTCTGACATGCTTGTGAAATTGCGGGAATGTGAGCCACTGTCTGACATCCATTGCTCCTCAAGTAATTAGTTATTATGTTAAGGATGGCCCTTGAGCGGGGTGAATGATGTTACCAAAAAACGTACAGTATATTGCCAAGAAGGGAAAGTCAGTTGTTGGTTCCATTGCAACTTCAGCGCCCAGCAGCAAAGTTACGCTTCCGCCATTTTGGACTGAAAGCGACGACCAGACGGCAGTAAAACGACTGTGAATATGAGTGTGAATGGTTGTCTGTCTCTATGTGCCCTGCGATGGACTGACGACCTGTTCAGGGTCAACCCCGCCTTCGCCCACTATCACCAGGAATTGGCTCCAGCCCCCCCCACGACCCCAAACGGGATATGCAGTTGGAGATGGATGGAGGGATGGCTATAACAGGTCACTGTGTCCTTTACGAAACAAAATCTGAACCTGTTTTTCATTATTTCTGTCTTCATCTTCTCTACCTGGCAGCGTGAAGCCTCCTCATGAAGGCAGCAGGCAGCGGTCCTGCAGCGCCCCAAACCTTCGCAGATCCCCGAGACACAGTCCGGCAGTGCCTGGAGTGCCGAGCCTTGTGGAGATGGGTAAGCAGGACCAGATTATTGCATCTGCTTTGTCTGGCCACATGATAAAACAGCAGCTGTAGTCTAACGGTCAACGAAGTGGCAGCCTGGCTCCCACATGGCTCTTAGTGGTTGACCAGAGAAACTCACAGATGTGCATGTTTGTAGCTGTGTGAGTGTAAACAAGCTGGTCCTGAAAAAGCTTCATGCACACTCAGCAAAACAAACTTAGATGGATGGAATTTAACAGTGTTGCCTCAAGTTTTTTTATGTTTTAGAGAAAGTGATATTCAGGGCTTGTACATTAGTGTGTCTGTGAATATATCTACAAATACTGGTTTTCTATGTAGAGGCTTCAGTTTAGATGCTTTATAAGACAATGGGAATTATCTTGTTTTTAGAAAATGAAGACTGCTGCTTCACTACTGATCCAGGAGCAGCTCCTGGTCAGTCCTACCTCTGCATCCCCTTCCATAAGGAGGGCCACACGGCTGCTGCTGCTGCTGCTGAGGGTGATGGAGATGAGTACTGCCCCAGCAGCCAGGTTCCAGGAACACCACCATGCAGGAAGAGTCCCGGTGGGGGGCGGCGGTCTGAGCTGGTGCTGCTGGGCTGTGGAGCTCTGCTGGCGGCTGTCGGACTGGGCTGCAACCTGCTGACTCTGGCCCAACCGGAGGAGAGCATCAAGTCCCGATGGGAGGGTTTCTTCCACAGAACAGGGGGCCAGAGGCGGAGCACCAGCCCCCCGACTCGCAGACTGTTCCGGCGGGAAAGCCCGCTGAAACCCTCGGCACCCTCGCTGCCCGAGCGAGGCTTGCCCTCCTCTTACACGCTGCTGTCCTTATCATCGGTGTCTGACTGCAACTCCACCCGCTCCCTGCTGCGCTCTGACAGCGAGGAGCTGTTGGTCTGCCGCCCTGCCTCGCCGCTCAAACAGCATCCGGCCAGCCAATCCCCGATCAACCCGCTGGTCAACACGCACCTTGAGAGCTTCAAGCGTAACCCCCGTCAGTCTCTCACACCCACGCATGTACCGTCTGCCCCAAGTTCCTCTCGTAGCCTGCGTCGAACTCCATCAGACGGCGCCATCAAGAAGAGCTGCCCTTCTCATAATCTGGAGCCATTGCCAGAAAAAACAACATTAGAGAACGCAGGTAAAGTCTTGTGTCTTCTTTAATTCAACCTAGATGTACACTTTTTACTACTGTGGGGTTTTGAAGGTTGATACTGATACAAATGTTTCTATGCCTCTGCGCAGGCAACAGCCTTCACCAAAGACATAATGTTATTTGGCCATCTGTCCGTCTGTACCATTCTCATGAACACAATATCTCAGAAAGAGCTTGAAGGGATTTCTTCAAATTTGGCACAAATGTCCACTAAGACTCAAAGATGGACTGATTAAATTTTGATGGTCAAAGGTCACTGTAACCTCACAAAATACCATAGCTCAAACAGTCATACATTAATTTCCCTCAAATTTCTACCTGGATAAAGTGATGACATTTTGAACAGACATGTGGAGGCATGCAACCATTTGGTGGTTTGTTTTCTGATCAGGGCTGTCAATCAATGCAAATATTTATCAATTATTTATCAATTGGAAATCAATTAACAACACAAGACAATGACAGATATTGTCCAGAAATCCTCACAGGTGCTGCTTTTAGCATAAAATATTCTTAAATCATACCATGGCAAACTTGAGCCCAACAGCTGTCAGTGTGTCAGAGTGCTGACTTGACTATAACTTGCCCCAAACTGACTGTGATTATCATAAAGTGGGCATGTCTGTAAGGGGGAGACTGGTGGGGACCCAGAGAACCCATTTACATTCATATATCTGGAAGTCAGAGGTCAAAGGACCCCTTTGAAAATGGCCATGATAGTTGCCAACATGTGAAATTTTGGAACGTTAACCTACGTTCCTACTTTAACCTACTTCGTGACAAGCTAATTCTTCAAGTTTTCTAGTTTCATATGATGTCAGTGTCTTCACTCTAGCTGTAAAACTGAGCTGCTACAACCTCCAAAGGATCAACTGCATTAATTCATTAAAGAAATTTGTTAATTTTGACAGCCCTAGTTATGATATTCATTTCTTTCATAACACAACCTCAATCATTCAGTATTAATGTTGTGCTTTATTGGCACCTGATCGTTAATTAATCACTAATATTGGCTTGAGAATGACCCAATAAAACCAATAACTAACCCAATAAATTTGTCTGAAAATAGTTTGGATGTTGAATTTTCTCAAATTGGTTTTATCTCTTTTTCCAACAGCAGGTGGCTTCAGAGGTTTAAAAGAAGAGTGTCCTGAGGTCCCCCGGCTCCCCGATCCAAATCTCGTGTTCCCCCCAACCCCCCGTCGCCGCTGTGCTCCCGAACGCCCCAAAACCCTTGACTTTGTGGCTCGGCCTCGGCCGTCACCACGGCCGCGCTGCGATGTGTTTTGGGCAGACGCGAGGCCCAGGGGAAACGGACAAAACCTGGGCAACGGCGAGTCCCCCGCCCACACCTCCAGCACAGAGACTCCTCCGACTGTAGAGTTTGGTCGGGACCCTGCGGTGCTGCCCACCCCCATGGAGGCCCCGACGCCATACTCCCCACGCAGGAAGGAAAACCTGTTGGATCAGCTGGATGAGGGACAGTGCCAAGATGGAACCGTCCCACTCTGCAGACCGGAGATCAGCTTTCCCAAAGACTCACCTTATCACTACAGACCTGGATTCTGGTCCTAACTCACCGGTCCAACACAAGGAGGGGACTGTCCCTGCCGTTAGCCTTTGGATTCTTACAGGTCAACTAGTACTGAGAGAATGAATCTGCTCTAGCTTTAATCAGCACGTAACACGGGTGGTTCACCTTTCTCTCTCTACAGTATTGTCACTAAATTACAGAGAGACATTTACTGTGACTATCCTCAAATTAGATGTCTAAAACTACTAAAACAAACCATACACTGTATAATTAGATGGACGACAGATCTCCGCTTCCTCCCACTGTACACAAGTGAAGTCAAAATCTCCGGGATACAGGAGCTGCCATCTAGAGATTTCGACATCTTTTGGAGTCTCTACAGTAGTGATCAGTGTGCTGGACCCATGGTATCGAGGTCCCGCCCACACACCCGCCTGAGCCAATCACGAGCCGAGCACAGTCGCAGCTTGCTAATGTTAGCCACCTAGCTGCTGTGTTAGCGCTACAGTAGTTGTTTGGCTAGAAAGTCACAACAACTAACCAGATAACTCTATAACTACATTTCTGATCAAGTAAACACATGTTCTGTTACACAGACTCATGACGGTTATAGAAATTTAAAGTTACATCTCCTCTCCAACAATTCCTGAGCCTCCGGCTCCACGACTGCTTCACTCAGAGCAAGAAAATATGCTGCTTTTTACAAATATATGTACAGATTTGATATTGGAAATTGGAAAAACAGCACAAAACAATGACAGATATAGTCCAGAAACCCTCACAGGTTCTGCATTTAGCATGAAAAATATGCTCAAATCAACATGGTAAACTGCAGCCCAATAGGCAGCAACAGCTGTCAGTGTGTCAGTGTGCTGACTTGACTATGACTTGATCCAAACTGACTGTGATTATCATAAAATGGGCATGTCGGCAAAGGGGAGACTTGTGGGTACCCACAGAACCCATTTTTATTCACATATCTTGAGGTCAGAGGTCAAGGGCAAGGAAAAACTGTCACAGCCTTTGAAAATGGGCGTGACAGTTTTTCCTCGCCAAAATTTAGTGCAAGATTGGAATGTTATTTAACTTCCTTTACAACAAGCTAGTATGACAAGGTTGGTACCAGTGGATTCTTTAGGTTCTCTAGTTTCATATAATACCAGGAACTTCCCTTTAGCTGTAAGATACAATTCACTACAACCTAATAATCACAAGCTGCACTAATGCCTTCAAAAAATTAGTGGCATTCAAACAACGTTTGCTTTGATTGCCCTAATTAAAACCAGACTTGTCAGAAAAATGAACACTTGAACATGCATCAGCATGATAAGAACTACCTACAATGACAAAAACCATCTTTGGGGGAAAAAAAAACTATTTTACATGTACTTTGACTTTTTAGTTTGGCCCATGTCCCATCCACTAACAAGAAGAGGGCGGGGTTTATGACCTATACTGCAGCCAGCCACCAGGGGGCGATCCAGATGCTTTGGCTTCACTTATGGGGAGCTGTCATGTCGTCCATCTTTATATAGTCTATGAAACAAATAATGAAACATATTTGAAAATATCCAGTTCTGGTTGTTGATGCATTAGAGGGTCTTGATTTGTCACACTTACAGAAACTCTGTCATATGTCATTCAAGATGTAAATAATTTCTTTGCAATATTATCAATTAATGGCTTCATAGCAGAATGACATTGACGGTTTCACAAAGCTTTACATGCTTTTTTTAAATTTCAAGCTTGAGTTCAAGATTGTGCATTTAATGAAGTGCACTTTCAGAAAGCGCCATGAATGTAAAGCTTCAGGTTTTTTTCCATCATCAAAAAAACAAAAAAAACGCTGTGTGTTATTTGAACTCATCTGTATAATTCACTCTCCTGTGCTGATGGATTCCTGTTTTTGTACCAAGCACCTGTCATCACCAATCACTTGTACGCAGTAATATCCCAGAGATGTGGGCCGTTGTATAATATGAGCACTTCTTTGCATTAGGTCTTGAAACAGTGTCGGTACAATAAAGTCTGACGCCGTCTTGAGCCCTCTGCGGTGAAAGGAACTATAAAGAAGAATGTCACTGCTGCTGAGTTTGAATTGGGACCGAAACACTGTCAGGAACCAAATATATCAAAGACCTCATTAATTAGTTCATTCTTTGTCTGTGATCCTGTCAGAGCAGCTTGTTTAGCAGTTGAGAAACATTTCTCCAAACTAAAAAGGGAATTTTGTATTTGTAACTCTGTAAATTGTCTGACTGATAACATGCTGATCAAGACAGAATGAGGGATGTAAAAGTACGTAAGCCACAAACTGCATGTTTGAGTGTTGAACGGCACACACGTGAAGCAGCCCTGGTGGCGTGTGGAAGCTCATTCCTGATTATTTATATTTGTAATTATTTATTTAATTGTATTTATTGATTTTATTGATTAATTTTTATACTGTATTTGCCTTGATTTTTGACTCTTGTTTTTAGAGTCAAATGTGACTTCAAACTAGAGCCACATTTGACTTTCTTCATATTTAGTTGTCTGTTTCATGCATTTAAAATAATCAGCTTAAAAAAAAAAACATCTTTAACAAGGGTGCAAGTAGTTTTCATCCAATTAGAGAACTAAAACTGACACGATTACTTGAGGAATCAATATTATGACGTAAAAGTACCAAACATTCCCTTGTTCCAGCATCTTGATTGTGAGAATATGCTGTTTTTCTGCATCTTATTATATTTTTTAGACTGTTGTCCTGGAAAAACAAGCAGTTAGAGCTGGAACAATTAATGGATTAAATGGTTTGATTAATTTTTGAAGAAAGAAATATTCAAAATTCTCTGATTCCAGCTTCTTAAATGTGAAGAGTTTCTGGTTTCTTTACTCCTCCACGACAGTAAACTGGATATCTTGAAACACTGATTGACATTTTTCACCATTTCAAAGACCAAACAACTAATTGATAGAAAATAATCGACAGATTAATCGACAATGAAAATAATTGTTGCAGCCCTACAAGCAATTTGATGATTGTTGTTGACAAGTTGGGATTTAGTGGATTGTAACAGGCATTTTTAAATAAAGAAAATAATCAGCAATGAAAATACTCATTAGTTGCGGCCCAAAATCCAGCAATCAGAAATGTTATTGAACTGAGCTAAATGCATACAGACTTTTACTCATGTTTGTCTGGACTGGGCTGGAGTTAAATATGAATTTCAAATAAGTTTTACCATTTTTTTCAAAGCTGCTTGACAAGAAAATTCACAATATAGGAGGAAGTGCCATGTCAGTGCTGCCATTAAACTGTCAAGTAAAAATAGATCATTATCAATTATTTGAAAAGAACCAATAGAAACAGTATCTGACTCTGGTCTTGATGCCAGTGTCTCTCATTTCATTTTCAAATGTGAAGTGACCTCTCAGCCTGGAGGAGCGCATCCTCTGAGATGTATGTAAACGTGAATGCTGTTTATCTGAGGACTGTGCAGAATGTGATCAATGTTCAAACAGTCTTTCAACTGAGGATGCTGGTTGAAACAAAGCTCTCTCTCACCAGAGCCTGAGGTGTTTCCCCGGTGTCATTATCTGTCTGAAATGTTACCACGAATAAGCTGATCTTACTGTTGCTGATGGACGTTGTTCAGGTTGGGAATAATACTGTTATTAAATGACTTGTATTTGCACTGGAACACACTGATTTGAGTAAAATCATAGTAAACAATCCAATAGGGTCACCATTTCTTTTATAACGTTGAATTAGTGGGTACGAAAGTGGCTATAATCTATATTTTTTATAATAACATAGTTCAGGGTGGTATGTTTGGGTGATTTTCTTTTTTTCTTCCATCTGATAAAATCTAACAATTTAATAACAAATAACACAAAATTTCTCAACTTCAGTAAACATTTATTGAACAACACCAACAGTCTGTCTCTCCAATCTGCGTTTTGTGTCTGCAGTGCACTTATTATATATATATATATATATATATATATATATATATATATATATATATATATATATATATATATATATATATATAAAATATATATATAATATATATATATAATATATAAAATATATATAAAATATATATATATATATATATATATAAAATATATATATAATATATATATAAAATATATATAATATATATATATATATATAATATATATATATATATATTTTAAATAAAAATAATGTATTATCTAAACACTGAATACATGAAACAGGTAATCAAAAAAACTAAACTTTGTCAAATAAACTTTTGAATGAAAAAATTAAGTTTTAGTGAACTTAGCAGTAATTATGCACCTGCGTGATAATCAGCTTAATATGCTCAGACATCGGCCGATGCCGCTTATGAAGAAGAAAAAAATAAATAAATAATCGGCCTGATTAATCGGCAGACTGATTAAGTGGTCGACCTCTGACCATTAGCCGTTACAAAGCCACATATTTCCCTCTGGAGTTAGTGGAGACTAGCAACAGCTTGTGCTTCTGATGTATTAGCAGCAGATTTTAGTCACAGAGCTAAACATCCATTTCACTGGAAGATAGTTACCCAGGTGTTTAGCAAGGCTTCCTGCTCTCTTAATGGTATTTCCAGAATCCTCAAAGACTCTTCAAACCATTTGAATGAAAAAAAATGCAGTCCTCTGCACAATAAAAATGATTTTTGAAATGTTTTGCATCTGTTTCTGATCCAGGTAACCGGCCAGCAGGCTTCTTGGTTTGGATTAGGACAGCAGTGCAACTGGGAAAACAGGTAAAATGTTTTTTATCATGCCGAGGATGGGTTATTTTCCATGCAGATGAAAACAACTTTCTAGGGTTTTTTATTAAATATAACTGCCCTCATCATCTTCCGTACCTTTGTGACTTGAATAGAGCGCTCCAGGGATGACATATATTTGTAGACCAACCAGGAAGTTAGCATCACCTTGTTTCGTTTAGTAGTCTCATTGCACACTTGTTAGCAATCACTTTTAAAAAGACATATAAAGGCCTCAAAATTCACAAGTGGGGTATTTATTGATGTTTTATGTCGTAGAACAAAACATTAAAATCTTTTAGGTTTGTGTTAACGGAGCTTATTTCAGACACCCAACTAAAAACCCATTGACTCCAGACGAGGGAACTGGAAGTGCTAACTCATTTCTTGGTTTTACGATTCAATCCTGTAGCACTCTAACTAATGTTGATTCATGTGGGCTAGGGCTAATCCAGCACCAAACAGCAGACAGACAAGAGTTTGCAATTAGCTGGTGAACACTGTTGAGTATTTAGCAGCTAAAGAGCCAGATATTTCATTCAGGAGTTGGTGGAGACCAGAGCTTAAAGAAAATGCATATTGAGCCTAAAGTCATCAAATAGCCAGAAACATAGTTCCAGGTGAATGCTATCGGTGCCTTCAAATGGGGTCGCGCTTACCATGTTTACAAGTTGGGCCCATATGAATGCCCCCCTCATATCGTATTCACGACCTCGTAAGTTTGAGAAAAGTATTGATATTCTCAACAACCTCTGTAATTATGTCTTTGCATTTCCTGTATTATGTTACCCACTTGCTAAATTGTTAGCCTCTGTGGCTTCTATACTTGGACAATAACATTAATATTGCCATTGTTTAGCAGTATGTCGTGTTCACACGTCGTAAACACAAGTTCATGAGTTCCATTTAAAGGCACCATGCGTCTGTTAATGTGTAAAGCGGCAACTGTTTGCAAACAAGTTTGCATATCAACTTAAATGGTGATATCAGTGTTGTGTTCACAGCTTGTTTTTACTGTTGCCAAGTGGCCAAAAACAATCAGTTATTGCAGGTTATTGCAAGTATTATATTTAAAGATATCCTTCCTTGTAAATAATGTCATGTGTTATATATGTTTGCCTCATGACTCTATGCCTCATTATATAATGTTCTTGGTAAATCAAGACCATGACCCAACACTTTACCCAAGTCTCAATCAGCTTTGACTTATTTATTTACATGTGTTGCTTTTAGGAGAAAAATGAAAAATTGAAGATAAATCCACGGCTCCATCACAACAAAAAAGTACTTCAATCAATAGACACATTTATTACACGCATACCTTTACAGTAAACATACAGTATTTGTTGATACAGTAAATGCTGTGAATGAAGTGCTTTGTTTTGGCATCAATAAACACAAATAGCTTGTCTCTCCATTACATTTTTCATAATTCATAGAAAGTAGCCTATTTACATTTTGTGATATGTCTCTTACTGCAATTAGCACCCATGTGCTCTTGATGTCTTTGCCGACACAAACCTACTTAACGAAAGCACCTTTACTTTACACTTAATCAAGAGTATAAAAAAAAAAAAATCTTTTGTTGTACTTTAAAAATCAAAGTACGGTGGTGGTGTAGGTGGTTGTTACTCATTGACTCTGTGCCATTCAAGAGACATCTTGTGCGAGGGCACATGCTAATTTACAGCGACACCCGCCTGCAGACATGCTGGACTCACTCTATGGAACTTGTTGCTCCTGTCTCTATCACAAGTGTTGGCCTGTATGTGCAATGTTTGGACTGGCAGTGCATCAGTTTGTAATGGTTAAAAACACTTGGGATGGATTCATACTAGATAAATTTGGCAGTTTGGAGACAGACACTCAGCATCTGGTACGATTTAAAAAAAAAAATGCTTCAAGCACACAACGATGAAGTTCAATCACATAACTGGCAACCGGATGCTGTGCAAGGCAAAAGCAAACAAATATCTTCTCACACCAAGACCTCGGACTTGTGGAGCGTAAGGTCTGCATGGCACTCGGTAGAGCTGACAGGTGAGAAGTTATCAGACAGCCAGTGCTTATGTGGCCTCTTTCTTTTCCCTTTGGGCGTTCCGGCGGATCTTCATCTCTGTCAGCTGGATGTAGCGGATGGCATTGGTGTCTGGAAAACAAAGGCAGGAAGAGGCTCATTTATGTCCTGCTCAGACAGGAAATGGCACATCAATATGTTCATAAAACTTCAATGTAAACTGAACTCAGTGGGAAATGAGACATGGTAAAGAGGCAACAGGAAATCATTTTTGGGAATGTTTTTTCAGGAACGATGAATAAACATGTTTTTGTTTCCATATTAGGGATGTCGTCACTTTAAGGAGAAAAGCTGGTCCACCTTAAGAGGGAGCCGGCGCAGATACAGGAAGTTGGCTCCAGACTTCCAGCTGAGGAGTTGTAGCTTGTAGCCTCGTAGCATTTATTCACCGACAAATAAACTGTACACACACTGTCTACTACAGCTACGTTCACAGCTATAACACCACACTCACCTCCGCCACACACACAGTCTGTTGGAAACTCGCTGAAGCTGCGCTACAGCGGGCACAAAGCCACCAGCAATGCTAGCAGCTAGCAGCTGCTAACGTAGCACAAACACACACATTTGTCGGACAATCGCAAAAGTTAAACGGGGGCGACAAGAGTGTCGTTACGCTGAGCTGACACAGCTGACCTCTTAAACCTGCTAAACTAAATGTGCAGTGGTGGTGGAGGATTTTTACTGGGAAAGTGGCGGCATGTCTGTGACACTAGACGCATCACTGTGGCTGCTAACGCTCCAGACAGTAAACTGGAGACAGTGAATGCAGCACAGTGGCTGCTAACGCTCCAGACAGTAAACTGGAGACAGTGAATGCAGCACAGTGGCTGCTAACGCTCCAGACAGTAAACTGGAGACAGTGAATGCAGCACAGTGGCTGCTAACGCTCCAGACAGTTAATTTACAGTCATAAGTTTTTGGAGGAAAAGCAATACTTTTATTCTGCACCTTTCTAAAAGCTCTGTAGATAATTATTCATCTACATAAAAATGTTATCAATGAGACCTTTAAAGGTATAATATGCAAGAATTTCCTAAAAACAAAAAAAAAAAAAACAATGTTAGACAGATACAAAAATAATCCCTCTCAATCATCATGAATGAACCACTAACACCCACTTTACTCTGGACTCTTCTAGGCGTCTGCAAACAGTCTTTGGGCCCCACATGGGGGTGTAACCCCCCCAGCCAATAACAGCGAGCAGGATGTTCAGGTGGTCAACGTTGGAGTCGGAGTTGGGCGGAGTTAGTTGTGAGTTTATTTGTTTGAAAAAGTAACATAAAAAGAAAACAATCAGAAAATAACGTTTTAATTCTCGGATTCGCTGATTTGTTGTCACTAACGGCACTCTCTCTCTCTCTCTCCATTCGCCATATAGTTCGCTCACTGCTCAGTCACTGCTCTCTCTCAGCTCAGTGACAAACAGCAACTGATTACTGATTATGAACGATTACAATAACTGACCGGTTGCCCCTCTTTGCTGCCTGTAAACAAAAACAGGCAAGATGCAACCAAATCCTGCACACTGTACCTTTAATATCTAAGCATCATTTTAATGTTGTAGATAAATGGAGCTAATTCTAGCTAATCTAGCTACTTTTTTTTTGTCGATCATATATTTCATGTGTAAAATCCCAATATGTAAAATGACCAGTAATTATGGCTATAAATAAACTCAGTGGAGTAAAAAGTACCCTACAGTATTTCCCTCTGAAATGTAGAGAAGGAAAAGTAGCAGGTGGCTGCAAACCAAATCAAATTGGGATCTGAGGTCTAATCCACGTTTGTCATGGACGAAAACCACCACTGAGACGGTGCTCGGTCCTGACCTGATGGTTCCTGTTTGTGTGACTCCTTCAGGTAGTACAGGGCCTTCTGGAAGTCTCCTAGGTGGTAATAGGCCACACCGGAACGGTACAGAGCCTTGAAGTTCTTCCCTTCCTTGTGAAGCACTTTCAGACAGTATTCCTTCACTCGTTCATAGTTCACCAGCTCCATTTGCAGCAGGCAGGCTGAAAGAGGAAAGATAGAGGGGAGTGAAAAAGTTACTGCTAATACTGCATGAGCCAATGTTTGGATTTCATTATCCTAATACGTGTCCCGTCAGGCACCAAGATACGATGGGTTCTTTGGTTAATTCTTTAATACATAACAAATATAATGACTGAATTTGCCAAAGGGTGAATAATATTCCATCAATATGGAGTGGATATCAAAAGAAAGTGAGGCAGATAGAGGGGTAAGCCTGAGAATGACTCATACTCTGTATGAATCATTCATGAGCTCAGGAGTATTCCCAGAATCTTTCTGTGCTGAAAAGGCAGCAGCTAAGTGTAGTGTAGTGTGTGTGTGTGTGTGTGTGTGTATGTTGTGGGGACTTGCCTTCCTTTTGGGGATGAAATGCACATCCCCATAATGTAAAATATTATATTTTAGGGTGAGAACCTGGTTTAGGGTTAGGGTAAGGTAAGGTTTAGGTTGAGGTTAGGGGAAGGGTTATCATTAAGCAAGTAACAGTTACACTTAAGTCTCCATGAAATAAATGTAAGTCAAAGTAATATCCTCAACAGTCATGGAAACACGACTGTGTGTGTGTGTGTGTGTGTGTGTGTGTGTGTGTGTGTGTGTGTGTGTGTGTTTGTGTGTGATAGAGAGGGAGAGAGACGGCTCTTACCAGCCAAGCTGTTATAACACTCCAGCTCTGCGTTCTCCATGGCCCCCTTCTGCTCATCTGTCAGCGTGCTGGACTTGCTGATGGTCGGCAGGAGGGGGGACGGGGGCTTGGAGCTTGTGTCCGGATCCCCCAGCACCCTGCACAACCCCTTAATCTCCAGCAGAGCGCGGTGATACTTGCCTATCGCCTCTCGGTACTTCTTATCCTTGTAACACTGGGTGCCTTGGCTCTTGAAATCCAGCGCCCGTCTCACGACGTCGGCTGGCTCGTTAAGTGATGGTTGCTTCAGCATCGACCCACCATGATGCCGCTGCTGCTGCTGGAGCTGCTGCTGGTATCTGGCATCTTTGGTCCGGCTGCTGCTGCTGCTGCTGCTGTTGGGAGGCTGCGCGCAGTGTTGGAGCCTCGGGGAGCCGCCGCCGTTGTCGGTGTGGCTGCCTCTGCCGCCGTCCACCCTGCCGTCGTGCCCGGCCTGGATCACGCTCATTTTCGTCGTTATTGTATTATAGCTGCCGTGGATCCCGGCCGTAAATTAGCTGGAAACTGACGCTGCTTCACTGCATCCTCTCGGCCGCAGCTACGTCTTCTCTGTGCGCAGCCCTGCGCGATGCGCGCTCCTCCGTTGTAGCCTCTTCTCGTATTTTTCCCCTCCGACGAGCCGATTGGTCGATGAATACCAGGCCACTGGTCCTGTGGGGGTCCTCCAGCAGGAAGACGAGAGGGGCTGATTTCATTAGCAGTTTATTTGAAAATAATGTCATCATCAGTTTGTTTGCAACCTGGAATCTGTTTTATTTCAAACCAGAATGACATTTCGTTGTAGACACTACGTGTGATGTTTTACGCACAAAGGCAAATTCCACTCTCATTATTTTTATTTTCAACATAATAAAATGACACAAGGACAAAGCAAAATCACACACAAAAAATAAAGCAATAAAAAATAAAACTTGAGCATGAGCAACAGTCACAACAATTTATCAATTACATACTGTTATATTTATTACACCCATACTTATTACTCTTGACATAGCTATATTATATTGATATTGAAAGGAAGTTTCAATCAAGCCTGATTTGTTCTGAACTGACAAAAATCACGAGTTGTAATTTAAAATATATATATATATATATATATATATATATATATATATATATATATATATATTTCCAGTGCATATCATATTATATTGTGCTCATTATAGCCAGATAAAAGTCGGAGAATGTAATTATAAATAATGGCTAATTTTGTCATTTTCCCCTGTGCAAGTTCCTTTGGAAATGACAATAGTTCAGCCTCCTCAAATTAAATATGTTTGTGAAGGAGGAGCACTTGAGGACAGTGAATATCACTTCAGTCTACTTAAATATCCCTTTCAGTCTCTCGCTCCTATCTCAGATCGGAGGAATGCAGTCATCTCCACTCAGATGAATCAGATAAAGATCATCCAGCCTGTCGTCTCTCGCCCGAGCAGCCTGCAACCTGCCTCCCCCATAGTGCGCGCATTCTGCGCAGCCACTTTGGACACACTCATGAGAGGCTCCAGTCCCTAATGACAGGCTATGATGTCATTCAAACCGGGGTTTATGCAGGGTAATGCTGTTATGAGCCATTATGAAGAGGGCAGCAGCTAGCTGATGAACACGATCGTCCTTTGCTCTGACAAAACAGATACTTCATGTTGACTGTCATTTTATCAGCAACACCGAGTGTCCTCTCACAGTCACGGGGCCGTGAACTCAGCTGTCTGGGTGTGTCTCTGGAATTTCAGCTCTCTGGAACAAATGCTGCTGATAAGAAATAAAGACTGTAAACCATGAAAGCTGTTCTTGCGTAATGCCTCAAACTGACGCTTGTTTGCAATATCACGCGCATTTAATTGAGATCTAGATATACCCTCCTAGGCCTAGTAGTTGTCATGACAGATGCAAACACTACTAAATCTCTATAATACAATATAATAATATATAATTCAATTTAAAGGTTTTAGTAAATGAAAGAGTGAGTATAACATTGCCAAATTAGACAAAAAAACATATTATATTAAAAAATAATTGTTCTTTAATTCAAATTTTTAATCAACACTTAATACATTAATAGAATAATAAAATAATAAAATAATAACGAAAAAACACCAGTGTTTGTTTTTGCCACTTTTTCTCTTTTATTGCGACGCTCTATTCGTGCGCTTTCTTCCATTTTACCTAATTAAAACATGCAGCTGACGTTGTCAAACTGCGACCGGAAGCTCAGAGAAGACGACATCCGCTTTGTGAGACAATTTGTTTACATCATGGCGGCGGTGGATTTCAGAGGTAATTAAATTGCCGGTGTATTATTTGTTAGAAAGCTATTTCCATGTTTTTGTTCGTGGCTGTAGTGGTACTTAACAAATCAGGAATTTGTGTGTTTTATTTGGACCTGTTGAAATAAAGTTGTTGCGTGTATTTGCCGTATGCAGGTTCCGCGCTAGAAGCTAACGTTAGTAACGATTAGCATCTCTCCGCTTTTATTAGATGCCGGCTAACTTAGCTGACTGGTACTGGCTAACAATCATAGTCATATGCAGTATAAATTCCATCAATGTTGTTTGTAGAGGAGATTTTTAATAACGTTATTCAAATATCCGATTTAGTTAATACTACGGCCCCCGACAGCCCGTTACGGTTAAAGGTAACCAACTTCAAACTGAAAATAATAACTGACTTACAGTTTTTTCAGTCAAAATGACTGGTTCTCCAGGATTCAGACGTTCCGAGATGTAGGAGAAAAAATTACAGTCACTTCTTGTCTTTATGTTATGTATTGTATAATATTTATTATGCTATATGCTATTCTATTTACTTTGAAGTTAATACTGGTATAAAAGTGGAATACTTTAAGCTAAAAGCAAAGGCAAGACATTGGGAAGCATACAAAAGCAAAGGAAGATTTGACTTGATTTTTTTTCTGTCATAAACAACATAACGTAGAACAAAACAAATAAAAATAAAAGATTTACAAATCTGAAGACCCACCTAACTATATCAACAGGCAACAGGCTAAAGAAAGGGTCTAAATACGGTGTGTTAGTGATTTATCTTTTTATTATGAGATGCTTGCTCAGGTCTCACAGCCCTGATGGCCCTATTGAAGCAGGTTTTTATTATACTTTTTAAAACAGAACCGGACATTATAACCTGAAGCTGTGATGATGATGATAATAATGATAATGAGTAACATTAAGTAGTGCCTGCTCCATCCATTAATCCTTCCACCAAATCCTAATATCATTTTGAACCTCACATGTAACCAGTGTAAATGTACTAAAATTGACCCACCTTTCGCTTACGACATTAGTAACATCCATCCATCCATCCACAACCGCTTTTCCCGTTAGGGGTCGCGGGGGGCTGGAGCCGATCCCAGCTGGCATAGGGCGAAGGCGGGGTTCACCCTGGACAGGTCGCCAGTCCATCGCAGGGCACATAGAGACAGAGAACATAGAGACAGACAACCATTCACGCTCACATTCACACCTACGGGCAATTTAGAGTCATCAATTAACCTAAACAGCATGTCTTTGGACTGTGGGAGGAAGCCGGAGTACCCGGAGAAAACCCACGCTTACACGGGGAGAACATGCAAACTCCACACAGAAGAGTCCCAAGCCGGAATCGAACCTGCGACCCTCTTGCTGTGAGGCGAGAGTGCTAACCACTACACCACCGTGTAGCCCGACATTAGTAACAGATTTTGTTTAATTTGCAGACAACCTTCTTGGGATATCCTGGGTGGACAGCGGCTGGGTACCAATTCTTAACCCTGGAAATGTGCTGGACTACTTCTCTGAGAGAAGTAACCCCTTCTATGACCGAACCTGTAACAATGAGGTCGTGAAGATGCAGCGGCTTACTCTGGAACATCTGAAGTAAGTTTATCTTGCACCGTGCAATTTGGTGTTACTTGGAAAATAATTGTACAAAGATAATAATGAAGAAATAAAGTATCACACTGAATTAAGAGTGGTATCAGCTCAAAGAGGAAACTGAAAGCATTGTAGCATTCATGCAGATTATTATAAATTATTTTTAAAATGTGTAGCTTGAACAAATCCCAATCCAACACACAGATATAGTAGTTATTAAGGCTTGTTCTGTTTTAAAGATCAGATATATATTTTCAGTACAGAGCTGCACAGTGTTGTACTGGGTGACATTTGCAAAAGTTAAAGCAAACATTCTTTCTTTCTTATTTTCAGTCAGATGGTGGGAGTGGAGTACATTCTTCTTCATGCTCAGGAGCCAATTCTTTATATAATCCGGAAACAACAGAGGCAGTCGCCAACACAATGTGAGCAATGTAGCGTGTAAATGATGACTACTGATACTGTATAAAGCGCATGTATATTACTGTTTAATCAAGCCAAAATTGGCATATGAATTGGAGTATCAGTGACGCAACTGACCACATGTGTCCTTCCTATCATTATCCAGTTACATAATGAATTTATTTTATTTAATGTACTCATGGCTGTCAAAAAATGTGTTAACACTCACGCACATGTGATGTGCATTTGGGGCTCTATGTGAGGATGTTATTGCCACTTCCTCTGTATGTTTTCATCTTCCAGTGATTCCCTTGGCTGACTACTACATCATAGCAGGAGTGGTGTACCAGGCCCCAGACCTGGGAACAGTCATCAGCTCTAGAGCGGTGAGAATTTATAGTGTGATCCTATAAAACACACTGGGAACCAAGTAATATAAAGGCTGTTGATGGTGAATTTTGATGTGGCATAAATCTGTTTTAGCTTTCTGCTGTCCATGGAATCCAGTCTGCTTTTGATGAGGCCATGTCATATTGCCGCTATCACCCATCCAAAGGATACTGGTGGCACTTCAAGGACCAGGAGGAGAGAGGTTAGGTTTTGGCAGTTCATTTAAATTTAAAGTTTAGATATTTGGGTGGTAGTCATCTTAGCAGTGGAATAGTTCCGTTAATGAGATCACAGATATTAAAAACAGTAAATAGTGATGACTACAGGAGTTAGAGCTATGGTGCCCTGAATGAATCCCAGAATGCTTATGATAGTGACTTTAAAATTACTTTTACAAAATGTCATTAACTCTTCTTCTTTTTTTTTTTTTTTACAGAAAAAGCCAAACCCAAGTCTAAGAAGAAAGAGGAGCCAAGTTCACTGTTTCAGAGGCACCGTGTTGACACACTCCTTTTGGACCTCAGGTCAAAGTTTCCACCAACATTCTACCAGGTACATGTTACTGTGACTCCAATCAGTTATTCATGTTCATTTTAAATTTCCTGTAAGACCATTTTTCATGTTAATGTGATCTCTAAGTAATGATGTTGTTCTTTCTGCATTTTCAGCCTAAGCCTGGAGAGAAGCCAATTCCAGGTATGACCTTGAAAAAGTTGCATTATATTCAGATGCTAAAGTTAATCAGTCTGTGGACATCACCGCTTAACATTGAAAGGGCTGTAAATGAAGTTATGTTCTTTTCTTCAAATTCTGCCTCAAAATGGAAGGCCATAGGGCTTTGCATTTTTATTTTGCTTGCGCTTATTACACTTAAAGGGATAGTTTAGGTGTTTTGAAGAGGGTTTGTATGAGGTACTTATCCATAGTCAGAGTATTACCTACAGTGGATGACGGTCGGCACATCTCCAGCTTGGAGAGGCAGACAGGAGTTACCACATGGAAACAACAAACAAAGGCTCACCAAAACAACCCATCAGTTTAAACATACGCTATATTTATAATATTTTCACTGCTTTACCTTGCTGTCAGACAAGGCTTTCCTATGGGGAACTGATGCTGCTGTATCCATCTATGCCCTCACCAAAGGCACCAGTAACATAAGCAAATAAGCGATCGAGGCAGCTGTGGTCCTGCAACTGTGGTGTTCTTTGTGGTAAAATTACTGTTTTTTTTCCCAATAGAGTCTGGTGGCTTTGGTGAGAGCACAGATAACAGCTTCAGTTCCCAGTCAGAAACACAAACTGTATAGGTGTCTCATGGTAAGGTAAACTGGCGAAGTATAGCGTACACTTAAACTGATATTGATGTTTTTTAGGTGGTCAAAATATTTTTTGTTGCTGGCCCCGTTCACAGCCGTAGATTGCTTTGCTTCCGTGTGGTAATTTCTGTCTGCTTCTTTAAGCTGGGAGCATGCCGGGCGTCATCTACTGTAGGTAATACACTGACTATGGGTACGTGCCTCATACAACCCCACTTCAAAACACCCAAACTATCCCTTTAACCTTGGGTCTCTGTATAACTGGTAGTGCTATAATATTGTCTTTACATTTAGAAATTTTAGATTTGACTAAATTTTTAAGTAGATGGTGTTCAGATTTTGATGTGAAGATAGTGGTTCAGTATCCACAAAATCCACAAGTTTTCCTCTAATTGGATGCTCTTGTATTTGCAGTTGAGGTGAAGAAAGAGCCTGAGCCCCCCACAGAACCTGTTAAACAAGAGGAAAGGGAACCTGCCACAAAGTCCTCTGCCCCAGCTCCGCCAAGCAAACCGCCTCCTGAGAAGAGAGCAAGGCTACAGTGAGAAGTCATGTGTTTCCCACAAGCTGGAGTAAGGAGACGTCAGGTCCTGCAGCACTAACTAAAAGAACAGTTTAGGAGTATTCATGTTCCCTCTCCAAATTTACAAAATCGTTTGCCACTTTGCGTATTTCATCAGTTTACAGGAGGCTAAGAATGAGCTGGCACAAAAAGATGTCAGTGTCTTGTCAGTGCCAGAACTACTTTTACACTGTAACCTTAGTCTTGTGCATGTGATGAGTGTGGCATCGTGGACATTTCAGGCAGCTGTACTATGAACAGGGGTTAACTGCCTGAGGCCAGCAGGCATTTAGCAGTATTCAGTAAGGATGAGTTTTTTTGATGATGAGCTGACATCAGCATCAGTGTCGGTTTACTGTTGACATCAGCATAATATTTGCATTGTAGTGACTTCAGCTTAATTCCTTTACAGGGTGATGTGTCGTGATGCGTCACCTCATCTGAACAGCAAAAAGCTTCTTGACCTGAGCACCTCTCTTTAATTACAAACACTTTCACCTGTTTTTTTTTTTTTTTGTATAAAGAATACTTTTTGTGTTTTTCTATTAAAATGTATCAGCTGTATCCTAATGTGTTTGATCATTGACAAGTAATAGTTATCATGAGCTGAACAAAATATCATTAAAATGTATTATAATATATGTAGCCGACTTTTGATCAACCACTCATAACTCAGCATTTATAAAAGGGCTGAATATTCATGACAGCTGTTCTGCTCTTACGTCGACTTGCTAGTATGATGATAGTCTTCACTGGTGGAAACGATGTACATTTACTTAAGAACTGTGCTCAAATACAATCTAGAAGTACTTTTCCAGAGTTATTCTATTTTATGTTCCTTCATTCTTCTACTTTGGTACATTTCAGAGGCAAATAATGTACTGTTTGCTCCACTTAAGTGGCTCAGACTCTAATGTCTCAGGTCGTCCACCGATCAGAAGGTAGGTGGTTTGATCCCTGGCTGCTCTGGTCAAATGTCAATGTGTCCATGAGCAAGACACTTCACCCCAGATTGCTTCGAAGAGTATAGCTATCAGTGTGTGAATGAGATGAATGAGTATTTTGATTAGATCCTAATGTGCGAAAGTGGCACCTTGTATGGCAGCCTTTGCCTTAAGTGTATGAATGTGTGTGTGTAAATGGGTGAATGCTGACATGTAGCGTTAAACAGTTTGAGTGGTCAGAAGACTAAAAAAGCACCATATAAGTCAAAGTCCATTTACCATTCACTACATGCAACTGACAGCTGGCGTTATTAGTTGATTTACAGATACAGATTTTACAATAAAAAGCATACGATAAGCTTATAAAATAAAATGCATTAATTGTTGCACTGTTGGCTTGTGATCCCTTGCAAAAAAAAAACTGTCTAGTTGGGACCCTTGTCATGTTTTAAATGTTTATGAGTTGTTGCACCAAAGACACATTTCCTCTTTAAAGTTTAAAGAAATGTTTAGAGAAAAAATTTAAAAAAAAAAAATGCAAATGTGTGACTTTATCTTGTGACCTTTTTGGACAGGGTTGACCCTTAAGCTGGGAACCAGTGGACTCAATTACCAAACCTGAATAATATTAGTTAAAACTAGCTCCATGTTAATGCATCAGCAGTCTAATAATGAAATATCCATCCATCAGCAACCGCTTATCCTGTTATGGGACACGGGGGCTACACCCTGGACAGATCGCCGGGCAGGGCACAGAGACACAGACAACCATCCACGCTCACATTCACACCTACAGGCAATTTAGAGTCATCAGTTAACCTGCATGTCTTTGGACTGTGGGAGAAAACACACGCTAACACAGGCAGAACATGCACACTCCACACAGAAGGACCCAAAGCCGGATTCAAACCAGCGACCCTCTTGCTGAGGGGCGACAATGCTAACAGGCCATAAGGAAATATATGTGATAATATTTACCTTTACTCAAAATGGTGTTTGAAGGCAAGATTTATCATTTAACATGTTTATGTTATTGTATTTGTACTTTTACTTAAGAATACAAATGCTTCAATTTCTGATGGTTTTGACTTGTTTTGTAAGCTTACAAAAGGGTGTAAACTGAGCAGAAAGTGAGTTTGAAAATGGGAAAGTGTGGCCAGTAGGTGACGCCATTTTGTCACATTTGATCCGAGCATTTAATTGCCTAATAATACAATTTATTTCTTGCATTTATTCTATGTATCATCACTGCGTTGAGTCATGTTCAAAGCAAACATGTATAGTCACTCGGGAAATATGAATTTTCACCAGAGAAAACACAAAGTAAGGGTACATATACTGTATATATTTAGATAAGTAGTGTAGACAGTAGCTGCTTCCATGGCTACTACTACTACGTACGGATGCCACGAAGAAGAAGTTTCTCGCAGGGCGTGGTGGGATAGGAGTCTCCTCAGTGGAGGACTGAGAACAGTGCCCCAGCTGGCTGGCTAGCAACAGAGAAGATGGCTGCAGAGGGGATTCTCAGGCCAGTGTCTGGAAACAGAGCACCGTTTGTCATGTTCAGCGACGACTAGCCAGCGTGTCACCCCGGTTGTTCCGTCGCTCGGTTCCGCTCGGATTCGTCGGAGGGGATAAACGAACATGGGGTTGCAGACTCTACAGATCCTGAGGCAGGGGGTCTGGGCTTCAGTCACAGGCGGATGGTACTACGACCCCGATCAAAATACGTTCGTCAACGCTTTACATCTCTACATCTGGCTGTTTCTGCTATGTTTCCCCTTCACACTTTACATGGTGAGTCGTGTTGCTATTTTCCCAACCCCCTTTTTGTCTATTTTCTGTGTTTTTGTCCTGACTGTTGACACCGTAAGTTGCCAAACCAAGTGTCCGTTAGGTTAGCTGCCACAGGATACTAACGGTCGGTCCCAGTCTATTATCTGGAGCGGAGACAATGTAACGTCCAATTAAACTAACGAAGCGTCACGGAATATTTTAACTACACGCAAAATATTTAGCAAAACTGGAAGATTAACTGGATTACACGCGTTTAAACCTTATTTAGATGACACAAATGACAGAATAAGCTCTAAATGGCTGCTCCTTAAAGTGTACCATCCACCAAATAGATAGGACCAGAATGCTCTTTTGTTTAAATTCTGTTTATCACAGCGATGCGGTTAAGAGCTGTTAGGATATTAACAGTCGTTTACACTGTGCCAGGCTGTAATCAGTGAATTTAATTCCCCCACCCCCCCCCCCTTTTTATCTAGTTGTTTTCCTCCTGTCGGTAGTGATTTGCGGTATCACCAGTTTTCAGCTACCAGCTGTGACTGCAAGAGCACAGCTGACAAGGATGTAACAGTAATCTGGCAACTTTAATGCTCAAGAAAACACTCAACTGACTGGCTGCTGTTTGCTCAGCTCTTCTGTCACAAGGTGTCTTTTTTTTTTTTTTTTTAAAGGCACTGCTTTGTGTTTACTTTTGCACAGTGGTAGCTCACCCTTCAGACAGTCTAAAGACTTGACACTTGACAAGTTATAGTCCACTTATGCATGTTATTTATGGGTTGTTTGTCAAATAATTCAGGCTACAGAACAAGCTGAAATGTCAGTGGATCATGGTGTATTTTTAATACATCTCTGTAAATGAACCCAGGTCAGGAAATGGCTGTTTGCTAAGCATACTAACTTCTATATCGAGGAGCTGATGTTTCAAAAAGGTTTGTGGTTTCCATTCTATTCTCGGAGTGGAAATACACTGGTCAGCTCTGTGGTTTATATTGAGCCACAGGTTTGAGTGGTGGTGCTGCTGTTTGTAATAACTGCAAACAGATGCAGCAGCAGGACATCTCAAGGACAACAGAGACGCAGAAGATGGAGCTCAGCCGTGGTAACATACAGGTGCTCGGTGACAGCCTGCCTACCCCGGCAGCTTCACAATTAAAAGATTATTGAATGCAGGTTTTTTTTTTTAATGCTGCCAGTGTGCGTCATAAATAATTGACACGATTAAATCTTTCTTTCAGCTGTGTTTAGAGGACCTAACTTGGACGCAGTATTTGGTTGCAGTTCACTGATTTGAATCCTGTCATCTGTCAACTGTTAGTCCTCATGACCGAGTGTCCTTCAGCAAGACGTTGTACCTACCTGCCGGTCATTTTGGGGAGAAAGTCAGCTTAAAAACCAGTGAGAGCAAACATAGTTAGACATATCTTTATTTTCATTTTCAAGAAGAACAAGATGGACAATAATAATATCATCTCTCCTTAACCCTTGAGATAAATTCAAAATATCCAGTGCCATCCTGTTCCTTCTGCAATATCAAATTAACTTCTGCATCTTTTTTGAATCCCAGGCCCTGCAACCAACCATGATGATCGTGGGAATCTACTGTGGTGTTATTGCTGCTATGTTCCTGCTGCTGAAGATGGTGAACTACCGCCTCCATCATGCCCTGGATGAGGGGGAGGTGGTGGAGCACCAGGCCAAGGAGAGCCAAGGCAGCAGAGGTGGCACTGAGGGGGCAAACGATGGCAGCGTCACCCGTCGTGAAGACAGCAATGGCCCGGGGTAAGTTCACATCTTACTTGGCTCAGTGGTGAATGGAATATCTGGAGATGTAGGACAGAGATGCTCCAGGAGTGTGACTAAGCTGCTCAGATGACGAGGCAGACAAGGCTGTGTAGGAGTATGCTGTATTAGCTGGAAAACGTCATGCTTTTTTTTTTTTTATCAGAGTGACATGGAGTGTGATTGTGGAGTGATTTAAAGGTGATGTAATCTCGAGCTGAGGTTAAAGGTCTAGTGTTCAGGTGGAGAAAAGACAGGTTAAGTAGGATCAATATATCACTATACAGGCTTCCAGATAGGGCAAATCGAGCCAAGCTGTCACAGCAGCAGTAAAGGGGGAAGTCAGATTTTGAGTTTTGCAACTTTTCACCTTTATTTGATACAGCCATCTCAAGAAAGATAGAGGTATTAAATGCAACACATGATTTAGGTTGAGTTCAAATTATTAGATGATACACACACCCCGTGCAGGCTGAACCACCAGGAGACCCTGGGAAAATTTACCTTGAAAGTAAACAGTTTTAGTTTTTAAAATTTGCCCACACTGTGGCTTGTGCTAAGACGTGTTGTTGATTAAGCATACTTTAAAAGTGCCCTATGGCGTTTTTTCGTAAACAGTGTTTCTGTTGACATTCAGTGTTACTCACCAAAATGTAAAAAATCACATACCATGCACTACATACCTAATATGTGTACTATTGCTCAATATACTTTTGTGTAAATAAACAGTAGAATATATCATTTCAGACACACTGAGCAGTAATTTATGTCGTCACCTTCTGAGAACCTCCTTGCCGGTTGGAGACGTGTAACCATGGGAACCGTGCTGACCTCATGTGACCAAACGGTGATTTGTGAGAAGCATAAAGTTTGAACTAATTAAAAAAGATATATTACACCTAGCAAAGTGACATACACTTGAATTGAAGTAGAACTGCAACGATTAATCCATTAGTTGTCAATTATTTAATTACTTGCCAACAGTTTTGCCAATCAATTAACTGGTCTTTTCTTAAGAAAAAAAATTCTAAACTCTCTGATTCCAGCTGCTTAAATGTGAGTTGTGGGCAAAACAAGACATTTTTCATTTTTCATTTTCAGCATTTTATAGACCAAGCATCTAGTTGATTAATTGATGTTACAGAGCTGTCCGCCATTGTCTGTTATGGACATTGTTGTCACTGCCGCATTGCATTGTAGGATAGGATTGTCGTAGTGTCTAACACTGCAATATTTCATCAGAAACAGTATGCAGTTCATGCACTATTGGTTTCATACAAAGGATTTTAATATACTAAACAATCTCATAGCGTATTAAATAGTATGTTAATATGGAAGTTCAGATGCTGCTATTATTTATATTCTTGAGGCGATAAAACATTATCAAAAATCAGATTTTTTTGTTTTGTTGTGAAAGTTTTTGCTATCTACATTGTTTACAGCCATATTAACTTGCTAGCAGTCATTTTTGAGGGTGCATTGCTATGTCTCTTGGTGCCTTACGGCCACCTGTAGACAAGCAATATACTGCAGTGTGAAACAGTTGGCTGGAGCTTGTATCACATCACCCACATTATGTCTGGGCCCACTCACAAAAACATCCCCTCAGAGAGCTACAAGTAGTCACAAACTCCACAGGGAACCTTTAAGTTCATTTTTCCTTCAGTTGTAAGCATGCTCTTTACACTATATGTGGCTGTTTTTTCCATTTCTCCTCACTTTTTAATATTCTGCATGCATTGTTAGTGGTATTTGTGTCTCTTATGTCCCAGTGTGTATATAGACAGTATATAGACACATGAATATTGGTTCCTAAAATGACACAACAGCAACTGTTATACCTCTTATGCCACATGTTCCTTTGTAGAGTGCATGATCTGACTCGATTTTGGAGCATCCTTCTGCGTAAATTAAACTGCAACCCATATAAGTTTAAAGCTAGCTATGTTGACCGTGAAATATAATAGGGTAATTAATGAGCTCATTACTATGAGGATTATGTTTAGTATGGTTGAACAATAACATGAACAACAAATAATGAATTGCACAAGTTGAAAAAGTAATTTACATCACCAGTTACCATTAAATAACAAGTACTGCGACATATTAAAAAGTACAAAATGACGTATTACCTCATGTCTGAATGCCAGGCTTCCGCTCTCATTCAGAAGAAACAAAATCCAGTGAGGTTTGAGCGTTTTACTGCCCATGACTCGAAGAAGTGACTCATGTTCACATTCCAGAGGGAGTGCTTAGCAGGACACTGAGAGAGGGGAAAGGCAACGAGAACGAGAGCTACCGACCACAGGGGCAGTCGCAGCTTTGCCCACACATCTGGAGTTACATTCCGGGTTGTTTGAGTTTACAGTAGAGCAGACGAGCAGAGCTGAACTTGATTAAGGTGTCTTTGCACTGCCACCCACTCATTTTCCCCTCACTGGTCCTTTTTCCAGTCTCTATGCGTTTGTTTTTGGAGTGTTGGTGTTGTGGTTTGACCCATTATGAAACGTTTTTGGCATATGGAAATGATTTATAGACAATCCCTGGCAAGTTGTTTGTTTCGACATACCAACTGGTTAAACAAGCACGTCCGGGCTAAATATAGGCCTGAACAAAATCTACATCATGGAGGCTTTCATCTGTTTTTGCCTTCTGTTGATTTACAAAACTCATATAAAGGATATAAAATATGGGCCTGTTTAATAAAGTTACATGATTTCTTTTTGCTTTTATTGAGTCAGGTGTACTGATAGAAGCAGAGTACATAAGTAATGTATAACAGTGCCAACTGTACATCATCCACGGCTGTACCATCCATTCAAATTTAACTGAGGAAGTGCACTGTGTCCATGCTGGTAATACAAGTGTTTGCATGTGTTTGTGTGTCTGTACAGAGACCCTGGAGGGGGTATTGAGATGGCAGACTTCATCAGGCAAGAGACTCCACCAGTGGACTGCAGCTCCAGGAACTCCTATATAGGGCTGGAGTCTAACCAGCAGGTAAGCAGAGCACTGGTCTGCTGCATACCGCATACCGTACTGGGCTGATTATAAGACCTAACATTTTCCTTTAAATCTATGCAGAAACAACAGACAAACTATTTTATTTGTTTAACAGGTCATAATAGAAATTGAATATTCCAGTTTGACACAAGTGTTTGATGATGAACAACTGAATGATGGATATTTACTTTTCACTAATGTAATTTTTTCCTAAATAACTTACTCTAAAGACTCAGTTGGTCTCACTGATTGTCTTTTAAGTGCTTCCAAAAGGCTTGGCTGCAAGAACATCTGGCTGTAGATGTTTTGAATGCTGATGAATGCTTTTTTGAGACCTTTTGATTTTGTAATTTGCGATTTGTCTTCATTTTAAATTGTTGTGTTTGTTTTATGTCTGCAATCGTGTAACTGTGCTGCTGCTTATCGGCCAGGACACTCTTGAAAAAGAGATTTTCAATCTCAATCAGTCTGTACTCCTGGTTAAATAAAGGTTAAATGAAACAATGAATAAAAAATATTAAGAGTACCTGGGACAATTTCTACTTTAGCAACGGGTCTTAGATAGAGATAAACTGACTACTGGTACAGTACTCCAATTTGACACTAATTGATGGACAATTATATTTCACTAATGTGATGTTTCCCCCAAAAAACTTACTGTAAACACTAAATTGAAACAATTTCTACTTATTTAACTTTTGTGTAAATGTTGGATCAACAAAAGTGATGCAGTATAATGCTTTGAATTGTGGGACTGTTGATGCAAAATGACAGTTGTGCACCACTTCTACACTGTTATGTTATGGAAGGGTTTCAGAATACCTTTTGATATTTTATGTATTAGCTCCAATCAGATTGGGGTTAGCTCGCTGCTGCACAAACACACACACTGTTTGTCAGACAATCGTTATCGTTAATCCAGGCAGACAGAGCATCGTTACGCCGGATAGATGCACACTAGCATCGCCAATGGATTTGTACCCACTGGAGCATAACTTCAGCGTGTGTGTGTGGCGGCGGTGAGTGTGGGTTTGTTGGTGGTGTTATAGCTGTGAGAGTAGATGTAGCAGACAGTGTGTGTACAGTTTATTTGTCGGTGAATAAATGCCGCGAGGCTACAAGCTACAACTCCTCAGCTGGAATTCCTGAGCCAACCTCCTGTATCTGCGAGCCGTTCCTCTGCATTTTTCTCATTTTTTAAATTAATTAAGAATATTTCTTTTAAACCTTTAACTGATAGCATTAATTGGTTAAAATGCTTAATGCCAGTTATCAGTTTAACAGTTAATTATTAACATCCCTGATCTGAAGCATCCAAAACCACCAGTTTATTCACAGTCAATAGTTCTGTAAATTGTTGCTCATGTTACAAGTGATAAATGATCAGGAAACACTGCTTCAAACTACAGGGGACAGTCTTTAATCTTCCCACAAACAAACGTCATCTGTTGAGTCCTCCTCCCAAACTGAAACAGTAAAATTCCAAGTTTAAAATGGACTTTTGTTATTGCTGGATTAGAGGAAGGAGCTGTTGTTGTGCGTCTCTGTGTGTCTACGTGTGTCGAGGGATCTTTTCATTAGATATGATCCTCACGCAGCTAGTTGACAGCGGATATCTTCTTAAATATTCAAAGTTATTTAGCTGTTTTATTCCGTGAGATATATTTAACCTCTGAATCCCCACGGGTGCTGTGCTCTCCGTCTTTGTACTGCGTGTCCTTGAGTCGCTAATCAGCCGGCATGTTCTGCTCAGCTGCTGTGTACCGAGTTGGAAGGGAAGCCAAAACTTTTCTCTGTGATGGCACAGTGAAAAGGCGCCGGCTGTTTGAAATGCGCAAACGGCGTCTTCCTTTGGAGTCTTGTATTCTCTAATGATCACACACCTTGTCAGTTTGCCTTTATGTGCATTTTACTCTCGAAGTTTGCTTTTTATATCCTGACGATCTGTTTCAAAAGACAAAAGGTTTGACTGATCTTTTTATTCAAATTTCAGATCGCATCCACCCATGGAAGAGCAACAGTAGCCAAAGGTAACCATGACTACCTCATCATGCATACTTAAATCATTTGCCAAATCCTTGTCGTCTGTGTAGGAACTGACTGGTTACAGCACATTACCCTTCTTTTCTGGTTTTACTGTCGTATTCGTGACCTTGTTGTGATGCACGTTCTTTTCTGCGGGATCACCACATCCCTGACCGCGATCATCCCAGCTGCCCAGGAGATATAGTGTGACTCAGCATTATCGTGACTTCACCAGTCACATCAAGATGAAGCAGCTGTTTGAAAGAAAAAAGTAATACACTGTAAAACCCAGCATGGGAGTCATTCTCCTGGAACTCTTTATTGGAAAACTGAGCAGAAGACAATAAATGAACTTGTAGCTTTGGGTCCGTTGTACTGAGTGTTAGTGAGGCGGCTGCGTCGTCTGAATAATTCAGCGAGTCTGTTCGATGCCATTCTAATTAGCCGGCAGTTTGTGATGACAGGAAATTGTCTGAAATGGGACAAGGGCTCTGCTGGGTTTAGCTTTTTAATCTTCTTCCCTTCAAGGATTCCATCCGCTCAGACCATCCATTACAAACTCTCAGACATTATCACCAAGTAAGACTTGCAGGATTTGAAAAACAGCAATCATAACGAACAGTTACATCTTTTGGTTCAAAGGTTATCTCGCAGAGCCAGCAGGGTATTTAGCGAATCTCTTCAGAAGATCTCATGATATTTGGTTGTTCGAGGTAGACAACTTGGAGCATCTCTCAGAAGTAGTGATCCTGAGAAGAGGGCAGGGCTATCTGTTTCTTTATCCTTTTTAGACCGCAGTTATGTGTGGCTGCCCAGGGTTAGTAGTTGTCAGTGTATTAATAATTAATTAAACATCTCTTAATTGCTTTCCTCCCATTTTCGCAGGAGATGTGGGAAAGACTTCAGATGACATCAGTTTGACTCTTGTCGAGAGCTGCAGCCATGATCATGGTAAACATGCACAGCAAACAAAAAGCTTTCTTGTGTTACTGGCTGTGACATCTCAGTGCCATCCTTAATGTTTTTTTTCTTTGTGTCCGTTTAGATCTGCTATCAGACGCAAAGATGTACTGCCTTGTTCCCAATGACTCCTTCGCGTCCTTGCAGCCGTCAACCTCCTTGTGTCCTTCAGAGCTGTCCAGGGAGCCTGCTGATCTCTGTAATTCTGCTGCTTATCACTTCAGCCTGTCGCACTCCTCTTGTGACACAGAGGTGACCTCTCATACATCCATGCAATCTCAGACCTACAGAAAGGAGCTCCGTTCTCGGGGCCTGCCTCGGACCTCCAGCTCGGCGGGTTCTGCTTTCCCCGACCCGTGTCTGCCTGACTTTGCTCTGTACCCTCCGCCCAGGAGAGGCGGCCTTGACCCTGTGTGTGAGCTGGAGACCGCCAGGCCGCACAGGCCAGGTTTGTGTGGTAGAGAGGGGGCCGAGCGGCTCTACCAGCAGGACCAAGCTGTGCCCTCCACCTCGGGAATAGAGTGTTATAGGCACAAGGAATCACGCAGAGTAGCCCGCTCAGCCTCCAGGGAGGCGGGGGAGGGTAGCTCAGGACTGTACCAGGTGGAAGTGGGTGGTGGTGGGAAAGGCTCTAGTGGAGGAGGAAAGTCCCAGGGTGGGGAGCGCAGTGCTGAGAGTCTGAGGAGTTTGAGTACTCGCAGCAGTGGCTCCACTGAGAGCTACTGCAGTGGCACAGACAGGGACACCAACAGCACCGTCAGCAGCTTTCACAGCGAACAGACCAGCTCTACACATGTGGAGAGTCTGCTGTCACTTTCAGGGGACGAGCGTGGACGGGACAGAGCAGATGCTGTATCTGCACCTACAGACGGCAGAACTTCTAGCCTCGGCAGTATTAGCTCTCGAGGTCTCAGCAACCTTCCCTCCAGGGAGGCCAATAAAAACCCTCATGCCAATGAGCTTACTGCTAAACAACCTGCTGACACACCATCTCCTGCACCCCAAGAGCTGGTAGAACCTGGCAGGAGCCAGGAAGAGCCTGGCATCAGGACCAATGCTGATGGCTCAACAGGTGTAGCTGCCATCGAGCAGGAGCAGGTGAAAGACGACAGTCAACCAAAGTCAGCCAACATTGTTCAGAGGACTTCCTCCCTGTCAACAGGGCGCAGTGGACGGCGGCGGACTGGCAAGAAAAGGGCAAGCAGCTTTGATGCCAGCCGTCACCGGGACTACATGTGTTTGCGTGGTATGGCCAAGCCTTGCAGTGCTGTGTTTACTGGGGGTGGAGAGGAGGACTCCAGCGATCAGAGTGAAGTCAGTTGTGCCTCCAGTCTCCACTCTACCCACCATCTAAGCACAGACAGCTCATCTAGCACCACTTCCCGCTCCTGCCACTCACCAGAGGGCTGCTACCGGGCCCTGAAAGCCAAGCACACTGCAGCCTCCTCCTCCTCTTCCTCCACAGTGAAAGCTGCGGCAGGATCTGAGGCAGGAGTGCGGACCGAAGGGAAGCGGCGCACCTCCCGCCGTACCCCCAGCACAGGCAGTGCCAAAACACATGCCAGAGTGCTGAGTTTGGACAGTGGTACGGCTGCCTGCCTTAATGATCCCAGCCGCCTTGGAGCTCCAGCTGGGCCCCGGCCCCTTACCACCTCCAAGTCGGACCTGGAAGCCAAAGAAGGGGAAGTCCTGGATGCAGCATCCCTGCTGGGTCGGGCCTCCCAGCTGGAGTCAGTGACCCGCTCCAGAAACAGTCTGCCCAATCAGGCAGCTTTCACTGAGCCTCAGGATGCCACTGCTGCTTCCCTGCGGGGTATGTACCACACACAGTGCGCTGACATACTGTACACAGTGTATTCTGTCTGGTTTACTACTAGTGTTTGATGAGTAGTCCACATTTCATGTTGTCTCTGATCAAGAAATGTGTTATTCACATTTAACTGGCAGATTACTCCACTTGTTTAGACATGCACTCTGTTTAGTAAATTATCAGCAGAACTGTATTAATCTGAAATGGTCCTAGACAGAATAATATAGGCACCATCTTTTTGCATGCTTGGCAGATTGTTTAAATAGGTAATCTGAATGATGCTTGTGTATTGAACATACTTTAATTGGAGGCCATATATCATGCTCATTTTACTGGATAGCTGCTCTCTGGCCCATTAACAGGAGCACTAGAGAGAACTAGCAATATTGAGAGTGTTTTGGGTGTAGTCCTCCGTGTGTGTGTGTGTGTGTGTGTGTGTGTGTGTGTGTGTGTGTGTGTGTGTGTGTGTGTGTGTGTGTGTGTGTGTGTGTGTGTGTCTGCCTCGCTCATTCAGTGTAACCATGGTGAGTTTCCATGGAGTGACAATTCTGACCCAAGCACAGTGTTCCTTGTGTAGATCACTATTAGCATGACGGCACAGTGTGTGCTTTGTGCCGAGGTTAGACAAACAGCAGCTCCCTTATTAGTGTCATACACACCGAGTCACATAGACAGACACCCCCTCCCCCACATTCTTCGTTTCTCGGTTCGCGTTATTTAGCTTTTGTGTGTCGTACGTGGATATTTTTCATGATGTTTCCGTTGCTTGTTTCAGAGCTTTCTACAGTGTGCACCTCCTGGTATATACAATATGAGAGGCAGGATACGCCGAGGCATGTCAACTGTTGGCTGTGAAAGATTCCATAATTAGTGTTTGATTTCTGCCATCTGGATATGTGTTAACCTGACTCTAAGCTATCAAGGTCACAGTCAGTTCCACATAGAGAGGCGAAGTCCGTTCTCTTCCGGAGGACCCATGGGACCTTATTTCAGAAAAATATGAACGGTAGTCAATGGCAAGAGACAAATGACTTTTTGATCCTGTTTTACAGGTTTGTCAATTTAAAACATCATTTTGTCAATAAAGTCAGTGCGTCATAGGTTTGTCTTTAAAATTTAGTTTTGTGTGAAACCGCTCAGTGAACTACATCTCTCATCTCACACTTTATACATCACCAACGCTAGCTAGCTAACTAGCTAATTTAGCTATGACCATGCACAAATGAAATGTTATATTACCTGACTCCTCTTTTTATTAGCCGGTAAGAGAAAGAACGATCCCATTACCAAACACACACACACACACATTGTAGCTTCAGAGAGAGCGAGACGTCATTTACACAAGTTTTTAAAAAGTTCTAATAATAAAAAATATTTGTTTCTCGCTGTTGAGATTTTTTCTGAAATAAGGTCCTCTGGGGTCCACCGGAAGGGGCAGGACTTTGCCTCTCTATAGGGGCATTCATTGGTTGGTTGGTTGGTTGGCTGGATAACACTTTCTTTGATTGGATTTGAAGTCCTCATTAGTGGTCGTTATTGGTGGGCATTTTCTGGACTGAAGCTATTGGTATGGCACTCCTCACACCACTTTGTATTGTATCATTTATTGCCCAAGTATTTTCACTTGTTAAATAATGCATTTTTTCCTCCTACAAATGAAAAGTCAAATCTTTAAGTGTATTCACCCTGCTCAGTTTAATTCACTTGAGGCTTTTGCCACTACAGCCTGACTTGTTGACGTACACCCAGGCTAATGATAGCTAGATCCACCTAGAATTAACCTGGATGTATGCCAAGTTAGCTAACATTAGCTGCTAGAGTTAGCTAACTTTAGCTAGAGTTTGCTGAGTCATTTTGCTGCATTTAATAGTTTTTTTCTGTACTACTATATAGTGCTCCAGGGATGATGTATTTTTGTAGACAAACCAGGAAGTTAACATCGCCCTGGTTCCCTCAACCAAAAGCCAATGTGAATATTTCCATTGGATTATGGACTATTGCAGAAAATAAGTTCTGTGGTGAACACAAGTTTATGATACTTAATTAAGTTCAGCAAGATAATCTTCACAAATGAACTCCACTTTTAGGATTTTTGAAGTGTAAATGTAATCGTCAGCATTAAAAAGCTAACATTAAGCTATAAACAAACTACGCCACAGTCACATGAATGTGAGTGTACGCAATGAGGCTGTGAGGGCGGACGTGTCGGTGTGATGTGAGTAGTAGTCATTTAGCCACTTGTTAGCAACCACCTTTTTTAAGACACATAAAAGCTTCAAAATTCAAAAGTGGGATATTTACTGATGTATTTTATATTGTTGAACAAAACGTTAAAATCTCTTAAGCTTGTGTTAACCACAAACCTTATTCAAAGCATCTAAACCCATTCTAAAAACCCACTGACTTTAAAGACGAGGTACCTGGAAGTGCTAAAATGCTAACTTATTATCTGGTATTAGGACTCAGTCTTGAAGCACGCTATAGACCAGTTTTTTCTAGAGTTGGCTAACTTAGCTAACTTCAGAGTTTACTTAGTCATTTTGCTGCATTTAATATCTTTATCTATGCTACTATTATACTATGTTTTAGCATGTCACAGATGTTTTATTGAAATGATAAAATTAGAAGTTCTTCTACCTTCGCTTCTTCTGCCTCAGCAGTTAGAGAGCAATAAATCTGTTTAATTTTTCTAACATTAGCCACCATGAGGTTCTGGTCATACCAGACGAAATACAGCAAAACCCCTGGGTGTAATGAATTGAGCAAGGCTATTATTTATTACTTTTTAATTCAACTTTTGATGTTGTAAGAGGAAAAATGTGCTATTTAATCTTCTGAAAGTTATACTGTCTTGCTTTAAAGCAGTTGACTAGAGAGGATCTTGGGGAAATAAAGTGTTTCATTATCCGTTATTCACCACTTGTGGCCACAGTGGATGCTGTCCAGCAGAAGTTATAAGGCTCACTTTGAATGCTGCCGGTACAGTAAATGTGGCTTTGTTTTTTAAATGTATCTGTAATCCAGTATAACACATGGAAATATCACCTCATAGTAGTGTCCACATAAAGCTTTCAAAAAAGGAAACACATCCAGTCTGACTGGCCAATGATGTCTCTCACCATGACAGCCCCAGGGAGCGAGGAGACGGTCATATTTCGGCGTGAACGTAGCACGTTTCGTCGGCAGGCTGTGCGGCGGCGACACAACGCAGGGAGTAACCCCACCCCACCCACCTCTCTCATTGGATCTCCTCTCAGGTACGCCGTGCATGGACGAGGGAACCCTTTCTGTCGTTGTGTTGCCTGGTGTGAGCATGTTACCAGGTTTCACTCTCCTCCTGTCCCACATCAACACCAGTCTGGTGCAGTGCATGACATCAAGCAAGACGTCATCTATCATCGGATGGGTGTCTCCACTCTGCATGTGATGTCTTTCGTCCTCCTTTTCTCAAGACTCTTTTCATCCTCTTATCATATGATCTAACAGTCTTTTTAAATTCTACATTCTGAGCATGGAGTCAAGAATGGAGTCCTTACAAACTCAGAGGCACAATACCACATGGTCTGACTATTAAACTACTTGGCTGACATACCGTCGTCTCTCAGAACTGCGCATGATTTGTTTAATAATACATGACAGACGTGTCCACTGTATCACGTTAATTTGCCCTTTTGAGCGACCTTTCTAAGGAGAGATGAAGATGGATGATATCGATCACTTTAAAAATCAAAGTTCTGAATATGTCACCACAGGAATATACTGGGTTTTTTGTTGTTAATTATGAGAGTCCCTCACTCCTCATTTACCGATTTTAACAGCCCAGCTTTTAACACCATCTTCAGGCTGGGCGATATGGCCAAAATCTTCTATCATGATATGGGTCATTTCATATCTTGCTAACAATATATATCATGATATAGCATGTTTTCTGGTAATTCAATACAGTAGATAAATAGTAGGGCTGTCAAATAATAATCGATTAATTTCAATTAATCACACATTTTCTGTTCAAAATGTACCTGAAAGGGAGCTTCATCATGTATTTAATACTCTTATCGACACAGGAGTGGGCAAATATGCTGCTTTATGCAAATGTATGTATATATTTATTATTGGAAATCAATTAACAACAGAAAACAATGACAAATATTGTTCAGAAATGCTCACAGCATTTAGCATAAAAAATATGCTCAAATCATAACATGGCAAACTGCAGCCCAACAGACAACAACAGCTGTCAGTGTGTCAGTGTGCTGACTTGACTATGACTTGCCCCAAAGTGCATGTGATTATCATAAAGTGGGAGACTGGTGGGTACCCATAGGACCTATTTTCATTCTCATATCTTGAGGTGAAAGGTCAAGGGACCCTTTTGAAAGTGGCCATGCCATTTTTTCCAGTTTATCTTTGCTCTAGCTTTAAAACTGAGCCTGCTAAAACCTAAAAATCACAAGTTATGTTAACGTTAACGCATTGTTATCACTTTAACTTTGACAGCCCTAATAAATAGTCTGTATGAAATAACCACACGTTAAGCCTATTTCTATGTACGGTGTGAATTAGATACTTAACAAATGAAAATAGAGTAGTTTCTCATTTTAAAAACTTGAGGGCAAAATGAACATAACAGTTTTAAGTGCAATTATAGCAAAAAATTATTGAAGGGAAATGAATTAAATATAGGCCTAGCTTATATTACAAAAGAAACGCGATAGGAAAAAGGTATATGATAGACTTTTATATTGTTTTGACAGTATTTACAGTATATATTGTGATATTGCCCATCCCGACACCTTCTAAACCATAAACTACAAAATATATTCATAGATTTTTGTATTTTATTTTTTTTACATAAATTGTAAATTTATAATGGTGTATGATCATTTCTCCTGTTCTAATGTTTTTGCACTCCCAATCACATTCCTGTTCTTTATTTTTATGTGGGCACATCTGCCTCACTTCACCGTTTAGAGTAGCAAATGTCAAATTAGGCATCTCCAGTACCCTTATCAGTCCCTTTTGGCTTCATGTGTGATCTAACCATGAGAACCTGAGTCATCTTTGGACATAGCTGTGTTTTAATCCTTGCTGTCCAACATGACAGTGACCTGACACGATTGACTTCTGCCCTGCAGAGCACTTCAAATGAGCTGTCATGCCTGAGGTTGTGGCCTGATTAGAGAGACCACGTTGTAACTGGAAGGTCACAGGTTCTTTCATGGCGACAGCTTGTGTGTCCCTTCCTGTCAAATCAGCAAAGCATAAAACCCCTCAGAGAAAGATCTCAAATAACCAGCTGTATTATTGTATTTAAAGAGGCAATTTAACCACTGTTAGCATCACAAACGTGGAGCACATAAAGCTGAATGTTTGTGTTCCACTGGTCTTATGCTGTGGATATACATCACTTCCTGGAGTCTGTCTCCAGTTTCATTGTACAGCTGCCAACAGCTATTCACCTCCAGCCAAGATTCTGTATTTTCCTGCATCTATCTAGCAAGGTCACATTTCTAAATGCTGAGCCTCGAAAAATGTTAAGCAAGGAACACAACTGTGCAGCCTGCCAGGGGTCAATAAACTTTCAAAATCGTTCCCTCTTCCATTGATCCCTCCACCCTCCCCTGTCCCCTCACTCCAAACACTTTTTTGACCTTCTTAGCGGTGCACCGGTCATGGCATGATTAATTAAAGGAACAGTGTGCGACATTTCGGGGATCTATCAGCAACAATGGAATATTATACTCAGAACTATGTTTTCATTAGTTTATAATCACCTGAGAATCATTGTGTTCATTCGCTTAGAATGAATCCTTCATATCTATATAGGAAGCTGGTCATCTTCATGGAGTCTGCCGTATTTCTACAGTAGCCCAGAACAGACCCTGGCTCTAGAGAGAGCCTGTTGTGTTTTTATGTTACCTGAAGGCCACCACATGCTCCAACATGCTTGTGACACTGCAGGATTGTGTGCCGCAGAGTGCAAAATTGTGGAACCGCCAGCCGCCGTCTGACTTCTGTTGCTCCTAAAGTAGTGTCATTATGGTAAGTATGGGGTCCAAGATGATTCGTGTTACCACAGTTTTGCACTTGGCGGCTCACGTTATTGCAGTCTTGGAAAGGGAAAAGTGAGCAGAGGGGTACTCAGTTGGTTGCAGTCTGCAGCCACACCACTAGATGCCACCAAAACCTACACACTGTCCCTTTAAAATATTATGAATTGAATTAATTGTACAATTAAATCATCTACCACTGGTGTAATTACTGGGAATTATCTCCATCTCCAGCTTTATAGCGCTTAGAAGTCTTACAAAAGGTTTACAGGCTTTACACTTAATGTCACAATACACATCCATAGCTGGTGTCATTATGGAGGTCTACCTGCAGTGCACATGTAAATGTGGAACATGAAAAACAAAAATGTTAAAAAATATGTTATTGGTAAATTTTAGTCTTATCTGTAAGCTCTAGCCTCTTCTGCATCAATAGATTTGTAGTTAATGTGAAGACTAACTGTTAAAAGCAACACAGTGATGATTGGATACAAAAAAGGTGTAAAAGTTGATAATTAGCTATTATGATATGTTTATTTCTAATTAACACCTGTTCAGGGCCATTTTTGCCCTGGAGTTTGGGACCTCCACTATCACAGCCAGCATCTGCATCACATCACCCACTACTGTCTCCCCCCCCACCACCAATGTGATGATGCTGTATATCAATGTAACTCCTCTGGCCTCCATCACCTCTCATGTCCTCCCCTTCTCCCTTCTCCTCCAACAGTCTTCAGGAGGCACTCAGCCAGGCCTCCCAGCCTTCTACTTCCCAGGTGAAAAGTCAGCCATCCAGAACCCCGTCCCAGGTGACCGTGCTGAGCACAAGCACCTCCCTGCTGGCCAGGAATGGAAGCACACACCTGGAGGGTTCTCAGGACAAGGCCTCAACTGTTGGCGCTACCAGCTTGCAGGATGACTTCGGTAGGGAGCGCACGAAGAGAGCAGAGATGTTAAGATGAAGGAGTTTCTCATGGAAGAGAGATGGATTGGTAGTTTGTGGGGAGCTAGATCTATATGATGATTGTGTTTGGCTGTGTTGTTCTGGTTTTCAGTACTTTGGTTGGAAAGTTGCTTCAGTGGCTTTGATGGTTGCTGGTCACGGATATGACTGTTGCAGTCAGTCATAGCAGAGCACTATTATCCACGGTCGGTGGATTGACGCAATCGGTCAAAGCCTAGCACAATTATCCATGCTCCATTTATCACTGTCTGTGATATTGTCTGTAGCCAATACTTGACCTCACTTGGATGCGACTCCCACTGCTGACAACAGGGTTACAGATTGCTGTTAACGCCTTTACATAAACACGTGTCACTGATATCCTTATCATGTCAACGACTGTAAAAAAAAAAAAAAAAAAAAAAAAAAAAAAAAAAAGAGGTTTTGTAAGAGCTGTTGCGCCCTTCCTCTGAACCTCTGAACCAATGGTAAATGGATTACTGCTCCGACTCATAATTTGACCCGCAGCAGATGGCTATTATGAGAAACTTGGTGGTCTGAGTGTCTGTGCTTGTAATCTAAGAGCATTAATAATTCCTGTCTAACTGCTGCATATGTTTTCACTGCTTTGATTATATCTGAGTTTATATGCAACCCAATAGCAGACATGGGTTTACCAAATACCAGTGTGCACAGTTGCATAAAGTGTCTTAAGAAAATATTTAGGTCTCTTATGAGGAAAACTTGGGTCATGTCCTTATCAGATGTCCTTGAGTAAATATAGTTTCATCCTGAAGTACACTTCAAAGCTCGGAGGAATTCCTGAAAGGTCATTTTCAGTTGCATCCTCAGTAATGAAAATAAGAATATGGCAAACAGGAGGAAATAAGTGTTTTGACATTATGGATGCAGTTTTAGGGCTTGAGCACCAACAGCATCTGGCAGCGAACGCCCTATTGAAACTACAGGAATTATCAAACTACAATTATCAAACAAACTATGAAAAACATGAACCTCATAATAAATCATTTTGGTCTTACTTGACTTAGATTTCTTTAGTTGATTAGTCATGTTTTTATGCTTTTTTCATGCATGCTAGTTTTATTCTTTACTGAGAAAGTTTTACAGATCTGTCGATTAAATCAACTAATAGATCGGTTGATTAACACTTCGCTAAAGCATGATTAACACTTCACTAAAGCATGTCTTTAGTTGAGGACAGCCCTACGTGAGATAACATAAAGAGTTTGGATTGCAGTTGAGGTTTCATTAACTTGAGCAGGAGCAGCGTTGCTATGGCAACTTTTCATATTCCTCCTGGACTGTTAGGAATAATGCAGCATTTTAGGAATCTATTTAAGCTGTGTCTTGCTGCACTCCTAAGCACATTAGTTTGGAAATGAAAAAATAACATTGTTAGAGGTCAACCAGGCAATGGTTGTTAAATTATGTCTGTGAGCCTATCGAGGTTTTTGAAGTACTGTTTGTTGTTGAGCTTCATGGCTACTACTTTCATATCCTGCTGTTATACATCATCACATGATGAATTGCAATAAAGCTGCACTGAGGCAGCAGAAGTACAATGGGAGCGACATGACTGCTGTTGAAGGAAATGACAGACTTGTTTATGGCCTATTTGGGAGGAAACACAGTCACTCAATGATCCCATTAGCTCAGATGAATGTAGAAACATTGCCAAAGTCATCTAATTCTCTGCATGTAAACAATGTAGTTTAATGAAATTATTCCCACAGACAAAGTCTTTGCTTTTGATTTCCGTGGACTGACGTTGCTTCTCTCTCTCTCGTTTTTTCCAGGAAAGCTCACGCCCTCGTTGTATGAGGCTGGCGGGTGTGACATGTCGCTGGTCAATTTCGAACCTGCAACCAGACGAGCCTCCAATAACGTATGGTTAGTGTCAAACTGATAATTCATCTAAATTGTTCATAGTAGCGTTTCAGATGATGATCCTGTTTTTTCTCACAATTAGACAAACCTTTATTTTATCCTTGACTGGGAACAGATAATTTAATCACTACTACATGTAATTTTGTGTTGCGATAGTGGCCAACTGCTAGATAGCCATGTATAATAGCCGGTCTGCTACACATCGTTGTTGCAGAAGAAATTAATGCATTTAATAGAGGACAGTAGTGTTGCTAGGGAAATGCATATGCTGTCTACCTGCTAGTTAGTCAAATATTTGTTCACATTCATTGACTCAGTTTAAACAACAACTTGCAGAGGTCATTGGACTTGTAATAGACATTTTTCTACCATCTTCTGACATTTTATATACCCAGTAATTTATCAGTGAATCATGAAAATTATCAGTATAATCAGTATTAAATTAATTTTCAGACTGTAGCCCTAGACATTTTGTGTTGTTGCAGATGACACTTAATGATCAGTGCTGCTTTAAAGCAGCATTCAACCACTAGATGTTGTGTTCTCCCTCCCCGTTTACTTTCACAACAAGTCATTGTCAGGCACTTGCCGTCAATCTCAGTTGTTTATCCATTTTTTCCACACTAACTGACGACCCAGAGATGCCACCTGATACCAACGTTGTTGGGAACCAAATGTTAGAAATCCTGCACAGAGATAAACAAAACATTCATTTTGGACCTACCATTTTTTAAAAAGTAATTAATTCACAATCATAATAATTTTTTTTCAGGAAAATGCTATCAATAGACCTTTAACTCCTGGATTTGGGAACCATAGTTCATGCTTAAATGATGCTTGGTCAACATGTTTTTGAAATGTGCTCCATAAATGAACTGATTAACTTAACTTGAGCTGATCTAAATGCACGCCAAAAATCTTTTCCTTCTTTCATCATATTTTGTCCAGTTTGTCCATCTACCTGATCTTTGTCTAGAGCTGTCGCTTCTCCACTGACTCCACTGGTGTGTGATATGACTCTAGCTTTTTTTTTTTTTTATCTAACCGTACATTACAAAAGCAAAGCAAATATCCTATTTGCTATTTAGTTTGAGGTCATCAGGAAATGAATCATGATTTAATACAGTAAGTGCAGCAGATGCTTGCTTTTCTGTCATCAGTGTGCTCATTTTATCTAATGCCCTGCAGGGACACCGATTCCCACCTCTCCAGTTCTACCTCAGTTCGCTTCTACCCTCATGACCTGGTGAGTATCCAACCAGTGAGCTGTTATAATACCCAACCAGTGAGCTGTTATAATACCCAACCAGTGAGCTCTTGTAATACCCAACCAGTGAGCTCTTATAATACCCAACCAGTGAGCTCTTATAATACCCAACCAGTGAGCTCTTATAATACCCAACCAGTGAGCTCTTATAATACCCAACCAGTGAGCTCTTATAATACCCAACCAGTGAGCTCTTGTAATACCCAACCAGTGAGCTCTTATAATACCCAACCAGTGAGCTCTTATAATACCCAACCAGTGAGCTCTTATAATACCCAACCAGTGAGCTGTTATAATACCCAACCAGTCAGCTGTTATAATACCCAACCAGTGAGCTCTTATAATACCCAACCAGTGAGCTCTTATAATACCCAACCAGTGAGCTCTTATAATACCCAACCAGTGAGCTCTTATAATACCCAACCAGTGAGCTGTTATAATACCTAACCATTGAGCTGTTATAATACCCAACCAGTGAGCTGTTATAATACCCAACCAGTGAGCTGTTATAATACCTAACCATTGAGCTGTTATAATACCCAACCATTGAGCTGTTATAATACCCAACCAGTGAGCTGTTATAATACCCAACCAGTGAGCTGTTATAATACCCAACCAGTGAGCTGTTATAATACCCAACCATTGAGCTGTTATAATACCCAACCAGTGAGCTGTTATAATACCCAACCAGTGAGCTGTTATAATACCCAACCAGTGAGCTGTTATAATACCCAACCAGTGAGCTGTTATAATACCCAACCATTGAGCTGTTATAATACCCAACCAGTCAGCTGTTATAATACCCAACCATTGAGCTGTTATAATACCCAACAAGTGAGCTGTTACAATACCCAACCAGTGAGCTGTTACAATACCCAACCATTGAGCTGTTATAATACCCAAACCGGTCAGCTGTTATAATACCCAACCAGTCAGCTGTTATAATACCCAACCAGTGAGCTCTTATAATACCCAACCAGTCAGCTGTTATAATACCCAACCAGTGAGCTCTTATAATACCCAACCAGTGAGCTCTTATAATACCCAACCAGTGAGCTCTTATAATACCCAACCAGTAAGCTCTTATAATACCCAACCAGTGAGCTCTTATAATACCCAACCAGTGAGCTGTTACAATACCCAACCAGTGAGCTCTTATAATACCCAACCAGTGAGCTCTTATAATACCCAACCAGTGAGCTGTTATAATACCCAACCATTGAGCTGTTATAATACCCAACCAGTGAGCTCTTATAATACCCAACCAGTGAGCTCTTATAATACCCAACCAGTGAGCTCTTATAATACCCAACCAGTGAGCTCTTATAATACCCAACCAGTGAGCTCTTATAATACCCAACCAGTGAGCTCTTATAATACCCAACCATTGAGCTCTTATAATACCCAACCAGTGAGCTCTTATAATACCCAACCAGTGAGCTGTTATAATACCCAACCATTGAGCTGTTATAATACCCAGCCAGTGAGCTCTTATAATACCCAACCAGTGAGCTCTTATAATACCCAACCAGTGAGCTCTTATAATACCCAACCAGTGAGCTGTTATAATACCCAACCAGTGAGCTGTTATAATACCCAACCAGTGAGCTCTTATAATACCCAACCAGTGAGCTCTTATAATACCCAACCAGTGAGCTCTTATAATACCCAACCAGTGAGCTTTTTTAGAAGAAGAAGAAGAAGACAGAAGAAGATAGCTCCTTTATTAGTCCCACTAGGGGAAATTCAATTTACACTCTGTGAGCTGTTAACTTATACCCAGTACCAGTGCAGACCTTATGAAACACACACAGTGCACTAAACATGCAACAATGGAGAGATGTAAATACCCAAGAGTGATGGGGCTGCTCCTGACAAGCGCCCCGAGCAGTTGGGGGTTATGGTGCCTTGCTCAGGGGCACCTCGGCAGTGCCCAAGAGGTAAACTGGCACCTCTCCAGCTACCAGTTCACACTCAGTTCTTGGTCCATGTCGGGACTTGAACCGGTGACCCTCCGGTTCCCAAGCCAAGCTCTCCCTACAGACTGAGCTCTTATACTGCCGCCCCAGTGAGCTTTTATAAGTGTGTGTGCATGTGAGAGAGACAGAGAGAGCTAGACTTGCAGAGAGAGACAGAATCCTGAAACACTGGACATACAGAGACAAAAACAAACATTTTTTTCTCTTCCATATTTCTGTTTTGCATATTTCTGCATATTATTTTTAGCATTCATGACTGTCAGTTTGAACAGTTTTCTTGCTGTGTCGGCTGTTGCTCCCCTCTGTTTTCTTGCCCTCTCTTGTTCCCTCAGGCCAAAGAAAAATCATATTACACTCATTTTAAAATCACTCCATTGGCTACCAGTTGGCTCCTAAACTGATTGTGAAAATGTTGTATTGGATTTCAAACAACCCTTTACAGCCTGGCGCCTACATACTTATCTGATGTGCTTGTTCTATATGAGCAAGAAAGGTGTCTCTGATCATCTGTTGCTGGCTTTTTAACCATTTCTGCAACAAGAATCCAGATGGCTGGGAGTGGGTGGGATGGTGGTGGTGCACTCTTTATCCTGTGTAACAGCCAAAATCAAACACTCTCAGTGGTATTTAGAGAAAACAGTTCACTCTAATACTTTTGGTATTTATCAACTCTTAACTGTATTAACTATCATTTTATACATCAGTCTACTGTTCCTATTTAAAATCATATTTGTAAAATATAGGGCTGTCAGTTGAATAAAATATTTAATCGGGATTAATCACATGATTGGCAATACTTAATTGCAATTAATCACAAATTGATACGTTTTTTTTTTTTTAAAATTACTTTAAAGGGAGATTTTAAATTTTTAAATTACCAAAGGGGAAATGTATTTAAGTATATATTTAGTAATGGAAATCAATTAACAGCAATGACAAATATTGTCCAGAAATCCTCACAGGTACTGCATTTATCAAAAATATGCTCAAAACATAACACGTCAAACTGCAGCCCAACAGGCAACAACAGCTGTCAGTGTGCTGACTTGGCTATGACTTGATCCAAACTGCATGTGATTATCATAAAGTGGGCATGTCTGTAAAGGGGAGACTGGTGGGTACCCAGAGAACCTATTTTCATTCAAATATCTTGAGGTCAGAGGTCAAGGGACCCCTTTGAAAATGGCCAAGACAGTTTTTCCTTGCCAAAGTGTTGTGTAAGTTTTGAGTGTTATTTAATCTCCTTCTCAGCAAGCATGTCATTGTTGATACCAGTGGATTCCTTAGGTTTTCTAGTTTCATATGATGCTGGTATCTTCACTCACTTTAAACTGAGCCCGCTACCACCTAAAAATGGCACGTTAGGCCCGGCCCTACTAAAATACTTTGGTACTAAAATACTGTATCATTGGTCAAAATGCAGCATGAATAGATTTGACTGATCGTTGGACAGATCTCCCTCCCTCAGATCCGTCTGAACCGTCTGCTGACGATGGACCCAGAGCTGCTGGAGCAGCAGGACGGAGATCTTAGCCCGGAGCTCCAGGATGCACCGCTGGGACCAGAGGACCCCACAGCCGCCGCTGCCGCCAGCAAAGCCAGGCAGTACTACCGCTTGTGGCTTCTGCCCTTCCTGTGGGTCGGCCTGCACTTTGACCGGCTTACCCTGCTGGCACTATTTGACAGGTAAGAAAAGCTCAGGCAGCCATCAGCATCAGTTTTTGCTTCGGTTTTGTTTTTTACAAGGCATAAGGCAGCTTGAGGTGCCCCCGAGTGACATAAGGAAAGCTTACCAACTTTATTGCACTTGAATTATGTGTTTCGATCATATTATACCAGTGGCAGAATGTGTGAAGACTTGTGTTTAACCTGTCATTGTGAAGTCAACAATTTTCATGATATATATCTGTTTAATGCCATGTTTGATGCCTGTGTGACAAAACTGAGATACCATAACCAACAAAAAATCCTTAACAATTTATTATTTAGACTAATAACACAGGTGTAGCTACGGATTACAGTTCTGCCCAGCATAGCATTAACCATTTATTTAATCAGGTCAGTCCCACTGAAACAATCCAAGAAGGCTGCAGCACAATTTCAGACTGATACGAAGCAGAAAAACAGAAGACAGCGGCGCTCCCTTAGAGCAACCAATTCCCAACAGATTACCCAACCATAAATTTTAAACCCACAATTAAATGTCACATTTCTCTGCAGGCTTACCAATGTAGAGATGAATGTGTCAATGTAAGCTTTTATATCCACTCTGTCCAAGCCTTAATAACTTGAAGTGAATCAACAGAAATCACTCATGGGATTGTACAAACATTCTTTATATGGATTCTAGACCTCATTTGTGTGAATCTGAAACATTATCACATAATTGAACTTGTCTCAATACAGCCAACAGGTTTCCCCATCTGCTGTGGAGTACCACAGGGTTCCACCATGGGCCTTTTTATATATATATATATAGCTGAAAAAAGGCCCATGAGCTGCCTTTGGGCTCTATTTTTAGAAAATCTAACATTCTTTCTTACTGTTCAGCTACATGGAACATGTTAAATGCAGTTTTAAAGGGATAGTTTGGGTGTTTTGAAGTGGAGTTGTATGTGGTACTTACCCATAGTCAGTGTATTACACACAGTAGATGACAGTTGGCACACCCCCGGTTTGGAGAAACACACAGGAGTTACCACATGGAACCGGAGTAATGCACTGCTGTGGACGGAAGCAGCAGAAATAAGAAGAATAGAAGTGTTTTAGCCACCTAAATGAAAGGCAAAAAATCAACATCAGTTGAAGTGTATGCTATATTTACAATATTTTCACTGGCTGATCTTGCCCAGAGACAGCTATAGAGTCTATCGTTTTTGAAGGGCAGCTAAAGCAGTAATGACACAAAGCAAACTATCCGATCAAGGCAGCGGTAGACCAGCACTCTGTGTTCTGCGAGGTAAAATTACATGTTTTTACAATGAAGCCTGGTGGCTTTGGCGAGAGCATAGATGGATACAATGGCATCAGGTCCTTGTCAGCAAGGTCAACCAGCGAAAATATTCTCAATATAGCATACACTTCAACTGATATTGAGTTTTTTTAGGTGGGCCTTTCTTCTAGGTGGCTAAAATATGTTTTGCTGCTGCCCTCGACCACAACACTGTATCGTTTTGCAGTAACTCCGGTCTGTTTGTCCAAAGTGGGAGCGTGCCAGCCATCATGTACCTGAGGTAATACACTGATTATGAATAAGTACCTCATACAACCCCACTTCAAAACACCCAAGCTATCCCTTCAACTCTACTCAGTTGCCTTAAGGACATTAAATGCTGTATACATCAAAACTTTCTAGAGCTAAACAAGGACAAGACATTCTTCAAATGTAAATGTTAACTACAATGTTGTTAGGTCTACTGCAAAATTAAAATCATTCCATTTGTTAAGGGATTTGGAGACCATGCTTTTATCTCCTCTCATCTTGATTACTGTAATTGTCTTTATGTGGGAGTCAGTCAGTCAGTCAGGCTTGACTCGCCTGCAGCTCATTCACAATGCAGCCGTAAGGCTGAAAGAGTCAACCATATCTCCCAGTGAAACATAGCTTTTAAGAATCTTTTATAAGATTTCAAAGCACTGGATTGGAGTCCTTCTATTTGCTTCTAGTCCCACCAAATTACTGACCAATCACTCATGCTCCCAGTTAAAATCCAAGTGGCAGTTGAGTCTTCTATTCAGGAGCTGTTGAACGTGCTCACAGGCTGACTTTTCTCCGTTGTTTTACAGGAACCGTGAGGTTTTAGAGAACGTGCTGGCCGTGCTGCTGGCCGTCCTGGTGGCCTTCCTGGGTTCAGTGCTGCTGGTCCACGGCTTCTTCACTGACATCTGGGTCTTCCAGTTCTGCCTCGTCATTGCAAGTTGCCAGTATTCCTTACTGAAGGTAAATACTAGAGTTAACAGCACAACATTGTTAGACAGGACCTGAAAAAGCGAAACAGAAAAAAACAATTGATGGTTAAAAATGATTATGCTAAAGTATTTGAAATAAAATAGTAATGCATGTTTGCTACAAGTATGTTAGATATGAAGTGTAAAATATTCAACATTATAAAATTCACCAGTCTTTTCTTTATTGACAGAGTGTTCAACCAGACTCCTCTTCCCCTCGACATGTAAGTAATTATATCTCATAAATCATTTTTATCTTAAATCATTTTTATCTTATCTTATCTTATCTCTTATCTTATCTTATTTTTCACTGTGACACTTTTGGGGCTATTAAAGTATTTTGGGTATTTTGGGCTTAAAGTTGGGTTTAGGCTTAGGCCAGGAGTTCAAAAAGTAAAAATAAAAATAGCACTTAGAAAACAAAATGAAATGACCATTAAACTTAAACGTTAGACTGTGGATTAGACGAATAGAGAATCAATTTCCTTTCAACTATAATATTGCCTGTAGTTATTATTCAGTATTTTTCCTGTTTCTGTTGTGATTCTTGAAAATTATGTTGCTTTTCCCCTGCGAGGCTGTGTGTTCCTACCTCCCTTGCGTCAGTAGCCTGCTCTGAAACGGCGTCTTTTATTAATGCAGCTCCTACTCAGCTGCAGGCACAAGCTTTAAATAGCTGGCCAGAGTTTAGACCACAGCTCACTCTCTCACTCTTTGTGTGCTGCTCCCTTTCTCTCCCTCTCTTTCCCCCTTCGTCCCCTTTTCCTTCACCTCATCTCACCTCGTGGACGACTTCTTTCCTTTCGTTTTTCACGACATCGTTGACACATTTCGAGCAAACCTGGTCTGTTTAATCAGACGATTGGTGCGTAAACACCCTTGGTTAAAAAGCAGGACCGTTCATAACCTCTTGGGTTGAAACCTGCGCACTGCAGACATTCATTCTCCCTCTCTTGTGAAACCTCACACTTGATGTTATTCCTGTTTCTACCTGTGTCACTGGGGCTCATGTGACACTGATCCCACTAACTGAAATATTACATGTTAGAGTGATTATTTTATTGTGGTTTGCAGCAATATTATTATTACCATATTTGTTGTGTGCTTTTATCCACCATGTATCACAAGGGCACACATTTTTAGCATTTTTGGGCATGTTTTCATATTTAAAAGGCTACATGTTGTGAATACTGAGCAGTACTGGACCATAATGGGAAAGCCCAGCTCTTACAATGAACCATTTCTATCGTCATACCTTTGTCCCTGCAGGGCCATAATCGTATCATAGCATACAGCCGGCCTGTCTACTTCTGCCTGTGCTGTGGCCTCATTTGGCTGCTCCACTATGGCAGTTTGAAGACCACTTCATCCCGCTTCACCCTGTACGGAGTCGCACTTACCAGCTCCCTGGTCCTCGCTTCTGCTAGGGACCTTGTAATTGGTGAGTACCCACACCCCTGTGGCATTTACACACTGTAACCATGTTAATAACAATGTCCTTCATTAGTATGGCACTTGCTGAATAGAAAAAAAAAGCCAAAACAATAAAATAACAAAAATGATTTGGACAATACAAATAAGAAAAAGTCACAGTGAACAGTAAGATCACATCAAGTTTTTTTTGGACATCATTGGGCAAAACTTCCATTATAACTAGGGCTGTCAAAGTTAATGTGATAATTTTACATTAGCATAAATTTGTTTTATTGCCACTAATTTCTTTAATACATTAATACAATCAATATTTTGGAGGTTGTACGGGCTCAGTTTTAAAGAGTGAAGCTAGTGGTATCATATGAAACTAGAAAGCCTAAAGAATCCATTAGTACCAACCATGTCACACTAGCTTGTCGTAAAGGAGGTTAATTTCAAAGGTGTCTCTTGATCTCTCACCTCACAATATGTGAATAAAAATGAGTTCTATAGGTACCCACCAGTCTCCCCTTTACAGACATGCCCACTTTATGATAATCACAGTCAGTTCGGATCAAGTCATAGTCAAGTCAGCACTCTGACACACTGACAGCTGTTGTTACATGTTGGGCTGCAGTTTGTCATGTTATGATTTGAGCACATTTTTTATGCTAAATACAGTACCTGTGTTTCGTGTTACTAATTGATTTCTATAAATGTAATTATATAATTGCATAAGGCAAGCATATTTGTCCACTCCCATGTTGATGAGTTAAATACTTGACAAATCTCCCTTTAAGGTGCATTTTGACCCGATAAAAAATGTGTGATTAATTTAGGATTATTCATCATTCATTCATCGTCAACCGCTTATGCCGTTAGGGGTCACGGGGGGCTGGAGCCAATCCCAGCTGGCATTGGGCGAAGGCGGGGTTCACCCTGGACAGGGCGCCAGTCCATCGCAGGGCACATAGAGACAGACAACATATAGACAGACAACCATTCACACTCACATCCACACCTACGGGCAATTTAGAGTCATCAATTAACCTAAATTGCATGTTTTTGGACTGTGGGAGGAAGCCGGAGTACCCGGAGAAAACCCACGCTTACACGGGGAGAACATACAAACTCCACACAGAAGACTCCCTCTTGCTGTGAGGCGACAGCGCTAACCACTACACCACCATGCAGCCCTAATTTAGGATTAATCAGGATTAAATATGGACAATCGTGATTAATTGTGATTCAATATTTTAATTGACTGACAGCCTTAGTTTGGGTACATATTGGCACAAGTGCTCACAGCTAGACTGAAATATCTTAAAATTAGTGAGTAAAATCAACATACAGCCAGTGCAAAATGGCTAAACCGGTGGATATGTAATCTTTTTTATTTGTTCCTGTTAAGAGTCTGGCTGCAGATTTCTATATAAATAAACGAAATGAGTTAGCTTTGCAACTCAGGTGAACAGAGAGTTAGGATAATCAGTTCTGGAAAAGATAGATAATTTTGTCCACCTAGTGTCCAAATGAGAAAATGATAATGATTATCTAATTTTTTAAAACAATACAAAGCTGTAGTACTTTATAACATGATCATCAATCATCATGATTATAATCAAAGATAACTCAATATTTTTGGCACTGTAGGCTTAATGGAGACTACCAGCTCATTAAATTTATCATAGTTTAAACATCATTTAAACTATAGAGATTTGTTGTCCCATATTTCCTGCGAAAGGTAGGAAATTACTCTGAAAAAACACAGAAATGATACATGAGAGGATCCACTGCTCCACTTTAATTGTTTCCCCAACACAACAGATAATGGAGCTGTATCAAGATTAGAAGCACATCCACCAGAATGATGGGAAAGTCCAATATTCATACGAGCCCCAACCTCTCTGCTAAAAGCAATGTTTATTTGTTTAGAGAGTATTAAAACCACCTTTCATCAAACACCAATCAACATTAATTGCTGCAGTTTCCCTGGAGACGTGCCACTGAACACAAATATGAACCAGTAATATCAGTAGCTCACAGATGCAGAACAATTAACAAGTCATTGTCATCTGTGTTATCTAAAAGCTGATGTCTGGGAACGATATATGATTTTAAGATGTGTAAACTAATCAGAGTTTAATTCTTGTGTGTCTCCCTGCAGTCTTCACTCTGTGTTTTCCCATCATCTTCTTCGTGGGGCTGCTGCCACAAGTCAACACATTCGTCATGTATATCTTTGAGCAGCTGGACATCCATGTGTTCGGGGGCAATGGTGAGTCACTTGTAGATGACTTTGACCTCTACAAAATGAGACAAGAAGACACACACACACACACACACACCACACACACACACACACACACACACACACACACACACACACACACACACACACACACACACACACTGCCTTTTACTGTATATCATGATATGGCAGGCTTCATAAGAAGCCTAAGTGCTGATTTGCATTCTGCCGGCCTGGTGCCTGTCAGGTTGAGTGGTCTCATTGCTGACACCCTTCTCTGTGCTCTCCGCAGCCTCCACCAGCCTTCTGTCAGCGCTGTACAGCATCCTGCGCAGCATCGTCACAGTCGCTCTGCTTTATGGCTTCTGCTACGGAGCACTGAAGGTGAGAGCAAAGCCAGCTGAGCATCTAAATCTAAATCTAAATCTAATATCTAGATGCAATATTATCAGCTAGATATCATCTAACTCTAGTCAGACAGGAATCTGGGGAGAGAAATCCAGTCTGAATGTACATTAAAGCTATTTCCTCTACAGCTAATAAAAAGTAGTGTTTAACCACCACTTCAGTTTCAAATCCTTCAACATTATAGTTGTATTAAAAATTTACTTTTTCTTTGCTTGTCTTATTTCCAAACACATCGCACAGCTCTTTATCATCTTAAACCTGTGGTATCTGCAAACCAGTAATATCTGAATTTAGTCAAATTTGAACATAAGCTCAGCTATTCAAACTGTAATATACTAAAGGTGACATATCAGTGCTTGTGCACATACATATATGTATATGTTTTCATTAGTGTATAATCACTTAAATCTAAGAATTGTTGTGTTTTCGTTAGCTTAGAAGGAGCCCTTCATATCTATATAGGGAGCGGGTCCTCTTCATAGAGTCATGTTGCTCTGCCATGTTTCTACAGTAGCCCAGAACGGACAAACCAAACACTGACTCTAGAGAGAGACTGTCATGTTTTTTCATTTCGTGAGGGCTACCACAGTTCTCCGACACGCTTGTGAAACTGTGGTAACGTGAGCCGCAGAGTGCACAAACCGTGGTATCACCAGCTGCAGTCTGACTTCCGTTGCTCCTAAAGTAGTGTTATTGTGGTAAGGATGACCTCTGAGCGAGGTGAACGGTGTTACCAAGGTTTTGCACTCAGTGGCTCACGTTACCACAGTCTTGGAAAGGGAGGAGTGAACAGAGGGGTACTCATTTGGTTACAATCTGCAACCACAACACTAGAAGTGTTAAAACTCTCTCAGAATATATAGGTATATTCAGACAGACACAATGAGAGAAATAGTGTAGAGTACAGAAATAGTATAGAAATAATATTTTTTTCTACATTAAAGCACGAAAACATGTTAGTATGAACCTGAATATGAGCATGATATGTCTCCTGTAATGTTCAGTTTTCAAACAAAATATAAACAAGAACAAGTACTTAGGCACTATGGTGCTTTAAGGTAAATGCTAACATGCTTACAATGACAATGCCAACATGGTGATGTTAAGCAGTTAATGTTAAGCATGTTCACCATTTTAAATTAGGGTGTTAGCATGCTAACATTAGCTAATTACCACTGAGCACAAAGTACAATTGAAGCTAAACCAAATAATATTTCCACTTGATGATGGAAATGTTCCACATACTGTATATTAACAAGTCAGCATGTCCCTACATCTATTGTAGTTTGTTGACAAATGTAAGATGTAAGTATTAAATATATTTAAAACCTTGTCATTCTATGTGTCGTAGGAGACCTGGGAGCCTCATCACATCCCTGTGTTATTCTCTGTGTTCTGCGGCCTCTTGGTGGCAGTGTCTTACCACCTGAGCCGGCAAAGCAGCGACCCGTCTGTCCTCATGTAAGTTTACTGTCTTGCACAGCAAACCTCAGTAGTCATATGTATTATTTGTAGTATCTGAGCTGTGGTTTCTCAGAGAAATAAATATCAAAGTGATGTATTTGTCTTAATGTGTTTAAAAAATTGTGGCACTGATGGTCATGTGTGATGAACCCATCTGGCACAACACATCACCAAAAGTATTTTCCATTAACTGCTTGACCCACATCTGCTAGAAGGAAATCCATATTAATGGATAATCTGTGACTTATCTACTCATACATATGTTGTGGATTATCTCAAACTGGGGTTTTCTAATCATTCCAAAAATGCTGAGTGGAAGTAGCTTAAAACTGCTTCACACAATGATAGTAGTGTTGACAGTGAGTGATTATACATTCCCTCTGAGATAAATCAATCTCACTCTCGTGATATGTGAACCAGCTAATATATTTGCTTTTTGCATCGTAGCTCGCTGATACAGTCCAAGATTGTGCCCAATTTAAAAGATAAAAACCCAGAAGACCCTCTGTCAGAGGTACAGGACCCTCTACCTGAGAAGCTCAGGGCCTCAGTGGTGAGTTGACCTTCATCAGTCATATAATTATAGCCAGGACAGGGCAGTTATACTGGAACTAGGGTTGGAGTTTTAAAATAGACATACAATGACAACTGTTGAGGCTGCTCAAGTCTTTTACAGGGTTTGATTCTTTTTCTGTATTTCTAACCACATCCCCATTGTGTGTTACTGAATGCACAGAATGAGCGTCTGCAGTCTGACCTGATCGTCTGTGTGGTCATTGCTGTCCTTTACTTCGCCATCCATGTCAGCACAGTCTTTATTGCACTGCAGGTACAGTAAATATTTTCTTAATAATGAATGGCTGTTCTCGGTCTCATTTTTTTCATACAAACTTTCAGTTATCTTTATGCCTCAGTGCAGGCGATTATACATCCGTCTGTCCCGTTCTCATGGACGAGATATCTCAGGAACACCTGGAGGGAATTTCTTCAAATTGGCACAAACGGATGAGAAGGATGAACTGATTAGATTTTATTGGTCAAACTTTGCAGTCACTGTGACCTCACAAGACATGTTGTTGGCCAGGATAAAATGATGTAGTGATGACATTTTGGACAGACACGGATGTAAACTACAACTTGACCTTCTGACATAAAAACGTGATTCTAGTTTATTGATGAGGAGGGTGTAACGGTACAAAAAATCACAGTTAGGTTCAAACCCCGTTTTAGGAGTCATAGTTTGGTGGCAGTTCGGTACAGCAGGAAAAAAAAAAACCCCAAATGCATTAGGATCCATTTCTTTTCATTTATTTTGAACAGACATTGGTGCAAGTGTCAAAGACAGACGCAGTCCTCCTGCTGAAGTAACATTTTGTCCACTGGCAGCTTTGATAAACTATTTTCATTATGAAAATAAGAAACATTTGCAAACACTTCTGAATTACACTATACAAACACTTCACACTTTCCCAAAATGCAATAGGTCACACTAGGCTATAAAGCTAAAAAGTGTGTCTTAATTCATGAAATTGAAAATACAAAGTACTGTACGCAGAATAATAAAAACTAAAACTCACACATTAGGAAGATGGTTTCAATTAGTTCCACCTTGGCTATATTAAAACATTCATCCTGGTGTTCGGCATATCTTGGTGGTGCATTAACATGTTGGATGTGTTTCCTCATACATCCCCTACAAAGGCGGAGTAACGCTGACCCATCATCCTCGTCTTAGACACAACTGTCTGTTGCTGTTGTAACTGACCAGGAACTTGCAGGCAGGTCCTCCAACACTGGTGTTTCATTTGCACCTGCCAGAGTGTGACTGACCTGCGCTGCAATCTGCCTGTTGTGCTAACCTCAGCATATGTTGCTAATGGCATACGGATAAAAGTTTCCAGGTGGAGCTCATCCTTGTGAAATTTGGTGCCACATTGGTATGAATGCACAATTGTTGTAGCCCTATTCATGAGACGCTTAGAAAACAAGAGAAGATCAAAAAAACAAGAAGCTTAATAACGGTTCCTGCAGGGTCATAAAAAGTCTTTACAAGTCTAAAATCCAATAACCTGAATTAAAGGTCTTAAAAAATCTCACAAAATGTCTTAAATCCAATTTTGGCAGGACTTAAAAATCCATTGACATAACTTTCATTTCAAAAGAAATGTATTATTTTGCTTTTAAATGTTTTGTTTGTTGAGCACACCTTAACAACTATAAAATGGAAACCAAAGGGAATAGCTGTGCTCTCCAGATTTTTTAGAGCACTCCCATGTCACGTGCAGTCAAGGGGAGTGGTATTAGTGGAGAAACCTCACCAATAAAGCTGAGTCGCCAATGCTGCTTTTGTCACACTTAAGGTCGGAGTGCTAAACCGAGGTACAAAATGGGTAAATGCAAGTTCAGTTACCTATGGTTAGAGAACAGTGAATTTAGTGTTTGGTTGAAGCCGGTGCCTGGAAACATACATCAAACATGCTATCAGCCAGTATTTTTCCATGTCGGGATCTAACTCCATCTCCAGTCGACCTCCAGACAGCGTTTGGAGCTACACCTATACTAAATGCTGAGGTGCTCTGGACTTAACACATGGTAACAAAGCATCAGTCTTGTAGCAGCAATGATGATACTGAAGTTTCAATTTTCTTTCATATCCTTAATACTTTCTTGTCAGTATGAACATGAAATAGGTCATAAAATGCATGTATAGTGGTCTCAAAAAGTCTTACATTGGACTCGTTAAAACCTGCAGATACCCTGAATAAAGAAACAAATTAATTACAAATGATCACATCCTTCTTTTCTTGGTTTCCACTGTCTCTGTGTCTCCTTAGCCTTTCCTCAGTTATGTCCTGTATGCACTGTTGGGGACGGTGGGGTTGCTCACCCACTACCTGCTGCCTCAAGTCCGCAAGCAGCTGCCCTGGTACTGCTTCTCTCATCCTCTGCTCAAAACCAAGGAGTACTATCAGTTTGAAGTCAGAGGTAAGTACTGTATGCTGGTTAAGATATAGCAGCCAAAACAGCTCTCAGTATCACTGCAATGTTTCCAAAGCATGCTCTTAAGTAGAAATCTGTGTTTTGTGTGTTTTGTCTTCGTCTGTTCAGCCACAATGATTATGAACATAGAACTTTCTATGCAGTAGATCATTTTTCCCAAGAAAGTGATAGCCGACACTTGTTTGTTCAGAAAAGCAAATTAAAATAGAATCCATTTATTTGCCAGTATCAACAAAGAAGACTGAAGATTTTTGTTTTGTTTTTGGATTCTTCTGGATAGTTTGTCCTTTTAACTCTGCTGTATCTCCATAATGATAATCTCATTCCTCAGATGCAGCTCATGTAATGTGGTTTGAAAAGCTTCATGTGTGGCTGCTGTTTGTGGAGAAGAATGTCCTCTATCCGCTCGTCATCCTCAATGAGCTGAGTGGCAGCGCCAGAGAGCTTGCCAGTCCAAAGAGACTCGACACAGAGTGAGGATTCTTCCTGTTTTACATCGTTTTATCTTCTTGTACCTTTCTACTGTCTCTCCAATTGTTGTATTTTCTCTTATTTTATAACTTCAGATAGCCCAGAAACTGTAAAGCAGTTTGATTTAATAACCTTTAAAGATAACAAGCAGTTGCAAATATTTAAAGGAAAAGTTCTACATTTTGGGAACTTACTCTTATTTTGCTTGTAAGCATGGGTTTTCTCCAGGCTCTCCGGTTTCCTTCCACAGTCCAAAGACATGCAGTTTAGGTTGGTTGATGACACTAAATTGCCCGTAGGTGTGAATGTGAGCAGGAATGGTTGTCTGTCTCTATGTGTCAGCCCTGCAGTAGACTAGCTTACTGTCCAGGGTGTACCCCACCTTCACCCAATGCCGACTGGGATCTGCTCCAGCACCCCTGCGACCCCTAACGGGATAAGCGGTTGAAGATGGATGGATGGATTAGTTATCAATAGATCATACATAATAGCCTAAATATATGTGATTTGGTTAAAGAGATTTTTGATTTTACTGTTTTTCCACTTTCCCAGAGACTAATAAATGCCTTAGGACAGACCTTTTTATGTGTTTGGTGTAGTCTGAAGTAAGTTGAAATATGTTTATGCTCTCAACTACTTCCATCATGATTTTAGTGTCAACACTTTTGCCATGTTTGACTTACTAGCACACACTAATATTATTTTCATGTCCTCCAGGGTGGGCGCTCTGATGATCACAGTGGCAGGCCTGAAGCTGCTTCGTTCCTCCTACAGCAGTCCCACCTACCAGTATGTGACGATCCTCTTCACCGTCCTCTTCTTCACCTTCGACTACCGCCATCTGTCAGAGACGCTGCTGCTCGACCTCTTCGTCATGTCCATCGTTTTCAGCAAAGTGAGTGGAATATATGATGAGTTGTACATCTTGCACTGTTCTGAGACATTATGCACATACGTAATTTAAAATCATTGTAATTAAATGCAAATGAGTCATACTGCCCAGTTTTTTTTCGGACAAAGTATAACAGTATTTTTTCGTATTTCTTATTGTATTATGATATACTGTTTGTGTTTTACAGATGTGGGAACTGTTCTACAAGCTGCACTTTGTCTACACCTACATCGCCCCCTGGCAGATCACATGGGGCTCAGCCTTCCACGCCTTTGCTCAGCCGTTTGCTGTGCCTCGTATCCTTTCACTGCTGTCTGTTATCACAACGTATACTGTCCACTGAGTAACCAGTTTCTTAGGTAGAGCGCTGGCAGATAATAACATTGATGGTGATCATTGGTGTTTCAGAGAGGTGTTGACTCAGATTGATGGTCATTTTTGAGGCTGTAGTTGTTGGTGGTGTTTGATTGAACTGCCCTGTATTGAGATCTGTTTTTAATGTTGTGTTATTTTTCTCCTCATGTATGGAAATGAGGGTGAACAAAGCTTTAGCAACTAGCTCAGTATTATCAGAGAATCTAAATATAGCAATCTCTTTTCATCACACGGACAGCAGATGTTACGTGAAGCACACACATTTTTCAAATAATCCTTGACCCGAGACCCACCAGACTCGGCCATGCTGTTTGTCCAGGCTGTAGTGTCAGCAGTCTTCTCTACTCCCCTCAACCCCTTCCTGGGCAGCGCCATCTTCATCACCTCCTACGTCCGTCCCGTCAAGTTCTGGGAGAGAGACTACAAGTAGGGAAAACATTTTTATAACATGTTGAACTATGCTGCTATTTCTGTGACTATGCATCTGAAATTTGTGATTTTCTTTCTTCTCTGTTTGCAGCACCAAGAGAGTGGATCACTCCAACACTCGGCTGGCCTCGCAGCTGGACAGAAATCCAGGTGAGGGCATAGTATTTACAAGTTTATCAGGGCAGTACAAAGGATCTGATTATTCAATTATTTCGATATTTCGATTAGTCTGGGTGTTTTGGGTAGCAAGACATCGACGTCTGACACCAGAATTTTATTTTGTCAAATTCAGAGTATCTGTGCTCTTTTCCAAGTCATACAATTTTAGACTTTAGGCTAAAAGAACAGGTGTGTTATTACAAGAAACTGCTTTATATCGTCAGTGATGTCAATGACCAAACAAAATTCACTAATGTATGTTTTATTAATCTGCCTTTCTTCTTTCCCTCTTCAGGCTCTGATGACAACAATCTGAACTCCATCTTCTATGAGCACCTTACCCGCTCGCTGCAGCACAGCCTGTGTGGAGACCTACTCCTGGGCCGATGGGGCAACTTCAGCACCGGGGACTGCTTTATTTTGGCCTCCGACTACCTGAACGCTCTGGTGCATCTCATCGAGATCGGCAACGGCCTCGTCACATTCCAGCTCCGAGGGCTGGAGTTCAGAGGTGAGAATGTCCATGTGTGGTGCAGGAAGAAGGACGTGGTTGTGATTATATTACACTGAACTGTAGTTAATGCCATCAGTGTTGTTAGGTATTTGCAAGCAATTCAAGTATTTATCAGGAATGATTGGAACCAGTTATCAAAGTCAACTTTGTGTATGTGTAAACATATAATACTCAAAACAAGGGTTAAAATAACATCATCACAAAATCTCTGTCTTTAACAGCTAGCTAGTTTTGACCTACTGGCTAACACATGAGGTTTAATGGTGCCACCCAATTTAGTAAATCAGTAAAGAAATAAGTAATGTATAAATTGGTTGCTAGGAAACATCTGTAGCACCATCCGTGTGTGACCCATGTAACCGGTCAGTCATGTAGTGTGAAAACTACAGAAAATAATGATTACAAGACAGCAAGGTGTATTGTGTAAACAGTACTGCAATCTGATGATTTTAGGCTTTGATGACTGAGGCTAGTAGACTAAGAATTTCTTTGTTCGAGGGCAGCCCTGGTATATGGTTGTATTCTGTCCATATGAATCTGTTTTTTATTTCCCTCCACAGGAACTTACTGCCAGCAGAGGGAAGTGGAGGCCATCACTGAGGGGGTGGAGGAAGACGAGGGTTGCTGTTGCTGCGAGCCGGGTCACCTCCCTCACATCCTGTCCTTTAATGCTGCCTTTGGACAGCGCTGGCTGGCCTGGGAGGTGCTGGTCACCAAATATGTGCTGGAGGGCTACAGCATCACGGATAACAGCGCCGCCTCCATGCTGCAGGTGTTCGATCTACGCCGCATCCTGACCACCTACTACGTCAAGGTAAGTGAGATGTAGCGGTTAAAAAGAAGGTGGACCTTTAATGTTATTTATATATGATCTAAATGCATCATCCTTTCATGATTTCAGGGGATCATCTACTATGTGATCGCTTCCCCCAAACTGGAAGAGTGGCTGGCTAATGAGACCATGAAAGATGGCCTGCGAGGATGTGGAGAGAGGAACTACGTAGACCTGGATCCCACCTTCAATCCCAACATCGACGAGGACTATGATCATCGACTCGCAGGCATCTCCAGGGACAGTTTCTGTGGGGTCTACCTAGGCTGGATCCAGTACTGCAACTCTCGAAGGGCCAAGGTAACAGATATGACACACATTCAGTTATGACTAGGGCTGTCACAGTTAACACACTGATAACACACTAACGCTACTTAAGCAGTAAAGCAGTATATTTGTTCACTCCCATGTTGATAAGAGTGTAAAATACTTCACAAATCCTCCTTTTAACACACATTTGGAACAGATAAACAATGTGATTAATTACGATTAAATATGAATAATCATGCAATTAATCGTGATTAAATATTATAATTGATTGACAGGCCTAATTCAAATATACAGTATATTATATTGTAATTCATTTCCAAGGCTGCCGAGAGTAATTGCACTTCACGGCTCTTCTGCCAACAGCGTGGGGTCTCTCTCTCTCATCCTGGCAGTGTCTGAGCCACAGAGCTTTATGCAAATAAAAGCACAAGTCGCCAGTGTGCAAATGGGTGTGTGACATAATATATCGACTTTTAGCCACTTTTGGTGCTATTGCTTGCGCCTTTGATTCGAAGGGCATTGGCAACACTACACAGGACACACTGCATTTTGTTTTCCACGGCTTTATGCCATAAATGGAGCTTTCATTTTTCCTGGAGATATACGAGGTGGCAGACAGAATTGCAGAGTTAAAGTGAGGGGACATACAGGAAACCAATCAAAGCACTGATGGTGTCATTCTTCTACAGCCATTGCATTGCAATCAACATTTACTTCATAATGATGACGTCAAAACAAAAAAAAAAAAGTCTATTGCGACAGGTTGCCAAGGGTTGAGTTTCCACCCATCTTAAAGATACGTATATATGTTTCCGATATTGTTGAGATATTTCTGTAAAAGTTTGCACTTATTGTGATTTTAGTTTCATGAATCATCTGCATCTGTTTTTCTTTGTAGCCGCTGGACAGCGAGAAAGACTCGGCTCTGGTGCTGCTCTGCTTTGGCCTGTGTGTGCTGGGGAGGAGAGCTCTGGGAACAGCTGCCCATCATATGTCCAGGTTATTTAGTAATCTTCATTATAATAAGTTAACCTTTTTATAATGCTTTAAGGGCCATGAGAGAGTTCACTTAGGTAGGTCAGACAATGTAGCAACGTAACAGAACAGCAAGAGTCCTCTGGGACATTCATATCTTTGATGTCACTTTTAAAAGAATAAAGTAGCAAACTTTGTTAGATAAGTAATGTGAAAAAGACACATAAACATGTTGTCTTTCCTTCTTCCCTTTCCATCTGTGTTCTGGATAAATGTCTTTTTAAACCTTGTGACTCGTAACAAAATGAAATATCCTCGATCTCTTCTTTCCACCATAGCAATCTGGAGTCTTTCCTTTACGGACTTCATGCATTATTTAAGGGAGATTTCCGCATCTCTTCAGTGCGAGACGAGTGGATCTTCGCCGATATGGAACTCCTCAGGAAAGTTGTGGTGCCTGGAATCCGAATGTCTCTCAAATTACACCAGGTGAGAAACTGCAGGTGTCATGTAGTCAATGCCACATGACCTAGTTTTAAGGGTTAAATTTAGTCTGTAACAAAACACTTGTTCTTTTAGGACCACTTCACATCCCCAGATGAGTACGATGAGCCGGCGGTTCTTTTTGAGGCCATCTCCTCCCACCAGCAGAACCTGGTCATCGCTCACGAGGGCGACCCGGCCTGGAGGAGCGCCGTGCTATCCAACTCCCCCTCGCTCCTAGCCCTGCGTCACGTCCTTGATGAAGGAACCAACGAGTACAAAATCATTATGCTCAATCGCCGGTACCTCAGTTTCCGTGTCATCAAGGTGAGACCTGCAGCAGATTCAAATTAACTTTGACTCCTTGATTGTTGTTGACACAACACTCATGAGATCTTAACCTGTTGTGCTGCAGGTGAATAAAGAATGTGTCCGAGGCCTCTGGGCGGGGCAGCAGCAGGAATTGGTGTTCCTGAGAAACAGAAACCCAGAGCGCGGGAGCATTCAGAATGCCAAGCAGGCTCTACGAAACATGATCAACTCCTCTTGTGACCAGCCCATCGGCTATCCAATCTATGTATCGCCGCTGACCACCTCCTACTGCAACTCGCACCCGCAGCTCGGACACATCCTAGGAGGTCCTATCAGCATTGGGAACATACGAAACTTTGTTGTCAGTACTTGGCATAGGTTCGTTTCAAGTGCCACTTTATGATCTGTTAATGTTTTCGTTCTCTGTGTTTTGTAATCAGATGGATGAGATTCAAATGTTCTTTTGCAGGTTACGGAAAGGCTGTGGTGCTGGCTGTAACAGCGGCGGGAATATCGAGGATTCAGATGCAGGGGGGATGTCCTGTGGCAGTGGGAATGGGACAGGGGGTGACTCTCAGCAGAGCTCAGTGTCACAGAGTGGGACCTCTGGACCTGCCCCCTCCCACACCTACCAGCCGCACCCTTTGGGTGAGAACTACTGAACCTTACAACCACTACTATGAATACCATGTCAAATTAAAGGAGCAGTCTGTAACATTTCAGGGTATCTATTAGCAGAAAAGAAACATAATATTCATAACTACTGTATGTTTTCATCATCTGAAACTAAAAATCAGTTCTTTTGTTCAATGAGCCTTTCATATCTACATAGGGAACGGGTCCTCTTCACGGATTCCACCATGTTGTTCCTCCATGTTTCTACAGTTGTCCAAAATGGACAAACCAAACACTGACTCTAGAGAGAACTTTTTGTGTTTTCATGTTACCTGAAGGCCACTGTAGTTCTGTGACAGGATTGTGAAACCGTGCTACAGCCAACTGCCGTCTGACTTCAGTTGCTCCTACAGTAGTGTTATTATGGTAAGGATGGCCTCGGAACGTGGCGAATGGTGTTAGTGTGGTTTCTGCTCTCAGCAGCTCACATTACCGCAGTCCTCAGTCAGTTGCAATTTTCAACCAGACCACTAGATGCCACCAAATCCTACACACTGTATCTTTAAACTAAGTATAGGATTAAATTATACTGGAGCCACCTTTAAAAATGAATTCATTACTCACTTATGTTAATAATTTGATAAAAGTTTTTGACAAACTTTGGATGTGTAGTTTGAAATATGAAGATATTTAATAGGCAGGGCAGGTCTAATGAAAAATGCTATTGAGTTGCATTATGGGAAATGTAGGATTGTTTTTTGACCTATACTAGAGACTGAAACCAGGATATCTCCTTCACTGCTGCTTCAATTTTTTTCGCGTAGTCCCCAAATGTTATGAGACTGTATCACTAAATCACTGGAGGGGCTCCTATAATTTTGCATTATCTTACTTCTCTATATGTCCAGGCACCAGTCAAAGTTCCCAGTCAGTCCAGTCGGGCTTGGTACGCCACTCTCCTGCTCGAGCCTCCGTCGCCAGCCAGTCATCTTCCTACCGCTACAGCAGCAGCCGCCACTCCTCCCTGCGCACCTCCACCACAGGCCTGGAGCCCTGCCGGCGCTCCTCCACCAGCCAGCTGTCTCTGCGCACGCTCCCCACCTCCCTGCAGCTCCGACTGGGCTCCACCTCCGACCCCGCCGGCCCCTCCGCCTCCCTCTCCAGCCACAGCATCCCGCCCTGCAAACGCCACACGCTGGTGGGCCTCCTGGGCAATGACGGCATGTGCACCGTGACCGATCCCCTCAGCCAGCATCATCACCATCATCACCATCCGCAGCAACACAACCCCACCGTCTCCACCGTGCGCAGAGATGACATCTCCTACAGAGTGCAGGTGTGTAGATATTATGTAAAAAATTATCAGGAAAGAACTCATGTCCAGAACAAAAAGAGCACTTAGTTGTGTCCAGTCTTAAGCTCACTGACTGATAGATCTACCTGATAGAAAAAGCAGCAGTGACCTCAAATAATGTTTTCCATTTTTTAGATATTTATAACAATCTTCACAATGTAATGATGAAATATAGCAAGTTGACACAATTAACTAACATGGTGAACATGGTAAACATTATATGTGCTAAACATCAATATTCTCATCGTGAACATTTTAGCACTGGCGCTGAAAGTAATGATTATTTTTATTAGTGATTAATCTGCTTTTCAAGATTAATCGATCATTTATAAAATGTCCAAAATCCAAAGATATTCAGTGTAATATGATTTAAAACAAAGACAGGCAAGGAATCTCCATATTTAAGAGGCTGAAAACAGCATGTTTTGACATTTCTTTTGCAAGAAAGCCAACTTTATTGATAAGTAAATTATCAAAATAGTTTATTTTTCTGTCGGCCGACTTGTACTACTGTACTGTACTACTGCATTGATAATTTGTCACAAAAAGTAGAACTTTCACTCTATTTTGCTGCCTTGGCTACATGTCATGCCTTTCTGTCCCTCAGTTTTCCTTGCCTCTTATTAAGCTGTCAAATAAAGGCAAAATGGCCAGAAAAAAAAAGTTTAACTATTATTATTTTGGTGGCATGTTGCCTTTTATTAGACAGTTTAAAGGTGCTAAATGCAAGATTGGGAGCATGTGTATTGCCTCCACCCGGCTCTCAACATGGCGACGGCTGAGCCGCCGGCTTGCAGATAACAGTGCTAACAGTGCCACACAAACAGTGAAAACAAAGGCAACACTGCTGATAGAACTAATAGTGTTTACCTGGGAGGGAACCAAAGGGTTGACGCTATGCTTCCGCAGCGGTGCCGGTAAAGACATTATCAGTTCAGTTCTTAAAGGCACGTTCAGGTAGACATTACTCCTCTATATCTTTACAGAGACAATAGTGGTTTCCTGTTACTGTATATTAATGCTCTGGATATTGTAAGACTTGGGGAGAGAGAGTGATATGATTTGCAATAAAGGTCCCTGTTCAGGATCAAGCCAGAGACATTTCAGTTATATGGTATGCGTCTTCACCACAATGCTACCAGGACGCCCTGAAACAAAGTTTTAAAAGACATCGATGCTGATGTATGAACCATCTACACTTGTGTCCACACATCTCAATCAAATATGTTTGCATGTCAGTCATTCAGTCAGTAGTGACCCTCAGTCCTGCTGTGATGCAAATGTAATTGTTCTGTGATGTCGCTCAGGTTGCGGACGTCGGTCAGGTGCTGGAGAATATCAACTTATCGAAGCGGAAGGAGCTGCAGTGGCCTGACGAAACGATGAGACTGAGGGCAGGTCGGACCTGCTGGAGGGACTGGAGCCCCTTAGAGGGCATGGAAGGACATGTAAGTCTTCACCAACACATCAACCCTTTCTTATAATCCTAACACACACACTCACCTCTTATGCTATAAAGGTAATTTTGCTGTGATTATCTTTGTGCTGTGTCCTATTTTTTGGTGTGTAACACCCTCTGTGACCTACTTGCTCTGAATAAACGCTTCATAAATATGATTGCACGCTCCCCCTCACAAAGCCACCTCCTCTGTTGCCCTCTGCAGGTGATTCACCGGTGGGTGCCTTGTAGCCGAGACCCAGCCAATCGCTCCCATATCGACAAGACCATCCTGCTGGTACAGGTGGAAGATAAGCTAGTGCCCATAATTGAGACTGGGGTCATTGAGTTGGGTGCAGAGGTTTGAGACAAGCAAGCACACACATCACACATTCACACACACGCTTGTGTGAAGACGAAGCCAGGTCTCCCTGGCTTTCAGCGGGACGCTGGAGCCTGCAGACAAACAGGAAATGGGAGCTCTCCCCCTCCCCCATTCCTTATTGCTGAGGGGGAAAGGATGCCAGGGAAAAGTGCAAGCAGAGGCAGAGCATACATTCATCCAACATCCTTTACTGTGTGGACACACATCCATAATATCTGCCTTGCTTTGCATCTTAGAAATGCTGCATGACAGTAAACAACCCTTCAGTTAAGTTAGTTCTTGCTACTGTTAATTCATTTCTATGCATTTCATTGACTCTTATGTTGGCAATTCTGACAGAGAGAGCTGAGTGTAAAGAGCGTGTGGAGATTTTTTTTTTTTTTTCGTTTTGCGTTTGTCTTTAAGTAATTTGCCAAAATAAGCCTGGTATTGAATATCTGCCATGGTTTCACACACATGAAAGCTTTTATTTTTTCGCTGCCAAGACTTCAGAGAACGTTGTGGTGCAGAACAGATCAGAGACTTGACGCTTCTGCGCTCAACAAACTCCTCTGTTTCATTGTTGTCATTCCGTTTGGATTACTTTGAAATTTGCAAGATTACTTTGCGCAAAGAGGAAAGAACTTGCACTATATTTTTTTTTGTTATTTTTTAATTTACAGTGATGCACTACACTCTTTAAATATAATATCACATTTTATTTATTATAGACTCTGAATGGCCATGGTTACCGATGCCTTGGGAATGAAAAAAATGCAATCATCATTCTGTTTTCAGCCATTTTTATTTCACTATTTTATGTTTGATAAACTTGAAAATAACTTTTTACTGTATATGATTATATATCTATATAAATATATATATATTTACACAAATATATATATATGAAGTCAATGTATAAAAGATTTTCTTTTCAATATTTATTACTGTGAACAACATGGTATTTACACTTTGTTACATCTTTTTTTCATTTTGGGACAAAGGTTAATGTATTAAGGACCATTGGTTGAAAACAAGATGCCGAATTTTTGATGGACTGTTTCACTATTTAACTTAGTTCTTTTCTATATGGAGAAATAAAAGTTTGATTTATTGCTGACATCTTTAATATGCCTTGTGTTTATGTGAAATTTTATTGAATCCTCCAAATCACTAAATTAAAGAATACACACCACTACACATTAAGCTTGGTCATCAACAGGAGCTTTTATTAGTAAATATACAAAATGCTCCATGAGAGTTTAAAGTGAAACTTGTGATTTGCAGGTGCAGCGTGTATGTGATTTTATGGGTTACTTGCTGTGGTTTATACAATTTTTTTATGGCAGATAGAATCACATGACATTTCTATAGTGTGTTAGCTTAAATAGGTCATAAGGAACTGTGTAACATGCTGCAAAATACATGTCATGTCATACTTGTCTTTGTGTGAAGAATCTGTCGGTCAGCAAAATGACATTCATAGATGGTACATATTCTTACACAATCTGTTCTGCGTTCTCCCAAGATCTTGAGACATTTACCCCATTTGCATGGTGGAAGATCTAACATTTGTCAGCCAGGATAATTGCTGAGTGTCTTTGCTGTTCTGTTAGACCTAAATCTGTATATTTAAGGTTCTAATAACTGCAAATTTAGCCTTATCAACAGATTAAGGTCAACCAGTTAAGCCCACATTAATGCAAAAAACAGCCATACTGTCACTTTTTTTTTTTTTTTTTATAAAGAGGCAGATCATGTTTTTCATGAAAATATCCTTACACTGCAAAGTAACAAGTAAGTAATAGCTTGCCAAATAAATGTAGTGGGGTGGTAGTGTAAAATGGAAATACATTGAAATGCATATTATTGAATATATTTAATGTATTTATATTTATTGTTATATTTATTTTTAGATTCATGTATAATTTATTTATGGGGTATAATAAATTGAAATATAAATAAATTATCTATATATCTTTAATTTATATTTCAGTTTATTATATAAATACAATATATAATACAATGAGTGCCACCACTGGTGGAAAGTAATTTACTCAACTATAGGGGGGGGGGTGTGTGTGTGTGTGTGTGTGTGTGTGTGTGTGTGTGTGTGTTTGTGTGTAGTAGCACAAAAATAATATACTATACAAAAAAAATACTGCTACTGGTAAAAGTCCTGCATTCAAATTCTTACTGAAGTAAATACAAAAGTACTGGCATAAAGTACCAAAAGTAAAAGTACTCATTGTGCAGAATAGCCCATTTCAGGTATCATATTACTGGATTATAATTAGTGATGCATTTTATGTACATAACTGTAATCTTGCAGCAGGTAAAGGTGGAGATAATTTTACTGACTTAATACACTGCTGGACCCCACCAATAGTGGATAGTTTTCCCAGAAGTGATGAATCTAGTTGATCTAGTTTTGACTTTAATAACCAGTAAACAGACGAGCTCAGACATGTTTTGCCACAACCACATGACTGTTTACAGTCATGTCCCGCCCCCCGAGCTCTCTGATTGGCTGCTGGGGGAGAATTCCCAGCAACCGTTTTTCCCGACGTCACATATAAACGTCCCAGTGACTCCCTCCGAGGATGTTCATGTAGTCGCTTCACCGCTGTCTACTTCGCAAAAACAACACAGAAAAGGTAAAAAACTTGTTTTGTCTGTTTGTAATGCCGCTGGGATTAATTCGGCGTGTTAAATTAGTACAATATAACAGCACAGCCGCGCTCTCAGCTCTTTAAAAAGTCAGTTTTGTTAGCTTGTGTTAACAGCTACGCTAGCTAGGTTCCGAGAATGGACACCATCATGTGACATCCAGGCAGTCAGGTGGCGTGTTTGTGTTATTTGTGCTTATCTGGCATTGTTTGTTGCCACCTCAAAGTCCAGCAAACAACCACTGGCAGGGAATTTGACAGTGAGTGGTTTTAAGTTACCCTGTCACTGATTCAGGACTCCCACTGAAGGCGAGGACATGTTTAAGCCGGTGTTCCTCGTCCTGCTCGGCCTGAGTCTCGGGCAGCTAGATGCGTTCCCCTCCCAGGACCCAGATGGTGGGAAGAACTGGGTGGTGATCGTAGCTGGCTCCAATGGCTGGTACAACTACAGACACCAGGTGAGAGGTACACGACATGCAACTGTTCCCACCACGTCCCCTTATCAAGTTCACACTGATTCAGTTTTCATAATTCGCATAGCGGTTTGATAAGATCTGCTGCACCTTCAGATAAGCCACTTCCTCTTCACAATCCAGTTTTTCCAGCCTTCTAAATCTGTGTAGTTGACTTCTGTTGCTCTTTCTCTCTCTCAGGCTGATGCATGCCATGCCTACCAGATAGTCCACAGGAATGGCATCCCAGATGAGCAGATTGTGGTCATGATGTACGATGACTTGGCAGAAAATGAGGCGTGAGTTGACATTTTTGTTTCCGTTCAGCACTATCTTTGTGATCCAGAGACTTCTTCTTTCCCCTGAAGTGTTAAAAACCCCATTGTAGCTTAGTTCTGTTGGTTGTTTATCTTATTTCTTCCCTTTTTGCAAGTCAGTAGACGTGCAATTAAATGCCAGCCTCAGATATATTAAACATTGTTCCTAAATGTGATATATCACACATAATTTTCAGTTTTATAGACCTTTTATGCATGTTGTATTGCATGTTTAAGTTAAATGTTGAATTACAGGATAAATGTTCAAGTGTTCCCTACTAAACTGTACTAAAGTTGATGAATAATGATGTCAGTTATGTATATTTCAATTAATATCTGTTTATCTATCAGTAGAGCTGGAGCGATTAGATGATTTTTTTCTTTTTAACATATTTATTGATTTTATTCATTTAACACAGTGTACATGCAACATACAACTTTCCTTCAAATTGAACATATAGCAGTGTATAAAATAATAATATAAAAATTATCATAGAAAATCTTAAGTGAAGATAAATGGCTAAATATGAAGTTAAAAAGATATATATTTACAATGAAAAATATAATTAAGTAAATCAATAAACCATAAATATATAAAACAATTTGAATTTCTCCACTGTGGGACTAATAAAGGAATATCTTATCTTATCTTAATAAATTAATAATAATAAGAATATGGTCACAAACATAAATCAAAGTACATTCCTCTCAATAGATTCATTTTTACTAACTTTACAATTGTAGTGCTTCTTCAGGTCACCATGTTTAACAACATTTCCCAGATGTCATAAAACACTGAAGCTTTCTTCCTGACTGTATGTGAGTTTCTCAAGAGCCAAATCTTTTAACTGAATAGGTGAAATTAATATGTAACTGTTTTGATAATTGCTTAAGTCATTACTATTTGATGGTTCCAGCCAGGGATATCCTGGTCGAGTTTCTTTAGCCCTGATCCCGATCTGAGTCCTTTTAAATATTGGTTATCTGCTAGGGCTGCAACTAACAATTGTTTTTATTGTTGATTATTCTACTAGTTGTTTATATAAAACATTAGAAAATTGTGAAAAATGTTGATCAGTGTTTCCCCAAAGCCCAAGATGATGAAATGTATTATATATTCAGTTTACCCTCACAGAAGACTAAAGAAACCAGAAAATATTAACATTCAAGAAGCTGAAATCAGAGAAATTTGACTTTTTTCTTCTTTGAAAAATGACTCAAACTGATTAATCGATTATCAAACTAGTTGGTGATTCATTTTTGTTGACAACTAGTTGAGCCAATGCTGATACTTGTGTTTACTTTAAAGTGTATTTAACAACTGAACAGCTACTAAATCTGACTTATTTTTGACGTGATCTAAAAAAAAAATATATTTTGTTTAGAAGCTTAAATTATTGATACACTGTAAGTGACAATTGCAAACTTCCCCACTGTGGGACTATTAAAGGAATGCCTTGTCTTAATTTAAGTGGGAGCATCTAGTGCCTGAAAGTGATGTGAAAAACGAGACGACGTCTCACTCTGTTAGAGTTGTTGGAAATGCAGAAAAACTCCCGATTGTACAGCAATGTACCAGAGTGGAGGTTTGCAGCCCTATCTGTAAACTGCACAGTGTTGGTATTTCTCATGTCACTGTGGTATGTCGGCACTGTGTGGTTCATTGTCAGAGCAGCAGCAGCATTAACAGGCTGAACTAAAGAGACACATTGAGAGGAGTCACAAGGAACTAATTTTAGTGCACCTTCAGGACATGGACTTAAATTACTGACTGGATGAAAGAGGAGCAAGAAAACCAGATCTGTCGGTTCCAGTCAGAATTGGGATCAGTCTTACACACTCTGACATACGGCAGTGTTCAACAGTAATCGCTGTCCATTTGCTCAGGGAGAGTGTTGACTGGTCAGTTAGTTGCCCAGTTGAACTGGACTGGACTCTCACTCATTTACTTTTTATATTTCACTTTGCCAATGTGTATTATGAACTTAAATCTCTCTTGTTCTGTAGATGCCTGCTGGAATGTGTGAAAAAGTTCATTACGAGTCTAAACCTAGGCTTAAGTAGAATTCAGAGGCAAGATGGAAAACAATGTGATATTTTTCATCATCTATCCATCTGTTAATTAGCTTTTCGACCACCCAGTAGTGAAAAATGCCCATGAGAACTTCTCAGAGCCCAACGGTGACATCTTCACATGTATTTATTTTGTCCGACCAACAGACCAAAGCCCAAAGTTATTAAATTTACAGTGATTATAAAACACAGAAAAGCAGCAAATCCTTATTTTGGAGAAGGTGGAACCAGTGCATACGTTTGATATATTTGCCTAACAAAATTCTCTGATTCTGTTTCTTTACTCCTCTATGACAGTAAACTGAATATCTTTGAGTTGTGGACTAAATAAGACATTTGAGGACGTCATCATGGGGTTTTAGGAAACACTGATCCACATTTTTCACAGTTTATTTACCAAACAATTAATCAATTAATCAAGAAAATAATTCACAGATTAATCGACAATGTTAGTTGCAGCCATAAACAGTATTACTAACTTGTCATTTATTTTTTAAATGCTTTTATTGCAAATTATTTGTGAATTATTCTTATATGCAATATTTGCAATACTGTATTTGCAAAAAAAAACTTTATACACCCAGTGGTACATTAAACAGAAGAGTAATAAGAGTTACAAGAAGAGAGTAACACATGTATACATACACACACATTCACATGTACATACACCTTCATATACAGTACATACACACAGTTCATATATGTATATGCATACTCATCATGTGTACATGGATACGCACACTCGCATACATATTCAGATGTATCATAACCACACACAAAACAAACCAAAAAACAAAAATTAATATCGTTTTAGAGATTTGTAGTGAATAGATTTCTTTCCACTCCAGGTTAATTTAAATGTAATAATCAATGATATCTGAGCAATATGGCTATTCTGCTGTTATTAACTGTCAATACACTTTAGTGTTGGCCAGCGTATTCATGCATCAAAAATACCCTGACATAATGTAGGTCAGACTTTAAAGAGAAGTCATGCAACATTTATTGTTTTATCATACTCTTGTGCTCATGATTTTCTTTAATTTTTGAATTTTTTTTTTTAACAAATTATTCAAATAGAACAGAACAAACATACAGACAAACATCAGGCTCAGACACATACATAAAACAAATATAGTAAATGGCCAATGAGAAGACAAAAGTGTGAAGGAGACTAGAAGGAGAGAGGTACATGAGGTCAGGGAGGTTACTAATTAATGAGGTTGCAGAGCTGCTAATTATGCAGTACACTGAAGGGTCAATGCATTGAGTCCCTGGTAAGAAGTTTGAAAGAAGAGATAGATCCCAGGTAGTCGAGAAACAGGTCCTCAGAAGTCTGAGGGCTGACATGGTTATCATGTGTTGAATTTCTGGTTAATGACTAACTTATATTAAAATCAATACAGGTGAGAGTGCAGCTTGCTTGATTTCCCACACAGATTGCAAAAACACATTAGATTCCTTTTCGCTGAGCGGTGCAGAAAGTGATTCTTGCAGTGAAAGGGGGAAAAACCTGAAGTGCTGTGGAGTTTTCACCAGTTTCTGACTCTGACGTGATTACAGGGCAGCAGATGAATGATTCACCGATCAGCTGACCAAGTGTTTTGTCAGCCGTTTTCACTTCCTTCTGCGCGTCTGACTCATGTGTTTGTTGCCAGGAACCCCACCCCTGGGATTTTGATCAACAGGCCGAATGGCACCGATGTGTACAAGGGAGTTCCTAAAGACTACACCGGGGAAGTGAGTGTTTCATTTCATAACATTTGAACAAGAATAAATGTTTTGCAGTGCTTTTGACATTCATAGTTTAAGTCAAACTTTTTGATTTCTGCAGGATGTGACCCCAAAAAACTTCCTGGCAGTGCTGAAGGGCGACTCCTCAAAAGTCAAAGGTGGCTCTGGAAAAGTGTTGAAGAGGCAAGTGATGAAATAAAATAAGAGCTTTCAGAGCAGCGCAAAATCTGGTCCATCAAGACATTTGTCTGACTTAATTCTTTGTGTTGGCAGCGGATCCAACGATCATGTGTTTGTGTACTTTACCGACCACGGGGCACCTGGTATTCTGGCCTTTCCCAACGATGATGTGAGCATGTCTCTGCTTCCTGCTCATGCTGATGTTCACTCATGAGCTTACCGCAACAAAGACACAAGCAACTATTATTATTATGTTGCCCAGCTGGTTTTGTCAGATAATTTTCTCTCTCAAGATCAGTCCTTTGTGTTTTCTCAACTGATACCGTCCTTTGGAGACATGACTTTAACATCCGATCAGTATTTAAAAAACAAAATAATGATAGACGATGACATATAGCACAGATCAAGAGCCACATAGTCTTTGATACATGAGTAATATTGTTTTAAAATGATTTGGTACTTGTGTCAATAACATACCAAGACAACCTGATACCAAAATGACACCTTTCTTTGAGAAACATAAACATGGTTTTCTACAAATTTTATTTTTTTCATGAAATGGTAAATATCTGATGATTAAAGGGGCTCTATGCAAGAATCAGAAATCGCTTGTGGCACCTGTGGCTGTTAAGGCAACGACAGTTAGCATCCTGTTGCTCGTGCTTGTAGTGAGCTCTGGTCAAAACGGTGAGGCGACACACAAGACTGAACGCGATTGAAAGCTACAACCATAATATCACTATATATTTCACATGCTTGGCAGTGATGTTAGCTCATCTGTCCAGTAGGAATTTTGCCGGCTCAAGGTCCATTTTGATACCCAAAACCAAACGAAGGTCCCTCCGTGACTCGAAGGCTCAGCTGATGTTTATCCCCCGCCCTTCTGTGGAGTTTGTGTTGGAGTCTGAGTTGTGGTGGGGGCTAGTTGTTTGTTGGTGTTAGCTGACTCCATTTCTAACCTAACATTATACTATCATTGCACACTGTTGGCCCTGAGGCGGAGCTGAAAATAAGGTGCATGACGTTACATCAGTTGGATTTTCCCAGAAAAAAACGTCCTGCATTCTTCACATTAAAAGCAGTCTACAGCAGGGCTGCACAATTGTGGCCAAAATGCTAATCATGATTCATCCATTCATCTGCATCAGCTAGGGGGGCTGGAGCCAATCCAAGCAGGCACTGGGCGAAGGTACACCCTGGACAGGTCGCCAGTCCATCACAGGACACATAGAGACATGCACACTCCACACAGCCAGATTCAAAGCTGCGACCCTCTGACTGTGAGGCGACAGTGCTAACCACTGCACCACCGGGCAGCCCCATAATCGTGATTATTTTTTCAAAATTATTCATTGATTTTTTTTTTTCCTGCTAATTAACAAATCTTTGCATCAAAATATGACTTAAAATAAGGTTCTTCAACTGAATTCAGTGCATTTTTGTTTTTCCCATCTGCTTTACAGTACGGTACTTACTTTTCTACACTGGACTACAGCAGCTATATTCAGGCTGTTGCTGTGTGTAGATGACGGCTCCCCAAAAGTGAAGCCAAAACATCTCCATCACCGCCTGGTGGCTGCGTGTTAGTTTCGGGAGCGCTTGATTTGATATGCAGCAGAGTATTATATGAGAGGAGCA